>JANBXA010000132.1:24345000-24945000 GCA_030556225.1 Cricetiscus sungorus | reverse complement strand
CACTCACAGGTACACACACTCACATACATGGGCAAAGACACATACAGACATTGTTTAAAATAAAATAAAACTTTTAAAAATGTCAAGACACACTTTGAGAACACAACTTGTACATAGAATATTTGGTGCTATCTAAACTTAGGATGCTTGAGAAGGAATACAGTATGATAGCATAGTGTGTTAGTTATAACTATAAGGGATGTACTTTCAACCTGAGAATGCAGTGGTCCTTTAGTTACATTTTCATAATGTTAAAGTTGAGTAGCTAGTCTCCTTTTCTACTATCCTTTAGTGATTTCAACTAGGTTTTGTCACATGACATATTTATTCAGAATCTTCATTTCAAAGCAGCTACAGAAAGGCTTTGAGCAAATGAAATAGAGATTATTTTGGAAAGAATTATTAACACAGCTATATTTTTATGCTATATAAATTACTTGATCCATTTCCTCTACAGGGTCTCTATGCTGTGGCAAATGGGTAGTTTCTTCTTTATTGTTGAGAACATTGCTTATGGTGTTACAATATTTTCCCTGTAATGACTTGAAGAGGAGTTGATTTGCAAAGCAAGAAAAAGAAAATGTAAGAAAGAAAAAGTAAGTACCTTTATTTCATTGTAACCTTTATCATAATATTATTTATTGTAAAATGCTAATTCCTATGGATTAATATATTCTGGAAAATTGAGCAAATATCTACCCATATTTTAGGTCAATACTCCTACATACATACTAAGGTAAACAGATAATAACATATGTCAAACTTTATAAAGTTATATTTTGTAAGATCAATAAAATTAGATATATTAGTATATAAATACACTTAAATGTAAGTGGAAAATAATGGAATATTGTCATTTTCTTTAGTTGATTAGGTTCTCATTACTTGAGATAGTATAACAATTATGCATATTTTATAACATATGCTATCAATATCACATATTTTTCATTATTTATCTGTGTACCATTTCCTGTTAGTATTTTCCTTTCATATATCATTATGTTGATATTTATCAAATTTGTCATTGTTACATAGAACTTGAACACAGCCTTTGCTACTAAATTATTTCCCTTCAATCATGTTAAGTCTAATCACTACAATTGTTTCAATCCAACCTATAGTTATTATTAAGATATATTATGTAAGCTAGAAGCAAATCTGTCAGCCATATAACATATCAGTTTGATCTTGGTTTGTCCATGTGTTGCTTTGTGATATCTTTAACTTCTTTTATTCCATATAGTTTACTTTACAACACTATTAACTCTTACAGTGTCCTACCAGGTTCATTAGTAATATTTTCAGGTCTTTCAATGTGATAATTTCTATGTGCTTTTTAGGCCTGGGTGCTTATTTTTCATACTCAGACTAGTTTTAATTCAAAGATTTTTCTTACAGTATCACTGATGTATACATCTAAACATAAACATTATATTTGGAAGACACTTTCCCTACATGTCCTGTGTCAACTTGACATAAACTTGAGTCATCTGCAAGGAGGAAATGTCAGTTGAGAAAATGCTCCCTTAAGATCCAGCTGTAGGACTCTTAGTTAGTGATTGATGGGGGAAGGCCCAACTCATTGTGAGTCAAGACACCCCTAGGCTTGTTGTTCTGGGTTTCATAGGAAAGCAGAGTCAGGAAGCCATGATGAGCAAGCCAGTTAACAGTGCCTTTCCGTAAATTCTGCATTGGTTCCTGCCTTCAAGTTCCTGCCCTACTTTAGTTCCTATCCTGACTACCTTTCAGTTATGAGCAATAGTCTTGAAGCATAAGCCAAAAAAAAGACCCATTTCTTATAGAATTGTTTTTGGTCAAGTTTTTTTCTTTTATCATAGCAATAATAATCTTGTCCGAGGCATGTCCATTTAACAAAATATTACTAGCTGGTTCCCCTCTAGAGTTTATGACAGTTCTAGCCATAGATTTTTGACCAGTTTACAGAACTAGACATTTACTCTCTTATGAAGTCAGGCCTCAAGCCAAGTAAGAAAGTGGTCTTATTTACATAGCAGCCAAGCTATTTCATGAGGAGGCATATCTTTGTGTGGCATGCTGATACTGTAGCAGGAATGGTGCACAAATAGGTAAGACTGCCGATGCCCTTTCTTCCCCACAATAAATTCCACAGCTCCTTCCACCACCATGAAAACTGACTTGCAGATCAGTTCCTGCTTCATTTCTTTGTGAAGTATGTGTTCTGTACACAAATATGTAGAGTCTTTAGCAATAGGGCATTCTTCCCATAGAGTTCTGGTGAGCAACAAGGAACAATGGAAATAGCGTGTGTTGTTTAGGAGTTATGGCACCTTTCTGGACAATAACTAGTAAAATGTATCCCATAGTTAACACTGGGATATTTCTTTTAAAAAACTCTGGATTCTACCCACACAAGACACTTCCGTTCAAACTATTTTTATTTAATTATATTTTCTAATTGTTCTATAAATTAGTAGGTTTCTTTTTGTCTTTCTCAAACTTCCTTAGTTTTGAATAACCCTTTCCTTCACCTCCACCTTCCTTCCTCACTATTTTCTTGCTTCAGAACCAATGTGCTATTGAATGTGTGTGTATTTGCAATATGCTTCTCTGGGTGAATACTTTCAGAATAAAGTTTGCTATTATGGTGATAAGAGTTCTCTAGCACAAACATGTGAAGGGATTCAAGATTCTACAAAACTGGCCACCAAGTTTGCCTACCTTGAAAAAATAAATGTAGCCTACCCCTTGGGATGATTATAGATAGCTGCCTTATTATATTATTTGCATGCTGTGATTGAAGGAGGTATTTACAACCCAGTGTATGTGCCTAAATGACTTGGGTCCTCTGCAACAGGAGTATGTGCTCTTACCTGTTAAATACTCTCTTAATGTTAGATAGGTTGCTTTTTAAAGCAGTAAAGAATTTCTGGCAAAAAAGATAATCTCTGGTTTAAAACTGACTGCAAATTGTATTGGGAGGATCAAGATGCAGCTTCCATAAGGTGTGACCTGAGCTGGAATTAATCATAACTAGTCATCTATGCTGCTCTGGGTTTGTGGCCATTTAGCTACCTTTGTATACTCCTTTGGAAATGAGTACTGGACCACACTCCTGTAAGTAACTACATTAAGCTTACTGGCTCATTAAAGGAGAGTTGGGTGGAGTCATAGCTTTCACCCTTTGTGATGTTCTAACAGAGGTGAATAAATATCCATTTGTATTTCCCTGGGAATAGTCACACAACTCTGAATTTTACTGTGCAGTCAAAGCAATCATCCTACTCTAGTGCTGAGATTCCAGAGCTGTAATATGAAATACCTCATTCAAAGAGTTTAAATTAAACTAAGGAAAAATAATTCCTACTCAATAAATAAAATTAATTAATTAATATAAATGAAAGAAAATCGAGTTAGACTTTGTTTTAATATTGCCTTGTTCTTGAAATTTTTGCATGCACATACTCAAAATGCTATATTTATGTAATATGATTAAATCATTTTTACAGAAATAATCTAAAACTGGCTTGCTAAATATTTTAGCTATTTTGTGACTGTTCTTTTATAGACATGATGATCTACTTTCTGCATTTTATCTTCATAATTAGAATGAAAAAAACTTTTAGTTACATGATCAGATCAGACAATATGAAGAACATTGAAGCAAAACCACAAATGACAACAGCCAAAAACCCAGGAGGCTAGATGTCACCAAACCAAATATGTGTTGCATAAGTTTGGAATAGCCTTTATATTTCTCATCATTATATGTACAGAAACGAGTCATATTTAGGAATATATATATATATATATATATATACATTCTTACATAAAATGGCAATTAGTGTAAAATGCCTTTATATATAGGACAGGGACTAATGGTTTGGACGGAGAAAGGGGAAGGGATAAATATTGTAGTTATATTACAATCTCAAAAACAAGAAAGAAAAAGAACTACTTAATGTATGCATATAAAAAGTATCAATGAAACATTATTATATATAATTAATACATACTAATATAAAAAAATCTGTATTTCTAAAATGAGTAAGTGGGAAAGGACCTATTCCCACATTCCAAATGCGGGCTGCATAGGAAAGAAAGCCCTTCTATGGCTTTGGATTGCTGCTGAAGAAGACTCCCCAGTAGGGCAGTGGATTCTAACAGAAGGTTAAGAAGAATGAACGCAGAAAAGTTAAGAGCTGAGAGGAAGAGGAGCAAGGAAAACAAAATACAAGTTTAGGCCATGGAGTTTCACAAACTATTACTGCAAAACAGGAAGAATCCATGAAAGCCTGCCCCAAACACTGTAGTGGCATCTTGCCTTGCCAGTGAACTTGTAGTAGTGGTCACACCCTTTGGGCATGGTTTTAGGTGTACACATTACGCTTTTAAAGTGGAGGAACTGTGGGCATGTGTTCACTTGGGTTGCAGAGAGCATTGGAAAAGCAGAGACTGCGTCTTCTGGAGCAGGAAGGCCGTGGAGATTATTTACTCTTATTTGTGTAAGTTATTCCACATTAAAACACCTATTTATCATTTATCTTCAGTCTGGTGAACTCATTTCAATCCCACCTTCAAAACACAAGTTACAAAATGTGGCAGGCAGACACTGTAATGCCAGAAGACCTTGCTACTCAGGATTATAATCTTTCCGTACAATCATTTGCATTTGAACCTTTAGAAGGTCAGAAATAAGTATGCTGGAGATGAAGGGCAAAACAAAAATTAGCCCATAGTACCCAAACTTCTCTTGTCAGACATAGGTCTTGGTTGGGAAGAAATGGACATATTTAATGCTAGATCAAGCCAGGAATCAGCACTCTTACACAGAATGAAAGTTCTGTTGTTTAATTTCAAAGTTTGTAAGTTAATATCATAGTGAAAGCTCAGAATAAACTTGACTTCATAGAAATACATATAGTGAAAGGGAACATATTTTTTCCTCTGACTAAATATATTTTAAAAGGACCATGGCAATCAGAAATAAATTTTAAGTTTTTATGCCCCAAGAATTTCGCAGAAGCTTTTAAGTGTTCACTAATGCTGACATTTAGCATACAAATGAATACACGCACATCAAGTTTATTAACCGAATAATACCAAAAGGCTGTAAATTATTTCCAAAATTATTCAATCAGCATTGTAATGAGACTAAACACCTGTTTGCATTACCCTATACTTATAGCTATTGGGAATTAGCACATGCACAGAACACTTCATGTTAATGATAGCAGTATTTCTGAACCAGACTGATTTTATGCCTAACAAATATTTGAAATTATATGAAATTATTTTTGTCATTACCAAAATTTGTAACTGGGTGCTTTGCTACTATGTAATGAGTAGATGAAAGTTATTTAGAAACATCCTAGAGTACATAAATGGGTCAGTCCCATTCATAATGAGGATGAGCCCCAATTTTCCATGGTTTTGTGATCAAGAAATTCAGAGTTTAAAGAATATATAGAAAACTATTGTAAGTGGGAGAGAGAGCTAATGAAAGGCACAAAACAGACATTAAAGATTTTAAAATCTAGACCTGATATTCTACAGTGTACAGAGTGCCATCACAGCTCTTACTCTCTGTAGTCTCCACATCGTAACACTTCCTCCTCACCTAACATGTTCTGAACCATTCTAATACTTAGTTCATGTTTCCGCACACCTCTTTCTTCACCTATTAGGGGGTGATATTTCAACTCTTAAACCAGTCCAGGGAAAACAACCACCTGGCTTCTTCCTAACTCATTAAGAAGTTTGTGAGTCTAATGATTTTTATCACAGAAATCCTAAAGTCCATCCCATTCACCTTCTTTGTAGTTATAAGCAAGTAGAGTTACTTGTCTATAAGCTTAGCTCTGACATACAAGTAACTGGGCAGTATATCTGACAAAATTCCTAGAATAACCATGTTATAATTTTGCTTGCATACCATATCTACAAAACAATAACAGCTTGGTTGATTTAAGTATGTGGTTTTAAAATTGGCAGCCACTCTTGGATTTAGAGAAAGTCAGAATTTTAAAAATACCCAGGGAGCTGACATCAGTGTTAATCCCAACTAGTTCCTGACCTTAGATAAAATTTCCTAGAACTCTCTGTTTACTCATGCCCTTCATCTACATTATTACGCACAAGGAAAGATATGCCTCTTCTACTGAAGCATATAAATTTATTAGGAAATTTATGACATGAAAAGAAATCAAACTATTTAATGTCTAAGGGGCCATTTCTACACAGGGGAGAAATGCCTTCAATGTGAAATTTATTTGAGAGGATACACTGCAATTGGAAATGTCTCTTCAAATTCTTAAAGGAAACAACTCAATGTTAGACCAACTGAGCATAATCAAAAGCTGTAACTGGATAAAAAAATGTGTACATCCATAGCATAAATGTTGATTGTATTTTATGTCAGACCAAATATACTATGATCACTTTAATAATATCCCTTCTTCTATCATCATTTTTTTAATTATATTTTAAAATTCCTTAAAACCTAATTGTAATATATCTATATGATGTGTCTTGTATTGCTAAAATTTTACAGGGCACAGCTGATGGGTCTTGTGTGTGTGTGTGTGTGTGTGTGTGTGTGTGTGTGTGTGTGTGTGTGTGTGATTTGTGTATGCCTCAAACTTTATGTTTGTCCCAAATGTGCTGTTAGTCTGTGGCTACTGACTGACACCACTTCTGTGAGATCACACATTATACAGAGAAATTCAGCAGGAGTTATTTAAAAAAAAAAATTATCTCTCATGCTTGAAGGTTTGCCCTTCTTGAGAAAGGTTGAAAGAAATACACAGAAGCTCACACTAATACCCCTCACAGTTTACCAGGCTGTGAATACAGCACAACATCTGGAGAGGCAAGTCCATGGGCACTTTTGAGTAGCAGTCTGGAAGGGGTATATGGGAGAGATAGATGTAAAAAGTATTTGCCTACAAAACTCTTTCTGTTTATGAGTCATAATGCACAGCCCTTAAAACTGCCAGTGTTATCCAGCCACTGGAGCCCTGTAAGATAATATGCTTAGGTTTAAAATGCAGAATGTACCTTTTTGGTGCCGTTATTCCACTGTGCCCTGGGAAGAGGAGAAATTTTGTAAACATTCATTTATCTTAATAAGATTGTGCTTTCATAAAAACCCCATTAATTCTGTGATAAGTTTAGAGGGGACCTAAGGGTAAAGCTAGCAGATAAACTAAAATGCACTATCATCTCTTTCCCACAATACCTCCTTCTCACTCAGGAAAGAAATGTAAAAGAATACACTCTATAATGTGTCTCAACAGTAACAAGAAATGCTAGGCTACAATATCAGCCAAGGATAACAGTAGAGTGAGGCGTGGTTTCTACTTTTGCTAAGTACATGTATTTCTGTCACTTTACCAAGGAAGAATACTAGAAAATGTTAAGTGATAAGTTGTCAGGAAATCTACCTGAATGAGTGGTAACTCAGTTATTTCCTATAAAAATGAATGAAAGAAAGATATTGAGAGGTAGGAGGATGTCTGAGATATTGTAGAACCACTGACACTTTAAGAGTGGGAAGAGCAGGGATAGTACTGAATGAAGTGAAATATCTTGGGTAATAAAATAGAACTTACTAAAAAATTAATATAAAAAATAAATATGACAGTGTCTTCTGAAGAAAGAAATGTTGAATATAGTAAGTTTCATTATTGTGTGATTGATTCTTTCCTGGCTATCCACAATATAGCCATAGACACTGACATGTTTCCAGCTAAGGCATTCTCTTCTGGAACTCTGGTATAGCCTGCAATTCTTTAGTCTGCAGCACTACATGCCATGCTCAAGAGCTGGCCTACTAGGAACAAGGAAGCCAAAGGAATTAACAAATGTCTCTGAGTCCATGACAGAGGAAATGATAGCAAGTTTATGAGAGGTAGGAGGGGGTTCAAGCTCTAGATCACTGCTCCCATACACCCTAACTATTGGGATGTCAAAAACCACAAAAAAGAGTAGAATCCAAACTTCTATCAAGTGTAACACACTTCCAGTAGAGTGTTCTTCTATGCCTTTCATCCCCCCACTAACTTGGCTACATATAGACAGCTATTCCCAATTCCTCCAGGATATGAAGTAAAGCAGATCACAGTTCTGTAGTCCGTAGAGGAATATAACAAATCTTTAATTAGATGAGATGGTAAAGGTGCTTCTAAGAATCTATACTAGATTATATCAGAACTATCTGAAATTATAAGTGAAAATCTCCACATTGGTCTAAATTTAAAATAGAAGGAAATACAGAAAAATTAAAACCTGAAAAAGGCATGCAGAAAGCACTGGGTGTCTATACTCCGAAGTCAGAAAAAAAAAAAAAAAGGAAAACATTTCCTGTGGTTTACAGTAAACAAAACTTTAAACTTCCACAAAATTAATACCCAACTACTGTTAAAAACGATTAAAAGGATAGCAACAAATAAATGAGCAAACATGATACCCATAGAAGAAAGCTACAGAATCTGAGAGGTAAGGTGACAAACTGAATCTAGAGGAATCTAGAGGCAGAAAAGAAAGGAAATGGGAGGATGACACTGCATAAGGAGCATAGGCAGTAACAAACCCACACTAGAAGGCACAGAGACAGAGTCAGGGGCCTAAGGCAACACAGTTGGTAGACCACAGATAAGCCAGGATATACTCAAATGAGGTTTCCCCTAAGTAAGGCTTTGAAAAACTAGTAGTTAGTACAAGCCAATCTAAGCAAACAAAAGTCATGGCAACTTCAGAACAAAAAGTAATTGTAGTCCCCTTTGTACCTTTTGTAAATAACATTTATCTAGAAACAAAATCTGACATTAAATCTTCTCTGGAGGGATAGGTCAAGTCAAAAATAACAAAGACAATTGCACTATACCTAATGGGTGATTACTACATCACCATTATAGTTTTCTATCATCTGATTTTCATTGGACTAACAGCTCCCAGATAATGAAAACTCCTTATTAAATATGAAAGCTTGGAGTTAGCTTAAGCTTGTTTCCAACTAGCTTTTAAAAATAAAATGAACCCATTTATATTAATCTACATTTCATCGTGTGGCGGGATACCTCTTCTCCATACTGTATGTCAGACTTTGTAACCCCCCACCACTGTGTCTTGCTGGCGAATTTCTGCCACTCTTCTTCCCAGAGTTTCTGTTTCTGCTCAGAAGTCCCGGCTATCCTCTTCTGCCTACCTATTTGTTGTTCAGCTCTTTATAAAACAAATCAGGATGCCTTGGCAGACACACATCTTCACAGTGTACAAAAACATTATCCCACAATAGTTTGCTTGCATAATTAACTAAAAACCCATAATAGACACTAATACCACACCATTTTTAAGAAGGAGCAACTTATTCAACCTGATAATTTTTAACAGAAATAGAGTATTTTCAAGTGAATAAAGAAAGAAGTCTACCTATAAAAGCTTATGTATGTTATAGCAATAATTGCTTGGAGAAATCAACACCAGTACTTATTCTAAAGTGAAAGAATTTTTCAGGTAACTGGGCAGACACAAACTCAGCTAGTATATGCATGTTTCTAACAGTACTCTCTATTCCCCTGAGGTTTTGTATAGAAGGACAGTTCCTGTCCCAATCATCAAGTTCTAAATAACCAAACAAAGGCTTGATATTACTTATAAATGATCTTCAAATAGCTTAGGCTTGCTACTAGCTAACTCTCACTATTAAATTAACCCAAATTTCTATCTGTACTTTCTCATGTAACTCATGGCTTGTTACCTCATTTTTACATGTCCTGCTTGCATCTCCCAACTCTGCCTCTTTTCTTCTCAGCATTCTCTATGTCTGTCTGTCCAGCCTATACTTCCTATCTGGCTATCAGCCTTTCAGTTTATTAACCGATGAGAATAATAGATACTCACAGTGTGCAGAAGGAATATTCCACAGCAACTGAGGAAACTCCCTGTGAAGGAAACCTTGTTTCAGGCCCAAAATGAAACAGAAAAGACAAAACAGTTCCCTAATGCAGTTTATTTCTCATTAACTCAGTGTCAGAGATAGGAAGACAGTGTGTACAAGATCAGAGAATATTAAATGCAGACCTAATGATGTCTAAATATAAAATGAAAAGAATACACTTTTTAAAGCATGAAAATGATCAGAAAATACAAGACACAAAATTCTTATGGTTCCATTCAAATAAAAGCAACACTAAATAAATAACCCAGGAATAAAGAACCTACTGCAAAAGAAAAATTATAAAGAGCAAGCATTCAATAACTCTAAACTAATTGTGAAAATTTATAAGAATTCTATCATGAACTAAAACAAATTATTGTGAATTTAAAATTATAACATTATTTCTGATTTAGCAGAAAAACCAATCAGCTAACAGAAACAGAAACATGTAAAAAATGAATCACTATTTGTTTATCCAGTAATAACAGTTTTAAAATATTGACCATAGCTTTGTAGATTTCATAACTTCTTCCTTGAAGTGAGCAGGATGTTTCCATTACTAGTTTATCTGCAAATAATATGAAATTTATTTCAGATTCATCTTATTCAATAAAAACTAAATGTTCAGACTATTTTTCCCACTTTTAAAAATTGCTTCTGTTTTATTCCATCTGTCCATTCTTATGAATTTGGAGCAATATTAACTTTTATCTAATAATAGCTACTTTTAAGTGATGTGCTTTGAATTTGCTATTTTCTTGCTTCTATTTGGTCCTTTTTATCACTAAAATAATTATAGCAAAATAAATCCATTTTGAAAATAGTAGCATTTTAAGTTTTAGAAGATATGTTTAGGTATTTATTTGTCTTCCTTCTTGTTTTCTTATATATTTAATTTTAATTGTTTATATGTATGTGTCTGTGTGCCTGTCTTTGTGTCTATGTACATGAGTGTGTGTGTACCCAAAGAAGCCACAGTAAGGAGTCTGATACCCTTGGTCTGCAGTTATAGGCAGTCATGAGCTGACCAACACAGGTTGTGGGAATCAAACCATAGTACTCTAGAAGAACAGAAAGCAATTTAAATCTCTGGGCCATCTATTTAACACCTCAGATTTACTTTTATGTGTGCTTTTATTCCCATTTCCAGATTTACTAAAGTGCCTTAATTTAATCTTAAAACTCTAGTCTCAATAAATAAATACATACATACACAAATAAAACATCATTCCATCTTAACACTGAGACACAAATAAGATACAATCACTTGGGTGCCAGGTGAAGAACTCAGTTCTAGAGAATGAAAGCTGCCATTTTCAGGCAATTAAGGATTAATAAAAATCATGTTACAAAGCACAAGGGAGAGCAAACGGCCCTGGAATTTCAAGGAGATTGTAAAAAAAAAAAAAAAAAAAAAAAGCCTTCATGCAATTACAAATCCTTTAAACTCTGTGACTGTAGGGATTGAACATTTCTTGAATAGAAACAGAACCTGCAGCCACTTAGGAATATATGAAGTTTAGCAACTCCAATGTTTAAAACTGTGTATCCTTAGTCACATTTGAGAAGGAACCATGAGAAAACTGTCAATAGATGCATGCATAAAGTAGATGACAATTTCCAAATGTTGGCTTTCTCAGTTCCATTTACACGTAACCCTCCTAAGTATGAACCCATGGTTGTTCAAACCAAGTGCCTTTAATTTCCTATGTCCACCTGGTTTCATTTGGATTCCTTTGTGATACTAAAATATTTTCTATAATTGGTTGATAAACAAATTAACTTGGTCCAGGGGATTATCTTGAATTAAAATCTTAATTCTACCATTAAATACACTGACTATATTTCTAACCATCTAGAAAATACACAGAGCCAGATATCACTTTGTGACATGAACATTCTTTGTAGATCACTAATCTGTCAATTTTTACTTGATAAAACTTTCAGCCAGGCTATACCAATCTATATGAGTACTTTAGTAAAACTCATTCTCAGGGTTATTCACAATTACCCCTTGACCTTGCTTCACCTTGCTTATTTCTCTCTGCTGAAGGAAATATCCTTCACCCTTCTGAAATACCTGGTTTCTACTTTGTTCACAGCCTAGTTTGGGATCCTTCTACTCTTCTGAAAAGTTGATTATGTCTAGACATAAATTGATACTTCATCTATCCTTCTCAATATGATTTTGGCTGACTAGCCATTTTGGTGGTTTTCACAAAGCCTACTGAAATTCTGGATTAAAGATTCTATTTTTGGTTAGGTTTTGCATCATTGGATATTATTAGTCAGGAAGCATAGTCTTGGAAAGCATTAAACTAAGCAAAGTGAACTTTTTGCAATGTTTTGATTTTCTCCTCCCACCCCACAATGATTTTCTCTTTTATCTTTTAATTTTTCAGTCTGTAATAGCGAAGACCATCGCAGCTTCCCCAATTCAGCCTTCAGATAGAGGCAAGATAAATAAAGCTGACTGTATTCTAGTCAAAATTCTGCCTCCACAGAAATTTTCCTTTTTGATGCACAGGAAGTAAAATCAAACTATAGGCTCACTACAATATGGGGGCATATGAGGTATAGGTCATTATTACTGATGCTCATGAAACAAAATACTAGCCAAAAAAGATGAAGATAAATTAAAGGCTAAAACCAGAAAAATGGATCCCCCCAAGAATTTTCCACTCTTCATCTGTCCCCTATCTTTCCAGAGACAGTAGGTCTTTGATGATACTTTTATTCTCATGGGAGCATCTTTTAATAGATTCCTTGGTTCCATTAGGAAGATTTATGTGTATAAAAGTGTAAAGAATTGTTCATAGACTGCTAAAGGGTAGTGTATAATCAAAAAGAGGGAGGAATAGATGGCAGGAGCAGCAGCAACAAGGAGTATACCCACATGCACATCCTTGTTTATGTCACAACAATGAAGAGACTTCACTCTCCACTCTTTCAGGGTGTGTAGCCCTTTGTGAAAACCCAAGATCAAGCATGCCTGTCAAAGCCCCACACCTTGTCATCACATTTCTCGTGGCCAAGAGCCAACACTGTCATCACTTGGTTTTTTTGCTGCTTAGGACAGAAAATTTGATTGTTCAGCAACATGTAATCAGCTTAAAAACAAATCTGGAAGATGTTACCCAAAGACTAGATAATATCCAGGCCCTAAAATTCTGAGCAGACAAAGAAAATGAAAGATTCCTTTAAGATAAAATGCTCTATCTGTGGCAAGGAACTTGAGACATTGGAACAAGTTTCAAGCTGATAAGTTTCATGGTAAAACTTCAAGAAATAGAGGAAACAATCCAAACAGCCCAGTCACTTCCTTAGAGCAGTCAAAGAAGCCAGGATCCAATTTCTGCAACTGTAATCTCTGCTTTCATGCCCAGAAATTACTTATGATGTATTACTCAGGAAAGATACTCTCCCATGGGAAGAGACTTTCACTTATGAATACCAGGATATCAGTACTTCCATTTATATTTCATCCTCACATATATAATCTGTGACCTTAGGTGTGTCACCTGGTTTGTTAACCTAGTTTTTTCTTTATGTGAACAAGTAAAGGCAGAAACACTAGGCTAACTATTATTTTAAGCAAGTATTTTACTCACGTTCATGTTCTCTGTCCCATCACAGTTTATGATATAATGATATGGTAGACAAGATATTTATTATGTAGTGTGAGATTGGCAAGAGAAACATAAAATGCCACATGAGATACATCATTAAGAGATTGCTGCCAAATAGTAAAAACCCATTCTCTTCTAAAAAAAGGTTTCTTGTGTCTTCTGTGCCTCTGTCCTTTCTCCATACTAGTAACTAGATTTTATTAGCCCTCACACATGAATTTTCAGGACCTCAGGTATGAGCTCAAACCTGATAACATGCATGAAACCTATCTGGAAGCAAAGGAACTGAGTGGGTCTCTCAAATACAAAATACAACTTGGGGAGGCAAAAGTTCTTTTGGCTTAAGCTTCTATATCACTGTTTGTCATTGGAGAAAGTCAGGACAGGAACTAAAGTAGGGCAAGGTCCTGGAAGCAGGAGCTGATGCTTAGGCCAAGGAGAAATGCAGTTTCCTTACTTGATCAGCCTTCTTTCATAAATATCAATCTGGGTAGGACTGTTGGTTGCCTCCCTCCTTTGGAAATGGTATAGTGCTTTCTGGTACCAAGAAGTCAGATAGGACCTTAAGGTCAGTTTCAGACTAGGAGTTTCTTGGTTCAGATTCTGAAGTGCTTGGTATCTTCCCAATGGGAAGAAATGGGAATTATTTTCCACCTCTGGAATTATACAAGGGCAACAACAATAGGTTTTATGTTTTTGAAATCTCTTGCACAGTCCTAGAAGAGAAGTCAAAATAGTGTTTATCATGTCTATTATTGGTTTTTTGGGGGGGGTGTCTTAAGAGTTAGTTTTTTTCTGCTCTCTCTGCTTCTGGGGAGCTTCCTGGATTGGCTCTGGGCACACTGGACCTGCCTGTCCTTGCGGAAGCACCCTGAGTCCCCACCTGCCTGATATTTGATTGGGCCTCTGCCTGAGGAAAGACCTCCTAGAGAGCTGGGACCACCCAGAGCTACAGACATCGAACTCCTAAACCACCTAAGCCTATGGGGGAGTAGCATAGAGAGACCCCACCTGCACCCAGTGAAAGAAGTGATGGGAAGACGGCAATAAAAGAAAACACCTAACAACAGAAAGACAAGCATGACCCCAAAGCAGATGAAACAAAAGAGAATTACTTAAATTATCATCATAAAGATGAAAGAGGCCCACAAAGATAACAGGAGAAAATCCCTTAAAGATATAGAAGAAAAAATGGAAGTAATAGAAGAAAAGACAATGCAAAAAATGCAAGAAATGAAAAAATCTCTTAAGAAAGTAAATAAAGCCAAGAAAGAAAAAAACAACAACAACAACAAAAAAAACCAGTTGAAAGAAACAGTTCAGGACTTAAAGACTGAAATGGAGACAATAAAGAAAACACAAACTGAGGGAATGTTGAAAATAGAGGAACTGGGCAAACAATTGGCACTGGAGACACAAGCATAACTCAGGAGCTGATGATAAACTAGAGGAAATAGATTCATTGTAGAGAGCCATGAAGTGCCACGCCTTAAAGTGGTTCTGGCTTCCGCCTTACACCTTCCCATTGGTGAGGGCTCTCTGGCTGGCGTAAACAAGCCACTGTGGTTGGTTAGCTCAAGGGTATTTAAGCCTGTGCAGGGGTCCCCTGGGCCTCCCGCGGGTCAGAAGAACATGTTTCAAGGATCTTGATTAAAACTCTGCATGAAGAAGATCTTCCCGGAGTCGTGTCTTCCTTGCTTGCAGGGGTAGGCATGTACAATTCATAGACCAAAGAAAATCATAAATCAAAATATCCTTAACACAGGACGTGCAGGAAAGGTAGGACATTGTGAAAAGGTCAAACCTAAGAATAATAGGCATAGAAGAAGGCAAAGAAGCCCAGCTCAAAGGTGCAGAAAACATATTCAACAAGATCATTAAAGAAAACTCTCCCAATCTGAAGAAGGACATGCCCATGAAAGTACAAGAAGAATAATGAACACCAATTAGACTAGACCAAAGAAAAAGACCCCTCGACTCATAATAATCAAAGCACCTAACTTACAGAATAAAGAAAGAATATTAAGAGCAGAGAAGGAAAAAGGCCAGGTAACATGTAAATGAAGACCTATCAAAATTATACCTGACTTCTCCATGGAAACTCTTAAGGACAGAAGGTCCTAAATAGATGTTCTACAAGTACTAAGAGTCCAAAGATGCCAGACCAGGCTACTTTACCCAGCAAAACTCTCAATAATTACAGATGGAGAAAACAAACTATTTAATGACAAAGCCAGACTTTCACAATACATATCTAGAAATCCAGTCCTACAGAAAGTTCTGGAAGGAAAAATCCAACCCAAGAAAGTTAACTACACTCACAAGGACATATATAATAAATAATCCCACTACAACAGTACCCAATGGTAAAGTAGGGCAAATATATTCACAATACCACCGCCAACAACTAATCTAAAACAAACAAGCATTAACAATCAATACTCCTTACATTCCCTCAACATAAATGGTCTTAACTCACCTTTAGAAGAATGGATACAAAGTCAGAATCCATCCTTCTGCTGCATACAAGAAACACGTCTAAGCATCAAAGACAGACATTACTTCAAAGTAAAAGTTTGGGAAAAGATCTTCCAATCAAATGGACCCAAGAAGCAAGCAGGTATACCTATTCTAATATCTAACAAGTTAGACTTCACACTAAAATCAATCAAAAGAGATGAAGACTGCCATTTCCTATTCATCACAGGAGAAATCTATAAGCACAAAGTTTCAATTCTAAACATCTATGCCCCAATACAAAGACACCTACATTCATAAAAAGAAATGCTACTAAAACTCAAAGCTCACATAAAATGTCACAAACTCATAGTAGGAAACTTCAATACACCACTCTCACCGGAAGACAGGACCACAAGAAAAAACTAAACAAAGAAACAAAAGAAATAACAGAGGGTATGTCCCAATTGGGTTTAACAGACATCTATAGAACATTCCATTCAAACACAAAAGAACATACCTTCTTCTCTACTCCACATGGAACCTTCTCTAAAATCAACCACATACTAGGTGGCATAACAAACCTCAACAGATACAAAATATTGGAATAGTTCCCTGTATCTTATCAGACCACCATGTTTTAAAATTTGTATTCAACAATACAAATTACAGAAACTGTACAAACTCATGGAAACTAAAAACTGTGCAATTGCATCATACCTGGGTCAAAGAAGAAATAAAAAAGAAATTAAGGACTTCCTAAAATTCAAGGAGAATGAGGATACAACATTACCCGAACTGATGGGACACCTGGAAAGCAGTACTACGAGGGAAGGTCATTTCACTAAGTACTCATATGAAGAAAGGTGAGGATAGTCATTAGAGGATTAACAGCACAACTGAAAGCCTTAGAACAAAAAGAAGCAAACTTACCCCCGGAGGAGTAGATGCCAGAAAACCAGAAAATAATCAATTTGAGTGCTGAAATCAATAAAGTAGAAACCAGGAAAATAATACAAAAAAAATCAATGCAACAAAGATTTTGGTTTTTTTTTGGGGGGGGGATCAACAAGATAAACAGACCTTTATCGAAAATAACCAAAATTAGAGAGAGACCATGCAAACTAACAAAATCAGAAATGTAAAGGGGGGACATAACAATGAACACTAAGGAAATCCAGACATTTTTCAGGTCATTCTTTGAAAACCTAAAGAAATAGATGCAGTCATTAAAGCTTTTCAACAACAAAAACAAAAAGCCAGGGCGAGATGGCTTTAGTGCAGAATTCTACCAGAAATTCAAGGAAAAGCTAATATCAATACTCCTCAAATTGTTCCACACAATAGAAACAGAAGGTTCATTACCAAACTCCTTTTAGGAGTCCACAATAACCTTGTACCCAAGCCACACAAAGATACCCTAAAAAAGAAAACTACAGATCAATATCCCTCATGAACATTGAGGCAAAAACAATCAATAAAATACTGGCAAACCGAATCCAAGAATACATGAGAGAAATCATCCACCATGACCAAGTAGGCATCATAACTGGGTTGAAGGGATGGTTTAATATATGAAAATCTAACAATGAGATACACCCTATAAACCAACTGACAAAGAAAACCACATGATCATCTCCCTAGATGCTGAAAAAGCGTTTGACAAAAATCACCACCCTTTCATGATAATCATCTTGGAGAGATCAGGGATAACAGGAACATACCTAAACATAATAAAAGTAATATACAGTAAACCAACAACCAACATCAAACTGAATGGAGAGAAGCTTAAGGCGATTACTCTAAAATCAGGAACAAGATAAGACTGTGCTCTCTCTCCATATCTCTTCAATATTGTACTTTAAGTTCTAGCTAAAGCTATAAGACAAAAAAAAAAAAAAAAAGGAGATCAAGGGGATTCAAATTGGAAAGGAAGTAGTCAAATTGTCTCTATTTGCAGATGATATGATAGTTTACATAAGTGACCCAAAAACTCTACTAGGGAACTCCTACAGCTGATAAACACCTTCAGCAAACTAGCAGGATACAGGATAAACTCACAAAAAGATCAGTAGCTCTAAATTATTCAGATGACAAAAGGGCTGAGAAAGAAATCAGAGAAACATCACCCTTTACAATAGTCACAAACAAAATAAAGTAAGTATTGTGAAGTAACACTTACCAAACAAGAGAAAGACCTATATAATAAGAACTTTC
Organism: Cricetiscus sungorus; assembly: GCA_030556225.1. NCBI lineage: Eukaryota > Metazoa > Chordata > Mammalia > Rodentia > Cricetidae > Cricetiscus > Cricetiscus sungorus. Next base: position 24,926,778 of record JANBXA010000132.1, on the reverse strand, counting down.
TGGCTTTAAATAAAGAAATTGAAGAAAATACCAGGAAATGGAAAGATCTCCCATGCTCTTGGATAGGTAGGATAAAAATAGTAAAAATGACAACCTTGCCAAAAGCAAATTCAATACAATCCCAATTAAAATAACAGCACAATTCTTCACTGACTTTGAAAGGATTATAATCAACTTTCTATGGGAAAAATAAAAGACCCAGGATAGCTAAAAACAATCCTGTACAATAAAGGAACTTCAGAAAGCATCACCATCCCTGACTTTAAACTACTACAGAGCTATAGTCCTGTAAACAGCCTGGTATTGGCAGAAAAATAGACAAGTAGACCAATGGAATCGAATGGAAAATCCTGATATTAACCCACACACCTATAAATACCTGATTCTTGACAAAACAGCTAAAAGTATACAATGGAAGGAGGAAAGAATCTTCAACAAATGGTGCTGGCACAATTGGATGATGGTGTGTACAAGACTGCAGATCGACCCATGTTTATCCCCATGCACAAAACTCAAGTCCAACTGGATCAAAGACCTCAACACATATTCAGCCACACTGAACCACTTAGAAGAAAAAGTGGGTGATACCCATGAACAAATTAGTACAGGAGACTGCTTCCTAAACATAATTCCAGTAGCACAGGCACTGAGATCAACAATTAATAAGTGGGACCTCCTCAAACTGAGAAGCTTCTGTAAGGCAAAGGACACAGTTCACAACACCAAACAGCTGCCCATAGACTGGGAAAAGATCTTTACGAAATCTTCATCCAACAGAGGATGATCTCCAAAATATACAAAGAACTCAAGAAATAGTTAATAAAACACCAATAACCCTATTTAAAATGGTGTATAGAACTGAAGAGAGAATTCTCAATAGAGGATTTCAAAAAGGCTAAAAGACACTTAATAAAGTGCTCAACACCCTCAGCTATCAGGGAAATGCAAATCAAAACAACTCTGAGATACCATTTTACTCCTGCCACAATGGCTAAAATTACAAACACCTATGACGTCTTATGTTGGAGAGGATGTGGAGAAAGGAGAACACTCTTCCACTGCTGGTGGGAGCGCAAAATTGTACAGGCATTTTGGAGATCAGTATGGAGGTTGCTCAGAAAAATGGAAATCAGTTTACCACAGGACCTGGTAATCCCCCTCTTAGGCATATTCGCAAATGACCCACATCCATGCAACGAAGACATGTGTTCAATTATGTTCATAGCAGCATTATTTGTAATAGCAAGAACCTGGAAGCAACCTGGATTCCCCTCAACTGAAAATGGATAAAGAAGATATGGCCCATTTATATAATGGAATACTACTCTGCAGAAAAAATAAAGGAAACTTGAAATTCACAGGCAAGTGGTTGGAACTTGAAGAATCCATCCTGAATGAGGTACCAAAGAAAGGAACATTGTATGTACTCGCTCATATATGGATTTTAGCCATGGAGCAAAGAATCACCAGCCTATAATTCACACTGCCAGAGAAACTAAGATACAAGGAGGATTCTAAGATATTCATATAAGGTCCCTCACAGAAAGGGTAAGGGACAAGATCTGGGCATATTGAGAGTTGTGGGGGGGGGGTTTAAGGAGTGGAGAGGGAGCTAGGAGAAATAGAAGAGGATGAGAGGAAAACACATGGGAATAGGAAGATTGAGTCAGGGGAGGAAAAGACTAGGGGAAAAAGACAGGAGAAAGAGAGAGAGAGAGAGAGAGAGAGAGAGAGAGAGAGAGAGAGAGAGAGAGAGAGAGAGAGAGAGAGAGAGAGAGAGAAAGCAAGAGAGAGAGCATAAAAGATGGAGCCATTATAGGTTTGAAGAGAAAACTGACTCTAGAGAAATGTCCAGAGACCTGCAAGATTGACCCCACCTAACAATTTGACCAACAGTGTTTGATGATAATGAGATTGATGACTAACTTATCCACCATCATAGAGCCCTCATCTACTAGCTGATGGAAACAGAAGCAGACACCCACAGCTAAACACTGAGCCGAAATCCAGAAGCAGAGAGGGAGGACAAGAGCAGGCTACTGAAACCCACAGAGGCAGCTGACCTGAACAAGGAACAGCAATAGGTCCCCCATACAGATAGCTGGGAATCTAGCATTGCACTGACTCAGAGCCCTGAACAAGGGTCTCAGTTAGAAGGCCTGGGCAGTCTAAGGGACCTCTGATAGTGGAGCTAGGATGTATCCCTAGTGCACAAAAGGACTTTGGAAGCACATTTGTCTGGAGGGATACTCCCTTAACCTAGAGGTAGAGGGGAGGGCCTAACCCTACTCCAAATAACTTGACAGATTTAGATGACCCAATCCTGGAAGTCATCACCCTACATGTGGAGTGGGGGGGAATGGGAGTAGAGGGTGTTCAGAAGGCATGGGAGGGTAGGAGAGAGTGAGGGAAGGAAGAAGGGAGTGGGAACTGGGATCAATACATAAAATAAGATAAATAAATTTTTAAAAAGTTATTTTTCTGAAAAGTTGAACTTAAAAAAAGACTTTTGATGAGTGATTTAAGTTTTGATATATGGTAGCATGAATCATGAAAGAAAAATAAGTTCAGATATAGAAAAATATAATTCCTATATATTTAAATTTATGTCTTGATATCCTTATCTTATGTACACTAAACCGATGTTCAATTTGGTTTTGATTTTGAATACTGAATCATATGTCCAAATAGAAAGAAAATCAAATAAATGCATTCTCACATGAAGTAAAGGTAAAGCAGCTGGAAAGAGGTAAAAATGTAATAGAGGAAAATCAACTGACAAAGTTGGCATGGAGAATAAAACCAACTTCCACCTAAATAGAAAATACATATAATTGTCTATATACTATCATATATGTATGTATGTGTGTGTATGTGTGTGTATGTTTGTGTGAATTTGTATATTTTTGTTTAGACTTTAAGAAATACTCTTTTTAATAAAATCATTTTATTGCAATAAGTTCATAAATAAAATGTGTGATGGCCACAATTAGAATTTTTGACATTGTGAAGTGGTATTGATGCTACCAGAATCCACATTTCCTGTTTCAGTTTATATTTTTCCTTGAGTGGTGAGGTTCTCTCAGAATAATGGACAATGTCTTTGGATCCATCAAATAAAGACAGACAGACTAATACTGCTACTGCATTTGTCTTTATTGACTTCAGAATTCAGCTTCTTCAGCATGTCAATGCTACTTTCCAGGCCTTTTCAGGCTTTCAGAAAAATACTGAGTTTGCCAAACTTTCAACTTCCTAGGCTGGGCTCCTATTAGATTCCTAGCCTACAGCACACAGGCAAAGAACTGGTGTGACAATAGAAGCATGCTCCATAAAATATACCTTGGCCCCAATCACTTCCAACCACACCTATTCCCAGTCTACCCTGAGGAAAGTGGCATCTCATAGCCTATACTCTCTAGTCTGATTTTTTTTTCCACAAAACCATGAAACAGAGACTAAAACCCATGAAACTGTGAACCTAAATATATCCTTCCTTCTCTCTATTTATCTCTTAAGTACTTTGGTCATGATGACAAAAGACTGACTTCCATTGACACTCTTTATACACTATGCTGCTAAATCATAATGGCTGCTAGGTTAGGTTTGTTTTGTGCATTTTCTTCATATACTATTTCAATTCAATGTATGTATCACAATGTAGTCCCATCACAGTTTGAGGAAAATCCATATCAATTTTGTCTCTTTTTTTAAAAAAATAACTTGATAATTGGACTTTCTTAACATATCCCAACAGCAAGAGTTCCTAGGCTGACTGATAGGAAGTTTGACCACCTCTTAGCTTCTCTCACTCCCTTTTGTACTCTGCAAACCAAGGAACCCTCTTCCATGAACCCACCTTCATGCAATTTTATAGAAAAAGAATACATATACAAAACAGATAAAAATTAAGAACTTGCTTAAAGTCACACAGCTCATAGAGGCTTGACTACAGGTAGGCTGGCTACAGACGCCAATCTTTTCTCTACTCAATCTTAAAAAGTCTGTGAAAATTTATATCAAGTTAAACAAGAGTTCTGTCCTCAGGAAACTGGCAGTTTAACTCAGTAAAAAAATCATACATTAAAGTTCTGAAGGTGGAGTAGAAATCATCAAACTGACAATCAATATTTCTCATGTATTTCCCTTATAGGATGGTGTATACTATGGCTACAGAGCACTATCATTCCTTTTTAGCAAAAAGAGAGGTTCCTTTTATTTTAATTATAACCAGAATGTATCCTTGCAGCTTACTAACCATTTGAATAATCAGGGTACTTAATCACTTCAGCCAGGGCCAAAATAATAATATGTCCTTCCCCTCTGATAATTTCCTCTCCAGTACCCCTCTCCAGCACTGAACCTCTTGTAGAGCTCAAACAGGTACAGTTAGCTTGGTTATGCTCATTCTGATCTGAGTGAAATTTTCCACTTAAGATAATAACTTGCACTTACACAGCACCTGCCTGCTTTCCAAGACAGGGTTTATGACTTCCAAGGTGAGCATCTGCTAGCTGAAATGCACAATTAACAAGATGAAAAGCAGGAAGCGACAAGCTAGAACAACCTTCAGGAGTTTTATGCCTCTACAGAGTATTGACTGGGGCACTCTGAGTTATGAATTTCTCTACACATTCTATTCTACTACAGGAATTTGAATAATTATTAAAATTGTCAATATTTTATTCTAGAAAATTCAAATTTTTACTCTCATAAGAATCCTTAGAAGTAAATGAAGTCAATACCACACTTGTGTGATAGGGAGTTTGAGGCTGTAGGTTAACTAAATTTTCTCAAATGCATAAGAGTGTTTAGCATCCTTTAGAATGAGTTGCATCCTAAAGAAAATTCTATTCTATTCCATTTCCTCACTACAAACATTTTCAGATTATTTGTTTTATCAAAAAGTTTTAACAGAAAAAAAAATGATTTAACAAGAAGAAACATGTTAATATACTCACAGATTAATGGGGCTAATAATTCAGAAAAGTCCTGACAAGGCATTATAGCTTTGATGATGTGGCACCCATTGGTTAGCAGGCCTAAGTTTTTGCTCCAGAAAGGCTCATTTTTTTGTATGGCTGGTGCTACATAGCATCTTTTCTTCTGAACTCTCTCCAAAGTATTCCTCATCATTCAGAGCCTGGGCTTCCCATGGGATTGCCCATTTTAGATAGCCTCATGTTTTCCAATGGAAGCTGGCACCTGAAAGCAAATGTTCTGACATAGAAGAAAGTAGAACTAGAAATTCTCTAAAAAGAAGACATGTGGTTATCATAGTACAATCTTTGTATTATGTGATCAAGGCAATTAATGGGCAACATTGATTTATCAGGAAGGAAATCAGCCCCTCATGAAAATATGAGTATCAAAATATTTGACCATATTTAACAATCAAACATTGGCATTGTACTGGTGTTGGTACAGGAGTTACTTAAAGGATCTGTTGGGCCAAACACCTAAAGATCTCCTTCACATGACTAGGAGTTGATGTCAGCAGCTGGTTGAGAGTTGAATGAGGCTGTGAAGCAATGTGTTAGTTATTCTGTTGATATGACAAAAACTACTCACAAAAGAAAGGGTTTATTCTGGCTTATAGAGTTCCAGCATAAAGTCCATCTCTTTGGAACAGTCACAACAACAGTAACTCAGGACAGTTGGCCCTTTTATACTGCTTGACAACAAGTAGAAAGCAGGAGTGCAGGCATGCTAGCACTAGGTCACATTTTCCACTGTAGATCAAAATCTCTCCTAGAGAATGGTGCCACCCATAGCAGTCACTTCCCTAGCTTAATCAATGTAATTAACACAATCCCTTACATAAAATCCCCTAGGCCAACCTAATCTAGACAACACCTCGTGGAAATTTCCTGTTTAGATTGTGTCAAGTTGACTATTACAATCTATTATCAAACCCGGGATGTATATTCTAATAGTTGTTTGTGAAGAGGATACAAAAATCTGTGTGATTTATTAGAAAATTCACTAAAACAGCTAAGCAAAATTATTATGACACTGCTCTAGACACTGTGCTTTAAATTTTACCCCCAAACCACAGGCTATAGAAGCAAAATGTACTCAGTGTTGTTGCATCAAACTCAAATACTTTTGCACATAATGTTATGTATAAAATAAGAAACTAATACTAAAATTTTAATCCAGGCATGGTGCACCAGTTATTTGAGATACTGAGTCAAGGAAGACCAGCTTGGTCAACATTTTTAACCTTTATATCAAGATAAAATAAAAAGGGATTAGGGAATTTGGAATTTGGCTTACTGGTAAAATACTTACATAGCATGTTTGAGACCTGAGTTAAACATTTGATATAGAAAAAAAATGGGGAAGAACATAAACAAAAAAGAACCAAGGAATATAAGTAACATAATAACAAGAGAAAAAAGTCCCTTCAAATTAAAAAATTAAGCAGGTAATTTTGTTTCTGCCAATAAATTTTATCTTGCGACCAGAAAGATGGCACAATGGCACAGTTCAAGCTTTTGATGACCTGAATTCAATTCTGGGAACCCACTTAGAAAGCCAGAAACTGCCCTTTAACCTGTAATCCCAGCATGTCTATGATAAATGGAACTCAGAGATCAAAGAATTGTCCAGATGCTTATGGTATAGCTTGCCTGAAATACACAGTGCTCAAAAGCAACAAGATTGACCTAGTAAAATGACAGGAGAGAGCAGTCTTCCAAAACTTGTTTTCTCACCTCCATAGGCATGCTGTGGCATGTGTATAATTATGAATGTATGCATACGGGCATATATGTACACACACACACACACACACACACACACACACACACACACACACCATCAAAATTAAAAAAAAAAATGGCCAAGGAACATAAACAGGAATTTCTTGAAAGAAGACATACTAACACACATAAAGACATATAAAATATTTCACACCAAGGAAATAAAAATCAGTAATCAGTAAGCTATGTGAGACTATTTATGAGAAAAATGAATGATAAATGTTCAGGATGATATGGAACAAGGAACCATTGCACACTGTTGGTGCAAAGGTAAATTGGTGTAGCCTTTTTTCAGGAAATTGCAAGTCTGCATAATAGAAATATCACGTGCTTAGCAAATTTTATTTCTGAAAATTTATTTGAAAATATGTGGAGTCAGTTTGATAGAATGAATTCTGCACTCCCATATACATAGAAAAGGCATTAAAATGAGCCATGAAACCAACACAAGTTGAAGGGTTAAAAAGTTTGGTGGTCATATATCATGGAATACTACTTGGCTTTTAAAATGGGGAATGTTTAGTCATCTGCAGCAGAAAGCTTACTATGTGAAACAGTTTGCACACAGAAAAACAAGATTTTATTACATACTTTTTTTCATATCAGTCTAAAAATATTGAATTCAAAGAGAAGAGAAGAATGCTTATATAATTTGATTGTAGAGAGATGAGGAAGTGATGGTCAGATGTATAAAAACATAGACAGGAAGAACTCTTTGTTTCATTCCTCAGCATGGTGAGTATTGTTGCACAATAGAATCCTTCCCATTTCAGAACTGCTAATAGAGTAAATTCCAAATGTTCTCACTAACAAAAATGCAAAGCTTTTGAGGTGATGTATGTGTTAAATAGCTGTATTTAATTATTATGCATTGTATTCATAACTTATCACCTTGTACCCCATACAGTTATGCAATTATAAATTGTCAATTTCCAATTTAAAACAGATGAAAAACAGCTTAGAATCATTGGAAAAATAATTAGATTTCACTCCCAGTATAAGGTTAAGCATTCCCAACACCTGCAAGGGTCACAGGTCTTACAATTCAGGTTGCTGCTAAACATGCCTTATTGCACATTGGCACTGCACTGAATTCTGTCAAACAGTATTGTTTTTCTTTCTGTTTACATATTTCATGAACATTGGAACCTTGAAGTCAAGTTAAGTGACCCTTAGCAGAAACAGATCGAATCATATGAGAGGCTTACTACTCAACCCTCTAAAACCAACAAAAATTTCAGTTTTATACCATTCGTCTTAATATTTTAGGTGTTCTTGACCACTGAAATGAGAAATACAAATGCAATGTTACATGAATATTTATCAGTTTCAAAAAGAAGCCCGTGTTCTTTAAACTAGAGAGAACATTTGATGTTGGGTCTGGTTATATAGCAAAAATTTTGTCTTCTGGTTCTTCATGTCTCATAGTTTTAGTCTCTGAATCCCCCAACCTTAGACTGATTCTGTGAGGTTATATTTGGAAAGGGTTGCCAATGCCAGCTCCCTCATTTATCCCTGTGGTAGCCAATGAGGTCAACTTACTACCAAGAACAATGGTCAGGCTCTCTTTCACACACAAAATCTTTTCATTTTCTCTGTCATTTTCCCAGTGTCACCACATGAAATTTTTGCTTATTTTTCCTAATTATAAACGTTCAGTAACAAATCCCTTTTGAAGCAAGCCACAACTCTTAAAATGACAGGAGGTAGAAAATGCAAAGGTTAGAGCTGATTGCATGCAGAATTGGTATGTGTTAGGAAGGCATCATTACCTGTAAATGCTCTCTTAAAACCAAGGTCTACAAATGTAGATGAGATTAATCTACCTCCTTTGTAGAGAGCCTCAAAGTGCCATGCCTTAAAGATGGCACTGGCTTCCAACTTCCACCTCCCCACGGGTGAGTGCTCTCTGGTGTAAACAAGCTCTTATTTGGTTAAGTCTGTTCAGCCTGTCTGCTTCCTAGAGTACCCTATCTGCAGGGTCCACGTGGCTCACTGTGGTTGGTTAGCACATGGTATTTAAGCCTGTGCAGGGGTCCCCAACTCACTCGCGGGTCAGAAGAACATGTTTCAAGGATCCTGATTAAAACTGCATGAAGAAGATCTTCCCGGAGTCGCGTCTTCCTTGCTGGTCAGGGTAGGTGCGTACACTCCTTTTTCTTTATATTACTGATACTTACATTTATTAATATAAATGCAAACAAGTATGCTTTGTTTTCACCTCAGAAATGCTTCTTATTTAGCCATACATGGTACTGGACACTGTAATGTCCATGTTTTCTACATGAGGTCTTTACATTAGTACGAAGAACTTAAGATTTGCCTTAATATTTGAAACATAATATTTCGATAATAACATGTCTACCTCGAGTCTTGAGAAACAAACTTTACATGGGAACTGTAGCAAAGGGAAATTTCACCCTGATATTCTGCAAGATAAATTACAAGAGACTGTGAACTTAGCATATCTGGGGAAAAGAGAAGTATGGCTGACTAACTATTCTCTCTTTAAAGAAGTCTGGATCTGCTTGCTGTTTGGGCTGAGATACAAAACAATTTCTCTATTTTCCCAAATAGTTCACCCCTCCCTAATTATAGCTCTCAGATGAATGTTTTGTTGCCATCAGAAATCAGGCAAAGCAGGAAGGAAATAATCATGCATTTTCACTTAGAACACAGAATTTTAATACCCTTTTTCCTTTTGCTAACAGACCTTTCAATTTTCCTTCTTACATGTTTTAAGTATGATAAATTTTACCTTTCACAATATCATTTCTCATCCATAAAATTACACAAAAAAATGCCATAAACAAGCTGGCTGAAAAGGAACAAGCATATATTTTTTAAGAAAAAATAACCTTCATGTTTACAGAAATAATAAAGCTCATGCAGTACTTCTTTTAAAGATCTTGCTCTAAACAAACTGAATTATTCATGCATAGAATTGTACAGCATTAGAACACCTGTTTTCAATCATGCATAATGTAAAATCACTCATTACCTCACAAGAGCCTCTACATTTCCAGCAATCAAATGGCATTGAAACAGCAAAACAGGTGCCTGGCAGGTGGATCCAAGCAGATGTTTGGGGCTTGCATGTCTTTTCTTGTACAGGTGTGATGATCTTGTTTGCAACTGCATAATTGCTATTTAAATAGGTAATATTTAATTCCTATGTACTTTAATATTTATTTTTGCTCCTTCAATTCTTCTCCTTTCTTGTCACTGCCCGAGCATGAGGTGGATTGGAAAGCCTTCAGGATCATGTATGGTGGATTGATGCTAATTAAAGGTGTAATTCCTCTGTCTTAGACATTCAATGCAAAAGAACCTTCTGTTTTTAAAGTACACATCTTCTGGGTGAAACCATGGCATTTTAGAAGTTTCTCTCTCTTCTTAGGTGCCGTCTAGAAGCCATACTTAACTATTTCCATGGACATGCCAGTAATTTTAAAGTCATTCAGGGTAAATCTGTTAGAGCAAATCAAAGGGAGAGAGAGAGAGAGAGAGAGAGAGAGAGAGAGAGAGAGAGAGAGAGAGAGAGAGAGAGAGAGAGCGCATCTCCAGCTGCTGATACATACTTTATTGAACTTCAGCAAAGATAGCTCTGTGTGTGTCCTCCTCATGAGGCATAAGAATGCATTTGCTTAAGCATGTTTTACTAAAACATCTTTAAGTCTCAGCTGGAAATAGGGTTCTCACTTCACCCTGGATTTATCCAATATAAATTCATTCAAGCGGAATAAGTAATGCAGCCTTCAACAGGGGGTGTTGCAGGCACCTTATTTCTGTTTCTCTCTGTAGTTCTTACTTTCTTTTTTATAATCAACAAATTCAGTATCAGTGGAATGTGTTATATGGAAATCTGCAAAGACAGGGTATTTGCAAGAGCAGGTGTAGCATCCTATTAAAGCCATGCATCTTTATAGATTCTTACCTCTTTTTCAGTCAAGGATGGCAGCCAATGAAATTACCCGAAGTGAAACACATGTCTATTGGCTGACTCAGTCGAGAGCTGAGGTATTCATATACCTGAAACTAACGCCACTCAATGAAAGAGAATTTGGAATCATGCAAGTAATAAAGTAGGTTTTGACATGTTACATTATATCAATCTTTCATGCCTCTACATGTTGTTAATGTCATTAAGGTTTCTAGATGCCATAATTTTTGAAGAACAAAGACCCTAGGGATACTGCCATTTGATGTTCCCTTTCAACATAAGTTTGTCTATGTGAAGATATGCCTATTGCTGAAGTTGGTCACATACCATTTTTTGTAGTGAACATATTCTGAGATGAGTGCACATATAATCATTCATACTATCCAAGTGCATGTAATGGATTTTTAAAGTCAATAGTTATCTACCTAATTATTATCAACAATTTGCATGTCAATGATTCTAGTTTTATTTTGCTTAATATATAAAATAAGTATAGAAATACCTGTGACATGAATGATAAGCAAAGCACTTCCACTTTTGTATGTATTTTAGTACTATAAATCTGTGAATTATTAATAATTTGTTAGTTTTATTATTAGTTATGTATGTTTTAAGCCCAACTCCATGTTACCAATGTCTCAATAAATCAATCTATATCATAAACACTTACCACCATTTTTTTGAGATCCTATCCTAGTGTAAGTAATATTAAATGCTTTAAATACATTATTTGAATATTAAACTATATTCACATAAATATAATATACAATCTTTGTTACTTTTATGATTTGAGTTTGTTAAAAAGTTTTAGAACTACCAAAAGCTGAGAGTATAAATCCTTTGTTAGACTTTGATTTCAAGTTCTTTTTTAGGAAGAACATTGGCCTTTCACATTTCTATATTTTGAGGAGCTGAGATATGGGGTACATATTTACCAGAACATCCCATGTCACCATATGTACTCATGAATGCATATGAACAAGAAGGCAGTTTTTGAAGTCTTGTTTTTCCCTTTTATGGATTTTTTCTCACATATTATATCCTGATTATTTTTTCTTCCCTCAATTCCTCCCAGTTCCTCCCAAATTTTCCTCCCATCCAGATCTACCCCTTTTCAGTTTTTTTTAGAAAATAAAAAGTATTCTAAGGGATACTAATAAAATAAAATATAGTAAGATAAAAACAAAATCTAACACATTATAATAGGACAAACCAAACAGAGGGAAATGAGCTCAAGAAAGGACAAAAGAAACAGGTATAGATAGACACAGGTATTGTTCACACACTTAGGAATTCCTAAAACACTAAATTGGAAGCCATAATATAGATACATAGGATCTTTAGGTAAAAATAAAATATGTATATATGTATGTGTGTATGTACAAGAAAAAATCCTGACACAACATTATGGGACAAGAAACCTCCAAAAATGCCATTGAGTTCAATTCCGTTGGCCATCTAGAGTGCATGCAGTTTACCCTTAACAGCAGTTTAAATGTAATATATTTAATAGAATTACAATTGGCTTCTAATATAAAGCAGTTGCCCCAAATACAGGACTATTCCTTTTATTTTTTTTTCTGGTTTCCTCTTTTAAGTTGTTTTTGTTTTTGTTGTTGTTGTTGTTGTTGTTTTTTCTTTTGTTTTGTTTTGTTTTTTGAATTTGCAACAAGCTTGTTTTACATGTCAATCCCAGTTCCTTCACTCTCCCCTCATCCTTTGTCCCCTTTCTAAACCCCATCCCAACCCCTTTCTGCTTCCCAGGGAGTGTGAGGCCTTCCATGTGGGATCTTCAAATTCTATTCTATTCTTAACATGTATAAGTATATAAACCTATCTGTATCACATGCTCACTACTAATAATTGATTTTTGTAACTTATATGGCTAATAAACATGTACTGTTTCACTAGCTCAATACAAGATTACAAAGGTATGATGTCTTGAAATTAACTGAAATATACATCCAACATCACCTGTAGCTGGATAGGAATAGAAGTAGAAACCACTAAATGTGAGCATTAGTTAATAATGTAAAAATATATACAATTATATAAAGTACAAAGAATAATCATATTTTGCCTAAAGGAAACTAGAATAAGCCACAGCAGCATGGGATGCAAACAGTTCATAGCACTACAATGTTTTAGTAAAAGGAAATGCAGGACTTAGAGGATTAAATGCTAAGCAGCAGTAAATACCTATGTTGATTTTTTAGTCAGCGGTAATTGCTATTAGTTTTCAAAAACTTTTAGAGCAATTTACATGTTCTCAGAATTTTTCCACTACATGATAGTTTCTTCATTTTCTTTGTTCTTTGTTGCAGTACACAAGTTAAATTCAGCCTACATCAGAATAAAATAATGCATGGTATATTTGGAAAGAAACAAACAGCAAAACAAAATATCAGCAAGTTCTTTAATTGCCACGAAAGACATATCAGTATCCTTGAAACCATTCTCAAAGGTTATTAATGCCCATAGAAAAAGGCTGTTTTTGAGAATTACAGGTATTTCCATTCTTTACTCATCACATTTTGTGAGGTTAAAGAAATAGTTTTATACATTTCTAGTTCCCATCAACATAATTTGAGGAATCTCAAAGATGTCCTCCTTACACTGATGATAGAATGGCAGGAGAAAGAAAGGGACAAATGATGCTGAGATGTGTGTCTATCCAGATAATTTATTTAAATCTCATACTAGAAGGAAAGCAAAATAAGTCTTGACTCCAAAACTAGACCAATTGCTTTTTTCTAGAAAATACAAGCCAGAGAGCATGAAGGAATGAAGTAAAGCCATACAGGCATAATCACAGAAAACAAGGTCACTCCTTCCACTCAATCCAGATAGACCAAAAATAGGACAAAATCTTATTCTGGGGTCTAGCAACCAAAACATCTGTTCTCCAAAGAGGCCATTGTTAACAGCATAAATACATTTATTCTAAAATAAAATCTGTTTCTTCAACTGATAAACAGATATATTCAGTGTTGTGTCATGTAATGTTCGAGTACATGTATACATGTATCATAATCAAAACAGGATAAGCTTATCTATCTCAAATTCTTATTGTATTTATGAAAAAAACTATCATAATCCTTTATTCTAAATTTTTGACACAGCAAATAGCTCATCAGAGAGTCTTGCTTTGTTTCTGGCTGGAATTGCCTGCTCTAAATCTCTGCTTCTTCATTCTCCTGGGCCTCTGGACATACTCTGCTTTCAACTTACCTCACATAAGTGTTTCTTGTTGCAAGTCCTATTACTCAGTTTACCAAAACAGGGTGTATCTTTCTTACATAGGATATCAAAATAAAATTTAGTGCAGAAAGCATGAATGTTGCAAGCATGATATAGGGTCATTATCTATTCTATAGTATTCATAGACATATTTTAAACCACTTCATAAAACCACAGTTTTCTACCATTTTACCTGGCTTTCCTGAGAATTATTTTTCAGCATGCATTTTCTGAAAAACTGTCTTGGGGTTCTTTAAGTTCTAACTGAAACTATTTTCAAACTTTTATAGTAAGTTTACTTTCTTCAAAGCTAAAGACTGGCAAAGACATACTCAGGCATTGAAATAAATTACACAACACAGGTTTTCAGCATTAACCGGAAAATCAATGATCTATGGCAACATGTCATGTCAACTCAAATTATGACTAGTGCCTGGAGTTAAATGCACATTAACTTCAGTGTACAGTTATCTTGGCCCACTCTTCAAGGCTCCCATTCCTGCTCAATTCATCAAATGCATCCCTAAATTTCATGATTTCTGGCATTTCTGCATGTAGGTGCACTGGCATTGTGTGCATGAAATTTAATAACTCACAATGCACCATTTAAGGAGCCCTACAAATGTACTGTTTGTTAGCAACTGACAAGCAGAGCAAAGTCTCTGCTTCATAGAATCTATGTGATATGAACATGTCCTTTGATATTCACAGTGTGATACCTGTTTCCTTTTTCCAATGTGGATAACCAACTCTCAAATGAAAAAAATAAAAAATGTTCATTAATTAACTAAAAATGAAAATTAATAAAATGGCATTTGGGAATTTTAAACTTTATTTTTCATTACTTGTTGTTATTAGTTTTTAATATTAGAATTTTAATTGTAGAAAATCTGGAAAATAAATAAAAATACTATATGAAAATTAAGCAGACTTAAAGCCTATAAGACCCAACGAACTTCTATACAGAAGAATAGGCAAGTGAAACAAAAGCTGTGGGATTTCACATTCAGTTTATCTTTCAGTATCTAATATATTTGGTTTGGTTGTCTACCACAAAGACCAGATATAATAATAATCATTATTATTATTATAATTATAATAATTTATGTCAGAATCCAAACTAGAAACACAGCCTTATATCCTCTCTCTTAATTCCTCTAATTCTGAATTCAGGTAACAAATTTGAATTTTAAACTTTAAATATCATATCACCTTACTTTACATTGTAGGGGATATAGGCAGATTTGCACATAGTTCCCCACCATCCTACAATTTTTAAACAACTTAGAAAAAAGGCACAGCAGTAAGACTTGTGCTTTGTCTCTATCTATAGTTATTATTGGTTTTAGAGAATGGATGCATTCATGTGAATTTCTGCTTAGTTTGGACCATATAGAAAGCAACATTTAATAAAACTTCAACAAGTGAATAAAATTTATGGAAAGGCTTGGGCATTTTGCTTATGTTGATTTCTTAAATTATATTATTTTTTTAAAAAAAAGGCAAAACTAAATTTTAAACTTCCTGTGCAGAAACAATCTGGTAAAACCAGTATTTCGTACAACTTTTTTCTCTCAAGTACTCATTTAGGCCAAAACTTTCCCTTAACATAGGCTGTGTGTTATATAAATGCTAATTATCATGTTATTTTTCTTCTTTGTTATGCGTGTCTACAATTCCACCCAAAATATATGTAATGTCTATGTATAACTATGTGTTCATAATACAGACATTATTTTAGCATATCAGAGAATCTTTTTCCATTATGGAAGACATTAAATTGTGTGTGTGTGTGTGTGTGTGTGTGTGTGTGTGTGTGTGTGTGTGTGTGTGTGTGTGGTGGCAAAGCTATATAATTCAACTGAACCTTATTTTAGAAGGAAGGCCATGTCCAAAAGCAAGAAAATTAGCTCAGAAAATTAGACATTTCTTTTTCTCAAAAATGTACTCCAGATAGCATGAGAGTAAGAGGTCAAGAGGCAAAGACAGAGTTAAGGAAAATAGTGTCACTCTTCCACCCAGTCACAAAATGCAAAGCCAAATAGGCAGGCAATGTGCATGAAACCATCTTCTTGGGTCCACGTAACTCAAAATTATGGCCATCCTTAGCTACCAGGAATTGTCACCCGTTTAATAATTTCAAGTATTCCTTTTGGGGTTTTTGAAGCAATGCTGTGAAAGAATGAGTTTACTTTGATCAAGTGAGAATGCTATTCAAAAACAGTATAATGAATTTACTTTGCAATGGCACACTTGGTGTGTAATGGACCTGAGAGAAAATGCTAATTCAAAATAGCAGCTCCAGTGAGGTGCTGGAGGTCAAATACTAAAATGTTTGTTAGTTAAAGGGAATATAGTATCCCATTCAACAATGGACAAATATTTACTGAGTGCAATTGTTTCTGAAGCAAATGTTGGTTTTTGCAATATTTCACTGAACCAAACAGACACCAACAGTTGTCCACATAGATCTTTACTTTAGCACTGCAGAACAGATGTCTGAGTGGTCTTGGGCAAACCCCATTGTATTTCTATTCTTACTTGCATTTCTCAACTGCATGCAATGGAATCAGTGTATACTAGGATAGCCAACGACTGGAGAACCTGGTTCTGCCTCCATCCATAATGGTTCTATCTATTCCTGTCTGTTGTGTCACACAAAAACATAATTCACTGAATCTTAATTTAAAATTTGAATAAAGCTATAGTAAACTGATTTTGTGGCACACCCACTAAAATGTAGTGATTAGAAGAGACAAATGAGATTCTATCCACCTTCTGTAGCTTGACAAGACGTTTCTGCATGGACATTAGGCATCTGCAAGTGCTTGCTGCCTATGGCTAATGCAGTTTTTTTATTCAGCTTGTATGACTGAATTTAGCATATGCATCCCAATTAAGTAAGTGATAGCAGAAAGCATCCCAATTAAGTAAGTGATAGCAGAAAGAGGTCAAAAGAATTAGTATAGCAAAGAATTAGGAGAAGGATGCTCTGGGGAGGACATCATCTAGTACAAAGACCCCAAAGTAAGAGCAACGATGCCAGCCTGACTGGCAAAGAGAGTGGGGACAATGGGTGGAGGATTTAAGAAGTAGCAAAAGAAGAGATAATCAACAGGTGGCCAAAAGAACTGAACACTTTTCAAATGACGTAATATAAATAGTCAAAAAGAAGGAAAGGAAGAAAGAAAAGAAAGAAGGAAGGAACGAAAGAACGAAGGAAGGAAGGAACGGTGGAAGAAAGAAAAAGCTGTTGAACTTCTTCAGATAGCAGGAAAACAGAAATAAGAACTAAATTTAAAAAAATCTGTATTGTTCAAGTTCAAATGAACATCAACAAACAAAACAAAATGAAAAAAATTGAAAGAATGAATGTTGGCGAGCATAAAGACAAAGAGGAAACTCCTTAGCTATTTTATGGGAAAATGAGTACAGGCATTATAGAAATCATCATGGAGGTTCTTTAAAAAAAAACCACAGAATGCAGCTGTAATGTGACCTACCAGTATCAGTATTGAGTATACACCTACAGGATTCAAAGGCAACATACAACAGAAACCGTTGGACCCATTATTACTGCAGCATCATTCACAGCAGCCAGGTCATGTATGAGCCTAGGTGCCACCAGTAGATGAACGGATACAGAAAATGTGATAAATATATGTAATTGGTTATTAAGCCATTAAAAAAATTATGGAACTTGCCTGAAAATAGATGCATCTCAGTTCAACATGTTAAAAGAAATAGAGCAGACACAGTTATGTATACACATGTTTTCTGTCACGTGTCAATTTAAAAAATCAAATGAAAACAGAAGGATTGATGATTAGATAATCACAATGAAATTAGCAAAAAGGGGGTGTTACAATATGTATGAGCAGATCATGAACACCATTCTTTTGTAATATTAATATAACAAATTAACAGTAAATAAATAAGTGAAAATAAAATCTTTTGCCAGCTCACACGACTAATGAACCAATTTGTCATGAAGACAACAGTTTGCTGACCTTTGATGGCAAATAGATCTGGCCACTGCATGCTGCTGTTCTCAGACTAAGATAGTAAAGCATACACTTTCCAGAGATAATCCTTCCACCTGGGAAAATCATTGAGAGGCGAGTGCAGGGGACAGAGGCTAAAGTGGGGAGTCCTGTCAAGGTTCTGGAAGAGAATTCCAGACCAGAGGTGATGAAGTCCAGGAACAAAGAGAGAGAGGCAACAATGCAGGTGAAGAAAATGGACAGATTTGGGGCCTATTCTGAATTACCAAGCATTAGTTTCTCTACCCATTGTAAGAAATGAAGTAGAAGCATCAAAGTGGAATTTTTGAGTATCTGTCAGAAAAAAAAAGAATGAAAGCCTTGGAATTACATTAACCTTGATTCAAACCATGTTTCACTATAATGTGACATTAGGCAAAAACTTTTCCATGGGTTCATTTCCTCAGACTAAAGTGGCAAAAGCAATCTTTAATTTACATACCAAGTCAAAGTTGTTCACCAAACACCAGGCACGTGAGGGTAGCACTGAAACATGGGAGTGACATATAACCTATCTGCTGCCTGAGAGAGAAGGTCTTCCTGCTGTCTCATGGGAATCTGAGCCCTGTTCCATACTTGCTACTCCTTATGGGTCACATATGACACTTTCTTTCCTATTTTATAAATTTTATTTAAATTAGAAGCCATCTTATTTTACACATCAGTCACAGTTCTCTCTCCCTCTGTTCTTCCCATGCCCTCCACCAACCCTGCATCCCATCCCCCATTTATTCCCCAAGGAGGGTGAGGCCTCCCATGAGGGATCATCAAATTCTGTCAAGTCATTTGGAGTAGGGCCTACAACTTCCCCCATGTCTCTAGGCTAAAGGAGTATCCCTCCATGGGGAATGAGCTGCTGAATCCGTTCCTGCACTAGTGATACTTCCTGGTTCCACTGCCAGAAGCCTCATAGACGGGCCAGTCCTAGCTGACACTCACATTCAGGGTGCCTGGTTTGGTCTTATGTTGATTCCCCAGTTATCAGACTGAGGTCCATGAATTCCCACTTACTATCAGACTCAAAAGCCATGCTTTTATCATCCACTATGATCTTTTGCTTCCTTGGGGAAAAATGCATTTCAATAAAGCCAGAGACCCAATCAATACTTCATTTACCTACCATCATTTATTTTGATGTCTTTAGTAAGTAGATTTAGTTTTTAGAAATTCCTATCTTAGAAAAAGAGAGTAAAAATGTGAAAACTGATCATAGCGTTGTACTGAAGGAGAAATTAAATTCAGAATTAAAGGATTTTAACAAATATTCACTGGAAAGAATATAAAATACTAAATTTTTAGACAAATAAAACTTTACATTGAGTATTGATTATCTATGAAGACAAATTCTCAAATGTATAATAATAGAAAATTATTCATTCATTTGGTAAATATTCTACAAAGCCAAGAAACATCAGTAAAACCAGAAATCAAAGCAACCAAAATAGAGATGTCTGACTACTTGCAGAAAACTTAGTTTGTGATGTGATCATTTGGGACCTTCCTCAGTGGAGTTAAGATATATTGAGTCCTTAAAACAGACCCAGAATCCCTGAATCACAACTCAATCCTTTAGGAGGAGTGCAGTGTCTGAATTGTGATAGGGCTTTTATGATTGCAAATTTCCTTAAAGGTGACATCAGAGAGAGGAAAACCATGCTAAACATCAAATGTTTTAAATTCTTATTTTTCATACCATCACGAATATCTGCTCTCTATCTTCCAGACCATGAGAGCTACACATGACAGCACACACTGAGGAACATAGGGAACAGAAGAGAAAGAAAGCAAGTGCAATTGTGAAAAGGCTCAGAGAACAGCGTGATCAAACAAAATCTGTTTAATGACAGAAAATATAACATGTATATAAGAGAACATATGTCAAAGAACCTGACAATAACATCTAAATGTATAAACATAATATTTGTGTAAAGAATATTGCATACTTTCATGTATTCTTAATGAAAATGTATTGACCTCTGCATCACTGATAATAAAAAGTAATGTCTTGAAAGGAGACTAATACACTGGAGGCAAGTCTTCTGTAAAGACCCCCATACTCCTTGTAGAATCCTTTCTCTGCCCTTCTGGCTCTGACCCAGAGCCAGCTTGGTGCACCTCCTGGCTTTCAGTGGTATTGTCCCTGTGCACCTAGCAATGCCTGCTTACTAGTGACTGTCTTCTTGACAGACAGGCCAGGCCACTCTCAGGCAGCTTCCCTTTCAGCCTGACAGCTGCGTATCCCAGGTGGTCTGACATTTGAGATGGAGGCTGTGGATAAGATTGAAGGTGTTTTAGGAGAGAAGTAGGCTGTGAATAACACCAAGACTTCATCCAGATGGAATCACTCATGAGACAACCTGAGATACTCTATTACTGTCCATATGTCTCCTAGGTCTCTGAAGGCCAGACTCCATTGATTTATTAGAAGCCCAATATTTATGTTTTTGGCTTGTCTCACGGCAGACTACTGTAAAGATGCTGTTCTTTCTGGTGGTTATTGGATTTTTATAAGTTCTTTAAATAAAACAGCCTCCATAAATATCCCAGTAAACATCAGACAATAAAGTAAATATTTGTGGGTGAGATTCAGTTTATTTCCTCTTAATATATATCACCTTTTTACAAGTTTTCTTCCTCAATGCAGCTTCATAAAAAAACATTTCAGAGAACATACCTATTTTATGTCAACAAAGGCATAAGAGACCAAAGAAATCCAAATTAAGAGATATAACAGTGCTAACAGTATTACATAAACACAATTTTTCCCTGCAGAAAAACCATAAAAGAATTATCTTACTATTTTATCAGCACAGACGTTGTTACTACGGTATCTTATTTATAGATGGTTCTTTGAGGGACTGTAGTAATATTGTAAAATATCAGTTATTCCATCACACTGGTGAATTTAATGAACCTGAAGGTGTGTGTTATTTTAGCACTTGCTGTAGCTCCTGTGAAAACCCAGTGGTGCTAAAATCTGTAAACCTGTCATTGCTTAAGTAATAACCTTGTTAAAAGCATCTTCATTTAACTTACTTTAGCTTCTTCAGGATGCAGGTTTATTTTACCAGTATGGAGGTATGTGTTTCCAAACCAGAGCACTTTACAGTAAATACAAGTAATTGTAGTTCATTAATTTATTCTTGGAGTGATTATTTTTTATTTTAA
Source organism: Cricetiscus sungorus (assembly GCA_030556225.1). NCBI lineage: Eukaryota > Metazoa > Chordata > Mammalia > Rodentia > Cricetidae > Cricetiscus > Cricetiscus sungorus. The sequence continues at coordinate 24,905,617 of JANBXA010000132.1, read as the reverse complement.
CACTTAGTTTAGATTAAATATTGTCTGGAATCTAATATCTTTTTTCAGTTTGTAGACACACTTAATTTCTATTGAATTTCTGTGGCTACAGAAATAAATTGTGACTGTACCAATGCAAGTGTTTGTTTTAATCTTTAATATTCCATTATATGAAACCCCACAGACTTCTTCCAACACCCAATATGCACAACATACAGGAAAGGAGCTGAGCATGTGTTCATTAATCTGCTTGCAATGGATTGGAGTTTCTTCTTGCCTTTTAAAAATATGGAGAAAATTGGATATTGATGGTAGGTATTCAGAATTATCAATTGATTTCTCGAAGAGCACATCTACAATTATTGAAATGCCAGCAATAAAAAACCCTCTCCCCCTCCCACTTTGAACTACTGTTGAAAAGAAAAGAGGCAAGTGGAGGTGGGGGTTGGCTGCTTGTACATGTACAATTACACTTTAAAGCCCAAGAAATTTTCTTTAATTACCTAGAGAGATCAACAGCAAGATGTGTGATAAACTCTGTGTTCTCAAACACTTTGAAGTCCTTGATTAATTGGAATAATGCAATCCATCAATGGTGTTACATGATGCATAATCATGCCTGTAAAAAAATACCTAAATATCAGTGGCTAACTACTCTTTCATTGTTAGTGAGTTTCTTTAAATAACTACTAGTCCATAAGCAGATTAAGCTTACTTTTCAATAAAAGACTTATATATATATATATATATATATATATATATATATATATATCATTAAGTCCTTTTGACAATGTTTTGTTTAAAATCTTTTGCTTTTAGTATAACTTTAAAACTCAGTTCATAAAAGTGGTTGCTTTAAATAGTTAAAGTCTTAGGAAAGCCAAATCATATTGTTCATTTCCGTAAAACCTTCTTCAATGCAATGAATGCTATTCTATGAATCAGAGTAATAACCAAATAAATCTATGGTGATCCTAAAATTATCTTAATGTTAAACAAATATTACCCCTTCATTTTCTTTCTTTCATTAGTTTTTGGTGTGTGTGGGGGTTAAGACAGGGTTTCTCTGTGTAGCCCTGGCTATCCTAAAACTCCCTCTGTAGATTAGGCTAGCCTCTCTTAGATCTGCCTGGCTCTCCATCCTGAGTGCTGGTATTAAAGGAGAGTGCAACATCCCACCCCCAATTTGACCTCTTTAACATTGTACTGTTCTTTATTTTGCTTTCATTGATGACAAGTTAAACATGATTAGGTTAACTAAACTATGCATCATGTATAGAAGCAAATGTAAATACAAGTGTTCATTTGTTTTAAACTTGAATACACACAATTTCTATAATTATCAGACTGTTATACTATAACTGATTCCTTTCATTACAATCCAATTAATATCTATATGTTATGAATGATATTTTCAGTCAACATGATCAACTATTTTAATTTTTGTTTGGCTGACAACTAGTATAGTCTCTAAACAATAGCTGGACAAAAGATTATACAATTTTATCTTTCAATAAAATACACTTTACGTGTGCATTATAGTTAAAATAATTTAATGAAATTCACACTTACTTCAAGGATTTTGTTAATTAAATCTATTGGTTGTTGGTATTTGTGAACTCTTAAGAATAAACACCTGCAGTGCTTTATTATGTAAAAAGGTGGTTTAATTGCATCGTATTTATCACAGACAAATCAAGCCTTATTCAGGAGGTAATAATGACAGAGTAATTGGATCAGTAATTGGTTCAGGATGATTCAATATTGTACTAATAATCATAAATACTGCTGTCTTCTGCTTTGATACAGGGGTGACATGCTAATATAGATTGCATTTGGAGCAATAAATATTAGTGAACTGGATCTTGTATTAAGGTCTAGATATTTAGCCTAGTTACACTCATCAGAAACAGCTGTAAAACTGATGCTCCCTTGAAAGCATATAGATTCTAGTTTATAATATAAATTCAGCCAATGCTGTTCCTTAACCAGACATTTTGAAACAAGTGTTTTTGATGGAACAGGGAGTAGAAAAAGAATTTGTTTACTTTTTCTATAAAACTGATCATTCTGGGAAGCAACATAGCTTATACATTTTATTTAGCCAAGTTAATATGGCTGATATGACATGATGACCTGGTGAGCAAAATTATTCCTGTGCCAGTCATGTAATGATGAATAAGAAAATCTTTCCTATTCCATACTGGGTTTAGCAGACACTTGGCAATTGAACAGGACTATTTCTTAGCTATTGTGGTGGCAGCTTTTCAGAGCCAGCCAAAAGAGGGGGAGAACCATTATGAAGGAAACAATGATACTTATTCACTCAACATGGAAACTTGCCTTCCAAGAGCATATTGGACAGCTCAGGACTAGAACAAAATTGGCATATCCCCTTTTATCAGTGGAACAGGAAACCAGGATCAACATGTCTGGCTTGGAATGCTGCCTACTGGTGATGTAAATGGACATATTTAGCCATTTGATTATTTTTTTGAGTTGTATGTATGGGGGTAGTTTACTGTTTAAATATCCTGTCCCTCTGAAAATGGTCTATTTTGAGAAAGTAGAGAATCATATCTTACAAGTATCAATAAAATATTCAGGTATGTGTTATAGTTCTTAATTTCTAAAGCAGATAGTCAATTTAACATAAAGTGCTTACCTAGTAAGAGAGAAATTTTTGGTATTATTAAAAAAATTCAAGTAATGGTATGTAAAAAGAATGCATAAAACCCAAAGAACTGATTCTTCCCGGGGATATGTTTCCTAAAAACATGTTTTCTACAGAAGTCTATTGGACCAGAGGATCTATTGAGTGTGGTAATGTCATTACCAGTCTTTACACTGGAGTTCAGCTATTTAAATATTTGGAATTAACATTCCTTAGGAAATTATCATGAAGAAAATGATTATAAAATTTATCAGTAAATCCTCAAATTTAGATGTTGAGTTTACCTCACATCATTTACCTCTGTGTTAGTTAATGCATTTTCAAAGATAGCTTCTTGATCTAACTTGTGTTGCTATAACAGAGTGAGTAACTAATAAAAGAAAGAGGGTTATTTAGCTGATGTTTCTGAAGGCTGGAAAACATAATACCAGAGTGTGACATTTAGTAGGGACTTGGGGCTGCCTCTTAAGAAGGAGACTTGTGATAGAACTAGGGTATGTGGAAGAGAAACAAAAGAGATGAGCTCACTTTTTTTTAACAGTGCAGTATTGATACCATTATTCCATTTACAACAGCTCCTTCTTCATACTCTTGTTCAACTGCCAGCATCAATCTTGAATATCAAGCATCTAACATGTGAAATTGGGTACACATCTAATCTATGATAGGCACAGGCAAGTGATGACCTTTCCTTACCAAAGTAAGTTAGGAAGCAGCAGATGGTGGGCAGTATGCTAAGAAGAAAAAGAAAATATTGTGTTTGTGAGATTAAAACAACTCAAAGATTCTCATTCAAGGGCTAAGCTTCAATGTTGCTTGTTGATGTCTCCATATTATGTCTCCATGCATAGTATGAATGCTGCTATTTTCTCAGCATATGCCCAATTGAAACTGTCTATTGGCATCCACATTGGCCCATTTTCTACCTAGGTGTAAAGGATCTCATCATCTGCAGGAGACTGGGGTCACTGCCAAAGGCAGCAATCCAACTCTGCAGGCAAGGCAAACAGATCCTTTCAGTTTCTGAAGCATAATGTGTCATGCAGCACCTGAGCCGTGAGAAATCCTGTGATGCCTTCATTTAATATCCCAGGAATCTCATGTATTTGCAGAAGAGTTGCCTCCTAGCTGAAGTGATTGTTTATTGTTAAAAGTCTCTGAAAAGAAATCTGAAGTCAGGGAGATGACAAGCCTTGAGTCACAGTTCTGAACCACTTATGTTAAATGGTAACTATTTCACAGGGTCCCATGTTACCTTAAACCCTACATGTAGTTGTGGTTCACTGGTTTAGTGACATGAATGAGAAAAAAATTGCTGCACTTCCAGTATTTCCTCATACCTTAATTAGGACCTCAGCTACAAATATCAAGGTCCTTACAACCGGTAGCTGACAATATTTCTCACCTCACTTTAATCACACTTTATAGAGCTTATTGAGATCATTTACCAATGTTTCTTCTTTAGTTTTTCTCCTTTTTCAGAATCTGTAGTCATAGAAACTAACAAAACAACTGAAGCTATGGCTTAAACTCAGCATGGTCTCCAAGTATCAATCTGAAAAATGGGTAATAAACATCATAGGATATGTACTGTTAGGGATTAGCACATTAGTGATTTTGTATTGTTATTTTCTGGATCTGTTGGTCCTTTTTTTAAAAAAAAGCAGTTGTACCATTAAGCAAACAATAATTTTGCTAAATTTGATAGATTTTAAATACTTTTTTCAAAGCTTACATTCACTTTGACATTAAAAAGTTGTCTTGGGGACACCAGCTAACACTTTCCTTAATTTGAATTCCTTTGGAGCCTTATCTGTGAGGTGAATATTTACTGTAGAAAACTAATTTCAATATTTACTGAACGCAATACTGTATACCCTTCTAAGTCTATTTTAGATGTCATTGTAATATCTTATTTCAAACTATGGGGGATGTTCATTTTGCTTTTATTTAAACATTTGCCTTCATGAAAACGTTATAATGATAACTATCTAACAACAAAACACAATCATTTGTAACTTTTTAGAAAATCTACCCTTAAAGAAAGAAGACAAACAATACAAAATTTAATCTGTCCTTTGGGGGCATGAGACGGCTTATAGGTCTAATCAGCCAGCTAAATGACAGACAGAGAAGATCATGTGACGAGAGTCTAAGAACTAATTAATCTCCATGAGCTGTGAGGGAGGGAGGTAAGATGACTTGGAATCTGATTACGTTAGCGAGTGTAAGGAGGGAAAATGCAGCATGTATTTTTCATGTTGATTTTAACCACCTGAGCCTTTAATGACATTTTGTACCTTCTGAGAAAACTCATATTCCATCTATACGTTAAAAAGAAGTACCAGGAGGCTAATGCTATTAGTGCGAGAGTTACTCATTATTTAAATACCAGGAGACTAGACCATATAGGAATCCTTTGTAAAATTTTCCCAAGTATAAATAACTCCTAGGAAGTTGGTTTATTTCAGAAATAGAATTATAAACCCACAGTTTAAAAAAAGAAATTGTCATAGATATTTGAACAGATAATAAATTAACAACTCCTAACATTGCCTTCAAAAAAAGCAAACAATTATGTATATTTTGGCCTGTAAACATTGATGGATGCATTTTTATTAAGTTAAAATTTAATTTAAATAATTAGTATATGATGTTTATTTCATGCATTATTCTGGGATGGCTGTGAAATATGGTGTGTGTGTGTGTGTGTGTGATTAAAACAGAGATTTATAGTTTTCCTAATAAACATTATTAATAAAAAATTGTATAAATCATTAGCTATCTACAAATATGCCATAGGGAATGACACATTTCAGCAGAAACACAAGCTACAGAATTTACTGCCGCTACATAATCCATTGCATACTGAATAAAAGTGGGTTTTACTCTCTTGTTATATTAAATGGTAATTATTTTTAATAGCATTATTAATAAATGTGTAAAGATAATATATAATAAAACGGGAGCTTTACTATTGAATTTTTCATAAACAAAATTTTAAATAGTAAATGATATTTACTATTTTAAGATGAAAATATATATATTTTTATTTTTCAAGAGAACTGAATACTATTCAGTTTTACTCAAAATACAAATTATAGATGATGGATTTGGCTCCTTCATTCTATTCTCCAGTGTCCTTCAGATGAATTGCCTGAAACAGACAGCTGTACATGTAAAGGTACACCACTGCACACAATGTGGAAAATGAGTCAATGGTCTAGGCAGAGCACCAGAAACCAACAATATATCACGTCATAAATCGGAGATATTCCATCTGTTCTGACCTCTGCCTTTACGCTCATCTAATATCCGTGCTATCTCTTCCTATTATGCACTATCCTTCTACCTTGCCTTTTAAAGTATGAAAGACACTTCCTCTGCCCCTAATAAGCACTGAGAACAGCTTTTTCTTGAGTATTGATGAATAATTTTAGATATTAAAAAATATGTATTTGGTGTCAGTTTATATCTTATCACTAAGTTTTAGAATCAAGTTACTGGTGCTTAAATAGCTCACTTCTACACTTCCAGTCATTGATGAAGTCAATCATTTGAATTGTTAAAAGAACTCTCACCAATGAGTAATTGGGAATATACATGACTAAGAGTGCATGAGAATGAAAAGTGAAAACTCTGATACTGTAGAACATTCTAAAGCTTTACACCAAATATTGATAAAAATCCTCTGTACGCAAAATAATTTACAATACTGTCTTTTATTCTAAAGAATATTTGTTGGGTAAAGGAGCACATGTGAAGTAGAAGTATAAGAAACCATTCATTGCAGACAATGCTAATTTTGACTAGAATTTTATATTGCCAAGTAATGATGCACAAATGCCTGACCATGTCTACAAACTGTACCAAAGAAACATCACTCCCATACATAATGGAACAGACAAAACTCGCCTTTCTACATTAAATAAAGTGAATTGAAGGATAAGAAAAATAAAATATAATCGTATGGATAGAGCACTCAAAGTAAAGACTGTTATAATTTCTATCACCTCTCCTCTTACCTTTTAATACTATGGAATTGTTCGGTAGTCTTGGAAATTCTGAGATCCAAAGTGATTCAACAGAGCAACTCTGAATGTTTTTGGCTGATATTAAAGTACACTTTCAGAGGCTTATTTTTTAATGAAGTAATTTATTTTATCAGAATCAACAATTAAATCTGTGTGGCCATGATCAAAACAAAATGCACATTTTATTTTGGGCATGTTGTTTCTTTTTTTCATTTCTTATATGCTTTTGTATCTGGCAAAATGTTTCCTAACACTTCCAAATTTAGATGGAAATTGATATCTAGTTTGATGATTGATGAAAAGATTTATAAAGCACAAATTGGTAGTTTGATGTGTTTATTTATTTGCTTATGTGTGTACTTACTAACTGCTTAATTCATCTACTTATGAAAAACACATTAGATAAAAAAGAAAACATTTGAAAACACCTTAATTAGAAAGAAGGTAAGTAAATTCTCATTAATATAAGAGCCACTTCAACTATTCATCTTGATTATAGGAAGTCCCCCATTGTGACAGAATATCACTTAACTTCCAAAACCTAGAAGCAGTGACAGCACACATTGTGTTATGCTCCTCCATATAATAGTTTTCTGGAGGGAAATATTGTGTGACCTCGTCTTTGGAAGAGCTTAAATTACCAATCAAATCTATATAACCCATTTCATTTGTTAAGGACTTGATTTTAGATATTGTTTTGTTTGTTTTTTAACAAATATACTTGGCTATAATGAAAATAAACCTTCTGAAGTCTCTGAGGTCTGAGACAAGCTATAACACATTTCTGCACCACGGGGTAGACTCATGGGATACCTACTGAGAAAATGCATGCCCACTGAGCATGCCCAGACTATTAAAATGAATTGACATGTTAATGCTGACAGGAAAAGAGCACAAGAGAGCTTGCTAAATTACTGCTCAGTCAGGCACTAGGAATTCCTGAGAGGCTAACTCCTGAGCAAAACCCACAGCAAGCACAACAACAACAAAACTTTATTGTCAAATGCACCCAAACAAACACTAACAGGGTTGTCATGCTTGTAATCCACCTACCCATAAATCATATGGATTTTAATCATACCTGCCATCTTAGCTCTGTATCCCTGGGGAAATGGTTTTCTTTTTGCTTCCTCCTTCATTCATTTTCAATTACCTGGAAGCTGCTCCGTGTGTTTATTTATTTATCCAAAGTTCACATACAGTATGCACACACAAATTTTTCTCTAGGGGTCTGGGATCAGGCAGATCATACAAAGATGCAGTGGCGCGAAGCAGTCAACATCTCATGTGAGTACACTCAGTCTCAAACACCTGCTTTGGACCTGATGACAAGGGAAGGGGAGGACAGAAAGTAATTAGTATGTGTACAATGATTGATTATGTCTTAATATTCAGACCACTTTAGACCATTCTATGTAGACTTAAAAAATAATGAAACAGGAAGTCCATAGCTTTTGATAAGCAAGGAAAAGAAAACTGCTTTTGTGCCTGTAAAACATTAGTGAACGGTGAGGTAGAATGAAGTTTATTCTCTGTTAAACACATATGCTGAGTTATTCAATTCGCTGATTGGATACTTGTTCAACGTTTCATCTATTAAGATGAGCGCAAGTAAATGACATAAGCTTTGGTCTGGCAGAAAGGAGGCAAAGAAAGGGAAGCTATGCATTTCAGACGAAATCACCAGTTTTGCTTTACTCCCTCAAGAACTTCAGAAAATCGTGTCATTTTTACTAAGGAAAGAATAGTGCCCCGTCTGTGACTTTTCTTCACTGTGATGTCCACATCCTTTTGACACAAATTTCATTGTTATGAAATAAAACTGGGCAAGCATACATATGTTAGACAAGACATTTAACAGAAAACTATATTCTATGTCAGGCTAAATTATTTTTATAATAGTCTGATGGTGATGATTGTATGTGTGTGTGTATGTGTGTCTGTGTGTGCAAAGTGATGATGCCTTTTAAGCACATTCTGATCCATACTTGCCATGCTGTGTATGAGCTTGTCTCTAGATATGATCTGTTTAGAACACCCATAGAAATTAAAAGGATCACATGGAGTTTGACATTTTGCAAAATGAAAGAATAATGGATTTATTATATTGTGTGGACTTTTCTCCCCTTTTAATAAAAATCTCTGACCCTTGGGAAGCTTGGCTGGAAATTTAGAAGTCTGAATCATTTTTCTTTTTTATATTTGAAAAAATATAAGCTTGCAATTTCCTCAGTTTCATATTTCTTTTGTTATTTCAAAAATTTAGTTATCTTTCTTCCACATAAATCAGAAACTACATGTCTATTGTTCCTAAAATAACTTTGTATTTTATACCGGTTTAGAATCTTATATTTGAATGCTTAAATTATTTGTCCTCTTTGATTATTTACTTTAACTTTTTTCACACACTGAGATGAAGACTATGTCAGAGTAGTCCAACAGTTTTGACCTTTGATCTCAGAATAAGTAATCTATATCATATTGACATTACATTTTACATTAACAGAAAAACTATTTACATATTTTAAGCATCTGAGCAGATAATCTCAGTAGAGGAAAATCATTGAGTCAAATTTCATATGTACCTCTTTTAGGATTTGTCATGATTTTATATATTTTTATTATTCCCTTAAAATTGTATTCATAGATCTATCCAAAATTTAGTTATTAGACCCCCAAAACTGGCCAAATCAGTGCCATATCACATATCTAAAAACTAAGTAGTATTTAAAGTAGGCATTATTCTTTCCCATTTAAAAAAAATATTTCAAAATGCAAAATTATTTTTAACCTGCTGTTAACGTAGATCCAACAAAATAACCAACTATGTCCATAAATGTTTATGTCACACAATTAACAAATACCCAAGAAGATGGTAACCATAACCATCCAGGTTTACAATAATTTATTTGTATCACGGGCCTGATAAGAAGACAAAGACAGCCCATGGAAGACTATAGAACAATGCAGAGCTGTACAACACCTTCCTAACTGCAAAGGAATTATAAGGGAGGTGAAAGTAAGTTGTGAGAGTAAGAAAATAAATCTACAGCATAAAAGTGGATCCCATGCTGTCAAATAAAGACTGACCTGACAGACCAGACAAGGAATGTGACAAGAAAAGAAATGACAAGCCATGGACCGGCAAGTACCTTGGTTTTATAAGATAACAGTGCTGATCCTGTCACTGTAAAGGAGTCAAAGCCACATTTCTGTGGCCTTAATAAGATATGGGAGAAGAAAAAAAAAAAAGAGGAAATAGTGAAAAAATTATTGTACTGGAATTTGGTGTCACATATCTTTAATTCCAGTGCTCAGAAGACAGAGGCGGGAGGATCTTTGAGTTTGAGGCAAGCTTGGTCTTCAGATACAGTTCCAGGACAGGCTCTAAAGCAATACAAAGAAAGCCTGTCTCCAAAAACAAAACAAAACAAAACAAAGGAGGAGGGATTAGTGGGTTATAAAAAAAAAGAAGACAATGTGAAAGACTTGAGGTTGGTAGAATTGTAAGACATACATTGTACCTGAAGAAGAGAGTCAGACCTACTAATATTGTATGCTTGTATAATTTTATACATTTTGATTACTTTTTTGAATACTTTTTTGATTTCTCAGAAGGCACCTTTGGGATCACATGAAAAATTAAAGAAGAAAAATCATGAAATTAAAACAAGATCATTAGGGTAGGCCTTGATCTGATATTACTGGTGCTCATGCCAAAAAGGATGATGCCCATGTAAACACACAGAGGAAAAAGAGAGAGCCCAACCCCAGAAGAGAAGTCTCCAAACTTCCCAATCATGCATACATGTTAATCTCAGATTTCCACCTTACAAAATGATGAGAAAGTAAAGGCCTTTAGAATAAGCCATGCAACTTGCCGTTCTTAACAGGGTTACTGGGATTACATTGGTACCCAGTCATCACCACTAGGAATAATGTTGGTGGTTTAATAGAGAGTACTGAGGAAACATTGGCATTCCTAAAAGGTACCAAATGGCCTTCCCTGGAGATATGTTGAGAGGGCGAAACAGAAGATTCTTCACTCCAATCTGTCTATGTAATAGATTTTCTCACCTGGTGAGACATTTTCAAATTCAGAATCTCTGCACAGTTGGGCTAGTCAGATTTTTTAGCCTTCTAAAAATTATCTGAGAAAATCAAATTACAAGAAAAAATTATTTTTACTTCAGGCTTCAAAAGTTTTAGCCTTTGGTATCTGATTTCATCATTGTGGTCCTTTGGAAAGGAAAGAATACAACGTTTGTATGTATATGATGGAGCAAATCCACTGTGGTGGAGAATCTTAGTTATCAACTTAATTGGACCAAGAGGCACCTAGGAGCTTTTTAAGCCTCACTTCTCACCACTGATTATGTCTCTGAGATGTTTCCAGGACGATTTAAGAAGGTAGACTTGCCATGAATGTGGGCTGTAGAAAGCACAGTCATATAAGCTCAGGGCAGAAATAGACACACACACACACACACACACACACACACACACACACACAAAAGCAAAAAACCAAAACAAAACAAAACAAAAAAAACCAAACAGGGTGTGTGTGGGAGCTGGCAGGCTAAGTAAAAGGGTGTAAACAGTACCTACTCTCCCATTCCTGATTACTATAAGATGAACAGTTACATCCTCCTCATGCTCTGGACTGTATGATATTCAACCTTACCCAAGACCCAAAGTCATGTGCCAAGCTGACCATGGACAGACACCTCTGAAAACATAAGCCAAAAAGGTAATTCTCTTTAAGTTGTTCTCAGTACTTGATCACAGTTATAGGAAGTTAACTGGTACAGCTGCTCTCCTAATTTATAAGTTGCTTTCAGAAGTTTCAGCCAATTGAAAGGAAAAAAATACTCTTTAAAAAACCAAATATTTGTTTTTACCTTTATATTTCTGAAATGAATTTACACACTTTACAATGCTGCTTTGGTGTCTGTACAAAGTGAATGCCAAGCTTATAAATCTCTTTTTTTTTTTTTGAAGGTAAGGATCTCATGTGGGAATTTTATTGCTTTCAGCCTCTTCATTCACAATTATGGAAGTCTGAACTAGTGAATAATTCTTTACCTTCACACCTGTTGTTTGAACTTGCTGCCATAGCTTCAAATGTGTAATTGTGCCTGATACGGAAAGCAACTCCTAGAAATGATGTCCAATGGATCTGTAGCTAGCGTAACAAAGCATCCACTTCCTTCAAACACCTGTTCAAAGTATTAGGTCAGTGGGTGCTTAAAATCTTTCTATTTTAATTCTTTTAAAAGATATATGTTAAGTGTGTTTGTGTGTGTGTGTGTTCACAAACATGTGCTATATATGTTAGTATCCATGGAGGCTAAATCTGTAGGGGTGTAGGGTTCCTTGGAGTTCTATTTAGAACTGTGAGCCACCAGATGTGGACATTGGGAATTGAACTGTAACCATCTCAAGTTTGGTACATGATCTTAATTAATGAGCCAGCTCTTCAGAACCCTTCTCCCCTCAACTTTTACATATCCTGGTTCTTCTGTCTTTTGCTCACACTGTAAAGGTCCCAGAACACAATCCATGAAAATACTAAAAAGGACACTTGACTAGTGCTGTACAAGGATAGCATGGGCTGCCACGATCTCTTCAGTTGTGTCAACATAGGTGAGCCTCAGGAAACTGAGTAACAACATTTGCTGAATTGTACAATCCTGTAGGGGGCAGGATTCCACCTAGCTGGGATCTACTGGAGGAAAACAGGAACCAGCCTTTATGAAATGAAATGGGGCAAAGAAATAAAGTGACGCAGATTTTGTGTTCAATGACCGTATGGTTTTCATTATCTTGTTCTCAAGGAAGAATTCATCCAAAGAACAACCAAATGAAAGCAATGTGTACTCGTCTGTCAACCCAACCTTGGGTTGAGTGTGTCACATTTGCTCCATTATCTAGTAGTGATCTTCTAAAGGTGGAGAAGTGGGCAGAAAAAAGACAGAGGTAGAATACTGGAAAGTAATGTGGTAGGAACATGAGGAAAGAAACACTTTGCTGTCTTATTACGTAGCTTCCCATAATCAACAAAGCTGTAATTCATCCTGCAGGTGCAAACGTGGCTGGCTTATTCACAGGCTCTTGATGGATGGGCTGGATGCGTGTTTCTTACCCCAGATGCTCTCAGGAACAGCAGCTACGAGATAGTAGACTGTGTGCACCTGAATCAGCACGTTTACTGAGTGGTTATATCTGATTCTTGTTTTCATCAACAATACTGTACAGAGCAGCAAACACTGGGCCAAGTCTATTCTCTGTTTTTGAATGCAGAAAAATGTCCAGTCTATACACCTCTGGGGTCATTTCTTTGCAGTTGTCTCTGATACATTACTGAACCACTATCACACCAAATCTTAAGGTTAACTCTTGTGATTTCTACATGATTTTCAAGAATTTGAATTTTTCTAATACACATTGAGGGGAGTTGAGTCATCTGAATTGACAGGCCATTCGAAATAGTAAAGTTCATATTATCTGAAATAATGTGTCAGACTCTTGCTCAGTAATTCCCACCAGCTTTAAGGATTTTATGATTCGAAAGAACACCAACTCCTTCAGGTTGAAGTTTCACTGACACTTGGCAAAAAGCAACTTCCTGGTTGAAAGGGGAAAAAAATTTTTATGAAAAGGCTCACAAGGGTTCTTAGACATCAAATGGGTATTACGAAACCACATTTTGATGAGCTAAGTGTAAATGAATCAGAAACACATGGATTAAATTTCCCTTGAAATACACATGGGTTTGGAAATTAAGGAAAAAGTGTTTAGCCAAATGTGTTTTGGGTTTTCTTGAACTGAAAACATTTGAAAAAAAGTTGAAGTATTTGCTAAACTCTAATATGCTGTTATGTTTGCTCAACCTTTCTCCAAATCAATTAAGTTTCCAGGAGGCTTCCTCCATTCCCTTGTGATTTGTCTTGTCACCTCTGTCCTGACACTTCATAGGCCAAACTAAATTTCCATTAAAAAAATAGTGTGTTGCTCATCTACTTAAAAATGAGGTAGCCATTAAAACACACAGAGAACCAGAGGCATTAAGGGATGGAAAGCACCCATTAGGTCATGCACTATGTCCTAAGGGTTGTAGTATAGGCACTCACAACTCTCCAGTGCTTTCTCCAGCACAGTTTTAAGTATCTCAAATGACAGGATTTCTCCATGTCCTGTGGGAGAACACTGTGCATTCTAATAGATTTTGCCATTAAGAACACTGCTGAAGTGTGTGCAAGGGGGTAATGGGAAGGCAGGATAGCTGATTAACCCTTTCACCATGCTAACAATTACCTGTAGTATGTTCTGACACTTTAGGACTTCAGTACTAGTGAATGAACCAATTTCCTATTGGCTAATAGAAAAATATGCTGCCCACTGCAGTGCAAAACAATTTTTTTACAGTCAGCAGCCCCTCACAAGAGAGATAAAATGTGTTAAATACCCTATCTAATGATTTTTATCTTCACTCTGACTTGGAAGTGCATAGCATGGAAAGTCATGGGATGTTTTTCTGAGCAGGAAATGCTATATAATGGCATCAGCCAATCCGGAAACACCTTTGTTCAGCTTCCAATGCCTTTTCCTTACGAGGCTAGTAAACATGTTTCCCATTTCTGCACTTCATGATGGTAAAATGTTTGTAAGGAAGCAGCTACCTGTCTTTCTAGACACACAGAAATGCCTAGCTTTCAATCTAACTAACACGTTTTCAAAGGTCTTCAAGCAGAGTTTACATGGATTTGCTCCCATTCTTGTTGTACTTACAAATGAGGTGTAAGGCACATAATGACTTACAAGGCCTGTTATACTGCTACTACACTGACCTTTTCAAGATTCTGCATTGTGAGCAGCTGACAGACACACCTCTTCCGTGCCAGTTATTTCAACCTATAAAACTTAGCCAATGAAATGGTAGGAAAATCAAATATGGTGGAAATGGAAAAGGGCAGTCTGTTCTTGATTCCTCTTTCTGGTCTCTTAACTGTAGAGTGGTTTGTAGGATTCTCTAAATCTTTTGTTTTTTATTTAATTGCTTTCACAGTGATAATTTACCTCTTTCGGGCCATCTATTATATTAGCTTGTTCCTCTTTCCAACTCATTTCAGTGTCTGTCATGCAAATTGAGTCCCTTGTTGATTGGGAAGTTGAGAACTTGGCATAGAATATCTATTCCTGCCCGCCCCCCTCTCTGGAAGTAGTATTGAATTAGGTAAGTGCATTTTAAAATTCTACCCCAACATTTACCCACTTTAAACAAATCTCCTGAAAGATGGTTTAGTAATATTTAAAAGTGAAAACTCACCTTTTATGTTCCTAGGCTGGTAATGCTTGTCCTTAACAACTACAACTACTCATTTTTCTGCTTCAATTACATGAAAATGTGAAGTTGCTGTCTTCGCAGTTTATATTCTTGCAGTAGTTTTCTTTTGTGATGGTTTTGTACCAATATACCTAGCATCTCTTTTTATTTGATCATTATGTATAAGCTATTCTTGTGGCCCTCTAGTAAGCATATTATACTTCTTGAATTTCTTTCAAGGATTCTCTTCCCTCCCAAGCTGAAAAAGGGTTGCTGGTAACTATTTAATGTTTTACTTTTTAATGATAGGTATTGTATATTTTAATGTTGTTTAAAATTGTAAACAAGAAAAGCAAAAAAACAAAACAAACAAAAAAAAACCCACATCCTTGTCATTTGATACCAATCAGGATCAAAACAGAAAGGGAAAACTGCAGCTTTCTTTTGGAAAAAGTATTTCATATTTGATTCCACTAGAGAATGCGGACAATATTCTGAATCAAGTTGTTGAGGTGTATTCTACCCTGGATTTTTAAAGTTATGCATAAAAGGATATTTATTTTATCATCTAGTAAATGCTTTGATTTAGGCCTCATTTTCAAAACAAAATATTAAGCTCATTCTCCATGTAGAGTTCAATTTTGAGGTTATGGTAAGCATATGATGCAGTTGGCTCATTTTCTTCAATACTGGCAAAAGTGAAACCAGACTCTGCAATACACACAGGTGATGCCTTCAGAGGGCATGAGAATAGTGAAGTACAAAGATCCATCTATCAGATGGAGCTGAAGTTAAGGTTGCCCTCAACTAAGTTCAAGTATGCACATTCACTTGTTTTTCTAGTTCTCATATAATGGATCCATTAAATAAAAGTCATCCTGGAGTCCATTGTTATTAACCACATTAGATGAGCTGTTGTCTGAGGGGGAATTCAAATTCCAGATTTGTCTTTTAAGTGCTTTTATTCTATCTTACAAATTCATGTCATTTCTATAGGAGATATTAATAAATCCCTGAAAGCCAACATTTTCTATGCTCTGATCATTCCATAGACATTGAGAAAAGAGAAAATATTTATAAAGCATTTACTGATGAGTAATTCACAAGGAAATAATTACAAATACAAGTCAAACAAATTGGCAATTGTTTGCATTTCAAAGTAGAAATCACATGGAAAGAAGCAGTGCTCTAACTGGCTTTATGAGCATTTTAGGGAAAGCTGTTTCTAGCTCCATGACACTCACATGGAGGTCTCGCTGATAAAGAGTTAGTAGACAGTCTGGATTTCATAAAGTCTCCCTGGCTCTATCAGACCTTGCTGTGTGGCCTGATGGAATTCACTCTAAATTTTTGATTTTTTTTTTCCAGTTTTCTCATCAGTTCAACTGGGAATAAAACCAAAGAAAAAAATTAAAGGTATTAATACTCCAGTGTGGTAACAATTTATTAGAACCAAACCATGTTTTCTTTTTAATATATGAAACAAATTTTCTTTAAAACTCCTCACATGCTAGTGTGTTTGGTTGTTTGCAAACCTTCTCAATTTTTGTGGGCTTTTAGATCATTGTGAGAGCCATTTATGCCCAGAACTTAAGAGAAATGAGAACTCAGTTGAGGGTCCAAAATGAATGTCCCAGACCACCATGGATCTTAGAAAAATGAGATAATGCCCTCTCTACATGAGTGCTCAACAACTATTACCTAATACGATCTTGTGATGTTCAAGCCAGATCAACCATACAAAGACAGCCCATTTTCATTAACTCCTTAATTGACACCGTAAGCACCCTCAGCTGGTCCCATCCCATATGTAACATCAGAGAGTAGAAAGGTAAAAGTTTTATGTTTCCTCTCATAAGTCATGCTCAAAGACCAAGAACTACAGTCATAGTCCTTAAGTGTTCTGTCAGTTATTGAAATGAGAATCAGTGAGTGAGTAGGGAAGAAAGGTTACACCCTACAGAGAAACTCATGCCAACCCTGAATGGAGCTGAAATCTTATGTCCCACAATCATGGACAAACCATTATCAAGGAGGCTGACATTAAAATATTTGTGTGATTACTGTAAATTTTGGTCCTGCTTTTGATTTCCAAAATGCTCATTTGTTCTATGCACACTCAGTAGATCAATGGCATTCATGTAGGGAAATCATGTTTCTAGATTTGTATGGAGACTCCAAATTCACATTCACCCATACTTCCTGTTAGCATCATCCTACAGTTTGCATTTTCAAACAATTAATTATTAATAGCTATGTAAGTAAGGGTGGTTTGGTCAGTGACCTTCTTAGCCATATTCCACTGAGATTATAAAGCAATCTAAAATGTCTACAGAGATTTTACAAACGTTGGAGACATAAAATTAGGATATCCATGGCTTCTGGAATTGTGTATTTAGAGAATCTATGTAATACATTTTGCAAATATCAAAATGTTTTATCAGCCTTTTTGTCATGTTGCAGTAAATAATTTTATGTACTTTATGAAGATTACTGAAATTTTTATTTAAAAGAGGGATGAAATTTTCATAAAATGTCATTCAACATATATTTTCATACATAAGGACTATATCATTATTGAAAACATTAAAATAATATGTACAAGTCTTGACTGCTTCAAACCCAGTTGTTATTTATAAATAATTATATAAAAAGGATCATTTAAATAGGGAACTTAAAAAGGTAGCTTTGTATATGACACTGAAAATCATTTCATTCAGATAAAATTAATGAAGAATTTTCAAACCCAAATACTTTTAGTCTCAAAGAGGAAAGCAATAATGAAGAAACATTTACCCCGTGAATAGATATCATGTAAATCATTAAATCATATTAACATAGACACACAAGTTCAATTGAATAACAATTCAATGAAATTAAAGTTAAATTTAAGAGAGTTGACCTTGCTAGAATGAAAGTGTTCATACTTAACATTAAAAGTAAGTTGAACATTAAAAGTATTGGTAAAAATATTTCTTTTAAAATAAATACAAACACTGAAAATAATTTTCATTATGAAAGTACCATTAGTAACATTCGCAACCAGCGGTGTAGAAATTCACTTGGAGGGTGTGGTATACATGTAGATTATGTATTCATTTCCAAACTCTGTAAATCACAATTAAAATGGAGATCACATTTTTATCTGAAAAGTGGCATAAGAAAATTGTGTGTTTTGCATTGCAAATATAGTATAAACAAAACCAAAAGTTGATACCTGCAAAGCCACTTACATAGAGGAATGTACACACTTTTATCATCAGTGTAAATTTTGTTTTTATTGTGGCTGCTACAATTTTTTCAGTTAAATATATTTGAAACAATTATAACTATAGAAATATTACCAAAGAAACTCTCTGCTTTTAACTTCATAAATACCTACAAATATCTTTCAAGTTCCTTTTTGTAATTAGTTGTTGTCTTCAGTGAATAAGGAACAGCATAAGAATTAACTATTTCTTCATTATTGTGATCACAGTACCTGATAAAAAGACCTCAAATAAAAAGAATCTTATTTTGGCTCCTGTTTCAATCACTTGTTGCAAGGAAGATATGAAAGATGGATCATGTGACTTTGGCTCAAGAAACAGAATAAAGGAACCAAGAACAGTTTACTGAGCCCAACAGGTTCACAAACCCTCTCTTATTCACTTACTTCTAACTAGGTCCTACCTCTTGATGGATCAATGGAGTTCCAATTAGCGACCAAAGTGGGGAAAACTCAAATTCAAAATAAGTTTTGTCATTAAATTTAAAATTCACACCATAATTGTAATATAATAAAACATCAACTAGAAGATGCCGTATAAGATTTTTTTAAAATGATGATATCTGTAGTACTACTTTCTACTCACTGCTAATATTTTAATTTTATTTTGTTCTTCATTCTGTACACTTTTATGTATACATTATATAAAATTAAAGTTGAGATGTTGATGCTTCTAGTGAAGTTTGTCTTCATCTTACCAGGAATGTGAGTATCTACTAACTACTAACTCATTTACAATGCTATGATGGCCAGATAAAAGTATAGATTAGTAGCAGAACGCTTGTGGCCTTAGGCTTGATCGTTAGTACCAAAAGGTAAAAAGATATATATTACTGTTTAAATAGATCATGAGAGGTAGCGGTCATCATTAAAAGTGGACTTTAGCTGGTATTTGTGGGAAATTAAAAGCAAAGACACTTTGCGGTAATGTGTACAAAACCTCAAATCTACTGAAAATCTTGCACATTTGATATGGGTAACTTCTGAGGCATCTAATTTGAGTATAAAGAATATTTTAAATGTTTGTTTTATTAATTACTTTTCTTTTTCTTTTGAGATTATAATTACATTATTTCCCCCTTCCTTTTCCTCCCTCCAAACTCTGCCATATACTTCCTCTTTTTCTTTTCAAGTTCTTGGTCTCTTTTTTCATTAAGTATTGCTTCATGCAATATATGTGTTTGTAACTATACTTATGAATATATAAATGCAACATGCTTAGTTTATCAAAAATAGCACACACAATATTAAGTTCTCTTTTGTCATTTTCAAACAAAATTGCATTGGGTTGCTTCTCTTTTATCCTTGTGCCAAGCTCCTGTCACACCTTGTGCCTCCCCAAAGCTTCCTGTGGTGGTTTGAATCAAAATGGCTACCATAGGCCTACAGGGAGTAGCATTATTAGGAGGTGTGGTGATGTTGGAGTAGGTATGACTTTATTGGAGGAGATTTGTCATGAGAGGGTGGGTATCGAAGTCTCAGAATCTCAAGCGTTGTCAGTGTGTCACTATCACTTCCTATGTTTCTAGCACCATAACTGCCTGCATTGTTGCCATGCTTTCCACCATGAAAATAAGTACTAAATTTCTGAACTGTAACCACCACCCCCAATTAAATATATCATGTACAACAGATGCCACGGTCATGGTGTCTCTTCACAGCAATAAAACCCTAAATAATAAGGCACTTCCTTTTGGCCTTCTCATCACATATGTCATACTGCCCACTCGCTTTTTCAACATCTATTTTCTCTGTTCCTGGTCACTGTAATAATTTCTGTATTCTTTACTAATGGATAAGATTGCAATAAATACATCATGATTCATAGTTCCTTAATATATTTGTAGACATATAAGTGAGTTGCATTGTCTTTCTATTGTGAATAATGCAATAATAAACATCGATATAAAAGCATCTATGCAGAATGATATAGAATCCCTTGGATATATGCCAAGGATATATATGGCTGGGTTCTATAGAAATTATATTTTAATTTTTCAAGAAACCTCTATAACTATTTCCATAATCATTGTACTAATTAACATTCCTACTAGCAGTACATTAGACTGAGAAACTAAAAATAAAAACTAAAGAAGACATTATGTAATGGAAAGATCATCTAGGTTCTAGACTGGGAAAATTAATGGCCTGAAAATGACAATACAACCAAAAGTAATCTAGGAATTCAACCCAATCTCCATCAAGTTTCCAATGAAATACTTCACTGAACTAGAATAAATAAATAAATAAATAAATAAATAAATAGCACACACAAAAAGGAACAGTTAAAGCAATCCTCAAAAGCAAATTACTTGAAGCACCACAATGTCATGCCTCAAATTGAACTACAGAGCTATAGTAACAAAGACTACATGATATTGGCACAATAATAGACATGTAGACCAGTTGATTAAAATAGAGGTTGCATAAATAATCTGACATAGTGAGGCCAACTAATATTTTGACAAAGGTGTTTAAAAACATACACTAAAATAAAAATTGTCTGAGAATGAAATTAATCCACAGATGTTAGAAATATTAAAACTGCTAGAGGAAAACATAGAAACTACAACTCAAGATATAATTTTAAGCAAGAACCTTCTAAACATTCCCAACCAAGGAAATAGTCCTGAGAATTGATAAATGTGATTACATGAAATTCAAAAGTTCTTGCCCTAAAAGAAAACTATCACCAGCATAAGCAGACAGCTACAGAATTAGGAGAACATTTCTGGTAACTATACGTCAGATAGTAGGTTAGATCTAGAGCATATAAAGAAATGGGGGGTGAGCTTCCATTCAAAAGAAGAATTCAAAAGGAGAACACTTATAGAATGACCAGTAAGAATTAATCGGCAAAGTGTTCGGCCTCATTAGCTATCAAGAAATGCAAACTAAAGCAACCTCATTGAGATTTCATGTTATTCTAATGGACACCAAGAAAAGAGCCAATGGGAAGGGACTGGGTGAGATAGTTCAGTGGGTGAAAGGGCTTGCCATGTAAGCCTGGCCACCTGAGTTTGATTCCTGGACCCACATAAAGGTGGAAACACAGGACTAACTCCACAAAATTGTTTTCTGAGCCCTACATTCACAGTGTAATTCACACACACACACACACACACACACACAAACATACACACTAACAGCAAAGTTTATTTTTAAAAAGAAAAGAAACAAACAACAATGACTTCTGATGAACATGTGGGGGAATAAATGTTTTAGATTTAAAACACATTGAAAAACAAAATCTGTTAGGTACCATAACCTATATCACAACACACACAAAAAAAGAGGTAATTGTAACCATTCCTGTTATTCTATAATTCTCAATAGAAAATATGCCACATTATTTGCTTTAGTATATATGAATATGAATTATTTACTTTTCTGGAAAGTTTACTTATGAAAACAAGTGGGATTTTTTTTGAAAAACAAATTTAGAAATCACTTTCATATTTAAAAATTTTTTGAGACAGTTTCACCATGTGCCTCATCCTGTCCTTGAACTTTACTGTGGTGATTTGAATGACAAATATCATTACAGACATGTGTTTCCCAGGTGGAATCATTGGAAGAGTTACAGGACCTTTCAGCTGTGAGGCATACTGAAAGAAGTGCATCTCTCGAGCAGGTCTTAACAACTAACAGCCTTACCTCACTTCCTAGTCTGCCTCTCTGCCTCCTCTTCTGAATTAAATATAATCATCTAGAATCCTGATCATGCAACCTTCTGTCATTCCTTTCCTGGCCATTTATGGACACTCCCGCTGGAACTGTAACTCTAAATAAACTTTCTTGTACTACTTGTTTTGTTCAGAATTCTTTATCACAATGGTAGAAAAGTAATAAATAAATATTACAAACCCCATCTTCAGTTTCCAATATGTTGGGATTATAAGCATGTACTACCATGTCCATCAATTTATAGATATAACATGAAACATTTTGTCAACACATATAAATGTAAAAGTAATATATCTGCAATTTGCCATTCTTTTCTTTCATTTTGGTTTTGTTTTGTGAAACAGTACTAGCTTGCTCTAATCATTGGATACCTCCTGATAACTCTGTACTAAGATTTTCACAGGCTACTTCATGAGGCATGTTATGGTGAGAAAATCAGAACTAAAGAATTAAGCAGCCTTCCAAGATTGCTAAGGTAACACAGGGTTTTTGCTTATAATAATCTAAGTAAATAATCTAAGTTTTGTAATTTCCAAATGGAAAATTTATATGTTGTAGTTTATCTACTTGATGGAAAAATAGATTTCCTAAAAATTCTTATGTATGATTAAAGACTATAATTTTACAATCATTGTAACTCTTATCTACAGATAGCAATATTCTGTAAGTTTGACAATCATAAAAAGTTGAGGAATATAAATACTAATGTTTACTATATATATTTTTATACCTATCTTAACATGAAAATTACCAGATAGTTTTGAATATCACTAAAACTTAGACCAACTTTTACATGCTATGTTTTCATTATTGGAAGTGACAGAGCTATTTAGCCACAAGCAAACTCAAAGGGTTCCCAAGAAATTCTAATGGAGGACAGTATTCATCAATGATCAAAAGAATTAGTGATTTACATTTTCTTTTTTACTAACAGGTACTAGGATGTACTTAAATCTAAGGAGAGATACTTGGTATACTTTCACTAGTCTATATTTCTTTCACATTTAAAGCAATAATAAAAATAGTCTATTATTAGGTATTTGGCCTAATTTTGTTGGCCACTTCAACACTGAAGAAGATTACTTAAAGACTAGCTATCATGCCTAAGTAGTTCTGAGGTTAGAATTTTTCTGTTATAATATTAAACATAGAAAGTTGTAATGCCACAAGTATTTTTGAAATAATTTGAAGTCTGTGAATGATGGTCTATTTGATGTTTTATTAGATTAGAAATCACCTGGGAGACACACTTCTAATTATACCTGTGAGGGTGTTTCCAGAGAAATTTCACTAAGCAGTGAAGATACCCTTAATATGGGTAGCAGCATGTAATGTGCTGAAGTCATGGGTTGAAAAGATACAGAAATAAAAGAAGAAAAAGGAAAAGAGTGTTGTTTATCTCTCTGCTTCTGGACAGTAGGAACACTGTGACCAGAATCCTCACAATCCTACTGGCATTCATTTACAGTATAGTCTCAAACTGTAAGCCAAAAGAACCCTTTACCTCTTGATGAGGTCTTGGTTAGGTTATTTTATCACAGCAAAGAAAATGTCATTAGTATAGTGTGCTTGAAACAGACTATCACATATACCCTGTTAGGTTCTCACTTATCAAGAAAAGAAACAGATTTTCTTGGTGTAAATTAACTATATGTAAAGATACATATGCAAGTATCCCACTCCATGAAATTTGATTTCAGAGAATAAAGGACTTTTAACTGGTGACAAGTGTAGATTTTGAATTATGGAATAAATCGTGTATTTGAAAAGTAGAGGGAAATAAGTCTTCTTCTAACATTCAGGACATTTTAACCACCTCAATACTTGATGGTGATTTTTTGTGTTTTGTTTTTTGTTTGTTTTGTTTTCCTTTTTTAAATAGTGTCCAATGTGGTTTTTTAAATTTCTGATATTTGGATATAAGTATTCAAAAAATAATTTGTTTTGCTTTGTTTTCTTGAAAGAACAATTGTGTTTTGTCTTTGTTCTGTATTTAATGTTTCATTTCTCTACCTATAAAACCTTATTTATCTGAGTTTCCTTCTAAGACATCAATTGCATACCCACTTATAGATCTCTACATTTGCTTTTGTCCATCCAATGTTTGGTCTATCGAGACTTTCTACTGACCAGAGTTTCATCCATTGATGGAAGATGTCAATCTTTAAAGACGTTTCTCATATTGGTTAATAAATAAAGCACCATTGGCCAATAGGAAAGCAAGATATGTGGGACAAGGAGGAGAGAGGAGGAGTAGGGAGGAGACTCAACATGGAGAACGGTAAGAGCAGAATGCCGGCCCCTCTCTCCAGTGAGATAAGACCATGTGAAAATATTTAGATTAATAGAAATGGTTAATTTTTAAGACAGAGCTAGCCAATAAGAAATGCTAGTAACAGGCTAACAGCATTGTATCTAATACAGCATCTCTGTGTGTTATTTGGGGTTGGCATGGCTCTGGGACCAGGCCAGTGGAAAACCAGATCACAACAATCCTTCTATTCCACAAATTCAAAATTCCTCCTAAACTGCTCTGAGTTTATCCTCACTGCTGTGGAATTCTTAGATGTGAAGGGAAACACGCTACTGGGGATTTTGAATGGATTATTTTTTTAATCCATTATCAAAGCTATGATGGAGACATAGAAATTCCTTCCTATTTATTCCTAAAGGTAAGTGTTTTTGGTTTTCACAACTAGACCCTAGACCACAGTTCTTAGTGTTGGTATTTGTCACCATGGCTTGCAAACAGGACCATGTAGCACCTACCGGGCTGACTACATACTTCAAATATTCTCCGTGTGTGAAACACCACAAAGAGTGGTGCCATTATTTCCTTTTCTACCACAACACTTCTATTAATGCAGCCTTAGGGCCCATCAGCCTTTTTGGCAGCTACATTACTGTTGACTCCTACTGAGATTATTATCAACTAAATGTCTTAGTCTCTTTCACACATGCTGTTGCTAAGTCATTTTACCACTCCCCTGTCCCCATCTTTGTGCATTTTGTTACTGCATCCAGGTGTGGGATTACACAATCATACTGATCGCATGTAATTATATTAGAGTCAGCCTGTTATTTCTGTCTTTTAGCATTTTTTTCAACATGTTTCTGCATCTGCTCCTGAGGTAAGTGGGGAATGTATTGATTTTGTTGCTTGATATTTTCTTTCTCCCTCACACTTCATGGCTGGTGTTTCCAAATCTAGCCACATCACTGTCGGTTCATACTTAATTTATTGACAAATCTCTTAGCTGAGCAAAATTTGAGACAGCCCACAGATAAGCCTCTCTGCAGGATGAAGATGAAACTTGTTTCAAGGAAGATGGCACTGTCAGGCTGTGGCATAAACTGTGATGCTAGGTATCCAGGAAGAGAAAATCCTCCATACCTATGTGAATCTTGTGCCCCAGATAAGAACTGGATTGACTACAGAGAATATAAAAGTTGATGATATTTAGGTAAGCCAAATTTATGAGTAGCTTAAAGCTATGAAACACTTTCTAAGCTGTTCACTCAAACCAAATTATCTGTACACGTTAAAACCCAAAGAAATAAAGAGCTCTGAAACCATGGGAGAACAAGAGGGAATAAATATTGTATAATGATTTTGTCACCCAAAACATTACTACCTGCTTAAAATTATGTAAATATTATGACTGGATGCACTGTCAAGTTTTCATATGAGGTCAGAGATGAAAAATGTATTTGAAGAGAAACCAAACTTCCTGCTTTTCTTTATCCATTGGCCCCATTTTCTCCTTTGTCTCAAGCCTTAGACAAATACTGAGTGACCTAAAAATTTTTAAAGAAAGGCAAGAGTGTTGCATGCCAGATAGTTTTTATCTTCTTCCTCTAACTGCATCCAAGAAACTAAAAAGGGAAAAGTAGAGAGAGGAGGGAGATAATCAGAGTTGATTGTGAGTCTGGGAAAAGTCTCAACTATGTACTGAGATTCACAAAAATAAAAGATGAAAGATCACAAGAGAGGAAATGAATAGCCATCTTGCCCATTGCCAGGGCTAGGCTCACCATTCTTCCAGCTGTGGCAGAGGCTTCAGTTTCATCCTTCGGATCAGAGTAAGAGGCAAACATCTCAGCTGCTGCTCTTTCTGGTGTTTGCCTTTCTTTAGAATGTCCTAAAGATAGCATTCTAAATAAACACAGGCAGACTGAGGAAACTGAAGCAGGGAGGAATGAACCCATCCTCTCTCTGATAGTGAAGACTTCTTCACCTGCAAAGTATAAACTACTCAAAACAGTAAAGCATTTAAGGGTAACATCAGCAGTCAAAACACATGCTTGGCCCTATTTAGGAGATACTGTCTTCTTTTCTGCAAGTGACTTAGCATAGTTGCCAATTGTTGTCTTTTTTAATGTTTGTTCTTGGCAACTAGGACAGAGATTGTTAAATTTAGTTTTATATTTGTAGGTGAACTCTCATCTGAACCAGGTAGTCTAACCTTTGTCTCAGACAACTGTAAGCTGCCATGAGTGTGCAGACATTACCTGGTGCTTGCTTGCTTGCTCTGCTTCTGATGTTGCTGTCTTATCATTTCTCAAGCATTTCAGATGTTGGATGGACTTCTCAGTCTCTGCCATTGTAATAAAACAAACACAAATGAGTGTGTAGATTTACAACATTTCCCTGAACCTGAAAGTTTCTCAACCAGCTAATGTGTCAGTGGGCCCCAGAGTTTGCATTTTGACCAGTTATCCAGTGTTATTCATTCTATTGCTCCACAGACCACATTTTAAATACCAATGTACTCATCTGATCACTGTAAGTATTGAGAAATAAAAACAATCCACAAGATGCCTGTGGGACAAAGGCATTCACTCAGCAGTCTGGTATCACCCACTGACTCTGAGAAGAGGCATTTTCTATTCTCACAATGATCACCTCCAAGCAAAGATAGAATAAGAAGAGCCTGTACAGGCTGCACAGAGGACAGACTTATGTAAAAATTGCAGATTAAACAAAAAGTTTTTACTTTTTTTAAAGAACTCCAGAGGAAAGCCAGAGGTTCTAAAATCTCCCTCACTAACTCCTTCCATATCTAAGAACATTATTCAAAACATTCCTGTTAGGAACTTAAGCCCATTTTCCACTGCTAATGAGGCATTCTATATTATACCACTACGGAGCTGATGTTGGAAAATAAATGTGTCTATGAAGTAACCACATTAAAAAAATAAAATTGAAATAAAAATAATTAAATGCAGCCAACTGCTTTAAGCAACCATTTCATCACATGGCTAGAAAAGTATTCACAAACTGTCCAAAATCTGTTCCCCTCTGTTACTTCTTGTCTATTGCTCCACCACAATGAGCCCTGTTCGCAGTTCAGCCCATTGTCCACAGATTTCCTTGTTCTGTGGTCAATCCTGAGCTTTTCAATTGTTAAATTATCTTCTTTTATTATTTTGGGCTTATCTGGCTTTGTGTTGTTCATATACATTTATAAAAACAGAACACAGCCTGCATTTGGTCCAAAGAAAGGTAAAGTTCTCAACTGAGGAATAAGACATACAGACCATGAGTAAATTAGGATAAAGTGTTATTGTGTTGGGGAAGAATTCAAAAATCTTTGTTTCATCCAACCTTTGACACAGTTCATCCATGACCCTGTAGTAACACAGGCTCATTTTTAAGAAGGAGTAGATCAAATGAAACAAAATACATGTATCTTTCTGTTTGTGGGAGACAGTGTGGCTGTTCAAGGTTATCAACACACACACCAAAGAACTCACAGAATTATGAGTCAGGAAGTCCAATGATTCACTTCATGTTGGTTTGTGTTGTTTTTACTTCTCTTTTCATTATATTTAACAGGCCATATTTAGGTTGTATTTGTAAACCTGAATGATAACAAAGCATTATCTTATAATCCACCAAAAAACATTCTGCTAATGTGGTAAGGCACAGAATTTGTCTCTTAAAATATTTATCACATAGGAAATCTCATGCTATGATAAATATTAAAGAAAAGGCGGCTAAGGATGTGAATGAGCAAAGATCATTTGGTTTGCATTCATGAAGCCCTGGATAGGAGTCTCAGCACTACAAAATAAAATAAATTGTGGGAGGGAAATAAGGATGGATACTACCTTATTTTTGGCATCATCTATAAAAGTTGCTAGAAACTAAGCTCTCAGGAGAGAGAGGTGGTTCAATGGAAAAATTCTTGCTGTTTAAGTGTGCAGATGGAAATTCAGACCTGCAGAGCCCATGTAAAGCTTTACTTGAAACATGTATCTAGAATCCTGCATTGATATGTGAGGCAGACATGGAAGAATCTATGCAGGCTCATGAACCAACTACCTGGGTGTACTCAGTAGCAAATAGAAAAATACTGCCTCAAACAAGGCATAAAGTAAGGACCCCTAGCCCAGGTTGTCCTCTGACCATCACATACATTCTGTAGTGTGTATGTATTCACACTCACATTTAAATACAAAACACATACATCACGTATATGCATTCACACAAGAGATTAGAAGTCAAATTCAACTCCCATGTATCATTGTTATTATCGTTGTGCTAGATACAGTTTTAGGAAACAAATGACAATAGGATTTTGGAAATAGAAATTGAATTCAAATACACCATTCTTAACTATTAAAAGGCACATTTCTGTAGCATTACTTAGCACACAACACACACATATACACATGTGGACATATATAGAGATGAAACAAAACTTCACACAACCTAACTGCACTGTATGTGATGCTGGTGCCCCCTGGTACTTCCAAACTTCTTCTGTTTGAATTTTGACAATGTGTTAATAATAAACTCAGCATTCATGAAATTTCACAAAAAGTTCTTATCATTTGTGAAACCACAATGAGAGATGTTGAAATTGTAAAGATATTCTATAGTAAGGATCAAATAATTTCTTAGTATGTTGATTTTTCTGTATCACTTTATGGCTGGATATAATGGAGGTTGTGAGTCTATGCTCCCCTCTACTTGACTCCCTTGCAGTTGAAGATTACTGAAAAATACATGTTACACTTGCAGTGTTACATTAAGTAACATTGTGATTGGCTAAGGTTCAGTTTCAAATAAATGCTTTGTAGTTATTGCCCCAATTTGGTACTAAGAGTACACTACCTATATTGTCACTATCTCTACTACCTTTGCACATTTATTCCCTTAGGCTTATCTATACTTAACTTGCAATATATTAGATCACCCATAACAGAACTCTCAAAAGCATCTCCAGCAATTTTTAATTCATATGATTAAAAATCCAAAAGATCTAAAAGAACCCCTTGCACCAGCTGTTAAACTGTGTGTGTTTGTAAGCTGTAATTCTGAGTTCAAAAAACAGTAAATTGAAGGTTAGGTTAACAGAATCATTCAGTGGAACTACACTTAGCCATAGCAACTGGAAGGCTAGGCTAGGTGGTCTGTTTAGTACATGCTCATTTGCAAAAGACAAACCAAGGATGAACAAACAACTTATCTCACTGGAAATCTTGCTTTATCATTTGACTTTTTACCTACTATCTACAGCATGTCTTACAAAGGAAAGTATATAAAACTGTCTGAGAAGTGTATTTGTTTGCTTGCTTTTACATGAAAAGATGTGTTAAAAATAGAATGTTGACACAAATTGTTTTGTTGATTTTAACTTGGAAATTGAGGATTAAATTCCTAATTGAACAGATTAAATTTTGTAAATAAATATTACATGTTAAAAGCAAATATTTTGTTTTTTCAAAGATCATTATGCTCTTGTGCGCATTTGAGGAAACCTAATAAATTAAAATGGACCCCCAATGATGCTACTGGATCAACATTAACTTCTGTAAGTACCTGATGAGAAATAACCACAAACCATCAAGAACAACATAGCCTAACTCTCAAGCAAACTACCTGAGAAATGAGGATGGTCCTAGTTTAGTCATTTACTAGTGTGCCCAAGGGAGAGCCATTTATACATTCTGGCATCCTTTTCTCACACATACAAATGAAAAATAACAAAATGATTGTCTTCTACACAAAAAGTTCCATTCCTATAAAATGAATATACTTCTAAGTTTGTATATAAAATGCTGAGGGAATGTATATCATTATTAATGGTTGACAGATGGGATAGAAAGAGTAAAAAAATACAAAATATCTTCTTCTTCCTTTTCATTTTTTTTCCTCTTTCTTTTCATTTTTCTTTTGAGACAGGTTGTCCATTCAGCCTTAGGCTCCCAGGTAGCTAGAATCACAGATGTGTAGAACAGAACTAGGTAAAATATCTTTCTTCAATTCTCTTGAAATGCTATTTCCCACCAGAATTTCTTTGTGCATTGGCAATGGAAAATACTTCAAAACATGTGATAAAATAGTACAGATTGTTAATGCAGGCTTAAGATAGGTAAAATAAAACCAGCTCAGAGAATTGCATATAGCTCTGCAAAGAGCAAAGGGTACTTTCAAGAATATTCAATTTAATTTCAAAAGAATGGGAAAGCCATCACAAAAAGCCAAGCTTTTGTTTAAAATGTACTCTAGAATAGAATGTTCTTGTCAAAATGCTCACCAAATTTTTGAACATTTCCACCACTAACTTAATCCGAAAAAAGAAAATCATGTTGTAAAGATAACTTAGCAACCCAACATGAATAGTTACTGTAAATAGCAACTTCACAAAAGTAGTTAGTATGACTCCCTGATTGGCCCTTTTTCTACAAATGCCTGCCTCTCATGCTATTGTTTGTAACAGAATGCCCTCCTTAGACAGGAAAAGGGTCTATATGAAGTGGCTCTAATAATATGGTTCCTGGGAGGAAGGAAGAGCTACAGTTACTATGAAGCATTTGTCCTTCAGTTATTGTCTTCAAAGACTTCTGTTCATTTTCAGTTTTTCTCATATCAGCATAATAGATTCTGATTTATCAAATACAGGTGACGATAAATATTAAAAACTAGACAACCAGAAAAGCCTAGTTTCTAACCTCAAATCATTCCATTTATTGTGTGAATATTGGCACATCTGTAAACATCTCTGATCTCCAGTTTTTAAATCATTAAAGCTGAGATGACAGCTCATGATATTACTGTGAATTTGAATGATGTAATACATATAATGTTTGCCACATTGCAGTGACTCACTATGTTATTTATTAGTTCATTTTTTTCGAATGTGAAACTCACAGCAATAATTTCCCCTTTCAGTAGAGAAAAGCTTGAAAAACATAAAATCGTCTAAATAACATTAAGCACTAAGAACTATGAAAGAGGCTAGGGGCTGGGGTTTTTGTTTTGCTTTGGTTTCTTTTGTTTTTCTTTTCTTTTCTTTCCTTTTCTTTCTTTCTTTCTTTTTTATAACAAGGGTACACTTCAAAAGAAAGACCAAAGTATCTTCTGATACATTGAGGTGATACACTAATCATCAACAAGTACTCAGAAATCATCTGCACAGAACACATGAAGACCCTAGCTTTGTGGGTGTATAATCCAGGATGTAAGAAGCAGAGCCATTACATAGCTGTCAGAATACTAAATGGCTTTGTAGACAACAAAGAGTGTAGGGGGGAAGTAGAACAGTCATGGCAACCAGAACATTAAAAAAAGAATCAAATCTTTATGGGAAGACTCCAGCAAGGTGACAACTTTCAGTGTGAAAATATCCAAGAGTAAAATGTTCCTACAGTGGAAACTGGCACCATGGTGGGGTGTGAAGCTGTATTTGTTGACCAACAAAGAACACAGGACCATTGGTGTGACAAAGTCAAGAATGAAATGACTAAAGTTATGAGGTCACAGGTAGTAAGATCAAGGCCAACACCCTAGAACTCTGAAGGAATGTGGACCTTTAACAGTGGATGAAGTGGAAAGCCAGAGTTTGGAGGCATATAATATACAACAATTTAGTAAGGACAAAGATGGAAGATGTGGGGATTTTCAGGCTTAGAAGATAAAGCTGTGGGACTTATTTTGAGGCCACTTCAATAATCCAAGGGAAATAGCAATAACAGATACAGCTCCCAGAGAATATCTTTGAGAATCTGAATAAGTAATACTTTATTTATGGAATAGATATAAGCTTTTGGGAACGTGACAGGGAAAATATATCCCAAGTGGTTTCAGTACCATGAATTGAGCTGGAAAAGACAATGGGAAAATAAATTTCAGAAAGCAATAAAAAAAATGTAGTTTTTTAGATAGGTACCTTATGAAAATCATGGATCAAAGATTAACTGGAAAACTAAATGTGCAACTTTTTAACTGAAATCTTTAGATAGCCAGTGCTACTACCAACATCATGAAACATAGTGAGAATCTGCCATAGAAGTGATAGTAGATAGAAAGGCAGGAATTATGAGCAGAGCTAATGGACCCCACTCCCCACTACCTAGAGGCCAGCAGTATGTAATCTGTCTCAGGTACTAGATGCTCAAGAGATAGGGGCACTTCAAGTTCATCCAGAATTCTTGGGTTTGTTTTGTAGGATGGAGCTTCCTATCACTGCCACAGACCTTTCAGCCTCCCAAGAAACACCTCCATGCTCCATTTCCTCCAAGGGTGCTTCCTTAACTAAATTAATCCTATGGAATGTCAGAATCCTTATCTTTTTTTTTTTTCTAACAGCCACTGGTAGTATACTACAAATACTTGGATACAGCAATTACAGAATTCCTATCAACACTGTTTGTCTTAGGGTTTTATTGCTGTTAAGAGACACTATGACCACAGCAACTCTTATGAAGGAAAACATTTAATTGGGACTGGCTTACAGTATATAGATTTAGTCCATTATTATCATGGTGGGAAGCATGGCAGTATGCAGGCACACATGGTACTGGAGTAGGAATTGAGAGTTCTACATTTGAATCCAAAAGCAGCAGAAGAGACTTGCGTCCCACAGTAGGTATAGCTCAAATATATGAGACCTCAAAGTCTACTTCCACAGAAATATGCTTCCTTCTACAAGGCCACATCTCCTAATATTGTCACTCCCTAAGGTCCAACCATTCAAACACTTGAGTCTATGAGGAACCATACCTGTTTAATCCACGATACCATTATAATAAAAACATATAATAACGCATGAAAATAGTATGTAACAGTTATATTTTTCAATGCTTTTGATGTGAAGCCTCAGTAAGTCCTTTAATTCCACTATTCTTATTTTCTAGAGGAGGAAATTATAATAAAAGAAACTAATGCTTAAGCAAGCTAGAAAGTTGGAAAATTAAAGTTCAGTATCAGATCTCACCACTCCAAAGACCTTGACAATTTGTCTGCATATCTTCATAGTATTCATTTTCATAGTGCCCAAGTATGTAGTAAATAATATGCATAAGTTTTGTTTAAATTGACAAATGATTAACGAATGTCTTGTCTTTTGCTTCCATTTGGCAGCCACAATAAATTTTTTTACCAAAAGAAATTAATTAGAAAATCTTTCAGTTAATTGGAATTTTGTTCATTTCTTTTTGTAGTTTTCTTTTAGTGGAATGTAGAAAATCACAAGAAATAGGTTTTGTTTGAATTTAATTTAAATTGAACATATGGTTGAGATACTTCTCTGATCAATGTATGTCTGGACACCTCTGCCACCTCTACGATAGCTGAGAAATTTCTATAACAATGAGGGTCAAAGACCACATATTCTTAAGCTTTACAAGATTGATATTATTTTATTATCCAGGCAATTAACTTTAGAACCTGCTTATAATAATATTAAGAAAAATTTAACAATATAAACCAAGTCACACATTTGTGTTAAGTCTTTACAGTCATCAATATCAAAGTATCTTATTTCCTGTGCGACAGATGCTCCTTTGCGTCCCTTTATTCTGCAGACATGTTTTTGTGGTCTGACTGATGACCAATGAGCACAATCTTTATCTCTAGACCAGAAGGATTGATTTCCAGATCCAGAAGGGTGGTTTTACACATAAATGACAGTATAGGAATACTGTGTATGAGCACAGCTGACTACTGCTTTCATTTATTCTACATCTAACTTTTGTGGAATTACTCTATCCAGTGTCTAGCAGGCAGTGATGAGTCAATATCCCAGATTCCTCACTTTTTGAAGGGATCATTTTCAAGTATATGTTCTCTCTTTATACTCAAGAGCTGGCCTCAAAACCTGCTTTTTAAAGGATGACTTCACTTCCTGATCCTGTATTTACCACCCTAGACTAACCTTTCTTTCACTTCCCTAGTGACATAGTTACTTTCCTACTTTATATGTTACATTTGATTTCTAGTGAAATGTAGACAATGTCACAAAATTCTGGTTACTTGTATTCCTCTTGCAGGGGTGAATCCTTCTGGATTTTGAGAGAAGCAACAGAATGCATTTCTCCTCCTTTAATTCTCATCTCTTCTGCCACAATGTACCATATTTAACTGCTATTATATGTGATCATTATAGAGGATTTAAAATGATTACTTGGCATTTCACCTAATTGCTGTATTTGAGAATACAAAGACAGAAAATAGGTATTTTATAAATTGGCACTATTCTATCACTTAGTTCACTTGCATGCCAGAGGAAATTCTTATTCTCATGGGCAGAAATCTGAACATACCTGGGAATAGCAGATTGACAAACTGAAGACATTTAAGATTCTAGAAATGACAAAGATATTCAAAGCTGCTAGAATAGGAATGGAATTCATCAAAAATTCTACTTTTTTACAAAGCTACCAAAAACTTTTCCTTGCTGTAACCTCAATCTAGATAATCAAATTTTATCAGAACTCTAGATATCTATAAAATTTAAACAAAAATCTAACTAATCTCAAAATGATTCTCAAAAGACTCTTAGGTTTTAACTTTATATGGCTGTTTTGCTCTACTTATAAGTCAATCCAAAACTGTTAAGGACAGCATTAGCTGGAAGATATATCATTTCTCAATGTCAAGCCACTAAGATAATCTGCTTAAGAATCCTAATATTTCTTCCTCAGTAGAAAGTTTGTTTTAAGTGTTGCTTGCTGGCTAGTCTTCCAGCAAAGAATGACCCCTTCACTTGTATATTATAAAAGCCCTGTAATTTATTATAAGTTCTCAAAGAAAATAAGTTGCTCTAAAATTTATAATTATCTAAAAAATCAAACCCATTTTCACATGATGCAATGTATCTTCAAAATTAGTTTTCAGCACTAGAAACTCCTCAGTGTCAATTGGTAAACTGGTTCTAATGTGTGTTTTTAGATACGAGGTAAACAATTTACTTGAGTATCAAGGAAACATTAGTTAAGATTTTATTAGAATTCTAAAAATGAATAATAAGCCCAGCCCATGCCTGCTGTAATTGCTAAAATAAACTTACTGCTCACCCTGTGGTGGCTTTAACTAAGCTCTTCTCTCATTCCCTCAGCTGTATGGGGCAGCAGCTGGCCTGGTTTCTAACACCCTGGGTATGTTTACTGCAGCCATGTAACTTCATCTCCAAGGTCTGAGGCTGTTGCTAGGGCCCAGACCACACCTTCCTCCTGCTTACCTAAAGTCCATCAGTCATGGTTTCATAATGGGACAGTTTGAACAGTGTCAACATAGGGACACACACAAAAATACATATTCTGTTTCTACAGGTGTTGCAGCCTCTGCTCCTGTGGTGACAACTAATCATTCCATTGGACTAAAATGATATACTTTAAAAAACAATGTCCTGGCATTGCTGAGACTGTTCATATAAGGCCATGAAGGTCTACACAGCAAGGATTGCACAATAACCCATTAAAATAAACATTTGTAACCACAGATAGCTGGACTGAAATCCTGCTCTGATACAAATAACATCTGGACAACTTTTGTTTGCATCTTCCAGCATAAAACACCCCTGAGAAAAAATAGAAGGCAATAGAGAAGACAAAAGACCTCTAAAGGTTTTATTATGCTATGGGTGTGGTGCCATAAATATGAGGGGGTGCAGGCTTGGGTTGCCAAACCTGAATTTAAACAGCATGTTGTTTTTAAAAAATTGTAACACTGGTGAGGAACAATTCCGTTTTCTTACATAATTAATCCAGTGTGAAATAGAGTGACTGGAAAACATCCAGTGGTTTAAAAATAACTCAATTATTTATACGTTCCACAGAGCTATAGGATTCCACAGAAAAGAAGAAAGTAGAGCATCGTGGTACCAAGAACATTGTGTATATTTGACCCAGACTTTCAGACATCAGCATCACTAATCTTTCAGTACAAGTCTACACAGAGGTGAAGGACACTGGCATTCACTTGGATTATATGCCAGGCTTGTGGGAAAGAAATGGTTTCATTCTTTGAAATGTACATATAGCTGCTATATATTAGTATAATGTTACTAATCCTGAACAAACTAAATAATGTGAAGGGAAGGAGAATAGAGAAAACAGCAATGTTTGGGAGGCGGCCTGGAAAAGAAAGAAAAACTGAGCAGATTTCATCAAATGCTCAGCATAGGCCATGAATCATGCACTACAGTGAATGGACTCTAATTTCTAATGCTGTTCTTTGATATGAAGCAAAATAATTACAAGTTGAAAAACTACTAACAAGTATTATATTCAATATGAAGATAAAGAAATTATCCATAAATAAACCCATATATAAAATCTTATGTTTGGGGCAGACTCACAGCTAGCAACTATATATTTGTGTCAGCTCCAGCTGGCCATAAAGAAAGCAACGAGAGTTTGTGTTTAGTAATATTAAAATCTTGCACAATGTTTCACAATTATCTCAAGGGTATTTTGCCCTTTCCTCTACTCAGAGGGGCCTTGTGGAAAGTGGCAATTGTCTCAGAGACCAAGCCAGGAGCTAGGAGATCTAAGGTCTTCCTTTGACATGCTAGGTGGGCTTTACTGAATTGTTTGATTTTTAAATACCTTCTTTTTTATATAAAATAAAGAAAATATAAAAGTAGGCATCATTTATTCTTCTAGTCCAAATCATTTACCGTGGTCATAGTGTGTTTAAACTGTATTTATTTTCTTTAGCCTTGGAAACAAAAGAAAATATGAGACACAATTATCTCATTTGTTTACAAGGCAGAATGAGCCCAGTTTTGATGCGCTAATACCCATGAAAACAGCAATAGATGTCAGCTATTTAAACAAACCATTAAGCTCTGGGAAGAAATGCCCTTTCAGAAAAAAAATCTGTATTGGTGGGTAAGAATTTCAGTAATCTACACTAAAAGAATTTTGTTACTTGATGATGAAGATCTTGACAGGAGGCTGTTCCAGATCTAGGATGCTGTGGTTCTATCTAACTACTGTTGAGCAAGGTTTAGTTGTAGTCTTTGAATTTGAAGCCATGAGACTGCTGCTGAGAAACTTGTATAAATCTTTTGGTCTGGTAGATAAAAAGGTCTATGCCTCCCTTGTTCCCTAGCATGAAGGTTGAATTACTTTTCAATACTTTCTTATGTTAGCTGTATTAAATGAGTGACCCTACTCCCATGGTAGGTCTCTGCTCCCAGAGTGGTCTCTGCTCCCATGTTTATCCTAGTGTCTCTCTGTCTCTGTCTCTCTCTCTCTCTCCCTCTCTCTCTCTCTCTCTCTCTCACACACTCTCTCTCTCTCTTTCTTTCTCCTGTAAAGAAACAAGTAGGCCATGTCTACATCTCTAGCACTGGGTACTGGCTGCTGTACTGTGAAACACAATCCTTCTCGAATAAAAACTAAAACAATAATTCCTGAAGACTAGCTCAGTATGTTTCTTATGCATGTGAGAAAGGAAATAACATTGGTATCAAAACTGAAGGGTGTCTGTGTGAGTAGGACATCTACTTGCTCCATTCATTAACATAATCCTGTTGTATACCCATTTTTCCAAGAACTCAGTTTGTCCAATGATGTCAGATATGAGAGTACCCATAGAATACCTTGTTCTTGGGAGAGATATTCAATGATACATAGGCTTTCCTGACTTTTATAAGGGAAGTGAAATGGCATTTATGAGCATAATTCACATGACATGTGTCTGAAAAGAAACAAGGGTCTTTAATGAGGAAAAAGATGAAAGTTTTATGCAAAGAGAAGACATAAAACTGCATCATTTGTGAAGTTGTGTTAGCTTTGTTGTGAGTTGAGAATAAAATGAAAGACTTATGTAAGATTTGTGTGAGAGGCAAGGGGAGACAGGCAGGGAATAGATCACAAATGATGCCAAGCCATTGGGTTTGTACTTAGCAAATGGAGAAACAGAAGACCTAAACATGGTGAAAAAATTGGCTACAAAGGCAAGAGCAAAGACTTCCAACTGCTGTTAAAGATAGGAATATGTACTGAGTTTTGTGCTATTTCCTGTCCCACCCAAGCACCTATCCTTAACTTCACTTCTGTTCACAACTTGTCAGCATAGTTTGTTATTCTCCCAGAGAAGACAACAATCTCTCTCTTACCCCAACAAAAATATTAGAAAATCCCTGAATTGTACAAAAAAGTTCAACCAGTGAATATAAACATGATATACAATGAGGAAAGTGGGTTAGTGAGTTATGATCTAGATAACTCAAGGATTCTTCACTCACCATGACTGCAAAACCCACTTCTAACTTCCTCTCTTTGTACTTTGCAGAGAATAAATGTTTGCCAGAGATCCGTTAAGTGTTTGTAGTTACACACTTAGTGTTCCTGTGTGAACAAACTTCCTGGCACTTTGCAGGAGCAGCAAGGGTTCTTTGAAAAATAAACATAAAGAGTAGAAATGATTCCCAGATGAAATGGAAGCATTATGACCCATGAAGACCACCTGGAATACTTTAAACCATGTATGCAATAGCATCTCTTTGCATGCTATGTAGCTTGTACTTCCTAAATCCCTCAAGAGATAGCAGCTTGGATACTACCCTTTTGTTTCAAAGGGTTTCCTGCCCTTCCAGATTAATTCCCACCTGTAGTCTCAAGATTCTGTTTATGAAATCACAACTGCTGTTTAAGTCTTTGGATTCTAAATGGAAAACATTATGTAATTTGCTGGTGTAACAAAGGAAAAGAGTCGATGAGTCAGACAATAGTCTTATTCCCTTATATCTTTAAAGACAAAATGATAAAGAAAATTAATTGTTCCTGGAGGTAGAAGAATGTACTGTACAATGTTTTTCTTTAAGACAAATGATAAAAGGACAGTAGAAATATTTAGTAGTTTTTATATCCATACATGGGTGGATATAATGTTTAGTAGTTGTTCATTCCATACATGATCCATTTTAGCTTTACCAAATAAAGGTTAAGAGGACCAAGGTAATTACTGGCAACATTTTGCTAAGTTCCCAGGGATAACTGGAAGCATGCAAACTTTGTTACACAAAGAAAAGAAGAATACACATTCAAACTGGAATTTCTGTCATCAAACTAAATTGCCCTAAACTCTAAACCATTTTTACAACAAATGACATCTTTGAT
Source organism: Cricetiscus sungorus (assembly GCA_030556225.1). Lineage (NCBI taxonomy): Eukaryota > Metazoa > Chordata > Mammalia > Rodentia > Cricetidae > Cricetiscus > Cricetiscus sungorus. The sequence continues at coordinate 24,866,285 of JANBXA010000132.1, read as the reverse complement.
CCATAGTCAGTCAACCACATAATTGCCATTTCTCTCAGTCCTTCATGTAGTAAAAACTCACTTGAGTCATTGTAGGTGAGAACTGTGACCTGCTCTTCCCTGTGCCCTGGGTGAGATTCAACTGAGAAGGCCATTGGCACACATAAAATGATGACTTGACAAATTTGAGGCTCCACTTCCAGCCAAGAGGTAAAGCATCCTTTTCCTTGTGACCAAGAGAAACAAACAAACAAATAAACAAAAAAAAAAAACTGGGCAAAATATATGCAGCAAAGTTTCTCTGCTATGAACATAAGTTCACAATGGACAGTGATATCTTTTAGAGAGGTAGGCAGACAAGGACATAAGCACCATAATTGCCCTAGATTAATGCCAAGGGAATGTTTGAAGGGAAATATCTTAGTAAGGGAACTCAGACGAATACAGTAAATGTAATGAATGGGTGAAGAAGATGAGGATGAAAGCTTTGACAGGACACTGTGACTAGAATCTGAAATGAGCATCTACAAGGAATGAACTGCACAGAGAGAAGTACAGAAAATCTGCTCTTCTTCAGCCCTCAGTGAGTGGTCTCATGTAAGAATCTGGCACAAACCAAGGAAGAAATATCAACAGAACTTCAAGGATACCTCCGAGTTTACTCACAGCAGACAACAGTGATTGTCTCTTACTGCTAAGCTAGAAAATAACCTGATTTTTTTCATTCATGGAGTAGTATTCATAAGGAATGCCTCAGAATCTCTCCTGAGTTATGGAAACTACAGCTTGAGAACTGTATCAGCACCAGCTAACAAATTCCAGGAGGAAGATACAAAGGAATCATACTGGTTTTGTGCAATTTGTGCATTTCAGAATAAAGTTCTCAAAGATCTGTATAAACACAAAAGTATTTGACAACCAGTAAAATGCATCTCATAATGTCAGGTATCTCATCAAATATTAACAGTAATACCAAGAAAGCAAGAAAATATGGTCAGTGATAAAGATGAATTTTGAGTGTATAAACCCAGAACTCCATAGTGATAAATATGTGAGAAAATGAGCAGATAAGGATATTAATATAAATGTATAATTGCAAAAGTTACATAAGATGCAGAAATAGTTTTTGAAATACCAAAACTAAAACTGTAAAAGTACATGCTTTATCATCTGTAAGTAAACCCCATTGGATAGGCTAAATATACGTAAGATGTAAACAATAAAAAATAGTGATCATGAAGGTATGATGACAAAAACAAAACAAAAAAAAATTAAAGATCTAAATATGGCTCTAGAAGACAAGCATGATGAGGCAGTTATGGATCTTCTTAGAATGGTTTATTAGCTGTAGAAGTCACTGGAGTCTCTAAAGAGTTAAAACAAATATATGAAGAGAATATTTTCTGAGAGTAATGTAGCTGAGTGCTCAGCTGAGGAAAGCCAACTAGCAAGTGTCGAAGAAACAGACAAACCATAAACACAAGAAAATTTAAAGCCAGTCAGAGACCTCATTGGTTCTACATCACTCAACATAAACAGAGAGAAACTGTTCAAAGTATCCATAATTATGTTTTAATTTTAAAATGAATGATGATAGATGAAAAGAGGTTAGGGCAAACATGTCACAAAACATTTAACCAAGAAAAAACTGGTCATTTTATAACAATAGTATCATCAATTCACCAATACAATATGGCAACCAAATTTTGGTGTTATAAGTAACACATTTTCCAAGTACATGAAGCAAAAACTAATGTAATCACATGCAAAAATAACTAAATTGAAAGAAGAAGGCATGATCCTCATTCATTCCATGAAATTAGCATGAACTTGAAACAAAAATCAGTGTTATTACAAGAAAAGTTAATATTGAGCCCTTCTCCAATGTTACATTATTACAGGAGGTGTGAAAGAAATATATGTAAGTCAAATGATACATTGTAACCAACAGGGGTTTTTCTAAGTGAGAAGTAGTTGATTAATTTTTAATAATCCGACCATGTAAATTATCATATAAATAGATTATACAAGAAAAAGTTTGTAATCTTCCCTTTCTCAAAAACATATGAATACACACAAATGCATACAGGTGCACACACATACACACAGGAAGTGTGAACCAACAAAATTCAAAGTTCACTTAAGAGTAAGACTTTAGTAATATGTCATTAGGATGATGGAACCAGAAGCAAAAGTTATGTCAGGATAAGTGGCAGAGTTAGATTCCTTGATTAAGACCAAGTTAAAATGTTTGCTCTTGCCACTTTTATAGTTCAAAGTCACAAGCAGTTTAATAAACCAAGCAGAAACAGAATTATTTAACTTGGAAGCAAAGAGAAAAACCTATTTTCTGTCTCAGATATAGAAAATCATATGGAAATTCTAAAAGAGCTTCTAACAAAACTAAAGATTAGAATCCCAATGAGTGTAATGTACTAATTACTGTGAGATAATCTGAAATTACAAAAACAACAACAACAAAAAACAAACAAACAAAAAAACAAAGCATGTGCACAGCTGAGGTCATAGCTCAGAGGGAAGACACCTAGAACATGATGTACCCTGTGCAATAGCCATTGGTAAAAGACCTCATTACATCAACATTTAAAATTCTTAGAAAATAATCTGTACAAAGTGTGACAGTTGTAAAATAGAGACTATGGAATGATGCTGAATGACATTAACATTAATGTATCAATTTTCCATACTACTCTATTGATCTAAAGCAATCTAAAACAAAACCCAAGTGGTTGATTACAATATCATATAGAAATGCAGGACATCTAGAATATCCAAAACAATATTATAAAAGGAAGACAAGTTTTAGAAGAAAAACAAAACAAAACAAACAAACAAACAACAACAAAAAAAGGCAAAAACCTAGAATAAAACCAGAATGACTTGGCAGCAATCATTTAAAAAAGTATATTGTTATAAAAATAGATAAATTGACAAATGCAACAAAATGTAAAGATATTTATTGGAGAGATTAACAAATTAGGCTGATACAATTTAATACTATCAAGGAAAAGGTCAACAATCCCTATGTTAGGCCATAGATTAAAACAAATTTAGCTGCATCATAAAGGAAAACATAATAGACAACTAAAAACATTTAGAAGAATGTCTGTGTAACAGCAGATTTGGCAAGTAACTTTAGACTATAGCACTAATAGCATGGTTCAGGAAATAAGAATTAAAGCCAAAAATGTCAATTAGTATGGTAAAAATAAAGTCTTCTGCACATGTATTGAAAGTTTTAAGATATTAAGAAGAAATTTGCATACTGAGAGAGTGTAGCCACCAAAACAGATCTCATCTTGTACATAATATGTGAATAATCATTGAGCAGGCAGCAATACAAAAAGAACATGGATTAATGGTCAAAAAATATATAGCAAATGTATACTTAACAGATTTTCAAAGTAATTATAAAAGACATTCAAGACAAAGCAAGAATGTTTATTATCACAAAACTCAGTGGATAAAGTTGAAGTCACTGACCACATCAAGTGTTGATGAGATTTTGGAGGGACTAGAACTCTCACATCTGCTGATGGGAATGAAGATAGATCTCTATTGAGAACTGTAGTAGTTACATGAAAAAGTAAACATACATATGTGACTTAATACAGTCTCTCCACTTTTACTTATTTATGGAAGGTAAGCATATGTGTACACGTGTTCACAGTAGCTTTACTTTACTTGTAGAAACTCAAACTAGAAACCAACTAAATGCCACAAGCAAAAAGAATTTACAGTATAATAAAAAATTGAATAAAGTGTTACCAAGCAACAAAAGGAATTATTGGTGCATATGTCAAATGAATCTCTAGATGGTTTTGGTGATGGAAAAAAGCCAGATATTAAATTATAGAAAAGTCAAATTAATCTATAGTAAAGGGAAGGAAGCATGTGGTTGCCTAGAAACAGTAATATCAGAGATGAAACTAGAGAGACTTAGAAAATTGGAGGTCAGGATATAATGCAATCTAAAACAAAACCCAAGTGGTTAATTACAATATCATGTAGGAATGTGGGAGGTCTAGAATAGCTGAACAATATTATAAAACGAGGGAATTTCATTGATGTTCATGTGTCAAAATATATCAAATATTTTATTTTAAATATGTGGCGTACTACCTTTTAATTATATTTCAGTAATTCTGGTAAAGGTTAGGCATATGAACATGTTCATTTCAGAATGTTTAACAAATACTAGAATAGGAACTATTATTTTCTATGGATTTGCTTTCTACAGATTTTCAAATAATCATGAATATTATAGATTATTATGATAAATATAAAAGTTATAACCACATATACATGCATAATCATATTATATGTAAATGAATTTGGAACACAATAATTACAGTTCTTGAGACCAACCATAGTTATACATACAACTTTTATGGTGAGATGTTAAGAAACTTGATTTTTTTTTCTTTTAATCACTTCTTTGAAGACAAAAGAGATCCAGGGACTCAGATCAGAGATAACCAAATATTATCATGAGTCAGATTCTGTGACCTAATTCAATGGTGGTTATTTTGCAGACATAAACTTTTGAATTACATTAGACAAACATATTGCCTCACAAAGAAGCATTTGATCTAAGAGCGAGTTTTGCCCCACATTTACTAATGTCTCTCACATTGACTGATCCATAGGAAGTGTTTTGGCCCAAAAATCCAGGCCAAGAAGTGTGAGGCATGTCTGCAGAAAAAATCCCTCTTTCTGTTGGATTTTTAAGTGTATTTTGCCTTGACTAACTTCAAATATTGATTGTTAGAAAAGTGGACTGGCAGTGTAATGATTGACTGATTGTAATGTATTACATACAATGAATTTTGAATACCACAGAACTAATTGAATAAGTGAAGGGAAATATTAATATTGAATTAATGGGGATGATCTGAGTGAATTAAACACAGCAGGCCAAATTCTGCCCCTGGATATGCATGCACAATTTCCATTGACTTCAATGGGGGTTTTGTTGTGTGTATCCAAGGGCAGAATCCAGCTTAATGAATTTTTTAATTGTTTTTAAATGGTGAATGAATTGGTTAAAGTGCTAAGCATCAGAGATGACTTTGTAGAAATTGCATATATCCCTGGGATTTTTAAATATGCCAGACATACATGCGAATAATCTTATATCTATGAACCACTATAAATGCCATATTTTAGTTTGCAGAAACTAATATTAAAAATATGATCATTGCTGTTACATTTTCTTTAAAAAGCACATACATCCATGCAGTGTTCTTTCTTTATACTAAAATAACAAAAATGTTGATTTAACAATGAAAACCTAGAATAAATCTGAAACTCTGAAAGCAGGTGTTTATCCACATCCTCACAAAAGTCCTTTTCATAAATTCTAATCACTCAGGTGACCCCACCCCCTCCACAGGTTTCCTTTTGTTCTCAATTTTCATTAGAAAACATTTTGTCAAATATAATAAATGATAATGCTTATTATTTGATCATATGTGATTGATGTATAAGCTTGATTTCTAAAATAGAAAAGAAAATCTTTCTAATAAACTCATAAGTTACCACTCCATAATCTAAGATGTTTACTACATGATTGATTAGTCCTAAAGATAGATCAGACCTGTTTCACATCAACATATTTGATTGTCTGAGCACAGAAATCAGTGCTACAGTCATGAAGCTTGTAACAACTGTGCAAAAACATTGTCCCTTAATGCTAGCTTAAATTCAAAGTAAAATATAATAATCTTTTATTAAGAAAAGCATGGAATATCAATGGAAAATATGTGGGTGTGTTGTGCATATGTGTGTGTGTGTGTGTGTGTGTGTGTGCATGTGGGTATGTGTGTGTGAAGTTTGAAAAAGCTCTCCTATATGATGACAATAAAATAAAATAAAAATCCTCCAAATATATAAATATTGAAAGAACCTGTAATATCAAATTGACCATTGTCTTTGGTTTTTAATTAGTTTTTTAAACGAAAAAACATTGATCTTTAGGGAACATTTTGTTTCAAAACAATGAATAGGGCTTTCCCATATGACCCGGTCACACCCCACCATACCACACACTATTCTCCCATCATGTGTGGCATTTGTCAACGATGACATACTATCATCAACAACTCTCAATGTATATGAGAGCCACACTTTTTATTTTATATGCCATAAAATATATACTGAAAGATGAATACAAATACTCATCTAAAATTATAGTATATCTACAGAAGTTTATTGCCTTAAAAGTTGTTTGTAATTTACTATTTATACCCTTTATAACTAAAATCCTCTGACAACTACTGAGGCTTTTCTGCCTCTACAGTAAATCTTTTCTAGAATGTGTAGATATTTGCAGTATTGCAACTTTTCAAATTGAGTTTATCACATCAAGCATCCTTTAATTTTTTTTTTCCTGGGCTTAATATGGTTTCTTTTCAGCATTGCATAATAATTTATCTAAATGTACCAGTTTGCCTACTCACCTCTGATTTTCAGCTCATATTTTTGCTGGTAAACTGAAAAGCAGCCTTACAGAGTGTTTGTATTATTTTGCATTCTTACCTGAACTGAATGAAAGTTCCCATTGCTCCACATCCTGCTCAGCATTTGATGCTGTCAATGTGCTAGATTCTGCCTATTTACATAGCTTAGGAGTAACCTGATTGTTATGTTAATTTGTAATTCCCTGATGACTGTGATAATAGATACCTTTCATATGCTTATTCGCCATCTGCATAGGTCACTGGAAAGAGTTTTTTTTATTTTTTTCCTTGTAACTTAGGTTTTAATTTTCCCATGTTTAAAATTACAGGTGCTTCTGTGTGTTGAAAAGCAGATGTTTATCATCAGATGTGCATTTCACACACACACACACACACACACACACAAAAAGAAAAAAAGGAAACCTTACGACTTGTAACCTTTTCTAATTTACTTCACAATTTTAACAAAGGATGTTTTGAACTTTCTTTTCTTATAGTCTGTTCCTGTGATTCTTAATATAAAATATTAATGTCAGCAGTATTTACTTATACTTTGTCTTCAGATATTCTATTGTTTTGCATATTGCATTCATGACTATGATCCATTTTAATATAACTTGTGTGAAGGGAACAAGATTAATCTTCACTTGCTCAGATTATTTGATCAGATTAAAAGATTTTGTGGTTGTTTTAAGATCTCCTTTACTTGGTTAAAAAGTAAGTCCACTTTATATGCCATCCTAGAGCCTTCTTTATAAAGTAGCTGATGGAAGCAGAAGCAGACACCCACAGCTAAGCACTGAGCTGAAATCCTGGAATCCAGTTGTAGAGAGAGAAGAGTGATGAGCAGAGGGGTCAAGAACATGCTGGGAAACACAAAGAAACAGCTAACCTGAATAAGGAGGAGCTCATGAACCCCAGACTGATGCTTGAAAACCAGCATAGGACAGAACTAGGCCCCCAAAACTTGAATGTCATTTAGGAGACCTGGGAAATCTATGGGGCTTCTGGTAGTGGAACAGCATTTATCCCTAGTGTACAAATTGACATTGGGAGCCCATTCCACATTGAAGGATACTCTCTCAGCTTAGACACATCAGGGAGGGCCTAGGCCCTGATCCAAATGAGGTGACAGATTTAATAATCACCCATGGAAGGCCTCATCCTTTCTATGGAGCAGAAGAGGGATGTGATGGGGGTCACGGAGAGGCATAAGAGAATGGGAGAGAGAGGGAACTGGGATTGATATATAAAATAAGATTGTTTCTAATTTAAATAAAGCTATCTTTTTAAAAATGTATGACGTTGTAGGTGCTAGCAAAATGGATCAGTATCTGATGAGCAGCTTGAGGACATAAACTCATATCCTAGCTTTGTAGGAGGCAGAGGGAAAAGGATCTCTAGATCACTAGCTGTCTTGATTTCTTTTCTTGTTGCCATGATAAAATACTCCCACAAAAACAACAGAAGGGAGAAAGGGTTTAATTTAGCATGCAGTTCATATTACAGTCTACTATTGTTAGCATCTAGGCACACCTTGGTCCCACCCCTTGGGGACCTGGCACAGTGCATTGCAAAGCAATTTTGTGTACTCTGGATCTAAGAAGGAGTATGTAAAATGAGAAAAGATTGTTTTAAAATTTTAAATAAAAAAGATTTTAAAAAAGAAAGTACCACCAAAAAACAATAACAAAAAAAGAGAGATGGGCTCTACCTACTCCTGCTCTGTCTTTCCTATATTTCTCTGAGCAGGCAGACATGTCCCTGTCTCTCTGTCTCTTTATCTCTCTCTCTTCTCTTCCCACCCTCTTTTCTTTCCCTACTCCCTTTTCTTTCCCCATAAAGCTTCCTTCTAACACATATCATAACAATAAGACATAGAAATCAAGCCATATGGAACTAGAAGTAACTGATTACATAGCATCCACAATCGGAAAATGGAGAGGGATAAATTCAGACTAGTCATTTTCAGTACTTTATACAATCCAGGATTAGGTCAAAGAATACTGCTACTCACAGTGAACAGGTCTTTCTACTTCAATTGACTTAATATAATCAATCTAATCCCCATTAGACATGCCCAGATTTGAATCTTTCAGATGTTTCTAGATTGTTTCAAATTGACAGTCTCAGCTATCATACCACCTGGCACAAGGCTGAATAATACATCCCATATCAAAAGAATGCTTAGAAAGTGAAAGATTAGGAGAAATACTATGTCCTCTGGCCTGCATACATACATGGTAACATATACATGAACACTCAAGTGGTCATACTATAACACACACAGAAGTAATAAATTCTAGAATTCTTCAGTATGAAAAATTTTTGTAAGTAAATTAATAGCTACTTGGGGCCACTATTAAATATTGCTATGTTCAAGTATTTTCTGTAGAGAATACAAATAAATTGTACCAGAGGTTATGGTTATCATTTATATAATGTAAATGCTTGTGGAATTATATATTTCTATAAGAGGCTAACTTGTCCAAGGAAGAAATATAAACCATTAAAATCTTAAAGGAATTAAGTAGCTTAAATAACTATTCTTTCAAAGAACCAAGTTTTTTTTTTTTTTTAGGTCTGTAGTCTTTGAATGATCTTTTATTTCCTTTTCTTATTTATTATTTTATATATTAATCCCAGTTCCCTCTCCCTCCCTCCCATCACCCCCTCCCCAGACCACCCTCCCATCCCATTCCAGTTTTAAGGGTCTTATACCGCCATCACTCTCATAGTTGTGTCTAGTGTCTGTCATACTACATGGTAAAGAGGTCTAGCACCATCCTGAAGTGGTCTGAGGGTCTCATATGACAAAAATTAAAGCAAGTGGTTTCATAAAATGCTTTGAACTGTACAGACAAAGAAATCCTTTCAACCAGGCTTTTATACCATTGAAAGTCCTGTTAAAAATGTAATGATGATAAGAGTTTGAATTTTTGAACTTTAACTTTGGTATCTTCTTCTTATTTTATGGTTTTATGTTTATTAACCATGTATTTTGCATTTCTTTTTTTAAACAATTTTTTTTAAAAAAGCTTGTTCTACATGTCAATTCCTGCATTCTCCTGTCCTTCCTTGTTCCGCCCACCAACCCACATCCCCTTCCCCTTCTGTTCCCCAGGGAGAGTGAGGCCTTCCATGGAGAGTCTTCAAAGTCTGTCACATCATTTGGAGTAGATCCTAGGCCCTCCCTCATGTGTCTAGACAGAGGGAGTATCCATCTATGTGGAATGGGCTCCCAAAGTCCATGTGTATACTATGGGGAAATAATGATCTACTCCCAGAGGCCCCATAGACTGCCTAGTCCTTCTAACTAATATCCACATTCAGGAGGTCTGAGCATTTCTTTTATATAATGTATGACACAGTTTCAATGGGCATTATAGGATGTTTATGTGGGACCTGTGCTGCAACAAACACACAGCGTTAGAAATGACAGTAAGTGGAAAGGAAATGAGAGATTCCATTCCACTTTCTAGCATTAATTTTGAAAAAATATATATATAACACAAATGAAGGAAGAAAAATGTATACATAAAAGCGTGGTCTGTGAAACCATAACAGTCACTACTTTCTTGAATATGTCATCTTGGGTTCAGATTGCCTAACCTCAATCAAACTTTACCTTTTCAAAATGAAGTGATATTTAGTTTTAAAATTTCAAAAATATTCAATAGAATCACATGATATTCTTTGTCAAACTAGAATGATAATAGATAGATATTTTTCAATCTTGTTATGAGAATAGAATGAGTTAGTGTCTGTGACATATATCCATTCTTCCATTCAAGAACTAGCCAGAACAGGGGTTGAAGTATGCATGTCTTGTATCTGCACAGACAAACACATCATTGTAAAAATCGTCGATGAACTTTACATCTGATATCGATTGGCAAGGAAGTCTGTATTTTCCATATTGTTCATGAATAGTTTTTATTTGGGTTATGAGTATTTTTCTGACATCAAAAGTCAATATTGTGTGTGGGGTGTGTGTGTGCATGTGTACGTACATGCATGCACTCATATTTGCCCCACAGTGCATTTGTGGAGGTAAGAGAAAAACTTGTAGGTATCAATTTTATCTGCTCACTGTGTGTGTCTCAGAGATGGATCTAGGGTCATGGAGGTTGTCAGTAAGCTTCATTACACACTGAGACCTTATGAGTACAGGGATATTCATCGCATATTATTTAAATCACATCTATATTAGAAAATAGGAATGTTATCATTTAACCATCTTGAGTTTATTTAAATACAACTTATCTTTAAAATGACTTAATATAGTGGTATAATAGAGACACATTTGAGCATGGCAATAGAGCATATTAATAAGTATCTGGAGATAATAATCATGAAACAGAATCCTCTTGGGAAAATGTGTGGTAACTAAGCACTGGTTATTTATTTTAACAACAGAATAATATGGGTTAAAATGGTTATAACATTATGGCCATGATAGAAGAGTCAAATATCCAGGCAGAACTGCATTACAGAACTAGATTCAATCTAAACAGTAGTCTTGGGATGTGTGCACAAGTGTCTACATATTATGAATATGAGTCTTTGGTATAAATGTTGAGTCAGGAGTTGATTTCAAAAGAATGAAGACTTGGAAGATTGGTCATGAGAGGACATTTGACAAGGATATATGCTGTTGATAACACTGGATGAGAGGATGTCGATAAGGAGCATATCAACTTTGACAGAGTCAGAACCAGAGATTTGTTTGTCTTCTGACTGCACCAACAAATGCATCATAGCCTTGATTGTCAGTGTATTTTACATCTATAGCCAATCAGCAAGGAAATCTCCATCTTTTCATACTGTCAATTAATAGATTTTATATAGATTATGACATTTCCACATAAGATGTTAAATATACAAAACTTAAAGTATAAAAGGATTTGAATAGACTACATATGTATGTATCATACATACAGATACTTCCTTGTGACAATGGTAGTTAAAAGTGAGCTTTAAGAAAACATGACCCACATTTCAATAATGAACACAAATGGTATTTAATTGGTGACTTATTTAATCTTTTTCTTTTGAAAATAACTATAATGTGATAAAAATAATGAAATTAGCTACTTTTTTGAAGTAATGTTACATATCATGGTTTCAGATGCTTCTGAAAGGATTCTTTCCATGACTGGCCTTGGGAAGGAGCTAGAAATGAATGTATGTTTCAACAGGATAGCTGAGTTGGGAATACCTTTCTCAACTACTCTGCCATTTGAAGAGGGGATGCAAAGACCCTAAGGAGACTATTAAAGGTAGTCAAGAAACATTAGTGAGTTTCAAATTTTATAAGAATGGAAGAGAAAACTTGTTTTATCTATTTAAAAGTGCAAATTCTACGGATTTGGGCATCAAGGGTACAAAAAGTAAATGCAGTTGCTGGTAAATTTTGCCCTTGGGTTTGTCACTCAAACATAAGCACTGCAATTAGATCAGAAATCCCGACAGTGTGGCATCTCTGTGACTTTTTCTGTGAAATCCAATGATCCTATCCTAGACATAATATAAAACATGCTGTGGGTCTGCATTATGTAACCTCTAACCATAGAATTCCACATTTGGCTTAAAATCTAAAATATTCCTCTGGATAAAAAGATATAATAATATTGAATTTGAAGTCACTCATGTTAAAGTATATAAGAATCTTACCTTAAAAACTAAATGCTTTTGACTACCTGTTTTAAATAATAACTCATCTGGACCAGCTTAATACAGTTTTGATACTGTTTCACTTCATATTCAATCTTGGAAGTTTCTGGCTTTACATACTCTTTGAATTTTGTTCTTTTGACACTAAATAAACTTTGAGACATGAATTTACCCAACATAGCAAGGCAATATTGATTTTGTTATAAAGTCAATGCCATTTGTTAGGCTTCCTCACTTTAAACATGTTAGAGTATGCATGATTTCATTAAGCCTCCATTAACATCACACTTCACATAATCAAACCCTTTCCTGGCTTTTGAAATCTCTCTATGATTCAGGGGAAAATATGCTTATTATAAGAAGTTAATAAAAGCATCTATAATATTGAGAGGTAGCTTCCCTTTGGAATAGAGCACTAGTCATACTGACTACCTATATGTAGAACTTATTAGTTCTCTAAAGACAAAGGTTTCTTGGGAAGCAAACAATAGCTACTGTTCCCATTTCAATCAGAGAAAAAGATCTCTTTCTGGAAGTTCATGAACTCTAAAATCCTTGGCTCTCTTTTGATTCTGAAAGGAAATAAATTTAAGTAAGTTATGATATTAATGAGAATTATTTTATTAAAACTACTTGGCTCTGAAAACTTTATGCTCAGTCAGATGTTGTCATTAGAGACAATTATTGAGTTATTTTCTGTGAGTCAGTAATGTTTCAGGTTAGTAGAAATAACACATGAGATCAGACGTCTTAAGAGACCTCCAGAATCCATGCTAGCCTGATCTGTCTTTAGTAGGAGAACAGACTACATTTCTCACCAAACATTTACTATTTTAAGAGAAGTCAAAACTGAGTCTCTTCTTTTAAACCAACAACAACGCTGCCATAGGACCTGATCTTTCCTCTCTGGCAACTTCTGATTGAGATGTTATAGGCTATCTCAAGGTGCTCTAGCCTTGCTCTGTCTCTAGCCTTACTCTGATGTTCTTGTTTCACTTGGAGAGGCACATAAAATTATATTTTATGAAGTTCACAGTATCAACATTCACATTTGAAAGCTAATGTCCTGCCAAAGAGAAAATTAAATTTTTTATTCTTTAAAAAATTTTATGAGAAATATATATATGTATATATATATATACACACACATATATATATATACAAAATATAGTGAAATAGTGCATTAATAAGTTAGTCACAAAAAGACAAACACTGTGAATGTAGAAGCTGAAAAAGTCAGTCTTAGAAACTGCGAGTGGGATAGTGAAGAGTGGCTAGAGTAGACTGATTTGAAGAGAGGTTGGTTAATAAGTGCAGGCGTATTCTACATAGGCAGAATAACTCTCACATAGTCTACCACTATTATTCACAGTGAATACATATTTCAAAATAGCTAGTTGAGATGTTACATGTTCCCACATAAAGCAATGAGAAATGTTTGAAGTGATAAATATATTGGCAATCATTACTACAAATATACAGTTGTAATATGTAAATTCAACTAAAAATGTGTTTTAAAAGTCCTTTAACAATTTCAGATATATTTATTATATCATTTCCTTCACATCTGAAAGGCAAATAATTATTATTGATTAGTAGTGCCCACAATCTTGTGAAGAATGATTTGAAATCAAAGATGTCATATAGAAAATATTTACATGCTGTCATGTTAACTCTCTAGCATAGACACCTCTAGTTTGGAGCTAGAAAAAAGAGTTTAATTAGAATCTTAGTTTTTTTTTTTCCTGTTCATTTGAGACAGGAACAGAAGTTACCATTTTGAGTAGCTGCCAAAAAGTAATGTCGAAAAAAAAAGGGACCTGGAAAATCTTGTAGGAAAATTTAGCAAAAGTAGTTTAGGTGTTATCATGAGTTACTGAAGAAACACAGTTAGTTTAGAAGATGTGAGTTCCTGCTTGAGTTCCTTCATCTCTGCATAGTATATACTTACAATTTAAATAGGAACAGTACCAGCAAACCCAGGGAAGAACATGTGAAATTAGGAATCAAGGGTTGAAAACATTCACTGACAGTAAAAATCCAGTCATTACTACCATCTGCAAATAATTATATTTATTTGTATGTATATATGTTTATATGTCCAAATATATAATTTTTCTTTTGAGTTAATATGTTGTTTCTGAATTGCTGTATCAAACCTAAAATCTTTCACATTTGTTACAAACTTGGATAGGTTTATATGGACAAAGTGTTCTATATATTAAAATATATATCATGATTCTTAATATTGATTTTAGTAAATTTTCTTTAAAAGTAAATTATATATATATATATACTTTTCTTATCTAATAAGTATCCCAGAAGTTGTTTGGTTTCAATTATCTGGACAATTTGATGAACACTAACCACAAATTTTTAAGATGCTTTGTTAACATTTGTTTTTGTTTTGCATTTTGTTTTAGTATGGCTAAACTGAGGTTATCAAATTGAGGGAAGGATTTCCCTGTTCTGATTGATTTTTGTTTACCTGGAACTCACAAAAGCTCCACATGAGGTAACATTTGTGATCATCACACAGACCTTTGCTTTCTTTGTTCAATTTTTGTAAGTGATTGAGATGAAAGCTAGCCACAAAACTAACCCAGGAGAAGAATTTAGAAAATAATGACATGGAAAATGAAGAAAATACCTTAGTCTGTTTCTCAGAATAGGTAAAAAGCAATCCTCACATGTATTTTCTTGAGTTGACTTTCAACATAAAGACAGTTGCTCACCACATATTATTTTCAGCATGTTTCTTTCAATTTGTATATAAAAAGGTCAACCTGAAAATATACATCCAACCTTAGTAAAAACATCCCCTTTCCCTGTGAACACACCAGTGCTTCAAGTTTGCTCTTCCAGCATTATTTGTTTAATAGAAATATTTTCCATACCACCTGGTTCTGGCAGAAAGTCAAAATTTGCATTTATATGAGGTAGTTTATCAAATATAACATACAGGAGTCTGTTAAGTACACATTGCATTTTGTTTGTGAGAAAATCTGTTTGTATTTAATGTAGTTTTTAAATTAACCTTAATGAAAGCTTCTGAAAATTGTTGTTCTAAGCATTTGAAATATGCAACAAGAACTGGAAGAGGACATAAACATGTTTTCCATTATATGTTATCAGATAGCCCAAAATTACTACAAAGAAGAATGTGGGACTATGTTAAATTAGAAAGATAAGCAAGCATTTAGTTAAAAGCAAACGTCTTTAGAAGAGGAAAACATCTAACACAGCTAACCTCAGACATCTTAAGTAATCTTCAATCGGAGATATTTTAACATTTTTAAGTTAGAATACTGCTCAGTATACTCGGGAACTAAGGCTATTTGCTCCAAACCTTAATGTCTCATTTATTAACCCTAGGTTTTCCAGTGTAGACAATCAAGACTTCAGAAGAGCTGGGAAATGTATTTGAACTTGGAACCTATGTGCCTTGTATGCTTTAATGTTTTGCTCTCCTTTCAGGTTCCACTTTGCTTTTATTTTTTGCAGTATTCTCTTTGACATATTTTAATTCTAAACACATCACAATACTGTCACATAGGACAGTCTCATAATGATAGTATACAAATAGGTATGCTATCACACACTGCATTTATTATCAATAGTGTCCAAATCAAGTGTGTTTAGGACTTAAGCAAATTACCAACATCAGTTAACACAGCTCAGCATGTGCAAAAGTGAACCAGAGAGCATAAAGTACATCTCTAAAGAAAGACATTGTGACCTGGCTCTAGGCCATGCTTGCTATGGATGAGGTAATGCACTTGAGTTCTAGAACAGACTTTTGGAAATTTATGGATGGAGATACAGTTGCTTGTACAATATCATGCAATTTGAAGTATAAGAAACTAACTTTGAAGTGTTTAAATTTTTATTAAACCAAACCATGGCCAGGCTTTAATTTGTACTATATCTTTAAAGGGATAATAAATAAAGAATACAAACAAAATCTAGGATATGGGGTATTCGGTTTTGCAAATACTGTGTTCCTCTGAATAAAAAGTTATGCTTATTTAGAAATCAAACATATTACTCTCAACTGCTACTCTCCAGTGTTTATAGCATTTGACAAAGACCGTGTATGCTCCCTAATAATAGAATCTGCTACTACCTTTGATCACAAATCTCTTTGTAGCAATTGCATCAATCTTCTGATAGTTTTAGAAGGAAGTTTTAAAGTGTTCACATAATAAAATAAATCTTTGATTAGACAGTGTAACTGGTTTAGCCTATGTGCCTCAACTTTCAGCTTTAAATGTAGTTATTCATAATGTGGAATGCTGATCTGAAAATTCCCGTTATTGAAATTGAGAACAAAATGCAGGGCTTCACACATGTACATGCTGGTTGACAACTCTATCAGTAAGCTTCATACTCTCGGCACTGTGAAATTATCTGTTTAAAAGAATATATACTGTTCAAAATTCCACATATTGTGTTCCTTATTTATTTGTTGAAGGTCTATTGTGCTATAAACTTCTATATTTATCAGTAACCATTTGGACAAGCAACTCCAAGTTTTGAATTGGGCAGAGGAAGGCATGTGAATCTGTAATTTGTATGCTAAGTTTTGCCATGGAGAGCAATCTGTACTTCCTGCCAGTACCAAAGGCAGATAAAGTAAAGGTTCCCACCCATCTGTTTTTACATGATTCACTTCTCTCTGTTGACACCAGGGCTCTGGTGTAACTGAGAAAGGACTGGACCTGCACATGAATGTTATACTTTACCCTCTCAGAGCAGCTTAACACAGAAAACTAAGGAATAAGGCTGACTCATCCCCTTTATGGTTTCACTCAATGCTTTCACGCAACCCAAAGTTAGCATCTTCAATAAAAGAATAATTACAACATAATGGCCTGTGTTTAGCGAGGATCATGGAAATCCTGACTAAAAAACCCAAAGGGAGGTTTGTCATTGATGTTATGGGTTTTTGTTAGTCTATTGTTTTTGGAGAGAATACTAAAACTTGGGTAACATAACTCTCATATGTATGTATGTATGTATGTATGTGTGTATGTATGTTTGTATGTATGTATGTAACTTTGTATCTATGTATGTATGTATGCATGTATACACATGTGTGTATTTTTACGTAAACATAAAACAATTTTTCCTATGGTTTTTCAAACCAATTTGTGTGCAACTTTATGCCTACCTATAGCTCTTTCTTTTCCCCTCATAACATGGTCCTTTTCCAATTCCCTGGATTCTATACTTACTTCAGTTAATTTACTATCATCTAAAGATTCAGAGCTAGA
Source organism: Cricetiscus sungorus (assembly GCA_030556225.1). Taxonomy (NCBI): domain Eukaryota; kingdom Metazoa; phylum Chordata; class Mammalia; order Rodentia; family Cricetidae; genus Cricetiscus; species Cricetiscus sungorus. The sequence continues at coordinate 24,848,872 of JANBXA010000132.1, read as the reverse complement.
ATCCACAAATAAGAGAGAATGTGTAGTGTTTGTCTTTCAGGGTCTGGGCTACTTCACGTAATATATTGTTTTCTAATTTGATCCATTTATCTGAAAAGTTAATGATTTCACTTTTCTGCATAACTGAATAGTACTCCATTGTATATATGTATCATATTTTCATTATCCATTCATAAGTTGGAGGCGTTTAGGTTGTTTCCATTTCTTAGATATTATGAAGAGAAAGCAGTGAACATGGCTGCATAATTATTTCTGGAGTAAGATATAGAGTACCCCTAAGTGACCATAAGAGGAACAGCCCTGGTTGATACATCTTTAAGTCCATTTAAGGCCCTAGGAAAATCACAGAAGAGCAGGTATAGTATAAGAGCCTCAGAACTAGGATATCTGTTGCTGGGTAGCATCTGTAAACATGACCAAGAACCTCTAAGATTCCTCTCCTAGATAAAGAACTATAAGCAATTAAAGGCTGCTAAGAAAGGGAGAATCAATCTATTCAGGAATGAGATCCTTGATAATCCTGAACACATCTATATATCAGCAACACTAAATGCTTCTGTGTGTGTGTGAGAGAGAGGGGGGGAGAGAGAGAAAGTGAAACAATAATAGTTTAAGAAAAAAGGTCATGAATTTTAGAGGGACTTCGGGGACATGGGAGGAGTCAGAGAGAGGAGTGGAAGGAGTGACAATTATGTAAATGCAGTATTCATGTATAAAATTCTCAAAATGTTTTAAGTAAAAATAGTAACACAGATATTACAATTTTAAGTAATGTATTTTAAGAGTGGTTTTATCAGTTCAAGACAAATGTTAAGAGTAAAAGAAATCTGTGGTAGAAATTTAAAAGAGGATATTTCTCTATAAATAAATTTTTTTGTGAGATGTGTAGCATAGATACCATTATAGCTATGGCTATAACTTGTCAGTAAAGAGAGGGAGGTATTATATCTTTATTTAAAGATGATATAACAAATACATGTTTATATATCTTTATGAAAATTTGCATAATGTGAAAACTTCTCATAAAGCTTATGGTGCAATTTACTCTAAAGTAAAACATACTATCCATGAAGGAACCTTTTTAAGACACAGGAAGCAAACAATTTCAAAGTCTCAAGAAATCCCTGAAACTTATAAGATCCTTGTGGTCCTTTCCTTTTCTTAGTATGTAAGCAGTAATGATTGCTGAAAAGTAGAGGCTTTTCAAACTGCTGAGCTGCCTCTACAGCAGTTTGTAAAGAGATCCAGGATTGTAGTTTTCATAAGTTGACACCGAGATGGAGTGGTACAGTTGCCTGAGTCGTCATTGCTCCTTTATGTAACTCCTCTCCAATACATCTGTAAATAACCCCAGTAAACTCATTAGTTTACATGTTGGACTTTTACAGAATTGTTTCTCTGATATGTCACTGGTGGCCTGTGTGGATAGACATTTACTCAGATCTTGCTAGTATAAGTCACACAACACAATTAACCTCTGAATGTGCACCTACAGAACCAAAGGTAAGTTGAGGAGAAGTAACTTCACAATAATAATTATACATAGCAAGTCAAGTAACTGAAGGGAAGGACATTTATTGGGGTAATTCCTCATGTTGTGTTTGGAAGTGTGCATTCTTGCTTCTTGATATGAACAATAAGATATATAGGTAAGACTGAGCCATTGGTACTTCGATAGTCTGCATGAGAATAGAGTAGAATAGAGTAGCATATCTACTTGATGATTGGGTCTGCCTCTCAAGTACAGATGTGACCTGACAAGGTTTGAAGATTTAATAACAAATTTTGCAGTCCCCGAGAGAAATATAATAAAGACAAGGGTAATAGACATGGTGTCACAAAGGTAACATGGCCATTGCTCTGTATGATAAGATGTGCAACTGGGCTAATTCAACCTCTCAGAGAGAATTTATTGTGTAAGGAAGGTATTACAATGCAAAGGGAGATGTGGCTAGTATTCCTTAATGAGCTTTTGATTTGATGAATAAATTGAATAAAAGAGAGGATGGGATGCGGGTGTTAGCTTGCAATTTGGTATAACTGGGTGGCTGAAACAAAGTACAAATTATGTCTCTGGCTAAAGAGCCCTTCTTGGGATCCAAAAACCTTACATTACTCACCAATTTCAAACTTCAACATACAGTAAGGGGAAGTTTATGATAAAACAGGGCCTTAATAAGGGCCCAATTAAACAAATTATAGTAGTTAGGGAACATTCAGCTCCTTAACTGCTTGCATTGGTATAGACTATTTAGAAAGCAATGAAGGAGCTATCTCCTTCTGCTTTGTGAGGCTATAGGGCATGGAGCATAAGAGATCAGTTTAAGTGTTGTTGAAGCAGGGAAACTGAGTAATAAGCCTTCTTGAGAAAAAGTCTACACAACCTGAGCTGGTCTGAGAAGAATCAGTTTCTGATGGACCAACTCACATGAGACACATACAATCACCAGTATTAGTCCCCATGAATATCAGAGGCTAGAGGACAATATATATGAGGGGAAGTTGATGCTAAGACTTCTGGGCATGCAAGAGACAGCATTGGATGCCAAGTTCATAGATAAGACTGTCTTCATGGTAGGAATAAATAAGTTAATTTCACAAGGACAAAGCTGCTGTGGAGTTCTTGATGCCTCCCCATGGTGAAGTATAATCACTCCAAGGTAGGAGAGACTTTGGTAAATCTAAACAATTTAGACCAGCATGAAAACTGAGTTTGCAAGGTGTGAAAACAAGTAAGAACATATAAGAGAAGGGAAAGCAAAGAAAAGCGGGCTTGGTGTGTAACTTGGGAAGCAAGGTTTTTTATCAAGTTAGAGTATATAGGGTGTGGAGTCAGGAAAGTGATGGACAACCAAATGCAGTGTTGGTGAGGCTTCCAAGGCCTTCAAGGCCTGACTAGCAGTCTCCACATGTAAAGGAAACAGAAAATAGAGACCCCCATACTATACTTTCTGCTACAGAGGAAGATGTCTTAGGGTGGGACTCTCCCTATATGGTTCCCTACTGGGGTAATCAAAGCACCTTAAGTTTGTGAACCATGCATAGTGACATTTGCTCATGCCTCCCCAGGAAGTCTTAGACAATAATTAGTTAAAGTAGAAAGAGCATGCCACTTAAAATATTAGGTCACAGGTAAGAAATTATTTATCTATGTCTTCCCATGGTTTAAAACACAAATGTCTACTGGATAAAAATATTTAAACTTAAAATGGATATATACTACATCATAATACAGAGATTATTTTTCAGTTTTTGCATCTTACAAATGGTCAAGTGCCACTGTTAGGAAAGGCAAAAATAAAATAAAAATGATAATTAAATCATACCCGGCAAATAAAAGCATATTTTGAAGCATAGAGTACTGTGCTTTTTTAAGGTAAAAGTTTCAGTGCTCTAAATTCCAATTAACTAGTTTAATTGTTTTTAGACATTTCAATATAACTCATGGAAGTATAAGGTTTGAAGTCTGCTAAATGTTTGCATTAAAAATGTTTAGCAATAATTGTTCAAAAATACACTGAAAATCTAAGTGTTAACATGTAATAATTATTGACAACATAGTATATTTACAGAATGGATTACTATGCAGCTATTAATAAAAGTGAAATTATGAAGTTTACATTTAAATGGATGGAACTGAAAACATGCCGTGTTGGGTTCATGGTGAAATTCACATTTTTACCATTACCAAGTTATTATCTTGTACACAAAAATTCTTACTAAGAAATCATTATGATGAATTAGTCTCTCCTCCGGTTCTTTCTAGAAAAGTGCAATTAACCTTATAGTTATGCCAAGATGCTCTGATACGCTAATAAACATGCTAGAGAAACCAGATCTCTGAAAATATTTGGTACATCTTCATTTAATGGAAAGCTCCTACTTAAGGAAGTGATTACATTCCTACTGGTTTTTATTATCATATGTTTAATGGAGATATCTCTCTCATATCTCATCTCTTCTAAAAGGAGGTTCAGGTATCCTGATACAGCATAAATTATCACAAAGTTACAGTCTTGGCAGTTGATCCTGGTCTTTGTACACTTAAGCAAGAAGATACCACTGCATGTGCTTGTCTTTCTCACCTTTGACCATTTGTTTTAATTATTTATGTTATTTTTAATATAATATCATTACTACATTTTCACCTTTTCCTTTCAATGTTGGTTTGAATAAAAATGGTCCTCATAGGCTCATAGGAAATGGCACTATTAGGAAGTGTGGCCTTGTTGGAGTAGATGTTGCTAGTTGGAGGGCATGTGTAATTGGGGATGGGATTTGAGATTTCAAATGTTCAAACCAGACCCAGCATCTCTGTCTCTTCCTGATTCCAGTGGATCCATATATAGAATTCTCAGCTATCTCTTGAGCACCATATCTGTCTGCGTGCTATCATGCTTCCCACCTTGACAATAATGGACTAAACCTCTAACCTGTAAGCCAGACCCAATTAATTTTTTCTTTTATAAGAGTTGCCATGGTCATGATGTCTCCTCACAACAATAAGCTAAGAAGCTTTCATACCTCTCAAGCCGCCTCCTATATAACCCTCCTTGCTCCCTTTCAAGTTCATGGTCTCTTTTTCTCAATTATTGCTGTTTTATATATATATATATATATATATATATATATATATATATATATATATATATTAATATATATATATATATACGTGTATGCATATATATTCACAAGTATAGCCTGCTTAGACTGTATAATATTATTTATATGCATGTTTTAGACCTGGGAATTTGGTATTGGATAAACAATTGGTGCTGCTTCCCTGGAGAAGACTATTTCTCCTGCTCTCAGTGTTCTATTCCTTCTTTGCCTGTAGTTCTCTGTGTGGGCTTGAAGCCTTATAGCCTTTCCTCCATCAACATCAGTAACTCTATTGTTATTGTTCTTGTTTAGCTCATGTGGAAGTAGTTATGCTGCTGGGACTCTCTGAGTGTAGCTTCTGGTATTACTAGGAGACAGTCTCACAACAAACTTTCTGATATTCTTGCTCTTTCAATCTTTCTGCCCCTCTTCCTTAATGTTCCTTGAGCCTTAGATGTGAAAGTATTTGGTGGATTTATCTGTTCCGGTAAACTCCACAATTCTGCATTTTCATTGGTTGTAGTTTTCTCTAATGGTCTCTGTCTATTGCAAAGAGTAGTTTCCATATGTGGAATGAAGGTTTTTTACTTGATAGTAGCTTAAGAGAATACCGCTAACCTGAATAACACTTTGCCTGTAACAAAGGTACAACCAATAATTATCCTACTAAGTATGTTCTTAAAGTACATTTGATCTTCATACAAAAAAAAACCCAGAAAAATTAGTAAATTAGTTAATATTTCCACACTTAACCTTTTCTGGTCACAAAGAGAAATGCAAACAATTTAATAGCACTATTTGCTTATACTTCCTATGGTTCAAATAACTGGCTGCCAAATAGGAATAAGTAGGTTTTATCTGAAGCAAAGACACAAACACTGTTGCCGTGCACTAGCTCATATCAGGCTACTAATAGATTTAACCTTGCAAGTTCATAGATGTTTAAAGTCTTATGGTTTGAAGGTCAACTTCCCTGTCTTAGGAAAAGAAAGACAGAGCAGAGAATAAAAATTAAAAAGAATTAATTCTTCAAAAAGTTTCTTACAAATCAAAACCCTGCAGTTTCATAGTGAGAACAAAAGGAGCATATTAAACACCAAAGTTTATCAAGACAAATTAGATCCCAGTTTCAAATTTTCTTTAATCTTTTGCATCTGAACTTTTTTTTGCCTCATGCTGTTTTCCCTAGTTAAATGTTAAAATGAATTCTAGCCAATACCATTGACTTCTTCCCTTAAAAATATTGAGACACATAATAAAAAATTAATTACTTCCCCTAATTTCCGTGTGATTCTCTAAAAAGATGTAAAATTCATTTAAAGTAAGTGGTGACTTTGTCTTTGAAGATCGCGACAATTAACATGGATCAAAGCTTAGGTTCTGTGATGATCATAGCTTATTAGCATAATGAAATTAACTTAGAGACAAGAATCTTTAATAGGTACAACAAAAACGCTTTAATAATACTTGAAGAAAATTATGTATTTGCTAGAAGTACAACAGTTTCAGATTTTTCTATCCAATTAATAAGTTGTTAATTAACTCCTTTTTCCAAACAATGCATACTTTGAGCTAATGTCTGCCTTGGAACAGCCTGTCTATTGTGCTGTAATTTGTGAAAGAATACAGTGGCTTTCCTAATGATATTTTATACTTTTATCATTAAGAAAGTTCAAGTTTATCCTTGCTCATTACAGATCCAATATTTCATCATTAAGACAAAAGAAGGCTTAATTTTGTACCTTGCGAAGGGAATAATGGCTTCCAATTATGACATGTTTTGTTTGCATGTTAGGCCTGGAGAATTTCAAGGGCAAATATGTTTTGGTTAGTTTTGAGTATCTCTAAACTCTGACTCAAAAGAAACAAATTAAATTAACTAATAATTTTGATTTTGAAGTACTTGGATTTGAGGATAAATAACAACAAAAATGTTTTGCTTTGTTTTGCTGTTTCCAGCAGCAAGTCTTAGTTGTTAAGCTTGTATCTAAGAGAGAGCAAAAAAAAAAAAAAAAATCAAAAAAAAAATACTGACTTGTCATTTTTAACCATTCAATAAGCCAGCCAGCATATGATGAGCACCAAAATTATGCAGATTCATCATATTAAAAACAAAGGCTGGGGACACTTGCCTTTTCATTTCCGTTGCCTCTGGTGTTCTTGTTTCAGTTAATGATTTATTTTCTTTTTGTCTTTGTAGCAAATGGTGTTCTGTCCAGGTCTTCCTCCTTGGATACACAAGCTTACATTGCATTTTGCAGACTGAAATAATTGAATATAATCCAAAATACCAAAACAAAACAAGAAACAATTCCATAGCTACTCAGAGGAAGACTGATTCTTTTTGTGTTTGTTTTAAAAAGCTAAAGTTTAGCAAAGGCCGGAGTTAAGATAAGTGATAGAATGCTAACTAAGTATGAGCTCCTGAGCTCACTGTCCAGTACCAAACTAAACTAAACTAAACTAAACTAGAATAGAACAAGAGAAAGCTGGAATATTGCAAAGAATTACTCTAGTTGATGACACATCCCCTTACATATCTACTTTCTACAGAACATTTTTACAGAACATTTGTGAATTACACTCATATATGTTGATAATAGGTTTCTGAAGTGTTTTTCCTGATCTCAGAAAACAGGAGTACTTCTAATATCAAGTTGATTATGCTGCCTTCAGCTTCATTTACCATTCCATAGAATGTCAAGAGACCTAGCTTATCTTTTACCACTTAAGACCTGTGTGCCCCTGTCCAAATAGCAACACCATTTGCTCCTTTTCTCTCAGATAAGGTCAAAGCACAAAGATAGCCACAGAGTCATTGCAGACAGAGAGCCTAGGAATCTTATGACTCATTGTGGCTGTGAAGCACAACTCAATTGTAATCAACCACCACCAGCAGAACACATGAGATTTTAGGCTGACAACATTTCAAGTCAGTATATAAAACCCCCTAACATTCATCTTTATACACACAGAATTGTGCTGCTCTCATCCTGGGTCAAAGGCACATTTTACAGAGGGCTATGGTTAACAGAGTCTCTCAAATGACTAAGTGCTAGCAAGAAGTGTCTGTTAGGTTTCAGCAGTCTGAGATGTCCATAGCTTCCCTTTCAAGGTCCAGTATATATTAATTCACCATAGAAGAGGGCCAGAAAGATTGAAAGAGCCAATAGTGGAGAGGTGTGTTTTATATTGTCCCATGGATTTGGAATTGATTTCACATCAAGTATACACACCAAGTGTGGCTATCTGCACTAACCAGAAAAAAAAATGATAGAAGTGTAAAAGGAAGTCAGTGAAAGTGGGAGAGGGGTAAGAATGAGTAATGGGCATTAAATTGAATTTACATATTTATGTAATTGTTAACAATAAATAAATTTTATGAAATGCTTTAAAAACTCCAATTGTATTTGGATTTGGTTATTAAAAAACATGTAAGTTGGGAGTGGGATGTGTTGAAGGCATTTGGGGCATCTAGAGGAAAAATCTAGGGGAATGTATGTGATAATATTTTATTATATACATATATGAAATTACTAAGACTGCAGAAAGCAATAATAAAAATTTAGTAAAGTACTCCTTTAAAGGAACCTTTTATAAATCCTATTTATTTTGCTATTTAGCTAGTAGTTTTACTCCTTAACTGAATTCAATGATTGTTTTATAGTTTTATTTTAAAGAATACCAAATTCTGTCTTGTACATATGGACATATATAACTATTTGGATTTTGGTCACACTCTTCAAATATATATATATATATATATATATATATATATATATATATGTATATATATATATGCTTTTGAGCAGATATGTCCTGAATTTCAGTTTCCCTTTTTGATCTCATTCCTTTCCTGTTATTCTCTGTTTTCACAACAATCTATGTTTCATACTTACATCATGTTTCCTCCCCTAAATTTCTAGGATTGAATAAGATATTTCTGGTCTTATATGGCAACAACTAACTAAGCAGTAAAAGTAATTTCAAGAAAACTTGTTGTTATTGAATTTCATCAAATACAAAAGGTATTTACCCTGGTTGACTATAACTCCATGAGCACAAAGGCAATTCTTCAGAAGAAATAATTCTGACTTTCTATCTATATAGAGTTTAGTATAGTCTATTTGTAGATATCATGCACATATATACATACATATGTGTATTATAAATATATGTGTATATAAGAAAGGGAGAGCAATGGAGCTGGGGTGGAAAGGATAGGCAGGGCTACCAGACTAAGAGAAGGCTAGGGAGAGGAAGGCAGGGAGAGGAAGGCAGAAAGTGTCCTGGAAGAGATGCCATGCTGCTGAAGGAGTAGCATGCTGGATTGCATTACGGGTAAACCACAGCTTCATGGCAATACATACATTAGTAGAAATGGGTTAAAAACTTAGCAGAGCTAACCAATAAAAGGCCCGAGCCATTGGCCAAATATTTTATACTTAGTATAAATCTTCAAATCTTCATGTGTTTATTTGGGGCAAAGCAGATGTGGGACCAGGTGGAACAGAAACATCTGTCTTCATACTTCCTTTTCACAATCCATATTAAACACATAACCCGCCTTGCATTCACCTATCATGACCTTATCTTTGAACATGACAATCTTCTGGAAACAACTTTAATCATGTTACCACTAAAGCAGGAATTTAAGTCTCAAAAGGATATGATAATTCAGAAATAAATGTTCCAGTTTCCTTTCTGTGAATATGAAAGAAACACTTTTTCAGGGGAAGGGATTGAATTGTAATTCCAGATCACAGTACATGATCAATGGAAGTCAGGGAATGACTCAAGCAGATATCATGCAGCTGATATGTTCACAGGTTTATGGTCAAGCCAGCTTCCTGATTAGCCCAGGATCACCTGTATAGAGACTGTGTTGTTCACAGTGGTCTGGGCTTTTCTCTATCAACAATCACTCAGGACAATCCCAAAAGCACATGCTCAGAGACCAATCTGATCTGGGCTATCCTTTAATAAAGAGTCCCTGTAATGTGCCTACCCTCGACCAGCAAGGAAGACGCAACTCCAGGAAGATATTCATGCAGTTTATTCAGGATCATTGAACAAGCTTCTTCTGCCCCCGAAGGAAAACCTGCACAGGCTTAAATCCCCTTGTGCTGACCAACCCCAATGAGCTACGTGGACCCTGCAGATAGGCTACTCAAACTCGGAAGCAAACAGGCTGACCAGGCTTAACCAAATAAGGACTTGTTTATGCCAGAGAGGGCTCACCATCCGGAAGGTGGAAGGCGGAAGCCAGTACCATCTTTAAGGCACTTCGCAGCTCTCTACAGTTCCCCTTTTTGTTTTAATAATGCAACATGCAAGGGTAGTGGTCTGGTCTCCAGTAACGCAGTGGACATTATAATACCCTGAATCATGGTAGTCAGCCAAGTCAGTGCCACACCTGTCCTGTATCTCTTTCTGGAGGTGGGGCTTTGGACACCAACCCACATGCAACCAGACTTGCTTCACTTCCAGAGCTAAGTCAGAGTGCAGTGCTATGCTATACAACCTGAGCATGAAGGATCAATTCTTGTTCATGACTGCAAGCCATGCTTGAGGAGACTGTCCTGCCTCAATGGCTGTAAATGCTTAGACAACCATAGCTGCATACCGCTTCTGAGCAAACCTCATCTTGCAAAGGCACCACAGGCCCACGAAGGAGATAAGCAACAAGAGGACAGCCATGGCTCCCATTCCCACCCACTCTTTCAGATGATCCATAGCGATGGCAAACCACGATGACATTCCGGCAGCCAGTCCCTCATTCACACGTGTCAAATTTACTGCAATGATGGCCATTTGCAGCTGTACCATTAAGTCATCAAAGTCAGCAGACCAATTTCCTAAAAGATAGCTAGACAACTGTCATGACAAATTAGCAGCATATGTAAAGTTCTCATACTGAACCCTGGTAACACGCAAACCTAGATACTTCATATTATATCTCAATTTGGCCAGCTGCCACAAGGTATCTATTTGCTCCTGCACCAGATTAATTCTTTGGTTTACAATCATTAAACCTCCTTTTAGTTGATCACCAATTGTGGTTTCAGCATCCATGGCGGTAGCCACATTCTTGGACAACTCATCTAGCTTAGAGGCTGTCTGCACCGATGTGCTCATAGCCATAGCAGCCGTGACTGAACCCACAACTGCAAAAGAGATAGCTGCAACTATGGCTGCTGTAATGCCAAAATCTCTCCCTGCAGCCTCTACCAAATGGGCCACAATATCTGAAAATGGTTCCATTGGGCCTTGCTATATCTTAGTGAGGTTACCACTCACCTCTCCCTTATTGGGTAATGACTTCCATGCTTTTATGGTAATCCGATTTACTTGTTCAAAAACTTATATTTGGTATCCTGTCTGTTGATTGGCAAAGCATCCCTGTCCAAGCAACATGTCCCTGTCCCATGCTGCATTTCCAGCTGCTGATAAGCTGCAGCCTGCTCGTTGGCATACTCAATCAAAAAAGCTTTCCAATCCAGATACTGTCCAGAGCTTAGGCATGCTCGAGCCAGCCCACTCCAATCACTAGGAGTCATGCAATGTCTATTTAGGGCTTCAACTTGAGCTACAGTAAAAGAAGCTGAAATTCAATATGTTCTCACAGACTCAGCCAAAGCCTTGATGACCTTAAAGTCTAAAGGCTTCTCATATCTATTGCCTTGGGCATCCTGGAAAACTGGATAGGCCAGACTTAAGTCATTTCGTACAGCTTTCCAGATATCACAGCAAAAGGAACGCCCTGTACCTTGGCTCCGCCCTTCCTCTCTCTGATAAGGAGGAGGCACCGACAGCATTGTCCCGGGAGGGTCCTCCTCCTTCTTACATCGCCATTTCTCCTTTCCTTCCCTTCTCCATTCTTTAAGGGATTATTTCTGAATTCGTCCATACCTTACTCTCCTCTGCTCTTAACCTCTTCTCATCTTTCTTTTTGTAGCATTTCTAGCACAGCTTTCCCTTTTTCCATCACCTCTTTACAGCATTTCTGGTCCTCAATACAGCTACGCACTAACTTTCAAACAGGTCGTACTCTGAACTTTAGCGTCCCTTGTTCCCAAGCAAAGTCAAGATCCCTGCCTAACTTGTCTCAGCACACTACCATAAGGTCTCCTGTAACTGAGAACCAAGGTGCAATGGCATCGCACTTGCTCAGGAATCTTTCTAGTGTGCTTTTCTTTATTTAAATTTTTTTTTTGACAAAAGTAGCTTCTGAATAGTCACAAAAATTGGATGAGACTAAGAAGTCCCCATTTTAAAAATTTTACTTTCAGTTCATTAGAACCTCTCGCTCAATTCCTGAAACTTTATTGCCACTCCCCCACCAATCCCCCCTCCCCAGCGGTCTTTAACTTGGTCCCAACTTATCTGGGACTTTATTGCTCCTTACCAGAGACCTTATTGCCTCTTTACCGATGGCCTTAACTTGGTCCCAACTTACCTTGGAAACTTACCAGCGCTGCCCTGACTGCAAGAAGTTCTGATCTGAAGAGGAAGTTCCCTGTATGGCCACCAATTTTAACGGGCCTGCCTTGACCAGCAAGGAATATGCAACTCCGGGAAGATCTTCTTCATGCAGTTTATTCAGGATCATTGAACAAGCTTCTTCTGCTTCTGTGGGAAACGCCCGCACAGGCTTAAATTCCCTTGTGCTGACCAACCCCAATGAGCTACGTGGACCCTGCAGATAGGCTACTCTAACACAGAAGCAAATAGGCTGAACAGGCTTATCCAAATAAGGACTTGTTTACGCCAGAGAGCGCTCACCATCCAGAAGATGGAAGGCGGAAGCCAGCGCCATCTTTAAGGCACTTCACAGCTCTCTACAAGTCCCTTCTCAGAGGATTGTAGTGTGTAAAGTACAGAGTTTGAGGTAACTTCAACAAATATTTTAGGTGTTTTATAATACTCTAGGTAAAGCTAACAATAATTTTCTGCTCTTTTTCTTGATTTTGCATAATAACATGAATATACCAATTAATAATACAAACTATTATAATATGCTTTGAAAGTATAATCAATTTTGTATCATGTAGTAAGCTCTACTTGATGATGTCATATAATTCATATAATTTTTTGCATTGTGAAATGCTAAATATTTAGTGTTTTTAATGATTATGGACTGGAATTTTTTGGTATGATCTTTTGATAATTTTGATGTGTATAATAGTAACATAAGGAATTAGAACAAATTACTTTATTTCTTTTTATTGAGGATATTAGATTTGATTTACTTTAGTTCATTTTTAAAAGTTGCCTGATGAGAGGTGGAAAAAGGCAGCCAGGCCTGGCTTCTCATGGTCTGGCCTGCCTGAAGCTATTTACAGGCCTGCATATAATGTACCAGGGGGATGGGTGTCATTATGATCAGCAAATATATGGTGGAGAATTGGTAGAGAAAGACATGTAGAATGGTTCTTGTCCTATGGTAAGAGGCAGTTCTGAAGAAGTTAGGGTGGCGAAGAATGGGCTGATGTTGTCAAGTACCAGGTAGCCTCTGGACCTGGGCTGCTACCTACGGCCAAATCTGTATACCTGGACCAACTGCGGTCAGAGTCTGTATTGATGCCCTGGCTCCTGATATCATCAAAGACCAAGCCAATGCCAGGAGTATGGCCCACCACCTGAGACCATGTTGGTACCCAAAGGCCATGCTGCCACCAGGCACATTCAAATCTGAGTGAAATACGCTACCACCTGAGACCATAACTTCTGAGCCTGGCATGCTGCTTGAGACCATGCCTGGGTATATAGTCCTACCACAGCCTTGCTCTATCTTGATGTTCATGGCACATAGTACCAAAAAAGGCTGCAAGGATGCCCAGGGTCAGAGCCACAATCTATGGCCATGTTGGTGTCCAAGGGCTGTGTTGCCACCAACGCCATGCACTACCACATGGGACCATAGTGTTGTCCAGACCCAGGCTGCTGCCATGGCCATGACGGGGTCCATTCCTCAGCAGCAGCTAGAATCTGGGTTGAAATCCATGGTTCCTGTTGCCACTAAGGGCTGTACAGATTCCTCAGGTCTGGACAGCTATCTGAGGCCATGTTGGTGTCCAAGAGCCTTGTTGTCACCAGGGCCATAAAGATCTGTATGGCCTGTGCTGATATGAGTTCATGGTAACATCCAAGCCTCAATGCTGTTGAGGGACATGTCTGGGTCCCTCTTTTTGCTATAGCTTAGATCTGCGATGATGTCCATGACCTGTGTTACCACAGGAAGTCATTAGGAACCATGTATGTTGAAATCCAAGAGCCATATTTAGCCAGCCCTGCCTCTCATTGGCCCTGGGATCGCTGTCCTGTCCCTCACTGGATACTACAGCATGAGAGCTGGTTGTACCCCTCACTATGGAAATGTGAAAGCTGGTGCTAATGGCATGGGCCTAGTAGAGCTGGCTTTGACCATCACCTAAGGAGGCAGCCCCAGTGGCCCTAACTTACAAGTTCCCACCCAGGCCCATATACTGGGCCTTAGGTTGGTTCACTCTAATAACTACCACATCTATGACCTGCTTGAGTGCATGAAAGAATTGGCCCTGTGGAATAATACCAAGAGAATCTCCATGACTCTGGGCAGGACAAGAATAGTTTTAGTGAAGGTCCAGTGATGATGGTGTGCCAGAGGTGTTGAACCAGACCAATGATTCATTGTAATAAACATGTTTTGCAGGTGGGATTGACTGGACAAAAGGGTATACTGTGTGACACACTGTAGCTCCCAATACCACTAGGATGAAAGAAGAGGTATTGAGAAGACAGAGGAATGAGGTGGGTTTTTTGGGGGGAATATTGCATGGATGAGTGGTGAATATGTATGGGCTACAATGTGAGTGGGTTTGGGGTACTACTACCTCTTAGATTCTGACTATTAGGATTAAATTGTTATCTGTCAAGCCATTTGGAGTAGGGTCTAGGCCCTCCCTCCTGCCTCTAGGGAGGAATGTGCTCCCAAAGTTCTTTTCTGAATCAGGGATACTTCCTGGTTCCACTGTCAGAGATCCCTTAGACTGCCCAGGCCTTCTAACTGTGACCCTCATTCAGGGTGTCTGAGTTGGTACAATGCTGGTTTCCCAGCTATCAGTCTGGGGGTCCATAAGCTCCCCATTGTTCAGGTCAGCTGTCTCTGTGGGTTTCTGTAGCCTGGTCTTGACCTCTTTTCTTATCACTCCTCCCTCTTTGCAACTGGATTACAGGAGTTCGGCTTAGTGTTTAGGTGTGGGTGTGTGCTTCTGTTTCCATCAGCTACTAGATGAGGGCTCTATGATGGCATATAAATTAGTTATCAATCTCATGATCACAGAAGGGCATTTAGGGTAGCCTTCCCACTTTTGTTCAGATTGTTAGTTGGAGTCATCCTTGTAGGTCTCTGAACATTTCTCTAGAGTCAATTTTCTCTTCAAACCTATAATGTCTCTCTCTATTATGCTATCTCTTTTTTGTTTGTTTGTTTGTTTTTTGCTCTGGTCTATTCATCCCTGTATTCAATCTTCCTGGTCCCACATGCTCTTCTCTCCTCTCCTCCCCCTTCTCTTTCTCCAAACTCCCTCCCAACTCACTGCCTTGACAGATTTTGATGATCCCTCCTGGTAAGGCCTCACTCTCTCTGTGGAGTGTGGGGGTTGGTAGTGGGATGGGATGGGGGTTGGGGAATATGGGAGGGAGGGAAGGAAGGAGAGAGAAATGGGATCATTATATAAAATAAGAAAAAATAATAAATATATATAAAAATGCCCCCCAAAGTAAAGTTGTGTTATCACCATTGCCTGATCTTTATAGCTTGAAGCTGACTTTGATTTAAATCTTCAGGTAAGCTTTAATAACTCATAAGTAATATATCACCACACACCATGATAAAAACAACTTAGGTATAAAAGATTTTATTCCAGATTATAGCTTTCCCTTCATAAAGGGGAGTCAAGGAAGGAACTCAGGGCAGAAACCTGGAAGTGGGAAAGGAAGCAGTTGTCAGGAGGAATTGCTGCTTATTAGTTTAATAAAACCTAGGATCATCTCCCTAAATATGATACCATACAGGGGCCTAGGGGCCTGATTCCTTTTTTTTTTTTTTTTTTTTTTTTTTTTTGCAGGGGAGTTCAGGACAGGGTTTCTCTGTAGCTTTGGCACCTGTCCTGAAACTTGCTCTGTAAACAGGGCTGGCCTCAAACTCACCGAGTTCCGCCTGACTCTGCTTCCCAAGTGCTGGGAAATGGCAGTGTACTCATGCAAGAAATAATTTTGGTTGAAATCATTAACACTCTTCCATCCAGAAAATTGTGACAGATATTTTTGGCTCAATGAAGAACACCTTTGAAGTCTATAGTTAGAAAACAACCAAAGGAAACTTGATCTTGTAGTTATGATTGTATAGTGGTACAGTATGGAATTTTGTACTCTGTCAGAGTTGGATTAATAGTTTATCATAATTCCATTGATTACTGTTAAGACTATGAACTATGGAGTCTTAATATATTATCATTCTCTTTATCAGCACTTAAGCTTTTCTATTCTCTGATGTCCATAATTTGCATTTTATACAACTTGAGTCACTTTCTTAGATCCACCTTGAAACATTTTTAAATTACATATATTTGGGGGGCACATTAAGGGTTTATTTCATTTTACACTTTCAGGTAACAGTCAGTCTCTGAGAGAAGTAAGGGTCAAGCAAAACAAGAACCAAAGTAGAAGCCATGGAGTGTGGCTGCTTACTGGCTTGCCCTGTCAGCTTTCTCATAAACCCCAGAACTACCTGCCTAGGGATGGCATCACCCACAGTGGGCTGGGCCCTTTCACATCAATCATTAATCAAGAAAATTGCCTATAGGAAGCAATGATGAATTTTTTCAATTGAGGTAACTACAACGTGAGTCAAATTGACAGACAATAAAACAAAAAACAGGACAAACATCTTCATGTGTATACACTGGGGTAGCTGATGAACAAACTCCCATGGCTGTTCTTGACTATGTATCTGATCTCATTATAGGCATGCCAGTATGGCACAAGAAACTTTTTATGATTTCTAGATATCTAAATTCCTGTCTCCATGCTTGTATGGCAACTGCTTTACCTATTGAGTCATCTCCTCACTCCCATTTGCTTTGCTTTTGTGTTCTTTTCATGGCATCAAATCCTCATATCTTAAGCGTTCAAGTCCTCACATAAACTTTATACCTTAAAACACCTTCTTAGACCCTAAAATGTTCTTATATCATCACATGTTAAGTTTTCCTATCTTTACATGAATGAATCTAAATCACATGCTCCTTCCCCATCATCATGACTTCACCTTAACACTCAGGATGCACAAGTGATTGATTACTGAGGGCAGTCATGATTGAATAATTTCCTCTAATCAAAGAAATGGTAAGAATTTATACTGAAATCTGTTTTGTGAGTTTATCTGTTCTCTGAGTCTGGTAATGAGTTAAACTGTGTCTAGACTTAATGTTAGTTCTAGGAGAGTGAGGCCTGTGACCTGAGCTTTACAGAGAGAACTAAGAAGGCAGCTGAAGCCTTGGTTGATGGGAGATGTTATTCTGTAAATATGTTTCTCATACTGGTTAATGAATTAAAGCACTGTTGGCCAATAGGAAAGCAAGATAGGTGGGGCTAGGAGACTAGGAGGAAAGAGGAAGTAGTTAGGAGGAGTCAGCATGTAGAGCCTAAAGAGAATAGCAAGCCGGGCTGCCGCTCTAGGGTAAAATGAGCCACGTGGAAATACTTAGATTAATAGAAATGAGTTAATAATTAAGACAGGGCTAGCCAATAAGAAATGATAGTAACTAGTCAACAGCACAATATCAAATACAGAGTCTGTGTGTATTATTTGGGCGAGCATGGTGGTGGGCTTGAGTTGGCAGGGAAAAACCTGCTCATAACACTTGGTTGCTGATTTTAAGCCAGCAAACCTCCTTTTTGTCAAATAGCATCAGAGTTCTTGAGAAGGATATTTTCCCCCTGGATTATTGATTTAAAATAACAGAGATTTACTTGTTTGATTGCCTAGACAGCTATAGGCCTTGAGGGCAGAGGTCCAGAGCAATATCCATCTTCTACTGTATGTCTAGACCTGTCAGACTTCAGAAGATCCTGTGGATTAGGAGCTTGGAGGAAGACTAGCCTACCTTTTGTCTAGGCAATTTTAGGCAGTTGATTCCCCAGTGTCCTATCGTCCACAGTCTGAAAAGGATCTTAACAGCAGTTGAGGTAAAAGCCAGGTTTTCATATTGGCAATCTCTGCAACTTTTAGAGGAAATTTTAGGTGAAAGTTTTTCTGTGCCCATCCATCTTTGGAGGAAATAGGGCTGACAGCAGCTGGCATGTCTCGCTATTATGAAAAGCTTTTTAATTAAACATTTTAAATGTCATGTTCTGCAGATCTCTGAGCATTTGAGGACTGTTTATCTATTAGGTATATTTAAATAGACAAATTTTGCCTTTAGTTAATTGTCTTTAAACTTAACTCTGAAAACATATAGAGGACTAGGTATGGCTTATCCCTGTAATAGATTGCACCAGTGTTTAGCATGTGATGGAAGATGCCATCTGTAAATATGCTTCTCTTATTGGTTAATGAATAAAGCATTGTTGGCCAATAGGAAAGGAAGATAGATGGGACTAGGAGACAAGAAAGATTCAGGAATAGGTAGACGAAGATTCAAAATGTAGGACCGAGAAAGCAGAACTTGGATCCTCTCTTTGGTAAGATAAGAACACGTGGAAACACTTAAATTAATAGAAATGTCTTAATATTTAAGACAGAGCCAGCCAATAAGTAATGCTAGTAACAGGCCAATAGCTTTATATCTAATACAGTGTCTTTGTGTGTTATTTGGGGCTAACGTGGCTATGGGACAAAGCTGGTGGAAAACCTACTTGTAAAAAGCATCTCTACAAATGACATCAGTACAGGATCTGCCTGAAGAACTGGATCTAAGCTAAGAGTTTGGGGAGATATGTTTTACTCAGAGTCCTCCAGCTTGACTCTTTGCTAATACTCTCTCCCTCATCCTCCCACAATCTTATTCCTTCTGGCCACTTCCCATTCTCTTGAGCCAGAACCCACCATCCTCCAACCACCTGAGATGTCTATTTTAATTCTCCTTGCTAGTGAGATTCATGTATCTACCCTTGAGCCCTCTTTGTCACTTAGCTTCTTTGGGTCTGTAGACTGTAGCTTGGTTATCTTTTACTTTATAGCTAGTATTAATTTATCAGTGAGTCATATCATATTTGTCTTTTTGGGTCTGGGTTACTTCTCTCAGAATGATCTTTTCTAACTTCATCCATTTGCCAGCAAATTTCTTGATGTCATTGTTTTTAACAGCTGAGTAGTACTCCACTGTATAAATTTACCACATTATTTTTCTTCAAATTCATCCTCAGCTGAGTAGCATTTAGGTTGTTTCCAGGTTCTTCCTATTATAAATAAAACTGCTAAGACCATAATTGAGCAAGTGTCCTTGTGATATGACAGAAAATCTTTTGGATATATGTTCAGGAGTTGTATAGATGGGTTTTGAGGTAGGTCAATTCACAATTTTGTGAAAAACTGCAATATTGATTTCCAAAGTGGCTGCATAAGCTTACACTCCTACCATCAATGGAGGGTGTTCCCCTTGCTCCACTTCCTCTCCATCATAAACTGCCATTAGTGATTTTGATGTTAGCCATTCTGACTGGTGTAAGGTGGAATCTCAGAGTCATTTTTACTTATATTTTCCTAATGGCTAAGGATGTTGAAGTTTTTTTGTGTTTTTTTTTTAAAGGTCTTCTAAGCCATTGAGATTCTTCTGATGAGAAATCTCTGTTTAGATCTATAGTCCATTTTTTTAAATTTTATTATTTGGTTTGCTCATGTGTAATTTCTTGATTTTTTGTGTATTTTGGATATTACACCTTTAGCAGCTAGAATCTGCTGAATTTTTTTTCTTTTCTATGGGCTACTTTTTTTTCTATTGACAATGACTTTTCCATTACAGAAGATTTTCAGTTTTAAGAGGCCCAATTTATTAATTGTTGAGCATAGTGTCTATGATATTGGTGCTCTGTTCAGGAATTTGTCTCCTGTGCCAATGAGTTAAAGGCTACTCCCCCACTAATGGGAGATGTTATTCTGTAAATATGTTTCTCATACTGGTTAATTAATAAAGCCTGTGGCCAATAGGATACAAGATAGGTGGGGCTAGGAGACCAGTAGGAGGAAAGAGGAAGTAGTTGGGAGGAGTCAAAATGTAGACCAGGGAGGAAGACGCCAGCCGCAGCTCCCGGATAAGATGAGCTACGTGGAAATAATTAGATAAGTAGAAATGGGTTAATAATTAAGACAGAGCTAGCGTATAAACAATAATGGTAATTGTCCAACAGGATTGTATCAAATACGGAGTCTCTGAGTGTTATTTGGGGCTCACGTGGTGGCGGGACCATGGAGGCAGGACCAGGAGGCCAGCAGGGAAGAACAAAGAGTAATACCTGCCGGTAACACCCCACTTTTCTCTTTTTTCAAGTTCAGTGTATCTGTTTTTATGTTGAAGCCTTTGATTGAGTTTTGTGCATGGTGATAGATATGAATCTATTGCAATCTTATACATGTAGTCATCCAGTTAGACACAACATTTGTTAAACATGCTTTCTTTTTTCCATTGTATATTTCTGGCTTCTTTATCAAAAATCAGGTGTCCTTATGTATGTGGATTTGCTTCAAGGTCTTTAACTCAATTTCATTGATCAATGTGTCTGTTTTTATGTCAATACCATATAGTTTTTTAACACTAAAGCTTTATAATACACCTTGAAATCAGGTGTGAAAATACCTCTAGAAGTGTTTTTGTTGTATAGAGTTGTTTTAATTATCCTGGATTTTTTTGGTTTTCCATATGAAGTTGAATATTTTTCCTTCAATATCTATAAAGAATTATGACAAAATGTTGATGAGAATTTCATTGTATTTTTAACAATCTCATCAAACTTTGAACATTTGAGATCTGTCCAACTTCTAATATCTTCTTTAATATTAATATTAATATTTTCACTTCTTCCTTTCCAATTTGTATCCCTTTGATGTCCTTTAGTTGTGTTATTGCTCTAGTCAAAACTTCAAATACCATGTTGACTATATATGAAAAGAGTGTACAGTCTTCTCTTGTCCCTTAGTGTAATTGCTTTAATTTTATCTCCATTTAATTTGTTGTTGTCTATTGCCTTGCTGTGTATTCCCTTATGTTTAGGTATGTTCCTTGTATCCCTGATCTCTCCAAAAGTTTTATTAAAAAGGGGTGTTGTATTTTGTAGAAGGCTTTTTCAACATCTAATGAGGTGATCATGTGCTTTTCCTTTTTTCTCTTCATTTTGTTTATATGTGGATTACATTGGTAGATTACATCTCTGGGATGAAGGTTATATGTGGATTAATCATGGTGGATGATATTTTTAATGTGTCCTTAGATGTAGTTTGTGAGTATTTCATTGAGGATTTTTACATCAATGTTCATGAGAACAATTGGTCTATAGCTCTCCTGTTGAATCTTCATGTGGTTTGTGTATCAGGGAAACTATGACCTAATAAAATGATTTGGGTAATGTTCCTTCTATTTCTATTTTATGGAAAAAAATAGTGGCATATTGGTATTAGCTCTTTTTTGAAGGTCTGGTAGAATTGTACTTGAAAATCATCTGTTCCTGGGCTTTTTTTTTGGGGGGGGGGGGTTAATGACTCCTATTTCCTTAGGGATTATAGGTTTTTTTTTAGATAGATCATTTGATCTTGATTTAACTTTTGCAAGTTGTATCTATTGAGAAAATTGTGTGTATCTTTTATATTTTCAATTTTGTGGAGTACAGGTTTTTGAAATGTAGCCCAATAATTATTTGCATTTTCTTAGTATCTGTTATATCCTCCTTTTCCTTGATGAATTTGTTACTTTAGATATTCTCTCTATGCCTTTTATAGTTAGTTTGGATAGGAGTTTGTCTATCTTGTTGATTTGCTCAAAGAACCAATTCTTCATTTCATTGATTCTTTGTATTGTTCTCTTTATTTCTGTTTTATTTATTTCAGCCCTCAGTTTCATTATTTCATGCCTTTGTCTCCTCTCTGGCAGTTTTGCTTCTTTCTGTTCTAGAGCTAGAATGATATCTCTCTAATTTCTTGATGTAGGCACTTAGTTCTATGAACTTTTAGCACCACTTTCATTGTGTCCCTCTCGTGCATATAACTGACAATCTCAAATATCTGCAGACCCCAAAAGAAGCTGTTTCAACATTCATCTCTTAAAGATTTTCTTGTAACCTTTGAGATTTTCCATGTTTACTTATGGTATTTCTTGTTTATTTAAAAAAATGTTTTTGTCAATGCCTTTCATATATTCATTTAATTTTATGTGATTTTTTTTCCATTTTAGGGCATTATTCATTCTATCCTAATTTTGGAAGTATTTTGACTTCCCTTCACCTACTAACTTTAGTAATAATTTAAATTTAACTTATTTAATTTTTGTTTGAAAATGTTTTTGTGTTCCCATTTGTTTGTTTTTGAACTTTCTAACATTTAATTTTTCTTCTTTCTTTGTGTTGCTATTCTCATAGTCTTTGCTCTTCCCTCTCCATGATATTCTTTATCTTTTTTTTAAATAGGTCTGATGGGAGATGTCATTCTGTAAATATGTTTCTTGTATTGGTTAATGAATAAAGCACTGTTGACCAATAGGAAAGGAAGCTAGGAGGGACTAGAAGACAAGGAGGAAATAGGAAGTAGTAAGAAGAGTCAAGATGGAGAGACTGGAGAGAGCAGAATGCCAGCCCACTCTCCAGTAAGATGAGACCATATGGAAATGTTTAGATTAATAGAAATGGGTTAATCATTAAGGCAGAACTAGCCTGTGGTGAGATATTTACCTTGTCCACACCTGTGGCTTAGACCACGCCCATTGGGGGGTGGAGACAGGGCCAGATGTGACCTGGGGGAACAGGCTGAGGAAGGGGTTGGAGACTCTCTCTGGCTGGCTGATGCTGAAAGGATAGGATCCTGGGGAACCCACCACATTCAGCTGCCTATGTTGTGAGTTTTTTCTCCTTGAATAAACATCTATTTGGCCTAATTGTTTATCCTGATCCTTATTAAATCATAATACTAGCCCATAGGAAAATAGTAACTGGCCAACAGCATTATATCAAATACAGAGTCTCTGCATGTTACTGGGGGCTGGCATGGTGGTGGGACCCACCAGCAGAGAAAACATACCCATTACATATAGCGACCAATGTGGCTAATAAGAACTTCCACTTAAAACTTAACAAAAGCTTAATCAAGGCTTCTTGGTAGCAGCATTTTTCTGGGTTGGACTCTGTTTTATGAGAGACAAGTAAAGATTTGTGCGGCTCCTTTAAGGGAGGTTTCTGGACTCAGCATAAGCACATGCGGGAGGGGGGCGAACAAATGCCAAGCCTTCTAAAGAGTTCTGCTGGCAATGGCAGTGACCGTGACCACATCTCCAAGCCAACAGCTTGCTGCTGGATGCAGCTTAGACCACAGCGGTGAGCACAGCTCCAAATGCTGACAGTAAATTAGCCACCACCACCTTGAAAAGACCTGTGGCTTTGTTGTTGTTTAACAGATAAAAGACTTGTGGCCAGAAAAAGATAAAGATTTGCAATAAAGACAGATTCACATTAAGAAAAACTGCTAAAGGTTTACAGTGTGTTTTAAAATATATGCAGGCTTGGGAGAGAAAAACAAACAGGATACAATGGTAACTGGGTGTGGTGGCACATGCCTTTAATTCCAGCACTCAGGAGACAGAGGCAAGCAGATATCTGTGATTTCAAAGTAAACCTGGTATGCAGAGTGAATTTCAGGACAGATAAAAGTTACACAGAGAAACCCTATCTCAATATATGTAAAAATAGAAGTAGAAGAAATAGAGTAATAAAAAAGCCATGTAAAGATGGAAAGCACAGAGAAACTTTGGATATTGGATGCTGTTCTGTTATCTTTAAAATGTTTGACTGCTGAGGAAATAACAACTGATAATAGAAATGCTGCTGGATTAATTCAATTTATATATTTTAAAAATGTTTTGACTCCAAAATTTAAGTCTAAGGACAAGTTACTGGGGAAAAGGATTTCTATTTTTGTTTTCATAGAAAATGAAAAGCTATGGATTCCTTCCAGACTAATGTGGTTCGATTAAGCCAGACCACCTGAAACAGAGTCCCAGGTGATCCAACATTCAAAACAGTTTGGACAAAGCAGCCTTGCAGACTACAGCCAGGATTTCTATGTCTTCTTGGGATCCCCCATGATAGTGCCCCCTAACAGCAGGAAGAAGTTTGTAAAGAACGACACCCAAATTCCCAAATATTGTTTAAAAATGTTTGTTTTAAATGGGGTTGGTTATAAATGGTTTATGATCACAATCAATCTCCATTTAAAGGTAAAAAGGGGATTATGGTATAGAAATGTATACTTTGTTTTGGAATGGATTTTTATTTATTGATACAAAGTTAAGGTCAATTTTGTGATAAGTATATTTCTCCTTTTGTTTAGGTATTGTGTTTATATTGCTCATTTAGAATGTAATATTTAGTTTAACACATATTATAGATTACTACCTGTGATACTGAGAACTTATAGTTAAGTTAGTTAGGATTTCTAGATATACAGAGATGTATTTAAGATGAATAGGCATTCTTCAAACCTTTCAAAGACCTACAGAATATGGCATTTAAAATGGTTTAGGGTTTTTCTTGACAGCGAGACATAACTGTTTCTGGCAATACCACATGGGTCAGAAAGGAAGACAGATATTGAAGAAACATGTTATGGAGTTTGCTTTCAATATGACAAGACTAGCCATTTGGGCAAGATACTGCTCTTGTCTATACTGTTTGACTTCATGCTGTATAAAATGGATGTGCATTATTCCAAGAAAATGACTGCTGATAAAGATGGACATTGCTGCAGGATTCCTGCTTCATGGAAGAGTCTGCCAGAAAGTCTGCAGAACATAGAGAAAAGTGACTGACAAACTGCCAATACAGCTGGACAGTTTAAAGTTTCCTGCTTTGCTGAGGAGTCTGCCAGACACAGTATGGCCTGTAGGCTGAAGATGGAACATTACAGAAGAAGATCAGGTGACTGACCAGGCGGCAAGTTGTCTCTGTCATTTCTAGAGTTTATATATTATCCTTCTGTGGTCTTTGATGGAGTTGATGAAAAATAGTTATGGTTATAGTTTTCCTTGGGATTAAAGATAAGTTACATATAAGACTTTAGACTCACAAAGATAGTACAGATGACGGAATATTTTCTTAAATCTTACTAAATGTTAATGGGCAAAATATTGTTAACTGTGATTCTTATTTTATAACTGTTATATGATATATTTTACTATGTTAAGGTTAAAACCCTTGTTTTAATTTTAGACAGAAAAGAGGAGCTGGTCAATAGGAAAGGATGATAGAAGGGACTGGGAGACAAGGAAGAAAGAGGAAGTAGTAAGGACAGTCAAGATGGAGAGACTGGAGAGAGCAGAATGCCAGCCCACTTTCCGGTAAGATGAGACCATGTGAAAATACTTAGATTAATAGAAATAGATTAATCATTAAGACAGAGCTAGCCTTTAGGAAAACTGTAACTGGCCAACAGCATTATTTCAAATACAGGGTCTCTGTGTCTTATTGGGGGCTGGCGTGGCAGTGGTCCAGACTCACTCTAAATAATTTTTAACTTTATAATCCATTCTTAAGTATTTTTGCCATTTCAGTCATGTAGTGATGAGTTTATGGACTATATTTAATTTTAAGTGCATTATTTATCTTCCTTCCATGGTTTGATATCAATAGTTTGTTTTCTTCTTTCTAGTCATGAAGACAATATATTCAGAAATAATCTTCCCAATAAGATATCCCCTTCAAATTTATAAAGAGATGGGTTCAAGACAACAGGTAAAGAAAGAATATAGAACAGCTCAAGAAATGACAAGACAAGCTAACCTTCTCTATTCTCTATAAGATCACAATTTTTCAATTATTTAGTAAAAAATAATTTAAAATGGATACAAAGACAGATTTCATACGTTTTCAGCAAAAATGATCAGTGAGCTGAAAAAAAAAAGATTTAAATAAGCACATAAGTTTAATATATGACCTGCAAAAGAAAATCCAGAAACGCGAGTGAAAAATTAAACAATGAAATTGGGATTTTAGAAAAAAAATGTATATAAATTTTGGAAATAAAAATTTAAGTTGTGAATACAAATATATTTAAAACTATCACCAATAAACTATCCTGATTAGAAGTGAGACTATCAAAGGAGGAGAACAAGGCTATAAAATACAACATGCAAACACCATTAAGGACAACATAAATAAATGAGATAAGTATAAAGTCTAGTTACTCTGAGATATCATCAACAGATCAAACCTACGTATCCACCAGAGAGAGCTGACATAAAGTCACAAGGCACAGAGACTTTAAGCCCATTATAGAAGAAAATTTCCCAAATCTCAAAAAAGAAACAAACATTCAAATACAAGAGGCACTTGTTATAGCCATGGCCATACAAACTCCTCCCCATGACAAAAACACAAAGACTATTAAATGCTGTGAAGGAAAAGTGCAAACTTACTGACCTTGTCTTTTTGTAGACTTGACACATCTGGAAGACATATCTGGAAGAAAAGAATATTAATTGAGGCAATGCCTTCATAAGATTGGCCTTTAGACAAAACTATGGGAATTTTTTAAAATAGTGATTGATGTCCCAACTCCCTCTCTCCTCCCTCCATGCTCCCAATTTGCTCAGGAGATCTTGTCCCTTTCCCCTTCTCAGGGGACCATGTATGTCTTTCTTAGGGTCCTCCTTGTTTCCTAGCTTTTCTGGTAGTGTGAATTGTAGGCTGGTAATCCTTTGCTCTGTGTCTAAAATTCATATATGAATGAGTACATACCATTTTTGTCTTTTTGTGACTAGGTTATCTCACTCAAGATGGTTTCTTCTAGCCCCCCCCCTTTTCCCTGAAAATTTTAGGATTCCATTGTATTTTTCCACTGAGTAGTATGCCATTATGTAAATGTACCACATTTTCTCCATCCATTCTTCAGTTGAGGGGTATCCAGGTTGCTTCCAGGTTCTGGCTATTACAAGTAATGCTACTTTGAACATAGTAAAACAGATGTCCTTATTGTACGAATGTATATATTTTGAGTATATACCTAAGAGTATAATTACTGGATCTTGAGGTAGACTAATTCCCATTTTCCTGAAGAACAGCCATACTGATTTCCAAAGTGGCTATACAAGTTTGCACTCCCACCAGGAGTGGAGGAGTGTGCCCCTTTCTCCACATCCTCTCCAGCATAAACTGTTTTTGGTGTTTTTTATTTTAGTCGTTCTGACAAAAATAAGATGGTATCCCAGAGTTGTTTTGGTTTGCATTTCCCTGATAGCTAAGGATGATGAGCACTTTCTTAAGTGAGAAAGATAATGGAAAAAGAGGAGAAGAGAGTTAGGCATGAGGGGACAGGATGATGGAGACAGGAAAAGAATAGAGGACAGCAAGAAAACAGATACCATAATAGAGGGAGTCATCATAGATTTAAGGAGAAATCTGGCACTAGGGAAATGCTCAGAGATCTACAAAGATGAACCCAACTAACAATCTAAGCAATAGAGGAGAGGGTACCTTTAATGCCCTTACACGATAATGAGATTGGTGACTACCTTATATGCTATTCTAAAGCCTTCACTAGTAGCTGATAGAAGCAGAGGCAGTCACCCACAGCTAAACACTGAGCTGAACTCCGGGAATCCAGTTACAGAGAGGGAGGAGTGATGAATAAAGAGGTCAAGACCGAGCTGAAAAAAAAAAAAAAAAAAAAAAAAACACAAAATCTGCTGATCTGAACAAGGGTGAGTCCGTACACCCCAGTCTGATAGCTGGGAAACCAGCATAAGATTGACCCAGACGCCCTGAATTTGAATATTAGTTAGGAGGACTGGGCAGTCTATGGGGCCTCTAGTAATGGGTCAGTATGTATCCCCAGAATAGGAATGGACTTTGAGAGCCCATTCCACATAGAGGGATACTTTTTCAGCCTAGAAACATGGGGGAGGGCCTAGGCCCTGCTTCACATGATTGCATAGACTTTGAAGACTCCCAAATGGAGGGCCTCACCCTCCCTGGGGAGCAGAAAGGGGATGGGCTGGGGTTTGGTGGGGGTGATAAGTGAGAATGGGAGAAGTTTCAAATTTAAAGAAAAGAAAAAAAATGAGAAAAAAAGCACACCCAGCCTCTAAAGCCTCTAAAGTCATAGTTTTCCAGTGGCCTTTAAAATAACCTGGTTCTCAGCACTAATAGAAGCACTACAGTAGCCTAATGAGTTTTTGAAAGCCTTAGTGAAGGTTGATAGGGCTATGGTAATTAGTGTGCTATTTGAGATACAAGGAATTGAAGGGATGAGGAATGTTGTTCGTGGTCAGAATCACAAATAAAATATTTTTTCTTTTGTGAAAAAATAATAGTGATTGATGTGTGAATGCTCTGGTATTTGTAAGTGGTGACACCTCTGGGCAAGTAGTCGTGGCTCATATAAAAAAGCAGGCTGATTAGCCTAGAGACAGGAGGAAGGGCCTAGTCCCTACTCCAAATGACTTGACAGATTTTGATGATCCCTCCTGGAAGACATCACCCTCCCTGTGGAGTGAAGTGGGGGGAATGGGATGGGATTGGGTATGGGGGGCATGGAAAGGATGGAGGGATAGGCAACTGGGGTCAAAATGTAAAATAAGAAAAAATAATAAATTAAAAAAAATAAAGAAAGCAGTCATGAGCAAGTCATGATTATTTAGAAAAACTGTGTTCCTCCACAGCCTCAGTTCCTGTCCTAAGTTCTGACTTGACTTACTGGGTGATGAGCTATAATCTATAAGATAAAATAAACTCTGTCCTCCTCAAAGTGTTGACCAAAACAGCAGAAAGACAACTAGAGCACAGACATAATATTTGACCAGTTACTAAGGAGTGATTGATACCCTTTTGCATTAATATATCTCTAAATCCCCATTAGGGAAGTTTTTATTTATTTTGAAATAGTGATAAAACAACTGATGTAGGTGCATAGAGTAAAGAACATGTGATGTATTCTTTCCTAACAGTACCTCTTGGTTACATTCTCTTCTTCTAAGACTTTAAAAAAAAAATGTGGCTACTGCTCAGTTGACCTTGCTTCATTGGATGGATTCATACCCCAAAGTATTTGGGCAGCAAAAGTTAGACTTAGTAGTTTTGTTTTTTTAAGGGCACAATACTAAGTGGATGGGGCAGGTTGGTGGAAATGGGAAAAGTTGGAGTTGGTGAATATGATCAAAATTGATCTTATGAAACTATAAATTAATTACCAAGTTAAAAAACCAATAGTTTCTTATATCTCAACAAGTCTTGCATAATAAAAACAGAAATCAATATAAGAAAATAGACATAAACATTGAGACTTACCAATATATTCCTGAGTAGTCTTTGATTAATTAAGGAACAAGGAAGGGGGTTAAAAATTTAAAAATGAAGATCTAACTTACCAGGACTTTTGAACTCCAACAATTCATGACTTTGAGTTCTTATGAAATATGTCAAATAAACAACCTAATGGTGCAACTCAATGTCATATAAAAGGGAGAATAATCCATACCCCCAAACAGTAACTGGTTTGAATAATTAAGAACAAGGTAGATTTAAATATAATGGAAACTAGAAGAACAATATGTAGAATCAATTGTGTTAAAAAAAGTTTGATGGGCTTTTAGCCAATCTGAACATAAGAAGACCATAGTTTTCAGTGAAACACAGAGAAACAGAGAGTATACTGAAAATATAAAAAAAAATCATTTAAAAAATTTAGAATAGTAAAGATATTAAGGGTCAATCTATTTAGGGTCAATAGTGTGAAATATTCAGGGCTAGCCCATGAAGAGACAAAAGTATCATTGTTTTCCTTTTGTGAATTTAACTTTCTGGGGTCTTTATGCTGTAGTTCTTATTTTATATTTAATAATATAACAGAATATTTTGACTGCATGTGACTGAAAACCAACTCAAATGAGTATAGGATATATGTAAGTAGAAGAGAAATTTGGGGAGAAGAAACTCACAGAACAAATGCATTGATTTAGAATTTATTTGTTTCTAGCATCCTGACCTCAAGTGATGAGAACCTGTCCTTGGACTGCTCTGTCTCTGTTCTGCTTTACTTTAGGCTGCCTTTATTTTCCAGTAAACATGTGTATTTGTTTGCTTGCTGGCTTGCCTGCTTGCTTGAGGTTTTGCTTGCTTACTGGCTTGTTTGCTTTGTTTTTGTTTGATTGCTTGCTTGTGATGCTGGTGATAGAAGCATGTGCAAAGCAAGTGCTCTCCTCTGAGACAGCTTCACAATATGCCCATTGTCCAGCTTTTATGCTATTCTGGTCTTGCTTTTTTTTTGTTTGTTTGTTTTGGGGTTTTTTTTTGGTTTTGTTTTTTGTTTGTATGTTTCTGACTTGGGTTTTGCAGTGTCTGTTAATTTTTATATATATGATCTCAGAAATCAAAGAAGTTAAAGGGCAACCTGAATTTAATAAAGAATTATGCCTTTGTATCCTTATTCATCACCTGTTGCTTTGATTATTAAGAATAGCAGATATAAACAATTTCAGGAAACAAACAGAGCAATTCAGAATTTCAGTTCATCCTTCCTTCCCCCCCACACACTCTTTTTTTTTTTCTACTGCATTTTGTTGTTTTATCCAAAACAAACAAACAAGCAATTCGAGTCTCTTTCAGAGCACACTCTTTATAATCCTGGGGTCTACTAAAATTTTATTTATTACTGCAAATGGTTGGATTCCTACTTGTATGCCATGGGAACTAAATTTCTGTTCCAGTGTTTTGGCACATCCTCAGTATACTTACCTCTGTAGGAGTGGTGTGTATCCACAATTATGTTATTTGAAAAGAATCTTTGTACTGGAAAATCCCATTGAGATGTAGCATCGTGTTTCCAAGGGTGCCTTGGGACAGGAAAGAATGGGGCTGTAATATACAACCACTTGGTTACGTCATTCATACCAGAGAAATTATCATCCTACTACTGACGGGAACATTTGTACTTCTCTATTATCAGAGATTTTGCAGAACTGCTCTGCCCTCTCTATTCATCTCATTCCAGCTGTTCTAACACAAGGAAAGAAACAGATTGTTTCATTCTCTGAACGTATATTATAAAGGATAATGCCATCATTTGGGGGGCCTTTGAAGGGATTTTTGCTCAATTTGAACTGTGTGTGGAGCAAGCTCACTGCCTTGTAACAAAAACATGAAACTCTGTGGTGACAGACAAGTCAAAGGCTGAAGAATTTGTTAAAAGGAAGAAGCCCCAAGTGTTCAGCATAAACAAGAGACATGAGAAAGGAAGCAGGGGAAAGGTAAAGGGGACCGTGAGAAGGAATGTGTGCTGGCTAGTGCTGAAGTCTTTCACAATCCTCTGGGAAAATGCACTTGGACCTTCCAGGATTCATTCCTGAATTTGTCCTGCATCAAAGACCCGCAAGCTTGTTGTCACTGGAGCTCACATTCCTTGACCATGTGTGTACAGACTAGAGATATTTTTTAATGCTAAACTACTACAATTTTTCTGTGACAATATCTACATCTTTCTTGTTTATACAGTAACATGAAAGCTTTGGTTTCTTCTTGGGATTTCTTAATTTCTTCACTTCTTATCCTGCTTTCTCATAAATTCTGGATGCACAGATTTCTGTGTTTACTAATACTATTATTCTTGACTCATGAAAACCTCAATACATGTGGCTACTTCCTTTTTCTATAGCAATGGCAGAAAATGACAATCACAGAGGCTGGACAATACATAACTGAGCCATCCTCAATATGTGTTAAAGGAAATCTCTAAACAGAGCAGAACTGAGAAGTTAGATGAAGTGTATTTCTACAGGCTAGACAATGAATGCCAAAACTTAGTGATCTAGGTGTCTCTATAAATAGTGCCTTGGTATGCCTTTGGGAAAGAGTGCACCTTTATGCTTGCTCTGGTAGCTGTGGTGAATTAATTCTCAGTGCAATATTATGTGGATGATAGTATTTTATCTATGAGTTGGTCTTCTCTTTTATTCCTTAAATTAGAGAAAATTCAGTACATAAAGGCTTTTAAATGTCATAATTTTCAGGCAGACAAAAATGTTATGCTTTATTATAGTAGCCTAGCATGTTCCTTCCTGTCTCTATTGCCACCTATCACCAGTATCTGTACTAGGGTTAGCTGAAGATTTGGTTTCATTTTCTGAGTGCTGAGGCATTGGCAAAAATTTCTACTTCTGTTCTAGATTACCTTTTTCTTGGGTTGCCTGTTGAATAACTCTGGTCTCAGTTTCCCTTCAACAATCCTAATGGCTTTTGGAACACAAATGAAAGTAATCCAATTGTTTAGTTATTAACAGACTACTTAGTTCAATGATTTCCCTCTGAAACTACTAATAAAGGTATATTTACCTAGAATGTTCTGTCTTCTGCATAAGATAGAATAAATTGATTCCCAGCTTGGAAACCCATCTGCAGAGATATAACAATATTTATTAAATTAAAATAAATGAAGTCAAAGCATCTAGATAGCTATGAGGCAGGATTGAATTAAACCTAGTCATAAATTAAGTTATTGGCAGTAAGGTAAAGAAATTCATTATTTGAAGAAGTTGTATAAGGAAAGAACTGACATTTCTAATTTATAAGGAGAAAAACAGTATATTTTGGCTCATAGTTTGAATATTTTAGTCAAGATTGAATAGATTCATTGCTTTGGCCTTTGGGGGATTTTCCAGCTACATAGTAGGATAATGGAGCCAATTATCCTACTATGCTTGCTTCTTGACCAGGAAACAAAAACAAACAAACAAACAAACCATTGAAAATGAAGAAGTCAGAGTCCCAAGGTTCCTTCAGAGAATATCATATTCCCAGGGACCTAATTGGTTTGCAGTTCACAGAATCTTCCAACAGCCCTACACAAAGGAGCATGCCTATAGCACATGGACCTTGGAAAGGCACC
This sequence comes from Cricetiscus sungorus, assembly GCA_030556225.1. Taxonomy (NCBI): domain Eukaryota; kingdom Metazoa; phylum Chordata; class Mammalia; order Rodentia; family Cricetidae; genus Cricetiscus; species Cricetiscus sungorus. The sequence continues at coordinate 24,816,156 of JANBXA010000132.1, read as the reverse complement.
TGTCCACACCACAGGAAGGCTCTTGAATGACTTGTAGATGCTTGTGTTTCATAGTCTCAAACACAAGATTTTTCTGTTTTACCCTCCTCCAGGTTATTGCTGCACCATGAGGCACCAATGGGTCCAGTCTGCTCGGCCTGGGCTTCCAACATTTTTCTAATTCAAACTGAGCAACTTGTACTTGGAGAGATGGCCAGTAGGATAAAATCCTTTGTCGCCAAGCCCTATGACCTCAATTTGATCTACGTGAGTATTACATGGCAGAAGGAGAAAATCAACTCCCTTAGGTTATTTGTCTTCTACAATGTTCCCTGGCACATGCACACCTACACATATACCATACAGTAAATGCCTGTGATATAATTTTTATTAAATCTAAACTTTGTCTATTCTCCTAGACATTTATTTGTGCTCAAGTTATGCACACTAATAAAAACCTTACCATACCTACACGCCCCTCCTGATAATCTAAAAACCCATCCAGCATTTCTCTAATTATAGTCATTTCTACCTCCCATGACTGGCATGCTCTGGATTCTGACTCATTGAATGGCTGCTTAAAATCTCATCATGGGTGGGGGAGTGGCTCACACAGCCCCACCTTGAGCTGAAGGGCTATTAGCAATGCATGAGTTCTTGGGAAGAATAGTGAGTTTTTTTCAGAGGCATAGCTGCTGGTAGACTGTCCATGTTCCAGTAGACGGCCATACACCCACACACATACTGGATGCAGTAACTGAATTTACTAATTGGATTAAGAAGCCAAGACATGGAGATGGAAGGAAGAAGGGGGTATAGAATGGGAGATATTGTAGTGTAAACAGGAGGTGTATATGATTAACACCCAGCACTCATTGTACACAGGTATAAAACTCTTAAAAAGTAAGAGATAGAGGTATGTGTCTATTTATTGTAATATATCCCTTTAAACCTGTATGAGTTCCTCAGAGCAGTTTCTCCTTAACCCACTACTTTCCCAAAGAAGCCACACATTGTGATTTTGCTTTGTTTTATAGGGACCCATGGGTTTATTAGTCATAAGGAATGGATATTGTGCACAGCCAAGTTAAATTTCAATTGCTCTTTGGACATTCCTCTCTTCATGCCATGGTGACCATGATATCCGTAGATGCTTGTTGTGTCATGAAAGATTCTGGAGAAAACCTCATAGTGGATTTTATTGGGCAAAGGTTAGTTGGTAGGTTAAAGTATGTACAACCATCAAATGCTATAACCTTAATGCCTACCTTCATCCAAAAGAATGAAGGCTACAAATGAGCAAAGAGACCTAGAATTCTTTTCCCTAAATGGCAGTGTGTTTTCACTTTAGTTTCAGGAGTGTTTTTTGCAGTGAGTAAGAAAGGAGACAAATGTACTGTAGTGAAATATAGTTACATCGTAGCAGTCATGACCTTAATTACACCAGTGGGCATATCTTACCTGGCAGGTAAGAATTGAAGCATATGGGGTTCTATAGTGGTTAATACTACTGGAGTTGCCTCCACTAGCCACCATCAGAGTATTTTCTGGCACTAGGAAAACTAGCCAACAGGGAAGAAGCTTCCTAATTGCTTAGAGACTGCTTTCTCTATGTCCGAAAGCCACACAAAGCAAAATATTTGAAGCTAAAAACCACATATTAGAGAAAATATGTTTAGGGTTTGAATTACCCTACTCAGTAACATTTTTTCAAGTTACAGCCATTTATGTACAAACCCCATGTTTATATTTTTCTTCGTAGGTGAATAATATTCCATCTAGTACATGTACTACATTTCTTTATTAACCCATCTCTGAATGTACATCATTTTTATGACTTATAACAGTGGAGAGTCTCTACAACCAAGTTTTCTCTTACTACATACCTGAGAAACATGCTCAAAGGATCTATGGCTTCCCATCCTAATTCACAGAAAACCTCAACAAAAGTAACACCAATGGCTGGTACAGTGAAGCTATTTAGTTTTACTTTTGTTTTCACACTTGATTTACTTTCAATAAGCACAAATCTTTGTCTTCTTATAGTTTCTCCCTTTCTTCTCTCATGTCTCTCTTCTCAAATTTGCTCATGGAGCTGAGACATCCAAAATATATTTTTCCCTAAAAGGAAGATTTATAATAGAATATTTTAATATTCTCTTTCTCTGTCTTTCTCTCTCTCTTTTCCCCCATCCCTCATTCCCTCCCTCCCTCCCTCTCTCTCTGCTTTTTATAGATTCCCAACCTGTAATGCTGAGGTATTGCAAACACCCTGCTAAGTGACCATCCTCTTGATTTATGAGATATTTCATATTTCACAGAGAAAACTCTAAATTGAAGTGCTTGTCATTTCTAACCTGGTTGAGCTAGATTTTAACCTCAATGGCTATGTGACTCACAACAGTTTCTCCTTCTCTAGTTCTTGCTTAAATACTGTGGTAGATCAGAAACAAGACTCATGGTAATAGTTTTAGTCCCACAAGTTCTTCTCAGTTGCTTGTATCTGATAGTGAATGTTGTGAATTTGAATAGATGTACTTTAAAAGCACTGTTTAAGCTGACCTGAGCAAGTGGGCGCTCATGGACCCCAGTCTGACAGCTGTGGAACAAGCATAAGACCTAGCCAGGCCCCCTGAATATGGGTGTCAGTTAGGAGACCTGGGCAGTCTATGGGGCCTCTGGCAGTAAAGCCAGTGTTTATTTCGAGTGCATGAATGGACTTTGGGAGCTCATTTTCTATGGAGGCATACTTTCTCAGCCTAGACACATTGGGGAGGGCCTAGGTCCTGCTCCAAATGACATGTCAGACTTTAATGATCTCCTATCTGAGGGAGGCTTCACCTTCCCTGGGGAGTGGATGGGGAGGGGGGACTCACATGGGGGGCAAGGAAGAATGGGATGGAGAGGGAATGATATGTAAAATAAGACTGCTTCTAATTTAAATAAAAATTTATATAAAAAATAAAAATAAAATAAAAGCTCCAATCATAGTGTGAAGTCAGAGTTATTGGAGTGATTATACTGATCTATCACAAGACCCTTAGCCCTAGAGTTTCATTCAGTAGGTTTTTTGTTTGTTTTTCTTTTGGGTTTTTTGAAGCATGGTCTCTCTGTGTAGCTTTGGTAGCTTTGGAGTCTGACCTGGAATTTTCTCTGTAGACCAGGCTGGCCTCAAACTCACAGAGATCTGCCTGCTTCTGCCTCCCAAGTGCTGGCATTAAAGGAATGCACCACCAATGCCTGGCTTCATTCAGTAAGTTTAAGGACAGACTATTAAAATATGTGTGGACCTGATAGAGGAGGCTAAGGAATCATTACTTAGAATAGCCACCCAAAAAAACATGTTATGCACTATTTCCAAACACGCAAAGGATGCAGGATCTAGATATAGAGAGGCAAGACTAAATTTTGAGTGCTTGTTTTCCTTGTAGCAATTTAGTCATATTATATCTATGGTGAACAATAGCAAAATTAAAATATTATAAAATGTATATATTATAGAATACACACACACACACACACACACACACACTCTCTCTCTCTCTCTAATTAAAAATTTATGTTCAGAGAGGTATCTTTCTTACTTTTGGACAAAAATATTTCAAGATTATGATTAACATCAACATTTTGCATTCAAAAATAACTAAAAAATAATTAACAAGTACATCCGACTTACATAATGACCAGAGGGATTCACATTAACCCGGGCATTTCAGGCACTGCTCTATCTTCCATTTCACCTTGTCTTTTATTTGGACATTTCCATTTGTGGAACCCCAACCCTACCTGAAACTCAAGGTGGGATATCAAGTGGACACACAAGTGGAATGGAATTCAGGTCTCTGGGTTCTGGGCTTCCATTTCCGCTAATTAACTTGAACCAGCCACAACATAGCAGGAAAATTATTAGCTTTTCTATATGCAGATTCATAATACAAATGGAAGTAATGAATCTGGTCCATTGTCTTCATACAAGTCTGTGAATAACGCATCACTTAATGCAAATGCATTAAATATCTTGCATTTTCTCCATCCAGAACTCCATTCATAAGGCATCAGGGGGGGACTACTTAGAAAAAACACAGCTTAGGCATTTCTAGAGGGTGCTAGAGGTCTCCAGGCTAAAGTATAAGCAGGATTTGTTGGGACTTGTGTTACTCTAGTTCAGCAGTTTCTGAATGAATAAGAAGGTGGTTTGTTAGTATTAAGCTACTTACTGCAAGTTAGAAGAAATATGAAATTACTTAGCCAGGAATATGATATGCTTATTGGAACTCACAGAGTGAAGTGAAAATTCTCCATGTGACCCTATAATTCTGAAATCAGAACACAATTCTGTTGAGATGAATGGAACACCAGTTCACAGCTGTTTCCCCAAAGGGGGAAAACTGATTCAACCTTTGTCCTACCGACTTCCCTTCTTCTGTGCCTTCAAATGCTTTCCAAAATGTTTTGAAATATCTGTCTTGAAAATTTCTATCTTTGTTAATATTCTTGTATAGTTTTTGTATCTACTTTAATTCAATGCAAATTTTATACATCCCCCTAATGGTATTAGTAACCCTTACTTGCTCAAGAGTATATTCTTTATCTCTAGAGTCCAGCCCCTCTCTAGTTATATTCAATGTAGTCCATTTAATTCAATTGAACTACAGAATATTAGAGTCAATAGTGGGTTTAAGACAATACTGAGGATACAGACCATTGTTTCACAGAGCAAAAGGGGGAAACAAAAGCAAAAACAGAGAGGTACCTAAAACACATGCATAACTTATAAAAAAGTTTGTGACTGAACTATCCATCATTCTGTGGCAGTAGTCTCATTGACATACCATAGTATATCATCGGAAGTTTGAGTCTTTTCCTAAGAAGCCAAGCTACATGTTAGAGTCAAATCAAAGCCTCTCACTGAGAATCAGAGAGTTCAGAAAAAAAATAGTTCAGAATATGTTTAGATAAGACCAGATAGCGTACACAGGAATCATGACCCATTTATGCCATGTTGGCCTGAGCCATGTGACTTTACCAGTTGGAGCTCCAGTTTCTCCTTCAAAGAAAGGAGAAACAAAAGTACCTTTCCTGGAAGATGGTTGTTATATGACAATATATGACCAAACCTATCCTGAATGAAGAGAAAATATCTGTGTTCTTCCTGTCACATAGTTCTCATACTACTCCTTCTTCCTGTAAGTTATGGTTTTGCTTTCAATTGATGCAACTCTGGCTTCCTGTCACTATCCTTGCTGACTCTTTCACAGTATCTGACTGTGGGCCCTTTCTAACTTCTAATGTTTTCTCATAAACTTCCCTCAGAGAATCTATACTGAATAGGGATTTTTTTTTTTTTACAATAAGACAATAACATCATCTCTCTCATCTCTCTGCATGTCCTTCTGTTTCATTTGAGGATATTCTCAATCCTGATTTTTCTCCTATTTTCCAAAAGCCATAGCCATTTAGCAGACATTCATAAAACTGGTAATTAAACATATCTAACCTAGACAAGAAATGCTTCAACTAGTTATGGTTTTGTGGTCCTTTAATCCCAGCAGAGAAAAGACACAGCTTAGTCTACATAATGACTTGTCTACATAATGACTTCCAGGCCAGCCACAACCACATATTGAAGCAGCATCTCAACAACAAAAAATAGACAAATAAAAATCTGTAAAAAGTGTGAATATTAAGTTTCAGAGTTGTTCAATTCTTGCTTCATGGAAAGTGATTTGAGCTTATACTTTTAGAAAGGTTATATTATTTACCTGTTGCCTCAGCTATTTGAGATGCTCCCTTTGCACTTCGACCTGCCACCAATGGTGAAATACCAAGTTTGAAAGAATTGTTGAGACAGCCAGAGAATCGTTCATCTGAAAATTTCTCCATTATTTTGCAACACTGTTAAGTCGCCAACAGTATTGCAAGATTTGGCTTGTGGACACCTGGAAAATGTGAGACTTGAATATTTCCTGTGGACACTCTTACTTCACTTCCCCTGAGGGAAGAGGAAGGGTCTGAACCGTATGTGTTAAATTTGTCCCTAAAGGATAACACCTAGTGTGCTGCAGGGAGCTTCCTGGTGGCATCATAGCCTCTCTACATTTATTTCCTATCTTTTCATCCACAATTAGTTTACTTAGCTGTTCACTTATTGAAACAAAGTACTGTTCGGGGTCATAGCCCCAGGTAGAGAAGACAGATGTTTGTGGGACATGTTTTTAAAAACATTCACAAGCCTCCTACAGAAAATACTTTCCCTAACATCCTTAGTAAAATTCCCATATTAGTCATTTCCTTGGAATGGAGCAATGAAAAAAAAAACTCTGATAAAATATATAAGGTATCAAACAGTTACAGCACACAAAGCTTCTTCAGCTACTGTTCAAATTAGAAGAAGTTTAAGGATTTTGATTTAAAAAAAAAGAAGAAGGAAACAAGGCATAGAACATGTCAAAGCTATGATTGGAACAGAAACCCAATGGCCTAAGGAATACCATTCATTTTCTTTAAATGGAGGTTCAGAAAAACTCTTGCTGTATATCCACTAACATTTCCTATTGTCTTCCTATTCATCCATCTGTATATCCATCCACTTACTTAACAATTGCCATTATCTTTGTACAAAATATTGCAATGGTATGCTGAGATAAACAGAGAGCTTAAGTTCATAATTTTCTTGTTTGTTGATAGAGATTTTGTGTTTTGTTTTCCTTTCTTTTTTAATTATTTTATTTGAGACAAGGTCTTACTATACAGCTCTAGCTCTAGTTGGCCTAGAACTCACTTTGTAGACCAGGCTGTAATGCTCATCCTTCCTAGTTTGAATAGAAAAACCTTCCCAAACGTCTAGAAAAATACCTAGATTAGCAGTTAAGAGTGCTTGCTGTATGCCAGGCACAATGGCACACTCCTTTAATCAGAGAACTCAGAGGTAGAAGCAGGTGAATCTCTGTGAGTTCAAGGCCAACCTGGTCAACAAAGTTACTTCCAGGACAGACAAGACTATACAGAGAAACCCTGTTTTGAGAAACCAAAACAAACAAACAAATGAGAAAAGAAAGAAAATAAAAGAGTGCTTGGTCTTCTTCCACAGGACAAGTGCTTAGTTCCAGCACCTAAGTCAGATAGCTTACAACTATATGTAACTACAGAATTCCACACTAACTCTTCTGACCTCAGCGTAATATGTATTGGTAAGGACACACACAAATGCATGTAATTAAATATTTAAAACAAATAAAAAGTTTCTATGATGGATTAGAAGCACATAAATAAAATTTATCTACCTGCACATAAGAAAATGGTGATTCTTGTGTGTCTCTCTCTTATCCAAAATTTACAAGCAACATGAGGCAAGATTTAAATGTGAGCTCAGTTTATATATCACAAAAATACATTTATGACTCTGTTGTAGAATTGTCAAAAAACCCAGAAATTATAAGTGGACTATAAGAAATATCACAAAAGCTAAACAGTCTTCTGTATGTAAATATTTATCTGGTTTAAAAGTAAATCCAAGTCTTCAGATGAAACTGGGTTGTCATAGCCATTGCTTCATTCCTAGGACATCAGTATACACTGTCACCAGCTGAGAGTTAATTCATGAGGGATGAAATGTGTCCTTAAGGTTGAAAAAGGCTAGCAGAATCAGCATACATTTCCTATACATACTGATGTGTAACTATTACACATCAATTGAAAATGTGTATTAAAACTTAGCATAGCTGGGAAGCACTAAGATTTAGAAATTTTCATTGTGACTAAAGATGGCTGTTGGACCTTCCTGGGATTCATGAAGCAGAAAGTTGTTAACAGATTCTGGAAGGCCAGTGAGGATTTCAGAAAAATATGAATTTTGTCAGGAGGAGTAGAGGAAACTATAGCATCTAGCTCGACACATTTATAGGCCACACTTATGACTGAATGGCCAAGAGTCAGTCAGGACCACAAAATAACCAGGGCAGGACCAGAGGCTGGCAGCTGGGGAGAGCTAGGAAAAAGGCCAAGCCAATAATGAAAGGGAGAATTAAGGTACACATTTAGCTCTCCAAAGGGAAAAAATAAGCAAAATTTCCAAGACATTTCTAAGAAAAATTTGAAATATTAACTTTTTTGCTAAAGTAGCAAAAAGGTCAAATTCAGTGTTTTTCTCTAAGTACATTCTATTGCCATTTTTTTTTTTTTTTTTTTTTTTTTTTTTCATGAAGCCTTGAGGTGGTGTGGCCTGGTTGAGCAGTCCTGAGTGAGAGCCTGAGACTTAACTAAGTTCTACAACAGCCAATTACTCAGAGTTCAGAACGAGTGGGTTATTTTTCTGTTGTTCAAAATCAGTGTATTTGGATCCGGCTTCTGGGGACTGAGCCCACTTCCCTGAGAGAGCTGGGATTCCAGTGGGCCGACAAGCTGTCTTATTTCATGAAGTGAAGCTGCCACTGGAACCGAGGGCGCTTGATTGAAATTTCAGGCATGTGATTTTGTCAGAGTTCGGATGCCTTTCCTTTGAAAGGCCTTGCCTTAATAACTACTTTAACCCATTGCCAATCTTTGTGGCAAGTATGCCTCCCATGATTGGAAAAATTAATGAACAGGCACCAGCTAAAGCAATTAAACCCCAACACCCCTGATTTCAGTGTTAGTCAAAAGCCTGCCTCGAATTTCTCTTGACAATGCACACGTCCTGCCATCTCCAAAATGTTGAATTATTGAGATGAACTGCAACAGCATACAGGAAGGGCCTGTCACAGCAGCCAGACTGGGGACAAGAAGCCTAGGCCTGGGGCAGCCTACGCGCTGCTCTCCAAGACCAGCAAGCCTTAGGTGGCTGACAGCCGCACAAATGGACTGGGTTTCCCGAGGTCCAAGGGTGCTTGTTTGTTTAGGATAAGCTGAAATCTGTTTTGGTGTCCACCATAGCATCATAATTCCCATGCCCTGGCGCATTCCTATCTTAAAATCCCAGGCATTTTTTTCCTCTCGCCTCCCTACGTGCACTCCAGGATGTAGACAAAATGAAATTTTTTTTCCGTCTTTCTTTCTCTCTCTCTCTCTCTCTTTTTTTTTTTTTTTTTAAGAAACAGAAAATTAACTGAAAAAAATCCTGTTCTTGCCTTTTTCCTTTTGGAAGGGGTATGTTTGTTTTCTCAGAGATACTTTCTGGCAGCAATGAGGGAATTCAGTTCTATTAAACTCTTGCTTAAAAAAAAAAAAAAGTATTAGCCTTTGTTTAACTCTATTTTCTGACTCCCAAGTCTAATAAAAACCTATGACAATTGCTTTTTTGTTCTAAATGAATGTGTCATATTTTCTGACTTGAGAATACCAAAGTTTTCTAAAAAGGTGAAATATTTTCACAAAACATTTGTAGTATTTAGACTATTAGCTAATGTGGTAGGAGAAAACATACTTGGAAAAAATGTTTAGAGACATAGATACTTAGTAAATGAGAATCAAATCATGATGGTTGCTAAGTTATTTAAGAATCATGAAAGATGATAAAATTAAAAATATCCAATAAGTTAGAACTAATTTCTAAATATTTCAGTTTGTTCTGAATTAAAAATATGATTTTTAAAGGAAACTAGTAACTATTGGAAGTGAATTATTTTTGGTAGCACAAGAAGAACCTGAAGAAAATAGTGCATTTGACATAATTTGCTTTTTTCCTCAGTTTTCCTGGTTAACACTGCTCTTGTTTCTGCTAATGAGCGACACTCAGTAACAACTGCATGCATTATTTCTCTGGTTCACTGTTATGGTATTCATGATGCCAAACTGCTTTATTAAAACTAATTCTAGGATTAAGCAATGGCATAGCCTGTAGAACATATGCAGATAGCATTCTTTAAAAACTAGCAAAGGGAATATCAGGGTGGAATTTTTCTATATAATTTTACATTCATATTTGAATAACTTTTCAGATGAAAGAGAAGTAGTTAGCTAGAGCAGTAAAGTAGTCTACATCATGACAATCATGGGTAAAATAAGCATGTAAAAATCTACTGATAGGAAGGTAGCAGAGCAACATGTACAGTACTACCCTCTATGCTGTACTTCCTCCTCTGTCTCTGACATACTCCCTATCCTGTCAGCTTGACCACTTGGGCCATCCACATTGCAAGCTTCTTGGCATCTCATCTCAATCCTGTCATCACTACAAATTTCTAGAATTTCCATGGCCAGGTGGAGTTTTGGTGACTCCTGGATAATCTACAGAAGCTCTTAGAAAAGCCCTGCTGCCATGGCCCAGGTCCCAGAGAAGCAGAAGTCCTTCAATGAGGAGTTTGTGGACAAGACACCATTCCATAGGTGAAACAATAGCATCAGGACTGTTATTTAGTATCACAGAAATTTAGGATTATCGGAAGAAATTCCACCCATTAAATTCATAAAATGAATGGACCAGATCCATTTTTTACAAATTTTATTTACATTAGAAACAATTCCAGTTTACATATTAATCCCAGTTTTTTCTGTCTCCCCACAAAACCCACATCCCATCCCCCATCCACTCCCCCAAACCCATTTTTGCCAATGATAAACTTAGTTAGACATGTCTCTAGACACATGACAAGATGGCCTGCAGAAAGTCCTTTGCTAAATCTTATGAGAATGTGAAGAAGGCTGCAAGAAGGTTTACACTTCAATATATATAATGATCTTGACCTCACTGGGCACTGATTTCCCCATAGCAAGCTCAATTAAATTCCTAAGAATCAACCTTTCAAAAGTTCACTCCATGAGTTGAACATCCTGTCAGTAACAATGAGATTCCATCTTAGTCAGTCAGTTTCTAGCCGATATAGAGTAGACATGCATGGGAGCTTTCCGGATTGCTCAGGCCTTTTTGGAGTGAAGAACGCAGCTGACAAGTAAAAGCAAACTCTCTCATTCCTATAAAAGCAGACTTCCCAGGAAAACACACCAATTTTAGCATAGACTTGAAATCAAGGCCTAAGATCAGTTCCAGAGAAATAACAACATTAAGTATAACCTAAGCCTCATTTAAGAAAAAAAAAAAAAGTAAAAGATTCCTTTTATGGTCCAGCCTTGGCAAAGCAAAGTAGTTCAGCCTCCTCCGGGAGGTACATGAACAAGCTGTGGTAAGTGGGAACAGGATTGCTGTTCAGCAAACTGGAGAATTCCAAACAAGGTGAGTTTCCCTCTTCAGTCATCTGGTTTACCATTAACACAGGAAGAAATCAAGCATCTGTAAACTGTACTTAGTTCATGCTTTAAACAGCATGATATGATAGCCTTTTTCATTTCTCCCCACACTGCATTTTGTTGTTTTTGTCTCAGAGGCTTTCACACAAGATGGGGACTTGTGCTGGGAGGCCCGCAGATTACAAGAAATAATGACCTGTATATATTTAGTTGTTCAAAGGAAATTAGAGTAGCCTGATTTTTATTATTCCCCATTGCCTCACGTTCTCTGGAGTAATAACTTGCCCTGGTCTCTAATTTGCTTTTACATCATTGGAAATGTATAGCATTTAGCCCACATACTCCCATGACCAATCAGGACCTGCTGCTGGGCTAGGTTAACACAACCTGCAGGGAATGGCAAGCTTTCCTTAGGCAGTCCAGCCAGAGAAGACAGTGAGCTTATCTCCCTAAAGTCTGGTCTAGAGAAAACCCTTAACATTTTACCCCTTGTACCCACTGATGTTGTTGTGTCCTGATCAGAGAAAAGAACCTTGGCTGGAAACATTTGCATGTAACTGCTTAGGTTAATTTTTTAATTGTTAATTTTCCTGTGCATGTTCAGGAACACGGTCTTACCCTGACTTTAAGTCCCTCTAATCTCTTACTGTTTTCTCTCACACTAAAATCTTAAAGCCATCTGCTTTTAATTCTCTCTCAGAAGAAGAAACAGCTGTTTTAGATATCATGGGTGTGTGGTGCTGTATGTGTGTCTTTTTTGTATGTCTATATACAGATGCAGGCAAGGATGTATACACATGTGTGTGCATGTATGTAGAGTCCAATGTTGGATGTCTTCTTTAGTTGCTCCCCACTTTATTTGTATAGTCACTGTCTCTCATCAACTTAGAACTAACTGGTCAACAAGCCCCAGGGATCCTCCTGTCTCTGACTCCCCAGTGCTGGAAATGCAGGCATAGGCTGTCACCCTGTCTGCTTCTAGCGTCTTACAGGGGTGTTGGAGATCTGAATTTGGTCCACATGCTTGTACAGCAAGAGTATTAACAGAGCCACCATAGTCATATTTTGAATGTTTGTAAGACTTTTAGATCATGGTTTTTGGGACTTTTTCATCTTATAATACAAACGAGCTGTAGCTGCTAGACTACCAGGAAGAAGGAAGAGTTCAGTGGCTAATGTATCCTTACTGCAGCAACTTACTACCCCCTCCCCCAACACACACACAACGCATGTATGTTATTTGTACTCTTTTGAGATGAAAGTAACACTTGAAAGACAGGCAAAATTGATTTTCATTTAATTAAGGGTGTTTTCAAGATATTTAGTGAGTTTGTGGTGTGGTTTCTTCAAATTCTACTGCAGCATTTGAGCTCTGTGCTCTTAAATAGGCAGGATTTGGCAAGATAAAAATGACAAGAACTATATAGTGAGCAGTTTTAATAATCACAACTTCTGAAATTTACTCCATGAGCATATTTTAGGAGCTCAATAAATTTGATCTTTATAAATGTTTCTTCTTCTCTCCTCAAACATTTCTTTGCAGCCTGGGCAATTGCCTCATTATTAACTGAGTCTCTATTCCAAAACAAACTCAGGTCCCTCATATTCACCCTACTTTAATTTCCTTCAGCCTCATATATTTTAAGATTAACTACTGGTTTTGTTTTGTTCTCTTCTTGCCTGCTATGGGTACAACAATTTACCTCATTTTTCTAATTATGATTTCTTAGAAATAACATTTTCTTTAGTACTGTCAAATTTAATGCTTCTAACTGCCCCTCAGTTCTTCTGAAGTCATCACTAAATCTCTCACTCTCCATAAAGTATCAATCCATTGTGGTTCAGAAGATAACTTTTTAACGGTCTTACTTTATAGTTAACTTACTGTCCTGGCTTACTGATTTATTACTGGATCTTAGGCGATCCCTCTTACTAAATTGTACCCCTTGCCCTAAATACCATTTCTGGGTTACATGGTACTTGGCTGAGTCTGTCTGTCTCTAGAAGTGGTACAATTCTTTTGGGATTCACCCGGATTATAACCTTTCATGGAGCCTTCTGCATTTCTGAACAAGATTTGATAGGAAGTTTGTACTGTACCTCTGTGCACAAGTAAATCAGCCAACAATTATCCTGTCCAGAGACTGATCAGGAGGTTGACTATGGGGCCAGGAGGGGGAAAAGAGTGGGAAAGTGTAGTGTAACAGAGAGAAAATGCTAATATTTTCTCTGCAGTAACAAAAATATTCCATTTCTGAACTCTAGAAAACAATTCATTCCATTCGATTCCATTAATTCCAAAACAGGTCTATTGGGAATTCTGCAGAAAAATCTTAGGGCAGAAGAGGCAGATTATATGTTTACTATTTCTCTTAAGATTTTGATTTCAGTTTGTTTCTGGCTTTCACATCCATTTCTAGCCAGAGATGGGAGAAGTTCTGTGGCCTCAAATATTTTTTGATATAGCAACTTAACTTTTATCTGAAATGACTTTCTGATGGGAGATGTTATTCTGTAAATATGTTTCTCATACTGGTTAATGAATAAAGCCCTGTTGGCCAATGGGAAAACAAGATAGGTGGGGATAGGAGACAAGGAGGAAAGAGGAAGTAGTTAGGAGGAGTCAGCATGTAGAGCCTGGAGAGAGCAGATGCGGGCCCACCGCTCTCCGATTAGATGAACACATGGAAATACTTAGATAAGTAGAAATGGGTTAATAATTAAGACAGAGCTAGCCGGTAAGGATTAGTAACTGGCCAACAGAATTGTATCAAATACAGAGTCTTTGCGTGCTATTGGGGGCTAGCATGGCGGCGGGACCTGACCGGCAGGGAAAAACATGCTCGTAACAACTTTCACTGATTTTAAGTATAGTCAGAGAGTTTTACAACCAAAACCAAACATATATAGTAGTTGTTACCAGCTGCTGAAATGCCTGAACTTCACAAATGCATTACTCTCCTTACAAATAAACCTGTTTCTCAGTTGGGGTCATCTTTGTAGATCTCTGTACCATTCCTCAGTGCTAGATTTCTCTTTAAATCTATAATGGCCCCCTCTATTAAAGTATAACTTTGCTTGCTCTCCTCTAGTCTTCCCTCAATTCCTGAAGCCTCATGTTCTCCTCCCCCCTCCTCTCCTTCTCTTTCTCTTCCCCACACCCCCTATGCTCACAATTTGCACAGGAGTTCTGTCCCTTTCCCCTTCTCTGGGGGCCCATGTATGTCTCTGTCAAGGTTTTCCTTGTTTTTTCTTAGCTTCTCTTGAGGTGTGGATTGTAGGCAGTGTTTTTCCCTAGTGTGTGAATGGGAATTTGGGAGCTCATTCCCCATGGATAGATACACAGAGGAGGGCCTATGCCCATTCCAAATGACTTGACAGACTTTGATGATCCCCTATGAAGGCCGCACCCTTCCTGGGGAGTAGTTGGGGGTATGATGGGGAGTAAATGGTGGGCATGGAAGGATGAGAGGAAGAAAAAACTGGGATTGATATTTAAATAAGATTTTTTCTAATTCAAATAAAAATTTATATATAAAAAGAGCAAATAGACCTATTTCATGAGCATATATATATGTGGTCCTTAGTTACTGGATTCTTTTACTCAGCATACTCTTCAAAAGGGCCACACATACTGTAACATGTATGCTGACTAAAAGAAGGCAGTATGAGTTTCCATTTACCTACTTCCTTGTCCATACTTACTATTTGCATTTCAATTGCCGTAATACTAGTGACTATAAAACAATATATTATGTCTGATTTTGTTTTCTTAATAAGTATTATAAATTTTCCATGTATATGTTTGCACAGTGCATATCTTCTTAGGAAGGATATCCATGACTTATGTTAACTTATATGAGACAATTTGCTTCTTTTATTGTGGAGTTCAATGCTGATCACTTTATGTAGTGTAAGCACAAGTCACTCATCAGATGTGTGATCTACATTTTTCATCAATCCCCATGATTAATTTTCACAATTTTTATTTCAAGCTTTGAAGGTTAAAACTATTCATTTTTCTGAAGCTCAGTGTATTGTTTTATTTTTGTTTTTGTTTTTCCTTTGGTTATCCATGCTGTTAGTACTACTTCTGATATCTTTTCCTACTCAAGATAATGAAGATTTATGCCTCTATTCTCTGGGACTTTTGTGTCATTAGGTCTTATGTTTAGGTCTCTGGGACACTAAAAACATTTGAGTTAATTTTGTATATGTTGTGAGACAGATTACAAGTTTTACATATATGTTTATAGAGTTCTCTTAATATTGGTTCAAAACTACTATCCTTTTACCATTAAACTGTACTGGCAACCTTATTGTAAATCAATTGTAAATATGAAAGCTTACTTCTGCAATCTATTTTGTACATAAATTTTTCTATATGTCAGGTCATGGCTGTGCAAATATATATACATATTTAATCTTTTCCTAGTCAGAAATTTCTTACTCCCTTTTTCCTGCTGAATTGTCCTTAATAGTACAATGTTGTTTATAATTGATTATATCATATATAATTAACATAATATTATAAACATATGACTGAGGGTTTTGTAGCTATCCTTTATCAAGTTAATAAAATTCATATTATTTTCTAGTTCATTGATTGCTTTTGCTATGGCAAGGTGTTGGATTTTGTCAAATGCTATTTCTGTATCTATTAAGATAAGCATATCGCTTTGTCCTTTATTGACTTTCTGTTAATTTCAGAAGTTAAACCAACTTCTAATCAATCCCACTCATTCATGATGCATAACTTTTTAATATCTTACATGTAATTCACCAACATTTTGTGAAGGATTTTGTATCTATGTAAGAAATTTATTCTATGTAACTTTCTTTGCTAGTCCTGTCACTGTAATAGGAGACTCTGAGTTACAAAGTATGTTTTCCTAGTCTATTTTTTAGCGAAACTACATGAAAGATTAGTACTAACTTTGTGATAGAACTAATCAGTGAAGCAATGTCAGGTTAACATATTTTCAAGAAATATTTAAATTGCTAACACAAACTTGCTATACGTTGGTCTGACCTGCATTTCAATGTTTCTAAGGTAGAGAGGCATTGCATCTTCTTTGCAAAGTCAAGCTCATTAGAAAAGTAAATGGAATCTTTATGAAGGACATAAGAGAAGAGCATTCCTCAAAATATAGCAACAGGGAAGAAAAGGTAGAGAATTCCCTCAGCTAAGGAAGTACTAGATATACCAGGCATTGTTTGGGACATTGTCTGGTAGAAAGGAAAGCATGTTACAGAAGGGCATGAGGAAAGATCACTGGACATGAAGTCTGATTCTCTAAATTGATTTTGCCACTAGAGTTTCTGTGAGCTGCAGAGACTCGAGGTCTGATATTGCCTCTCTGAGCTGACATGAAAGGCATCTCAATTGTATGTAATATAGATTTATGAGTGATGACTGGGAGAGATGCCCACATTAAAGCTTTCCCCAGGTTTACTACTATACCTCTGTTAAAGGTATCATTAATGTCTGGAAAATTCTTTTCATTACAAAGGAATTGTCTCTTGAAATAAAAGTGAAGTCCCACATATTTTAACATCTTTAGTTCAATGACTAAAATTTGTATCTGTTGCATTAAAAAGTTAGAGGTATGTCATAGCCTGTAAAGATTTCTAACTAACTTATCTACCATCATAGAGCACTCATCTAGTAGCTGATGGAAATGGAAGCAAATGCCCACAGCTAAACACTGAGCCAAACTGGAATCCAGATGCAGAGAGGAAGTACAAGACCAGGCTACAGAAACCCACAGATACAGCTGACCTGAACAAGGAGGAGTTAATGGGCTTCCAGACTAATTCTGGGAAACCAGCATTGGACCCATTCAGAACCCCTGAGCATGAGTTTCAATTAGAAGGTATAGGCAGTCTAAGGGACCTCTGACAGTGGAACCAGGATGTATCCCTGGTGCACAAAAGGACTTTGGGAGCACATTCCTCATGGAGGTATACTCCCTTTACCTAAAGGCAGTAGGGAGGACCTAGTCCCTACTCCAAATGACTTGACAGATTTTGTTGACCCCTCCTGGAAGGCACCATCCTCCCTGTGGAGTGAGGGGTGGGTGGGTATGATGGGAGGGTGTTTGGGAGGAAGGGAGGGAGGGAGGGAGGAAGGAAGGGTTTAGGACATTGCTGTTTTTAAACTTGAGAATTTTTTTTCTTTAAGTGGTCAATGTCTTAAGCTTAAAAAATAGAGATCACATGTATCCTCAGTATAGTGTCTTAATGGATATTTATATGTATATTACATGTTATTTATTCCATGTCTACCATTGTCATTGATATTTCCAGAAACAATTAGCTATGGGCCAAATTCAATGCAATATACCCCATAACTTACCCACCTACTCTTCCTGAAATGACATCATTATCCTTCCTGTTATTCATCTTCTGTTTTGTCCTAGATAATTTTTCAAGTTCTAGACCATCTTCTTTTCTTTTTGTGATAATACATTTTTATTTAAATTTGAAAAAAGCTTGTTTTGCATATCAATTTCAGTTTCCTCCCCTCTTCCCCTATCCCATCCCATCTCCTTGCTGCTCCACTGGGAGGGTGAAGCTTTCCATGAAGGATCCTCAAAGTCTGTCATATCATTTGCAGAAGGGCCTAGTCCTCCGCCATGTGTCTAGGCTAAAAGAGTATCCCTCTATGTGGAATGGGCTCCTGAAGTCTATTCGTATACTAGGGATAAATACTGATCCACTACCAGAGGGCCCCATAGACTACCCAGTCCTCCTAACTAACACCCACTTCAGGGGGTCAAGGTTGGTCCTATGCTTTGGTTTCCCAGCTTTCAGACTCAGGTCCATGAGCTCCTCCTTGTTCAGGTCAGCTTTCTCTATGGGTTTTTCCAGCCTGGCCTTGACTCCTTTGTTCACCACTCCTCTCTCTGCAACTGGATTCCAAGATTTGAGCTCCATGTTTAGCTGTGAGTGTCTGCTTCTACTTCCATCAGCTACTGATGAAGGCTGTAGGATGTCATATAATGTAGTCATCAATCTCATTATCAAGGAAGGACATTTAAGGTAGCCTCTTCACTATTTCTTAGATTGTTAGTTGGGGTCATCCTTGTAGATCTCTGGATATTTCAATACTGCCAGATTTCTCTTTAACCCTATAATTGTTCCCTCTATTATGGTATCTCTTTTTTTTGCTTTCCTTTATACTTCCCCTGACTCAATCTTCTTACTCCCTCATATCCTCCTCTTCCCTCCTCTTCCCCCCTTCTCTTTCTCCTATTTCCCACTCCACTACCCCCATGCTCCCAATTTGTTCAAGGGCTCTTGTCCAGTTCTCCTTCTGTGGGGGAAATGTCTCTCTTAGGGTCCTCCCTGTTTCTTAGCTTTTCTGGTGGTATAGATTGTAGACAGGAATCCTTTTACTCTATGTCTAAAATCCATATATGAGTGAGTAAATACCATGTTTGTCTTTTGTGACTGCATTACCTCACTCAGGATAGTTTCTTCTAGTTCCATCCATTTGCCTGTAAATTTCAAGATTCCATTTTGTTGTTGTTGGTTTCTTTTTTGTTTTTTTCCACTGAGTAGTACTCCACTGTATAAATGTATCACAATTTCTCCATTCATTCTTTAGCAGAGGGGCATCTGGGTTGCTTCTAGGTTCTAGCTATTATAAATAATGCTGTTATATAAACATAGTTGAATAGATGGCCTTGTATGAATTTCCATCTTTTGGGTATATGCCTAAGTGTGGAATTGCTGAATCTTGTGGTAGACTGATTCCCATTTTCCTGAAGAACAGCCATACTGATTTCCAAAGTGGCTGTATGAGTGTGCATTCCCACCAGCAGTGGAGGAGTATACCCCTTTCTTTATATCCTCTCTAGCATAAACGTTTTTTGTTGATTTTGATTTTAGCCATTCTGACAAGAGTAACATGGCATCTCAGAGTTGTTTTGATTTGCATTTCCCTGATGACTAAGGATGTTGAGCACTTTCTTAAGTATTTTTTAGCCATTTTAGAATCCAATTAAATGGTGGGGTATAGAACTAAATGGGGAAAGAATTCTGTACCCCACCTTTTAATTGGATTATTTGTTTTTTTGGTAACTAGCTTCTTGAGTTCTTTGTATATGTTGGAGATCAACCACCTGTAAGATCTGGAGTTGGTGAATATCTTTTCCCATTCTGTGGGCTGCCATTTTGTCTTGTTGACTGTGTCCTTTGCCTTACAGAAGCTTTTCAGCTCAGGAGGTCCCATTTATTAGTTGTTTATCTCAGTGTCTGTGCTATTGGTGTTATGTTCAGGGAGCAGTCTCCTATACCAATTCATTCAAGGGTACCTCCCACTTTTTCTTCTAAGAGTTTTTATGTGGCTGGATTTATGTTGAGGTCTTTGATCCATTTGGATTTAAGTATTGTGCATGGCAATAGATATGGATCTATCTGTGGTCTGCTATACACCAGCATCCAGTTATGCCAGCACCATTTGTCAAAGATACTTTCTTTTTCCCATTGTATAATTTTAGCTTCTTTGTCAAAAATCATGTGTTTTTATGTGTGTGAATTGCTATCAGGATTTTCAATTCAATTCCATTGGTCTACCTGTCTATTTTTGTGCCAATACCAATGTTTTCTGGACTAGAGCTCTACAGTAGAGCTTGAAGTCAGGATGTTGATACCTCTGGAAGTTCCGTTAATGTACAGGGTTGTTTTGGCTATTCTGGGTCTTTTGTTTTTCCATATAAAGTTGAGTATTGTTTTTCAAGATCTCTGAAGAACTGTGCTTGGATTTTGGTGGGGATTGCATTGAATCTGTAGATTGCTTTTGGCAAGATTGCTATTTTTACTATGTTGATCCCATCCAAGAACATGTGAGATCTTTCTATTTTCTGGTATCTACTTTAATTTCTATTTTTAAAGACTCAAAGTTCTTATTATATAGGTCTTTCACTTGTTTGCTTAGCATTACTCCAAGAAATTTTATATTGTTTGTGGCTATTGTAATGGGAGATGCTTCTCTGATTTATTTCTCATCCCCTTTATCATCTGTATATAGTATGGCTACTGATTTTTTTTTTTGAGTTTATCTTGTATCCTGCTAGCTTTCTAAAGGTGTTTATCAGCTATAGGAGTTCCCTAGTAGAGTTTTTGGGGTCACTTATGCAAAATGTCATATCATCTGCAAATAGTGATTAAGTAGGATTCATCCTAGGGATGCAGGAATGGTTCAACATGAGAAAATACATTAATGTAATTCACCATATAAACAA
This sequence comes from Cricetiscus sungorus, assembly GCA_030556225.1. Taxonomy (NCBI): domain Eukaryota; kingdom Metazoa; phylum Chordata; class Mammalia; order Rodentia; family Cricetidae; genus Cricetiscus; species Cricetiscus sungorus. Next base: position 24,795,766 of record JANBXA010000132.1, on the reverse strand, counting down.
ACTGAAAACAAAAAACCACATGATCATCTCACCATATGATGAAAAAATCTTTCACAAAATCCAACAACTCTTCATGATAAAGGTCTTAGAGAGATTGGGGATTAATAATAACATACCTAAACATAATAAAAGCCATATATGACAAACCAACAGCCAACATCAAACTAAATTGAGAGAAATAAAATGAGATTCCTCTAAAATCAGAAACAAGACAAGGCTGTCTACTCTCTCCATGTTTTTTCAATATTGTACTTGAAGTTCTAGCTTCAGCAATAAGACAAGAAAAGGAGATCAAGGGGATACAAATTTGAAAGAAGTCAAACTTTCACTATTTGCAGAGCAGCTTCTTATAGTTCTTCCCTCATTTTCCTTCTTATTTTTCAGCATTAGAGCATCTACCCATACTGATGAGCAGAACTCTTCAAGTTTTGCTTCCAATGTTGTGGGCACTTATTAAGTCTGTTACACTCAAGCCTGGTCCCATGAGCTCATAGTTTTTAGCCTATGTCAAAATCAGCAGAACATGGATGGGTATTCCCATTTTATAGATGATGAAAAAGGGGTAACAAGAGTTGGTAACCTACTTAGTTCACTCAGTTTATATATGGTCATCCTATAAAATAGATTTGTTCTGAGTATAAAATTCATGCTGCTTCTTAGTCTTCAAGCTGCTGCCAAGGTAATTTTGTTCTGGTGTAGTTTTGATTATAGCACACTCAAATTGATGGGTCCTTACTGGCTATAAAATAAAGCCCAAAGTCTTATTTTGAGAATTCAAAGCTTGTGATAATCTGGTTTCAACCTGCTTTCCTAGACTCGACTCACTGATCCTTCTCACACCCATTCCACTCCAACCAAAACATATGACTTTTCATTGCAAGTATGCCCTCTACTTCTTTCTGCCTTTGATTCTTCCTGTGTCCTGAACTCAGTGCCACCACTATTGCGAATGCTCTAAATCCTTTCATCTCCATACTCAGTGGTTTAGTTTGTGCCAGCTTACGATTTACAGTCCTCTTAACATAGGAAACATTTTAGAGGGAAATGAGATTAAGGGAATTTCAAGAAAAATAGTCTGAGGGAAAAGCTAAGAACTAAGCTAGTAATAGCTACATAGATGAGGAAAACCCCAGAGTGAAAGGAAAGAACATGGCAATGAAGGGTAAAAGTACATTGTGCTGAGAAAGGAACCAATTTGTTTCATTTTCCCACTCATTAGAACATATAAATTATTAGGTGAAGTGAAGGGTATCAACAGATAAGAATTTTGGCAGTACCAGGAGATTGGCTTCCATATGAAATTACTGGCTTGGCATATTTTATATGTTATTTCTGGCTGTTAATTCAGTTTGACTCAGACTTTTGTGTGGAGTGTTTTTCCAAAATTGAAGATATTCCTGAGAGTTAGAAGGATGGGAAGAAGCCAGGAGTAGCCATATTCCATGAAATTAATTACTTGGACAGATGCTTGTCAAAGTACACCAATATGGATGCTAAGTACTCACATGTGAACATACTCCAATTTTCATGAAAACCTAATTGTGGAGCATAGAGACTGTGTCTTATTCATAGAGTCTCCATTAATTCCTTTCATGTAGTGATGCACAGATAAGGAGTTTTTCATAAGATCTGTCATTTTCTTTTCAATCAGTCATTATATCTATACACAAATTATGAGTTATGTGGATGAAATGAAGAATGAAGAGAGAAGGGAGATGCACATGTTCAAAGTTAAGGTTTCATGTGATGACAGGTGCTCCTAGGCCTTGGTACATACACTTTCAGGCAAGATTTCTCGATTTCAGTACTACTTGTATTGAGGCTACCTAATTATTTGTCATATGGGTATGCCATTTGATTTAAATAGCACATAGCAGTGTCACTGGTTACTATCACTGTATCAATAGCATTTCCCAGTATTGACATCCAAAAGATGTCTCTTGTCTTGGCCAAATGGTTCTAGAGAACCATAAAATTTTGAAGATAATGGGAAACACGGAAACCTAGAAGAGGTTCTTCAACAAACTCATTTGTAGCTTCTAAAACCATCCTGTATCTATTTTGTAAGAATTAGAATTTGACACTGACAGAAGACATGAATACGAGAAATAACTATGAAAAAATTTTAAAAAAGAGAATGTACTCACAGAGGTCTGTAACAAATGTTCCTGATGTAGGTTTATTTCTGGGTACGTGGCCTAGTGAAGCTTAAGTAGTCAAAATGTAGTGTCAGAAGGAGATGTCCTTGGGACCTAAGAAATGATATAAAAGGAGAAATAATCAATCTCTAGGCTCTAGCATGGCAGGCATAGAGAAAGATTATAGAGAGACTATACTTGGCAAGAAAATAGACCAGATCTACCTTAATAGGTAAAACAAGATCCTGAATTCCTAGCTGAGGAAATCGAGTAAGTTCTAAAATCTGTGACCCTAGAGTGAAACTGGACCTGAAATTTTTAAGTGGAATTATTATAGAGTGTGAGGGCAAGCCAGATTCTGATCCTTATAGTCCATAAAGGAGTAATAGATGACAGATTGTCGCCATATTTATAGTAAATCTTCCAAACTCAGTTAACCTAGACAAGATAATCCCTCAAAGACATGCCTAGAGTTCTCTTTCCATGGTGATTCCAAATCCTATCAATTACATCACTTAATCCAACAGAGTGGGCCAAAAATGCGAACATGTTGATAGTCTGCTACAAGGATCATGTGCAGATATTGCAATGACCTTGCTAAGAATTTAATATTACATGGAGGAAGTGAACAAAATTATAGATTTCATATTATCATACTTTAATATTTAATATAAAATACATAATTATAGTTAATTAGTTGTAAATACCAACATCATGAACAAACTCATGAACAAAAAAGTGAGGGTACTCTTTAGAATGTGAAAACTTTAAAGACAAAAGGAATCCTATATGGTTTTTATTTCCCCCCTCTATACTTTATCTTCACTGTTTTAGGTGGAAAGTGTTTTAATAACCACTTTTAAAACATTCTTAAAAAATAACTTTGCTGTCTCAAACCAGGACTGACCTTGGAATGAGCAATGGGTGATTACCTAAGTAGGGAAAATATTAGACTTTATGAGAAAGCTCAGGGATGGTTCAATATGAGAAAAGTGTTAAATAGAGAAAATATGGATTGCATGGTGGAAATGAACACACTCCTACACAAATTTAATAATAAGTTAACATGTGTTAGCAGAGTACTTTGTTCCTAACAGACAACTACTTTGCAGTTTTGTAAAAAGAGAAGCATGTTATCCGTCCTGTGGACCTAATCATCAGTAGCTTTTTTGGAAAGGGAAGAAACTCTTGTCTTAAATTCTGTGGCAGAATGTAACTGTGTATTAGACTATGGACTGGAGAGTTTGTTTGGAATGATGGATGGTTTGGCAATATAGCACAGTCGGACAAGACCAGCCATCAATCACTTTAAATCAATGATAGACCTTGGGTGTGTTTTGTGCCACTTTCATTCATTCTACTGCCCAGAGAGTTGCACAGAACAACCTCATGACCCCATATGAGCAAAGAAAATGGCTTTTAAAGTTGTTTTCAGGCTCTATTCATCACTCATTCCTGGGTGAGATGCCAAGAAATAACTTTCATGTGTTTTTCTTCAACTCATCTTTCTCACCTAAAATAAAATTTGGTTAAAGGATAGGCATATTAGACAAGACACAGAAACAAAACCCATGTGAGTGTGCTATGCTTTGGGTCTTGCAAATTACTTCACATCCAAATTTATCTTTTAAACTTATCTTACTCATCAGAGATCTGCTCAGATATTTTCCCCATCTATCTGGAAGAGAGCTGTTATTTCCACACTATTTCTTCTTGGGACATTCTAGAAGATTTGAAGAAGGGCAATCTGTCATCGATGTCATCAGTGAATACCTGACATTGCTATTACTCAGTTATATCATGAGAGGATTTCTCTGTGGACATAGTAATTTTCACTGTTACTCTCATCACCATAGTTATTGATTGTTAGTACACCAACTCCAGAAACCGCACACTATTTATGATTGATCTGGGCTCAGAATATATACCAATGAAATGACTGAGGAATATAGTGTATTTCATAACTTGAGGAGGATCTAGAAGACTGTAAAATACCCCTCTTTTCCAAATACTCTGTGAAACAGACACCTTAACTCAAAATACTGGTTCAACTCTGCCACCTTCTTCAAACTCAAAGTTTCTTTATGCTGAGCTCACTATGATTCCTTTCCTAGCCTAGGAGTGAGATGGAGTAGAGTCAAATCAGCCCTTTAGAAATACAGAGGACTTACTATGAGGCCAAGGAAAAGTTGAACAATATTAAGTTGTATTCTGTGCTTGTTATAAGCATTATAAAAATAAAGGTTAACTGGACTTAGGTGTATTTTATCTCCTGTAACTCACGGACCTACCAAATATTGCTGAGGTTTTCCATCTACCAGGAAAAACATTTGTCATCTATCATGTATGAGTCTTTATCAATATGCCAAACAATTAATGGCATGGGTAGATAGAAATATCTCTGTTGAGATTTCTGTTAATGTATGTGTACTGTTTGATTTAAAAAGTCAAGGGAAGGGAAGGAAACACTAAACTAATGAACAAGTAATACTAAGAATAAAACACCTCAGCTACAAGGCAAGAAAGAAAGGTAAAAATGCACTGGCCCAGGATGCAAAATCTAGTTAGACTCTAGATCACATAGTAGATAAAATATTATTAGCAGAGGATCAAACATCTCATTTGAGCTTCAATTTTTCAGCATTTTCACAGGATGATTTATGTTTTGGGGAATCATAGGGATTAAAATCTGACCAAAAGTCAGAACTTCAGTAATAATTAAAAAGTAATAATATTTTCATAACTGTGTTGCTAGTGTTATACAGACTATAGCAAATTTTCAGTTCAAGTAATATAGCTTTGTATATTGTCTTTGCTGGTTTTTGTCTTGTATCTGTCAGCTTGACAGACACTAGAGTTATCTGGGAAGGGAAAACATAATTGAGAAAGCACCTCCACCAGATTTCTTATAAACAAGTCTGTATGAAATTTTCTTCATTAATGATTGATGTAGGAGAGCCCACCCCACTCTGCATTGCCACACCTGAGCAGGTGGTTCTAAATTGTTTAAGAAAGCAAGTTGAGCAAACTATTATAAGCAAGCTACTAAGCAGTACTCCTCCATGGCTTCTACATCATGTCCTGCCTCAAAGTTCTTGTTTTGTTATTTCTTTGACTTCCTTCTATGATGGACTGTTATCTGGGAAATGAAAAAAAAAAACTAAACTTTTTCTTTCACAAATTGCTATTAGTAATGGTCTTTATCACAGCAAAAAAAAAACTTAATTAAGGAATATTGGTGCTGTATGTGCGTGCTTGTGTGTGTGTGTGTGTGTGTGTGTGTGTGTGTGTGTGTGTGTGTGTGTATGTACCTCTGTGTATTTATGTGAATTGTATCAAATTATGATTGTTGTTATGCTGAAAATATCAGTTTATGACTGTATTGATAGACAAAACATGTCATTAATCTCCTTTTACTTTACTAAAGGCTAAAGTTGGAAGAACTGTGCTTTCTGCCAGGTAGAGTAATAATCAATCATTGATCCTAGTAGTGTACTCACAAGCAGGTTCCTTATTTGAAAGTTTAAAAAAAAGAAAAAAAGAAAACCTAAAACCCTCAAATCCAGAAATCCCTTCAGGAAAGTAAGAGTGTGTATACGTATGTGTTTTCATATGTACAAAGGACCTACACATGGTAGAGGAAAACCCCTTATATTCCTACACAATCCTTAGAAGGGTATAAGGAAAAATTTTCCTGTGTGCAGCAAAGAAAAATATTGTCTGGAAGTGAGAAAAGCCAGCAAAGAATCCATCCCTCCTGCTGTGTATTTAGTCCATGGATCCCAAAGCAGAACTATATTTTTATTTTTCCTGTTACAGCAGAGAGCTGTTGTTTGGCTACCAAATTACAGGTTGTATCTAGTTCCCACATACTTCTGCTTTTCATGTGCTGGACAAGAAGAGTAATAACAGGCTACTTCTTTTTCTTGTGGGACTTAGGTACTCTTCATCATAGAATGGGTCACTTTTCTAAGAAAACCTGCCAGTTCAAAAACTGGAGGTGTATGCCATTCATGTGGGGATGGAAAACCCATAAAAATGAGAGGTTTTTGGCTAGAAAGATGGGTTCTAGTTACTTGTTCCCAGATCTAAACGACATGTTTATGACTCATACCCTTATTATCTAATCCTAACAGTACAGTCCAAAGATCACTATCATTAAATGACTACTCAGGGAAGGGTCTCTGGGAAACTTTAGCCCAGAGAAAATTATACACATTTACTCAGTTATGGAATGTCACTCAGAACACATATTTTATTCATTTTTAAAAAGTGCTCTATTGATAATCTATAAAAGACAATTAAACAAAGCACAATAAATATTGTTCAAATGTATAACATCTGATATTCTGAACATGAGACCAGTTAGCTTAAATATACCACATAGTGAGGGAAACTGCTGCACACATATATTAGCAATTAGTGTTTGAATCAATCAGCCATTGCACAAATATTCCCTTCATTGTCTAATGTGTGTCTGTGCTCTAGCATCACTGAGAAGTGAAAAATGACTAAATGGAGTAAGAGTAAAGAAATGATGTATCCATGGAGCCCACTGACAACTGAGAAGGTTGTAGGAACAGTTTATTGAGAGCTCCTGGATCAGTATGCCCTATCCCAGAGCAGTATTGGGGAACTGTGTTGGCCAATTCGGGAAAGCACCTTGGAATTCTGACTCATCAGAGAATTTCTAAAGACTTTTTTTGGCAGGCAGGACCCATTTTGAGGACATCTGGGTTTCTTCAAATGAAATTAATTTATTCTTATTTTCTTAAAAAAGAAAAAGGAAAAAAGTAGATATTTCTTTGCCCTTAAACCATTTGTTTTGTCCAAAAATTAAAAAAATAAAACAAATTCATTTGCATCATCCTTCATAGTTTTGGAATGAGAAACTATTATTACATTTTATTTGAAAAGGAAATGGAAGAACACGGGATCCAATTTATATCAGTCCATGAAGTAGAAGACTTGGTGGAGCTGAGCATTCTCCTTAGGCCCACGGCTACACCATGAGAACAGGCAGGTAGCACTAAAAGAATTCTTGTTTTTCAGTCCTGAGCCAACAGGATGAATTAAGATGCCAGACCCACATTAACTATTTCATCAAACTGTCACTTAATCTCTCCCTGGGAGATTTTCTGCAAGTTAGTATTGTTAAATTCTGCATCTCATTTTCCTCTTCTCCCATTTTACTCTGGACATTAGGAGAAGCCAGACCTCAACTCTGGCCTGGTACTGAGTGTCCCAGTTTCCCTTCCCATCAATCTACCTTTCACAAAAGACTGAGACACAAATACCAGTCCTCAGATTCACTGTCATCTCATTTAAGATCGACCTTTCCTTCAGAGTCCTTCGGCATCTTCCTCATTTTATCCAGGACCCCACCCCACTGGTTTTAAAGCACATTCCTATGGGAATTCTGGTTAAGACTAAGATTGTCTCAATAGCTACCTTCTATCTCTAAGCCCTCACCAGAACCACCCTACAATTGGTTCATAGCCATTTTGTTTGGTTGGTCTTTTTGTTTGTTTATTTGTTTGTTAGTCATTTGTGTCCCTAGGGTGTTTTTCCAAACACATCTAATCTCTAGACATTAATCATTCCTAAGCTGCTTTCACATTGCAGACATTTGTTGTACATTGCAAGTGCCAGCTCTCTCTCTCTCTCTCTCTCTCTCTCTCTCTCTCTCTCTCTCTCTCTCTCTCTCTTTTTTTAATCAGTTTTCTGCCTTAGTTTGTATAGGCAAAGTGCTGGATGATTTCATGTCAACTTAACACAAGCTAAAGTCACCTGAGAGGAGGGAATTTCTATTAAGAAGATGCCCCCATAAGGTTGGGAAGGTATGTTATTAATTAGTGTTTGACATTTGTAGGTGGTACCATCCTGGGCCGGTGGTCCTATGTTCTATAAGAAAGCAAGCTGAACAAACCATGTGAAGCAAGCTAGTAAGTAGCACTCCTTCATGGCTATTGCTTCAGCTTCTGCCTCCAGGTTCAGGTTCCTGACCTGTTTGAATTTTTGCCCTGAATTCCTTGGATGATGAACAGGGATATGGAAATGTAAGCCAAATAAATGTTTTCCTCTCCAGTGCTTTGGTCATGGTGTTTCATCATAGCAACAGTAACCCTAATCTAAGACAAGGAGCTGTTCCAATATAACATAAACTATGCAGAATATGAACTGATATTGTATATCTCATGGTTCTGAGAAATCCAATTTAAAAGCAATGCCAGATTCAGAGTTTGGTGAGGGTCTTCTCTCAGTCATGTAGATGAGATCTTTATGCTGTTTGCTAATAGTAAGAGGCTGGCTTGCTCTCTTAGAGTGTCTTCTTTGAAAGCACTAATCCTAATCATGACATTGCAGCTCAACTCCTGTGTGATATAATTACTCATTAAAGGTGACAATTCCTAATGCCATCACTTAGAGAAAAAAATTTTCTCTATGTGAAAACCAACACTCAGGCTGTAGAATTAAGATTATGTTTGCTTTCTAGTAAACATTTATTTCTCTTCTGTACAGAGGTGTGTTCTCATCCCAGACATAAAACACCACCCTCTTTCTTGTCTCTGTCATACCCATTGCCAAATATTCTTGGGTTACTGTTTAAAAAAAGGCATTGAAAGTGCATTGTGCCCAAGGAAGAACAGTCTATATTATCTGCATGTGTTAGGTATGTAAATCACTATACCTTGAACACTGAATGGTTTGCAAATCTACCAAAAAGAATTTCTTTGTGTAAGTAAAGATCCAAGATGTTGAAAACCAAGTGTCTGTTAAATTTACTTTTAGTATGAAGTTGCTACTGGAATTAAAGATTTCATATTAAAATCTGGAAATAATTATTTGTGTGACATAACAAAAATTTGAAGGAAACCAATACCTAAAGGGGCACATTTATTGCTAATATCCCCAGTTATTATTGGTTATTTCATCGTTAAAAATGTTCTAAGTGCACATATAATTCCTTCCATCCCATAAGCAAAAGAAATAGAAATTGAAATGAAGAATCAAGAATACTTTAAGTTCCACATAAAACTTCATATGCTTATAGCTTGGGATTGTTAATGAAGACATTCCTATTTCTGTCTTTTAAACTCCTTATAACACAGTCTTGCTGAACATCGGAGTTTATATCAGGAGCCAAACCCAAGGTGATACATTCACTCACCAGCTTTCAAACACTCCATTCTGATCCTTTATTTTCTGTACACTCATCTTTGGTAATAACAAAGTGATACCATGTAAGAACGTGTTGTCATGACCTGTGTTGGGAAATAAGCAGGATGGGCCATTTTTCTTGACTCAGTTCTGTTTGCTGGGAGGCCTTTGGAAGCTGAGCCTCTTTTAAACAGCTGGCATGAAAGCTGCAGCAGAGGCAGCAAACAGCAGCAAGAGCTCCAGGTGTAGACTCTAAATCAACAAGTTTTTATATTCTCAGGACCACCTCAGAGAGCACTCAACCCACCATACATCTGGCTTCTATTAATTGCTTGCTGGAAAGAGCATATGAAGATGCTGCATATGTAATTATAAATTTTACCAAAATATCACAAGATTGACTAGGAGGCTGTGGCCATTATCTATGACAGGGGACATGTGAAGAACAGAGAGCAGGGCTGTATTTGGAGTTTCGTGTGCCTTCTCCACGCTAGAAGGCAATATTCTCTATGGAAGCAATAGATGAAGGTTTGCAACTGTAGTGGCCAGAAAACATTAAAGATATTTCCATTGTCTCTTTCTGCCTGGATGTTTGCATTAGCCTCATTCATGATCCTTAAACTTCCAACTCTGCCCTCTCCTACTTCATTCAGTACTGAGTAACGTGATTTTGTTGAGTACTAAGTGAGGACCTGCTACTTCCATTTGACCTCTCTTTCTCCTTTACATCCTGCAGAGTGAAATTTAAATTCCTCCTGAGACTACATCCATAAGATTACCTGTATTTCCCTTTGCACTGCCACTGTGATCAGGGTTTTGGTTTTCCTTCCTGGGCTCTTATTTTTCAAGCCGCAACAGCCTGTCTTCCATAAATATAAGTATTTCTATTAAAAATAAATTCAGAAATTTGAATAAACATGTTTTGCATACATCATTTCTACTTATCCTATTATCTCATATTATTTCTCTTCTCATATTTCTCAGATTTGTTCTTTTGTGTCTCACAGCTTTCTTTTGTGTTTTTCACTATTTTTCATTGTTTTAGAAATGGGAATGTTTTACACACACACAACACACATGCATACATCACATCACAATAGATGCTACTCAACTGATAAGGCAGGGTATGTTCTGCCTTAACATCAGTTTAATTTCATTTATATAAGGTTTCTAAAATTAACAGATAAACCAAGATTTCTAGAAAATGTCAAGGGAAGATAGACTGGACTATATTTCATCTTAGACCCCCAATCCACAAGCCCTTGCTCCAACTGCGGCAGAAATAATTAGCAGGACAGGCTACTGAGGAGTTCCAGCCAGCATCAGAACTTCTGACATGTCAGGCAGTTCTCGATGACTGTATTTTGCTGAATGATTTAGTAGCAACTGCTGGAAATAATAATAGGCCTTAAAATAGCAAAAAATTCCTGAATGACTCTATCAGGGAGTGACCAATTTCTATCATGTGTTGATGTCAATTTAGCACAAGGACATTCCCTAGAGAAAAAAGAAATGAGATTCCAGACTTGATGGTTTATTTTTTTCTTCAAGTGGTTTAAACTACATAAAACTCCCTTCCAGGCTCAGCTATGGAGCATAGTGGGAATGTCAAAAGGCCAAATGACAGGAAATGCTCTGTGTATAATCAGGTTGCTTTCCACATTTAAGGTTGAAATAAGAAAATCCTCAATAGCAGAGCACTCCTAGATGGATTTGGGTTTATAAGCAGAAATGATCACAAACACAGAGATAAAGAAGTAGGCACAACAACAGTGTTTGAAATGGAGGTTAGTGCATTTGGTGCCTTGCAAGTAAAAGGGAAACTGTAATTATTAGAAATCTAAGCATGCTATGTTGACTTATGCCCCCAAATTCAACCACTTGAAAGTAGGATGGAGAGTTCAAGGCTGTTCTTGCATAAAGTAACATTGAGGAAAGCCTAGAATCAAATTCATGGCCTCTTTTTACTTTATTAATTATTATTACAAATATGTATGCATTCCTACTTACATACATACAACTTGCTTAGACTATATAATGTTTCTTGTATGTATATGTTTTTAGGGCTAACCTTTTGGTATTATCTATCCAATTGGTTGCTCTTCCTTGGGGAAAATTTTTTTAATCACATATAGATTGTTTATTTTGTGTGTGTGTGTGTGTGTGTGTGTGTGCATGCATAGGGTTGTGATCTCAAGAGTGTCTCCCACACCTGCTATCCATATTAGCAAGTCTACTGTTCTCACCCTGTTCAGCTCATGACAACCATGTTGGAGAGACTTGATGGGTTTGACTTTTGACATTCCAAGATTCTCTGTTCCACCAGCTCTTATAGGCTTTCTGTCCATCACTCAGTGATCCCTGAACCTCAGTTATATCAGCCTGCTTTTTCAGACAATCCAGGACTATGTTTCCAGGGGTGGCACAGATCCTACACTGTGGCCTCACTCTCTCCCTCCATCAGTCATCAATCAAGAAAATTTGCCTCAGTTTTGCTTACAGGAGATCTCATGGAGGCATGTTCTTAACTGCAGTTTCTCTTCCCAGAGAACTCTAATTTGTGTAAGGTTGACAACAAACTAGCCAGGGCAATTGTCTTACCCCAATTGTCTCAACATATATTCCATATTCCAATCTGAAATAATGGTAAGAACTGAAGTATTGATTTGTTTTTAAAAGGAATGGAAATGAAGGTAAGAGAAAACAAACTCCAAACATTGTATTCTGACCCCTATATGAGTGCTGTAGTCATTGCAAAGATATGGCTGAATACAAACACACACACACACACACACACACACACACACACACACACACACAAACACGCATGCGCACATGTGCACATGCACATACACATACACACAAACATCACACACACATGCATGCACACACCATTTACTAATAATAAGTAAAAATAATAAAAATTTCTAAAGAAATGTCTTAGCCCTGGTGTATGGGAGAAAGAACTAGTATAAGAACTGGTAAGAGAATGAGAAAGATGAGAAAGAGACGGAGGAGAGAGACCTAGATACCAAGGCCAAGAAACTAGTACATTAGCCAATTACCATAAAAATTGACTTGGACATTAACATTGATATTTCTCCTTGTAAGTCAAGTTTACAACTGAACCAGAAAAATGTCTAACTCTTTGCAGCTTCAAAGAGACTTCTATCTGAATTCTTATGCTGATTGCTTTGTTTCTGAGTAACCAATATAACTGAAGCTTCTCGACACCTCACTAGCAAAAGTAGCTACGACAGTACTTCACTGATCTATTTAAAAATGATTTATAAAGGTGTATTTAGTTTCATTTTATGTATATTGATGTTCTACCTGCATAAATGCCTATGAAGTATGTTCATGCAGTTCCTGCAGAGGCCAGAAAAGAACGCTGGATCCCCCCCCTGGAACTTTACAGGTGGTTGTGAGTTACCATGTAGGTGCCAGCAAATGAACCAGTTTCCTCTGGTAAAGCAGCCAGTGCGTTAACCATGGAGACATTTCTCCAGCCTATTTTACCTACTAGTGTATTTATAATTTTGCATTTCTCTCAATAAAGCTTCCTATACTTTATATGTTTGAGTTTTCAGAGCTGTTTATCTACTCTTGACTATAGCCTACAGGTTTGAATGATATAATCAGTCAAAGGAAAAAATGAAAACTGGATTGTTTCATAAAGGCCAATTGTGTGTGTGCATGTGTGTGCATGAGACCATGGTATGATATTTCAGACAAGGAGATGTGCTAGGAACTACTAAAAGTTTTTTAGTTAGTGAAAGTGCACAGAATGCATAATTCACGCAGCACAGAACAAACTATGTTTAAGGATGTATAAGTAAATTAACATGGCATTAAAATGTATTTTATGAATAAAATCAGAAGCAATTATGTATGTATAGTTTCTGTTATTTAACATTATGCATCATCTAAAATTATGAGAGACAAGTGTTTCCTGACGTTTCCTCTAACAGTTGAGATATAGAAATGCTCGAAATTATTTCATCACAGCTAAGTCCTTAAAAATAATAATTAGGAGAGGAGGATTGTGGTCTTGCTGCAGCTTGCTATGCCATGCTTTATTGATTCCCCTAGGAGGCCTTATCCCATCTGAGTGGAGACAAAGGATGAGTGGATGAGGGTATGGGGAGGTTGGGGAGAGAGCAGGAGGAGAAGGGGGAGGGGAAACTTAAAAAGAAAAGAATAAATAATCATTAGGAAAGACACGTGTCAAGTATCAACAAATATCAACAAGGACCAGACACACCAAATTCTTTAATGTCATCATGTATATTTTTTTCACTAGAACAATTCTCTGGAGAAGATTCACATTTAAAAAGTTCAAATAATATTATAGTAAACACCTACATTTTTATATAATGCTTAGAATTATCATCCCGTGTCATCTCTCAAATTCAGAACCTCACCTGACATGTGAATCCCAAGCATAACCCATGGTTTTAAACTATGCCCAAGTTCACACTGAGAACTCTCTCCTAGGAGTATTCAATAGTTTTAGCTTCTGAGGGCTCATTTTTCTTCATCCAGAAGCCACTTATTCAGGACAAAGATACAGAAATTCATGTTATTTCAACACAGAATGTTAAGTTGAGGCAGAGAGCAAAAGGGTGGCATGTAAAGGGGGTTCCAACTATCAGTAGGAAATTAAAATATAGTTAAATAATAATATATTGGAATCCAACACTTGTGGTAATAGTTTATCAGATGTCTGACATGGATTAGAATCAAGGACATTCAGAAACTATTGAATCCAATGCTTGTCATTATATACATTCTTTTAATCAGAGTCATTTGGAAAAGTACCTTTCTCCCTGAGTTTTCCTTTTAAAAGTCATATTTTACAAATTTGATGATAAATGAACTGTCTACTATTTCAAATATAGTGGTAGGTTAAATATACATGTACTTAGACTATAATTAACTGAAGGGAATGTGTATGTTGCTTGTCCAATACACAAGGAAAACTATTTTTAAATGGTAAAATCAAATCTCTTTAGAGTTGCATAGATTTCTCCTTAGTTCAATGATTAAAACCATCGCCTTTGAAATATTTTTTATTTATTTTTATATAATTTTAATTTAAATGTGAAACATGCTTGTTTTAAATATAAATCTCAGTTCCTGCACCCTCCTGTCTTCCCCTGTTCCTCCCAACAACCCCCATCCCATCCCCTTTCTGCTCCCCTGGGAGGGAGAGATCTTCCATGGGGATTCTTCAAAGTCTGTCATATCATTGAGAACAGGGCCCAGGACTTCACCCATGTGTCTAGGCTGAGGGAGTATCCCTCTGTGTGGAATGGGCTCCCAAAGTTTATTCATATACTGGGGATAAATACTGATCCACTACCAGAGACCCCATAGACTGCCCAGTCCTCCCAGCTAACACCACATTCAGGGAATCTGAGTCTGTCCTATGCTGGTTTTCCAGCTATCAGACTGGAGTCGATGAGCACCCCATTATTGGGTCAGTAGTTTCTATGGGTTTCTCCAAGCTCCAGCCTAGTCTTGATCCCTTTTGCTTATCACTCCTCCCTGTCTGCAAGTGAATTCCAAGTTCAGTATTTAGCTGTGGGTATCTGCTTCTGCTTCCATCAGCTACTCGATGAGGGCTCTAGGATGGCGTATAAGGTAGTCATCAATCTCATTATCAGGGAAGGACATTTAAGGTAGCCTCTCCACTTTTGCTTAGATTGTTAGTTGGATTCATCCTTGTAGAATTTTGGATATTTCCCTAGTGCCAGATTTCTTTTAAAACCCATGATGGCTCCCTCTAATATGGTATCTCTTTCCTTTGAAATCTTAACACAAATAGTATAGCTTCTAGAAAGGTAGTTTAATCTTTGTTACATACCAAGTTGTTCCTCTGACTATTGATCCCTCAAGACATTTTAATTAAATATATGCAAAAAATAAAATGGTGGAAGTATTAAAGGCCAGTGAAAGCCATTTCTTTCTGTGCCTCTGCTTCTTTTGTCTACTGATACACTTAGATTAGTATTTTGTACCTTTTAATTATATTTTGTATGTGATATGTTTTACCTTGGTTTTGTTTTATAGAAAAAAAGTTGATATTAAAAGCTTTCTGCTTAGAAATGTTTTCTTCAACTATGACTATTTGAATTCACATAGTAGTATGATTACTAGAATATATCAAATGGATTCTTTTAACTTTTTATTATTGTTCTAAGAAAAGGAAAAATAGTTAGCTTTCACATATATCAGGAATTTGTATGTGTCCAAGTGACTTAGAGAGACTCTCCTCTTTATCCTTCTTTTTTATTTTGTGAAGTAATGAAATATTTAAATAACTGGTACTTGGCAGAGGCACTTATTCCCACAGTAATTCTTGCCAAAACTAAAGAGGAGAGCTCCAAATATCAGGCAGGGGTGCTGTGTTTGTGAGATTATAAGCCTGGATTCCTCCATGGCATTCTTCCTAAAATCAAATAAATAAAATAAAGTAAAACTAAACAAAACAATATAATCAATGAAACTCCACAGGGCTGCTTGTAAAGAGATGCAAATATCCTCAACCAATGACAACTGAAAACTGACAGAGAGATGCATCAAGAAAACCATCATTTCACTCTGACAGCAAACTAACCAGCTAAACTATTTTTCCACTTTTAATATTTGTCCTATTTTTCAGAGAAACATGAAAGTTAAGACAACATGACCCATCACTTGTGATTATCTAAATAAAATTAAATACCTTTAAAATAATTTCTACCAAAGTGTGGCAAAGGGACTAGGTCACAAAGAATATGAGGCCACTTGGCCTCAGTTCGAAAAGAAAATGATCGGCTGAGAAAAGTACTAATTATAATCTGGGCAAATCATGTGTGAAAACATCAAACTGTCAAACAGGCATTGCTTTTTTTCTTGAAATTTGCCTCACAAGACTTAAGGAAGAACTTTGGCCAGGTTCCTCCACCTAATTGTTGGATCCAAAATGTATTAAAGAAAGAAAACAAAAACATTTGTGAGGCATCGGGACTGATGGCAATTCAGGTACCATGAGACGAGGACGAGCTGCTGCTGCCAGATGGAGTGGATGTATCCCCATGGCACCTATTACTTGCCAAATGTTTCATAAAGCAAACACATGACCTAAAAGATCTTTGCAAGTGTGGGGTCTCAAAAGAAAAAAAAAATGAAAAAATAAAAAATACACACTTGCAAAAAAATAAATTCTGTTCCTATTTAAAAGTCATTTCTTAATTCCTAACCATAAGTTGTTTTTAAAAACACACACACTTTTAATATTTTTCAGCTGTCATGCCCACTTTAGTGAGTCTACATGTGTGGGTACTCCATAAAATCTCAGCGGTGGTGGCAGATGTCCCCTTTGAAATATTTCATCTGCTGTTGGGGGTGGGGTGGAGTGGCTTTGGTGCCATGAACACCATTCCTTCTGAGGACTCCTATTTAAGACAGCCTCTCTGGGGCAAAAGCAGCATTTCTACACAATGTCACTCAAGCCAGTGGGACTAGAAGTGGAGAAACAGATGACTGTGTTAAGATGAAAAGAAGAATTTTAAATAACAACATATTTATGTGAGCCTTTACAACAGCAAAGGAACTGCTACAGGAAAATCAGCCATTGTTATATCACACTCACTGATGGATTAGTGAAGTGACCAGATTCTCTAGCATGGATGTGCTGCTCACTGGGGTTCTAGAGCGTCCTTCGTCTGAAGTCCTCTAGAAATTCAGTGTTTGACTATATGTCTCACCTTCTTCCCCCTTCAAATAGTTTAGAGATTTGGTGGTTTAGCACATTTGACCCAATTTTAATCTTTTCCCTTTAAGATGATTTCTCTACTCCATGAAGAAAAGTACATGTATAAGTTGACTATTCCATCATTTGCTAGATTTTAGTAATTATCTGGATGGGCCAGACTTTATGAAAGTCACTGTCTTTGCCATTAAGTAACAAACATATTTCCATAAAGAGAAAGTGATATTGAGCTTATGGTCACAGAATCACCACTTCCCATGTGGAATGACTTTGGAATGTTAGGAGAGGCCCTATTGGAGATTAGAATACAATGTGGTAATAGGGTGAGGATATGCTTACTGAGACACTGACTTTCATTTGGAGAACAACAAGAATGTTGGAAATAACAAAGGAAGAACTAAAGACGTGTTAGGAAGATGAACATACTTGTAAAATAAGACAAGTGGGAGGAGGAGTGATGAAGATTCTGAAGGTACAACAGAGGGCAGATGGTGAGGATACTGTGGTCTGCAATGAACATGTTGAATTTTATGCTGTGTGAGTAAGGCCATTCCAAACTTTAAGGAAACACTATGGCCAAACTTTCCTTTTGTTAAGGCGGTAATTGTTGTAGTCAATAATGGATTAGAGAGAAGAAATATTCAAACAGGGAGGCCAGGGAAAATTAAAATTGAAAACACCTTATTAATCTAAGTGGAAAAGGCATATCCATGAAGAAAGAGAAATGGCAGGGTAGAACTGGACAGGCTTCAGAGGTGTCTACTGTTTTAGTTTCTTTGAGCTTTGATGGTGGCTTTAATAGGTAGATTGAGAAAAAAAGGGGATTTTAAGTAAAATGGAGGCTTCAGGCTTAAACAAGTCCATATGTCATCTTATCATTTACAAAATGAGAGAAAAAAACTCTCATAATAGCAGCTGTGAAAATGTCTGATTTCAGGATAGAAATTTTTTTCAGAGTGGTGGGAGTCAGCTTGAAAGGAAAGACCCATTGAAAGCAGTTGGGAAAGGGAACACATAAGTTATATTAAGGGGCTTGGTATGTGGCTTAGTTGATAGAGTGCTTCCTCACATACATGAAGCCCTGGGTTTGATACCCAGCCTTGCATAAAACCAGACATGATGATATGCACCTGTAATCCCACCACGTAGGAAGCAGAATTAGAAGCATCAAAAGTCCAAGGTCTTTCTCAGTTACATTGTGAATTTGAGGCAAGCTTGGGCTACATGAGACTCCAAGCTAAAAACATCAACAACAAAAAGAGTTTCCTTAAGGAGAAAGAGGTACAGTGAAAAAACTGTAGTCAAGGATAGAGCAGGAAGAATTAAAAACAAAAAAGATAACATAAGAAGGTTGCATAAAGACATGTAGCGTAGCAGAAAAGCTAGGTAGAAGAGGTACTCAAGGGAGTGGGATGAAGAAATAGAACCCTGCTACAGGTAGCCACATGAGGAACTGTTCAGTCACCAGGTCAAATTTTCAAAATGTGCCCAAAGCACTGGTAGTTTTCTCTGTGGCATGTATCTGTATTACTGTCCAAATTTTTTTTAATTAGCATCACATACCTCTTTATGAAGCTCTATGGGTTATTAGAGGCACTCCTCACATACCAAGAAAGCCACATTTTGGAGTCAGATCATCTTAAACACAAAATTCAGATTGGGTGAAAAAAAATCTAGCAACATTTATATGATACGGTTAAAAGTCAAATTAATTTATTAATCTACTAGCAAATTATCTTTGTACATATGTAATCAACTAACTGCAACATTGTCTGTCCAGCATTATTCTCTCTCTCTCTCTCTCTCTCTCTCTCTCTCTCTCTCTCTCTGTCTCTCTGTCTCTCTCTTTCTCTGTGTGTTGTTTGTGTGTGTGTGTGTGTGTGTACATATATATGATAAACATATACATCAAACAAACAAACAAAAATTTCAATCTGACACTAAGTTACCAAAAATATTAAGGGATATTGTTTCCTTTTTAAAAAAATTCAATTTGAAACAAAGTTTTTTACATGTGAATCCCAGTTCCTCTACCCTCTCATACTCCCCTATCACCCCCACCAAACCCCAGACCATCTCATTTCTGCTTCCCAGTGAGGGTGAGGCCATCCATGAGAAGCCTTCAAAGTCTGGATAACCAGCCTACACTTCACACCTTCAGGAAAGCTAGGAGGGAAGTGGAAAGGGACAAGATCTCCTGGGCAAATTGAGAGCATGGAGGGAGAGAAGCAGGATTAGGAGAAAGAGAAGGGGAGAAGAAGAAGGGAGATGAGGACATGGGGGGAGCAAGAAGATTGAGTAAGGGGAAGAATAAAGGAGAACAAGAAAGAGATACCTGATGGGAGATGTGATTCTGTATATATGTTTCTCATACTGTTAATAAAGCCCTGTGGCCAATAGAAAACTAGATAGGTGGGGCTAGGAGACTAGGAGGAGGAAGAGGAAGTAGGAGGAGGAGTCGAGATGTAGCCCAGGAAGAAGCAGGAAGCCTGCCGCGCAGCTCCCCATAAGACGACCACATGGAAATACTTAGATAAGTAGAAATGGGTTAATAATTAAGACAGAGCTAGCCCATTAACAATAATGGTAATTGGCCAACAGGATTGTATCAAATACAGAGTCTCTGAGTGTTATTTGGGGCACACGTGGTTGCAGGACAATGGCGGCAGAACCAGCGGCAGCCGGCGGGGAAACCTGCTGT
Organism: Cricetiscus sungorus; assembly: GCA_030556225.1. Taxonomy (NCBI): domain Eukaryota; kingdom Metazoa; phylum Chordata; class Mammalia; order Rodentia; family Cricetidae; genus Cricetiscus; species Cricetiscus sungorus. The sequence goes on along the minus strand of JANBXA010000132.1, from coordinate 24,776,007 downwards.
AACATAATGGTGTCAGAAGCGGGATTGAGAACTTTCATTTAAAACTTAACAAAAGCTTAAGAAATGTTTTAGAAACAAAGGAACAGAGACTAGCAAGACTTCTTAGTAGCAGCATTTTCTCCGTTGGATTTGTTTTGTTGTAGACAGAGATTTGCGCGGCTCCTTTAAGAGAGGTTTCCAAAATTAGCATAAGCGGCAAAAACCGCCTTGCTTTTAAAGAGCTCTGCTAACAATTCATTGGTGTGTACAAGAGCTGCAATGAAGGTTTACACTGTGTTTTAAAAAATACGCTGGCTTGGGAGAGAAAAAGAAACGGGATACAATGGTTTAAAAAGAAAAAAGGAATTAAATGGATGGATGTAATGGTACACGCCATTAATCCCAGCACTCTGCAGACAGAGGCAAGCAGATCTCTGTGATTTCAAAGTAAACCTGGTATGGAATGAATTCCAGGACAGATAAAAGTTACACAGAGAAACCCTGTCTCAAAATATGCAAAAATAGAAGTAGAAGAAATAGAGTAATAAAAAAGCCACGTAAAAATGGAAAGCACAGAGAAATTTTGGATACTATACGCGATTCTGTTGTCTTTAAATTATTTGATTGCTGAGAAAATAACTACTGATAAAAGAAATGCTGCTAGATTAATTCAATTTATATATTTTAAAAATGCTTTGACTCCAAAATTTGAGCCTAAGGACAAGTTACTGGGGAAAAGGATTTCTATTTTTGTTTCCACAGAAAATGGAAGGCTATGGATTCTTTCCAGACTTATGTGGTTTGATCAAGCCAGACCCCCTGAAACAACTCCCGAGGTGATCCAACATTCAAAGCATTTGAGACAAAGCCTTGCAGACTACTGCCAAGATTTCTGCATCTTCTTTGGACCCCCATGACAGCGCCCTCTACCAGCAGGAAGTAGTTTGGAAAGAACGACGCCCAAATTCCCAAATATTGTTTATAAATGTTTGTTTTCATTTAAATGGGCTTGGTTATAAATGGCTATAACCATAAACAATCTTTTTAAAGGGAAAAAGGGAATTATGGCATGGAAATGAATACTTTGCTTTGGAATGGATTTTCTTTTATTGATACAATTTAAGGTCAATTTTATGATATGTATATTTCTCCTCTTGTTTAGGTATTGTGTTTATATAGCTCATTGAAAATGTAATGTATAATTTAGTACAGTTAAAGAGTTACCTATGATAGTCAATACTTGGAGTTAAGTTAGTTAGGTTTTCTAGATATACAGAAATGTATTTGAGATGGATAGGCATTCTTCAAACCTTTCAAAGACCTACAGAATATGGCATTTAAAATGGTTTAGGGATTTTCTTGACAGTGAAGCACAACTGCTCCTGGTAACACCACCTACAGAAGAAAGGAAGATGGACATCGAAGAAACACATTATGGAGTTTGCTTCTAATATGGCAAGACTAGCCATTTGGGCAAGGTACTGCTCTTCTGAACTGTTTGACTTTATGTTGTAGAAACTGGACATGCAGGACCCACAAAAAGGTAACTGCTGATGCAAGATGGACATTGCTACAGGATTCCTGTTTCATGGAAGAGGCTGCCAGACAGCCAGATAGTCTACAGGACACACAGAAAAGTTTCCTGCCTTATTGAGGAGTCTGGACACACATTATGGCCTATGGGCTGAAGATGGAACATTACAGAAGAACTTCGGGTGACTGACCAGGCAATGCATTGTCTCTGTCATTTCTAGAGTTTATATATTATCCTTCTGTGGTCTTTGAAGGAGTTGAAGACAGAGAGTTATGGTTATAGTTTTCCTTAGTTAGGATTAAAGATAAGTTACATATAGGACTTTAGACTGACAAAGATAGGATAGATGATATTTTCTTTAAGTCTTACAAAATGTTAATGGACTAAATATTGTTAACTGTGATTCTTATTTGATAACTGTTGTATGGTATATTTTGCTATGTTAAGGTTAAACCCCTTCTTTTACTTTAGACAGAAAAGAGGAGATGATGGGAGATGTGATTCTGCATATATGTTTCTCATACTGTTAATAAAGCCCTGTGGCCAATAGAAAACTAGATAGGTGGGGCTAGGAGACTAGGAGGAGGAAGAGGAAGTAGTAGGGGGAGTCAAGATGTAGCCCAGGGAAGACGCAGGACGCCTGCCGCGCGGCTCCCGGATAAGACGACCACGTGGAAATACTTAGATAAGTAGAAATGGGTTAATAATTAAGGCAGAGCTAGCCCATAAACAGTAATGGTAACTGGCCAACAGTATTGTATCAAATATAGAGTCTCCTGCGTGTTATTGGGGGCCAGGACGCCAGACCAGCGGCGGGCGGGCTGGTGGAAACTTACATGCTACAGATACCATAATAGAGGGAGCCATTATAGATTTAAGGATAAATCTGGCACTAGGGAAATGCCCAGAGATCTACAAGGATGAACCCAACTAACAATCTAGGACATGTTTTTAAAAATGTATTTTGTTGATAACATTACTGATAATATTATATTATATTACGATATTATTGTTGTGCTTAGTGCACTGCTGTTGGGACCTTAAATTGATACAATTATTTTGGGGGAAAATGACATCATTCTCTAAACTACATAGTGATAATGTAGTATTAAATTGCACATAATCGTCCAGCCCTCTGAATTTTCTAATTTAACCTGTGTCTACAATTAGCACTCAGATCGAGAAACAAACCCATGCTGTTCCCCATAATTTTGGGGGGAACTGATATTTTTGAAATTGAGTATTCACTGACTATATGCTATACACATGAGCACATGCATACACACACACACACACACACACACACACATATTCCAACTGTAATTTCTGAATACAATTTCAGCAATTATACTAGAATTCACTCAGAACAAAACTAGTTTTAATATAATAGTCTAAAAATTGACAATTCACATATAATAATTACATGGAAGAAATAAATTGTTCACAATGGGATATACTACAGCAGAGAAAATTTTAAATAAATGAATTAGCTCTGGGGACATATGAGCAAACCCTTGAAATATATAGAATTCAGCAGAGAAGTGAAAATTTCAAAAGTGTAGAGTTGTATGATAAATGTTTTATAAAGTTAAAAGTAGTGTAATTTTTAGGCATAGGCATGTGTGTGGTAAGAATGAACAAGCAAGTGCATGCTAAACAAGAAATGCAACATTAAAGACTGATTTCACATAAGCCAGACAGGAAGAGATCACAGGTAAAGTAGAGCAGATTATAACACAGAATACCACCTAACACAGGACAATATCAAGAGTGAGGTAGCTGCTGATTATTGTAAAGGAAGGATGATTCTCATATACAGGAACTCTCAAGGAAAGCCAGCACATGGGGCTTACCTAGTTATTGTTTGAACTCTTATTCTTAACTGTAGTGGTGGTCCATGGGTTTTGCTCTCTATTAATTAACTGATGGAGAAGAGTTAACTAGTTGCTTCCAATTATTTCAGGGCTTTTATGGGTTGATTGGATCGTCAGATCTTCACAAAATGATATTCAGAAAATAGGCAAAGGAAGCCAATTGATCCTATTGTTGGACAGGTTTCTGGTTTCTTCTGTGGTTGCAGCAGAATGAGATACAGTTTAAGGTACAAGGAGAAGCCTGTATCAGGGCATTGAAGTTGCTCTTAGTCTCAGGTTATGACTTACATGGTATAAAGCTTAATACTTTAGAAATTTCACATAGAGGGATACTTTGTCAGTCTAGACACATAGGGGAGGGCCTAAGCTACGCTCCAAATGATATAACAGACTTTGAAGACTCCCCATGGAAGGCCTCACCCTTCCTTGGGAGCAGAAAGGGGATGGGATGGGGTTGGGAAGGGGACAGGGGAGGAGCGGGGAACTGGAAATGACATGTAAAATAAGCTAATTTTAAATTTAAACAAAAAATGTTATCATAAAAAATAAAAAATTTTAGAACTTGAAAGGACACAATTATCTAATTTTGTGAATTTTGCTAAGGAAATAGATATGAATTTCCTTGATTTCACAAATAAGTAAAATGGGTAAAATACCATTATTGGGACAGCAACCTGACAAGCGTAGATATGAAAACATTACTAATTTAATGACAACCATATCCCTATTTGGCTTTGATTCTACCTGAGTCCACACCAACTATTTGAGAGCCTACAGACTCACATCTAGAACCAGACAGCCTGGACACCTGTCCTTGTGGATGACTGTGTCAGTGCAGACTCTATCAGTGTAGTATTTGCTGTTTCCATTTAGTTTGCATATTATTTGATTACAAATTGGATTTGACTTTCTCCATGAGGGTCTGACCATGTGAATATGAGCTAAATACCTAACAAACTTCAGGAATAGCACAGCAGAAACTTTCAGTTCTTTCATCTCAGTATTTCAGTTCCCTCTATAAACTTCTGCTTATCTCATCAAGACTAAAGCATAGTAAGGTATTGCATGCAAGGTTGTTGTTTGAATAAATGAAGGTAAATCTGGATTTGAAGTGAAGTAAAACCAAACAAATAGATTTCTTTTTGTTCTAAGAGGAACTTTTAAAATAATATAATAATTCACATAATAGAGTCTCAAATATTATTTCTACCTCACCTTTCCTCCAAAGTAAGATGTAAGAACAAAGGCCCACTTAAACCAGTTTTGGCATGATTAGTAACTCTATGCCAGTGTGACCCATGCCCAAACTAAGTGTTACTGAGAGCTAAGTGGAGATATCTAAGTAAGCACACAAGGTACATGTTCTCTATCTGATGGATTTACTGAAGGAAAACAAGGGAGTCACAGTAATTCTCCTCATACATTGGAAGATGGGATGCAACATAGTAAATGCAACATGCAAATTATAGAACAGCTCTAGCTAACAAATGTAAAATGCTGACTATGTTTCAAGTAATGAACATAGTCTCCTAAACTCCCTTCTCTCCTAAACTTCTAAGTAAGTTTTGAATAGTTCAGAGATTATGAGTCAAGATAACTGGAAAATAGGAGTAAAATCAAACCAGCCTTGTAGTCACTAACATCATTGCTATCCTTGACAAATTCAGAAATGTTAGGAACACGAGTCATGAATGATGTGTGTCCTATGCCAAGTGAACATGTGAATAATGATTGAACATTCTAAGAAACCATGCATGGAACTCTCAAGTTTTGTGTTTCACAGTGTAATCACGGCTGTTTAGATTTAAGTAGTATTGTAAGTTATGGTTCACCCATCTGGTAAAGATATTTTGCATGTAAAATCAAAGCTTTTCTTTTCTACTCTATTTCATTCTCTTTTGAACTCCATTTCTTATACTTGCAATTATGAGCAAGATTCTGAGAAGTAAATCCATTTCCACTCCTAGCTGTACTTGAAAAACATGCAATATGAAGCCTCTACGGAGTGCTCAGCATCAGAAAGATTATTCCCCTGGGCCTAACAGGATGCATTTTACAGCACTCTAGGAAAGGAACCAATAGGCTTTATGGTCCTCAGGAGCTTTGGATGGGTACGAGACCACCAAGAAATAGGATAAGTTTTCAGTGCTGTGGGTGTTTCTAGAAGGGATTTGCTAAACCTCCAAATTTCCTCTCAGGATACTATAAGTTAAGGTGACATGTCTGCAACATATATGTGTTGATGATGTAATTGTGACAAGTTATTTCTGTCATGATGAATTTAAAATATTTCTCCCTTAAATGCTTCCAAGTATATTAATGTAAGTAATATTTTAGAATGTATGAGATTACTTTGTTACTTTCAAGAAAGCCTTAAGTATAGATGAAATCAAATAGCTACAGAAAAAAAATGTTTTTCTATCTGTAATTGCTTTACTTTAAGGATATACTCTTGGATTGGTACAACCCTGCTCTCAAAAAGAAAGTTTCTTATGCACATACTATGAATATCAGTAGTTCTTAGAAAACACCTAAAAACACTGTAAAGATGAAAAGTGATGAGAAAGTCAAGTGTTTTGTTAATTTCTATTATAGACTCTTTGGCATACTTTCTGTCTTTCAAGATGAATTTCAGGTTTACAAACATGCTATGTCTGTTGGAAGCCTTTAAAAGTATTGTGAACTATCAACTCAATTGCTATGATTTCTGTTTCTGGGATAATACCTCAATACTTCTAAGTCTAAAAGCAAAAACAACAATGGCTACCCAACAAATTCCAAACACTCAGATCTCTGACCCTTGAGTAAAGAAGTCTAGATCTTCCATGTAGATTTTCTTACACTAACAAAAGTACTTGTTGAGAGCAAGAAGGTCACAAAAAGGAAACAGTTTTAATTACAGACACAGATGAAAGACATGTCAACCTTGTCTATTTTTACTGTGTGTATATATATATCTGTATATATATATATACAGATATATATTAATAAATATATAAATACAAATAAATGCTTTTTATTTTCCTTCCATTGGTGTGTGTGTGTGTGTGTGTGTGTGTGTGTGTGTGTGTGTGTGTGTGTGTGTGTGTGTGTGTTTGCATGTCAACACTGATAATGCCTGAGCTTGTATCTTAGTTCAGCATTTCACTATACTTTAGGGAACCCCATCTAGAAACAACAACGTGTATGTCAAACATTGACTTTGGGAATGCATAGTTAACGACCACACCTTGTACTGCCTCTTTTGAAGGGAGATGTGAATAGAAGAATGAAGCAGTGTGGGAATACATTTTAATATTTGGAAAAGTGAATGCTACATTAAGATACTAAGTACTACAACAGTTACCTTCAATTTAACTCAAAGATCCATAGATAGTACATTATTTATTAAGACATACTAGATGAGGGAAGAACCACCTCAGAGATGAGAACTCTAAGTATGGCATATGGGGGATTCTGAGGTGAGAAGATTGCTGTGAGCCCCAGGTCAGTCTGGCCTACATGGTGAAAACCAAAGCAGCCTGAGCTAAATAGAAAGACATTTATCACAATAAATGCAACCAAACAATAAAAGAAAACTTAAAAAATAAATTAGTTTCAGGTAGATAGGATAAGAAGACCTAGACTTGTGTGTACTTTTCACAATAGACAGTTTGGCTCTCAGTGATAGACTCAGTGTGCAAATGAGTCATAAGAAAGTATTTGAAGGTCTTACCATAGATAAATAAAAATGTTTGAGGAGATAAATGCACTGAATCTGACTTAAACATTGTATGTTTTATTTATGTATAGAATCACCACATGGCAATTGACTATGTGTGTATTTTATGTTATTTTATGACTACATCAAACAAACATTCCATTTTAAATTATTCTAATTTTCTCCTTAGAAGTGTTTATTGTGGAGAATCTGTAAGAAAGGACAGTTTTCTCAGCTTTGTAGAAGCTGGAGGTTGGTGGAAACTTTGAGCTTCCTTCAATATTCTGTTCCTGGCTATTGTTTTCATTTGTTGTGGCTTTGTGAGCTCCTTTGGCTGTTTGAGTCCTACAGGGGAAAGTGGAATTCCTGGGAACACTTTCATTTTCAACTGTATTCCAGCAAACTAAAATGATGTGTTGACAGCTGAAGTTCACTAACAAGAACACAAGAACTTTACCTGATCCCAAGATATGTAAGCTAGGCAAGTGTTTGAGAATCTCATAGGAACTTCCCTTTTTTTTTTTTTTTTTTTTTTTTTTTACAAATATTCACCCTGCTGCCTAATTTCACTCAAGTATCCTCAAATTAAAATATGAGGAAAGTAACTATTGAGCTACAAAGCTTGGAACTAAATGAAGATTTTATCTGAACTGGTTCCTGGTAGAAAAAAGTATTAGCTTTATATTTTGTGAATTTGATGTTATTTTCATGTTTCTGTTCCCAAATGATTAACAATCATACCCACATGTAAATAAGGCAGAAATAGGAGCTATTCATAAACAAGAAAGTGTAAGAAAACATGAAAGCACTACTCTTACATTTATGAAAACAAATTCAGGTGTCAAACTTTCTTTCTTAAAGTCTATACGTTAAATGTGAGCTTCCTTACATTCTTTCAATACTTGCTCAGTTCACTAATGTGGTGCCATCCAAAAATTCTGAAAACCAACATAACTTGGATATTAAATGGATACATCTTTTCTTTATACTTTTGAATCACACATTAACTGTGTGTTGGAGGAGAGGGGAGAGAATTATTTAGTAGGTGTACCATTGATGGCTGGATGCAGGGGAGTAAAGAACAATAGAGATACTTGGGAAATGGTGACTCCCATTCTTAAGAAACATCATGAAAATTAAGACTGCTATTTTCAATTGTTCATTGCCAATGAAAAAATTACAAAACTCTCACAAAAATCAGACAGTCTTACTAATACAGTCTTATTAATACAGTCATCCACATTTCTGTAAGTTGAAGAAACATAAATGCTGCCAATGCTCATGTTTGAGATGAAAGACAAAATACAGAAGATTTCTGGGTTCCTGAAAAGACCACTCTTTGCATTTAAATATATGACTGAAAGACTATAAGCTAACATAAGCTCACTATGAGGTATATATGATGTGGCAAACTATGAAACACAAATGTTTAGTCAGGTTGCAAGCACCACACTGGAAAAAGCAAGTGAGGGAGAAGGTGATTATCCAACAGGCCCAGCTCACTCACCTTTACTCTTTCCCATGAATACAGGTTAGGATAAGCATCCACTAACTTCACCTATGCATTCCCAATCTGTTTTGCAGTGATTACAGACTATAAATCACACTGAGGGAAATGTTGCCTTATTTTAAGACATTCTTTAGCTAGAAACAGTGCTCACCAATAATACAGATGACTAGTAGATATAAGAAACAACTTCTTAGCAGTTGTTTAGTAGTGGAGCTAGGGAGACACCATGGTTTTGTGCAGCTTCTGATTTCATGTTTCTCCATTCTGTTTTAGGAGGTAGAACTGCAATTCTAGAAGACTAGAGGGAAAATCTTTCATGGGTTTCTAAAATAATCATGTAAATATTTGTGAGTTAAATATACATATATAAGTTCTCATGAAAATTTGCCTTTCTTAGAAAGCTTAAGGGTAAATGAATGCTTAAGGTGGAAGTAACATGAGTTACTCTGGCTTCAATGTGCCAACTAGTAGATAACTTTGAGGATAAACCTTAATTGGCTGATTCACAGCTGCTTCTTAAAGTCAACTTGAGATGAGCTTAGTTTGAAAATAACATTGAAAATAATCATTCATCACAACTAAAGCAAAACTCTCTAAACACAAGAAAGGACGCTTGGCCAACTGGATCTCTGAGGTTATCCCCATTGCTGGCAGTGAAAGAGTTAGTGCCACCCCTGGGGAGAGGCAGGAAGCAGGCAGGAGGTAGGGGGCTCTTTAAAACCCAGTACAGTTAAGAAACTGATTCAGCAATTAGTTTTATTATTGTTTGTGAGTTTTTTTTGTTGGGTTTTATCATTGTTTGTTTGCTCTTATTGTTATTTTCTTTTTCTAAATTAATTTTTCTATTTCTTCTTTCATTTCAGTGAAATGTTCTTCACACATAGAAATAGGAGATCTGCATATTAATGGACACTGTAACCCAGGAATCAAACAATAACTACCCAACAAATGTAGATCATGATGGGAAACCTAGTCTTAACTGGTACCTTTACATCATGGCTACTATACCTATGGATCACGGAACAAAAAGGAAAGGGGACAGAAAGACTGTATTATTAATTTAGTGGAAACTCAGTGAAACATGGAAAATTGAATTGCTTCTTAAAATCCTTTTTTTTTTCATTCATATAATTCCTTCTTTTTGTATGTATTTGCAATCCTTGCTTTCTGCAGGATGGCAATAGTGGGGGGAAATCATCAGGAAACAGGGCAAATTGATTTAAACACTGAGATCCTGATAGAATCTGGTCATACTGTCCCAGAAGCTGGAAGTTCTGCTGACTACTGTGTGTCTTCATTTCCTGGGCTTAGCAGGGATACTGAGCTTAAGAATGAAAAGACGATGAGAAAAATCTATCTTCTACAACATTCACACCCCAGCAGGAAAGTACCATACCAGAAATTTCACAAGAAAGTCGGCTCTCATGAGAATGTCAGCCAGACTCTTAACCATTTTGATGAGTTCAGAAGAGGTTCCATCAAAAAGCTTTCAAATTCCCATCCCAGATGACCCCACAGATCCCTCTGAGAGTCACCCAACACCACTTCATAGTTCCCATAAACACTTGGACCCTTCCCTGTGAAAGCCAACAAGTTTTCCCAAAAGTCCTTTACATACCACGTCTTGCCAAATGAGCTATCTTGGTGGGAACTGTTGGAACTTTCCAGACAATTTTATACTAAAAGCAAAATATTCTTCAGTCACCAGCATGCCCACACAGTTTTCTGGGACTGTCAGTGTTTTCATATTTCATATGCTATGTACAAAGTCACTTACCTTCCCCCACAGCCAAGTATTTCTGTCAGAATACTTAGTAAACAATGTTTTATAACTGAAATAATTACTGATGTCAATGATCCCATTAATATTCTGTAATTGCAAACATTTTACATCAAATCTCTATATAAAAAAACGGAACTGCTCACCTCTACTTTGTGAATCAGCTAAATGATTTATCTGTGGAAAAAATTTCTAAAATATAGATTCAGAAAGACATCTACCACATGATGACTTTTCCATATGGCATCTCATAATTATTTTGCTGTGTGTGAACATGGTGAAAACAGTTTCATAATTCTCCAAGGGTCAGAGTAAATTATTTCAATTAGACATATCTCATAGCAAACATTACCTTAGGGTTCATTAATAATATTACCTGAGAAGGAACAGCTGCCTTTTATGAATAAAAAGCTGTCAGTTTCTTAACTGCTTCTTACCATAGAAACCTTTTTGTGGCTCTAAAAAAAATGGCAGCTTTTCTCATGCTTTACCTAAACACAGCACTTGGCAGCAGGGGCTTGGTTGCAATCTTCAGCTAGGGAGCTAGTGGGTGGACATATATATATATATATATATATATATATATATATATATATATATATATATATATTCTTGTATAAATCACACAAGTCTCTTGGTATTTATTTTAGGTAATGCTGGAAATTGTACAGTGTCCCAACAGGCCATGTAAAGGAGTTTTGTGACTTTATGCAGTTTTTTCATGCAAAAGCTCTACTCTGAATGTAATTCCAGAATATGGGACAGTACAGAAGCTTCAGAGGATAGGTCTACTCTGCTTCCTCTCCCTCTTCTTTGAAGCCTTGAAAGTATGGGATAGGTCAACTGGAGTAACACAATAGCAGCAATTAATAAGGCATTCCTTGACCTGCATTGAAAATTCAATCCCTGTTTCTGAGTCACAGAAATACTCTAATCGTAAAAATGAAAGGCCGGAACATTTCTCTGTAAGTTGTTGTTACTCTGTTAACAGTTGGGTGGACTACACATTAGTGAGATCACCAGCCAGGCTTGGCCTTATTATCACTAGGCTCTGGGCATGAATATTTACAGATGAGGTGAGGGGTGAGACCTTCCTAAGATTCTCTATGCCCAAGAAGTATGTAATCTTATTATAATGTACAGTCTTGCTACAACAAGAAGCTGCTGCAGATGAGGGTGGCATTGACACTAGGGTAGCAATTTGGATGAGGACTCTTCACCAACTTTGCTTGCTTTTGGCAAAACCTTCCCAATATAATGCACATTTATCTTTGGGGTACTAACAAACTGTTTATTTGTTTTGTCATTTGTTACCAGTTGGATGAAGCAATGGTGGAAGACAGAGGCATCAATCAGCATTAACTCATTAGGTATTATTTTCTTGGCACTGGAACCAAATATAACCTCAAATTTTCAAGAGGTCTTGAATGAGAGTTGTAGCTGTGATTCTGTGAGCATTTTTGAAACAAACTGTGCTTAGCAATTATGATGAAAATTTCAAAGAAAACTAAAGTGGAAACACAAATTTTCAAGTGCCTGCGGTCTATACATTTTTTTTCTCATGAGCACGTAAGAAGCCATAGTTGAAGTAGTCTGCCATGAGAGCAAGGAAATTTGGGAGGAAAGAGAGTTATCAAAAAATTTACTAGCATTTATATTTTCTCTAAATATACTTAGCTGGAGGGGAAAGAGAGGAATCAGTGCATTGGGAAATAAAACAAAAATTACCACCAGAAAGGCCATTTGCATAATTGCTTTTAACTATACCTTATTTTATTAGAAAAATTAATTATTATGTAGCAACATAAAATTAACATATTAACATATTAATAGGATATCATGTGATTATTTCGCACATGTATATATTGTATAATGTTAATATTAGCCAAATATATTCATCTGAAAATTATCATTTCTTAATGTAAAATATTCATCCTCCAGGGAAAAGTCCCCTAATTCATTATCCAATACCAAGTGGTCAGCTATGAAATCATGTATAAGCAAGCAACCCTGAATAGACTCACCAGGTCAAATATACAAGTGTATACTGTGTGTATGTGTGTGTGTGTGTGTGTGTGTGTGTGTGTGTGTGTGTAAACCAATTGAGGAAGAATAAGAGGAGACAAGATATTATCTAGGGGTGAGAAGAATTGAAAAGAAAAGGAAAATGTTATTATTATATTTTATCTTTTAAAAACCTTTTAAAATTCTCTTTTGACCTTTTTGAAATCTATAGGGCACTGCTGGTGTACAATGGCACAGTAGAATACCTTGCACTTGTCTAACTGCATGTCAGTACACACTGCTCCTTTCCCCACTCCTCTCTCTGCTTTCTCTGCATTCAGTAACCACATTCTCATTTTAAACTAGATTACCTGTCTTAGATTTTTCTTATGAAAAGAACACATGGTGATTCTCTTTATGTCTGGTTTATTTCACAACATAATAATATCTAGATCTATCTATCTTATTCCGAAAGATAGAATTTCATTTTATGGATGAACAGTATATACACCACATTTTATTGATCCATTAATCAACTGACTGAAAATATATATGAATACAATGAAGGAAATCATGGAACTTTAAACAAATCTCATGTTATGTTATTATTTTTGTTATTATTATTATTCCTTGTGGAGAAGCAAAGATTTATTTGGTGTAATGTGTTGTTGCCATCCTAGAACTTAAAAATAAAATCTTATATTTTGTGTCTCCACTACCACACAATGTTATGCATTCTAGTTTTAAAATATATTTCTACTTCAACCAAACTAATTCACAAAAGACTAAGCACTAAAAATAAAGCCATAACAGCAAGCCTACACCATGCTCTCCACGATCCACTGAATAGTTAAGTGTTTATTTATTTCATCATTTCTTCTTCTTATAATGGTTTCCATCTAAACAAATGAACCATCATCTACCCAATTGCTCAGAACAAAAACTTAAGTTATTGTTGTTTTCTTTCTCTTATATTACATACCCAAATCAGTGTCAAACTATATTTTATATTTATCACCAGTAGCTTTGTGTGATTTCCACATATATCACCATAATTTGACTTTAGTGTTATTAATGGTTTGAAAGCATCCTCTATATTCCTAAAACTATTCATACTTCAAAATCTATAATTTGACCTCCAGTCAACTATTAATGATCTCTTTTTATTCTTTGTGCGTTTGTATATACACGTGTTCAAATATGTACCATTGCACTAGAGTACAACTGCACACACACACCTGTGTGCACATACATATAAAACCAGAAAATGACTTCTGGTTTTGTTCTCAGGAACACCATTCTTCCTTTGAGACAGGGTCTCTCACTGACTTGTAGCTAGAGGATCTGCTCTGCCTCCCTACTGATGGAGTTACAAGGACTTACCATGCCTTGCCTAACTTTTTACTGGGTTCTGGGAATGGACTCAGGTCCTCATGCTTGTGCCACAAGGAGTTTACAACCACCTCAGCCTAACTGGTGATCTTTTGCAAAGAGGTTAATCAAATCATATGCCGTATTCTAATTCACCCTTCTGGTTACTTCTCATTCTTTTGAGAATAAAATCCATAGCTTCTGCCATGCCTTCTAAATCCAGCCACTGACAGCTACTTATAATTCTACCTCACAGTTCAGCAGCACTTGCCTTCACACACTTACACCTAAGCGTAGTTCTCCCTACCTCAGGTAGCTCTTGTAATCTTGTAACTCTTATATTCTGGATATTTGCATGGGTCATTCTCTTCTTTCACAGACTCCTTCTTCCTAAATAATGCCCCCACAAACCCAGAGTTTACCCTACATGATTCTAGCTAGGTGGTGTGTGTAGCAATAGCTATAATGATTAATTTCATATGTGAACTCAATTGAACTGAAGGATGACTGGACCACAAGTAAACTGATATTTCTGGTTATGTCTGGCAGGCTTTTGTATGAGGAGATTAACATTTTATCTGATAAACTAATAAAGGAGATTCCTTTATTACAGTAAACATGAATACCACCTCATCTGAAGTATTCTTAAATGTAACAAAAGGATGAAGGAGGGTAAATTGCACCCTCCTTGCTTGTGCTTCAGTGTTCACCTTCGCTCAGATTTTGATGCTGTTGGATCTGAGAAAGACCCTAAGTTAGACCCGACTATTACCGGCCCAATTCTCAAGTTCTTGATTTGGAGTAGGTCTTACATCAATGTGCCCTGGGCTTCCAGTGCCTCTTGGCTAGGGCATTTCTGAGTCTCCAGCTGCTGGAAGCAGATTATAGGATCAGTCATATGAGAGCAGCTTTCCTTTGTGTCTTCATCAATCACAAATCTCTCTCTCTCTCTCTCTCTCTCTCTCTCTCTCTCTCTCTTTCTCTTCTTTCTTTCTCTCTCTCTGTTTCTATGCTTCTCTGAAACATCTTGACCAATGCATTGTTCTTTCACCCTGCTTCAATTTTGTTCTTAAATATTTTTGACATATTTGTGGGCTATATGTATTGGCTTCTATAAACAGAAATTCCATTTGGTTACTGTTATTTTTATTTTATTTTATTTGGTTTTTCAAGACATGGTTTTTCTGTATTGTTATGAAACCTGTCCTGGTACTCATTCTGTAGACCAAGCTGGCATGGAACTCATAGAGATCCACCTGCCTCTGCTTTTCAAGTGTTTGGATTAAAGGTGTGTACCACCAATGCCTGGATCTACTAGAAAAATAATCTTTATGAATTCCGAGTGCCTAGAAACATTGTTTACCATAATGTGCACGCTAA
This sequence comes from Cricetiscus sungorus, assembly GCA_030556225.1. Classification (NCBI taxonomy): domain Eukaryota; kingdom Metazoa; phylum Chordata; class Mammalia; order Rodentia; family Cricetidae; genus Cricetiscus; species Cricetiscus sungorus. The sequence continues at coordinate 24,760,875 of JANBXA010000132.1, read as the reverse complement.
ATAAATATTAATGATCTAAATTATTACATTTTATTTCATTTTCTTTTTAAACTCTTCACTATGTAGCCCTGACTGTCCTGGAACTCACTCTGTAGACCAGCCTAGCCTCCAACTCACAGGGATCTGTCTGGCTCTGCCTCCCAAGTGTTGGCATGAAAGGGATACATCACCACTGCCAAGCTTTATTTAAAAAAATTTAAATATATAAAAATAGGTATCAATATATGCCACATAGTTAAATCTGCATGTGTTCCATGTTAAAGGAAGTAAACAGGTCTCATAATTGGCTAGACAAAACCTGACTAGTTGACCTAAAAGTTATAATGCCTTTCTCACTCACAATTTAATAGTTCATAATAGTCTCAATATCATATATTAACTCTCTCTGAATTTGTGTGTTTGAGGATCCATAATTTTTTGTGTTCACTTCTCATATGTAAGATAATAAATCTTTAGTTTCTGCTTATAAACCATTAAAAGTTTAGATTATTATACACTCAATTCTCTGATGAGATAACAAATTTAATTAACTAAATAATTTATAATAAAATATTAATTTTGGTTCATAATTCTAAAACTGGAAAGTTCAAGGTCTGGTGGCCACAACAGATGAGTTCTTTCTTAGTGGGAGGTGGGCTTAGGAGGTTTTTCAGAATCCAGAGTACTGAGAGATATGACAGATTGAAAATCCTATCTCATATCTCTTTTCTTCAAACATAGTCTTATAATATTAGGTTCCATCTCATGGCCTGATTCATCTCAAAGGTTCTACCTTCAAATGCCATAGTTAACTTTTTAATTTAACACCTCAAACTGGAAAAGGAATTTCAACATGACTGTCTACAGGGCCCTCATATCCAAAGCAGACTATATAATCTATAAGATCTCTTCCCTATTACATGATTCTATTGAAAATATGGAGGAAGATGGAAAGTCTTCATTTCTTCGCTTTCATTTACTTACGATCTTCTTATATTTCAATTCTTCAGCTTCTCTGTGTGTAAATATAGCATAAATGAAGTCATTTGAGAGCCAAGATTTTTATTTGCCCAGAGAACTAAAATGTTAAGGCTCTGCTTTGACTCTATGTTCCTGGAAAGTCTCACAATTAATGTGACTAATTTGTGATCCAACTAGTCAACACTATTCCTTTTGAAGTTAATTGTTTAATTTATAAAATAAAAAATATAGAAAATTTAAAATCTTGTTTTTATAGTTCCAGTCTCAGATAGGTTTCTCTGGGAATAGGCACTGAAAGCCCCCTCCGAAGGGAGACCCTCACTCAAATCTCGGGAATAGCGCGCACCCAGTGAGGCACCGAGACCGGACTTGCTGCAATCACACGAGGAAGTTTATTGAAAACGAAATTGGATGAGATCTCAGGCCAGCATGCTGGGGTCGAGACTCTACACCCACGGGGAGTGGAAGAGTTCGACCCCGACCCAAACTTGTGACAAGCTTATAAAGGCAAAAACATCAAAAGAGTGGAAGGAAATAGAGGAAGTCCAAAGTTACACGTTCACTTATCAGCTGACTAGGTAGGGGGTAGGGGAGATCCGGAGTTACATGTTTACTTATCAGTTAAGCTATGTATTGTATTAAACAAGGCGTTGGAACATTCCACAGAGGTTGTTGGGACATCCTGGAGTTATCTCAGGAACTATTTTTCTCAAAAGAGTTCCGTGAGCGACCTCGTGAGCGACCACCTGCAGGGGATGGAGGCCCTAGGGTGGCGAGTTCATGTCCCTACAGACAGCTAGTAAATTTTTTACTTTTCATTCCCCACTTCTTCTTGTGAATTGCTCTAATCTTAGAGCGATCCCTCAGTTTCTTGTAGTATCTGGTACTGCTGTCTTAAGACCATTACCTGGATAGCACTTATCCTTTCTTTTATAAATGCCACCAGCCTATTTAGAATACATGGCCCGAAGGTTAGGATCAGCATCAAAATGATTAAAGGCCCGGCCACGGCGGAGACCAGAGTAGAGAACCAAGGTGACCGATTAAACCAATTTTCATACCATCCTTGGTATGCTTCTCTTTCTTTTTTTCTGTTTTCTAGCTTTTCTCTAAGCCTTGCCATGGAATCTCTGATGACACCGGAATGATCTACATAGAAGCAACATTCTTCCTTTAAGGCAGCACAGAGCCCTCCCTCTTTAAGAAAAAGCAGGTCTAATCCCCTTCTGTTTTGCAGCACTACCTCTGACAATGAAGTTAATGACTCTTCTAGTTTAGTTATGGAGTGTTCCAATGCTCCCAGGTCTGCATCCATAGCCGCTCTGAGCTCATTATAGTAGTAGGGCTGCTGAATAAGGGCGGATGCTCCAGTCCCAATCCCTGCTGCTACTCCTAATCCTAACAAGACAGCTAAGGTCAGGGTAACAGGTTCCCTCTTGTAACGAGTACGGTGATCAAATTCATCTATAAATGAACCATCATCATGATAGATGACCCTAGGCACCAGCTGGACCAAAATACAAAAGTCCCTAGTACTGTTAAAAAGTGACGTATGCAGGCAGGGGGTCAGGCCAGTGCCACAGGCCCACCAAGTATCTGGGGGGGGGGGTACTAGATATTGATTTGGGCCATCTGTCAGGGTGTTAATAGTTACGTTACAGAGGGGCTGGTGTCTGGTAGGCACTTTGCCTATACATAGTCCAGTGCCTGATACCGCTGACAGGGTCAACTTTCGTTGGCTCCCCCAGGGGCAATGCGAATGGTCAGAAGTAACATTATAGCTCCGCATTTGAGCTATTCCCTCATAATAAGGGGGACTAGAAGCAAAGCACAGCCAGCAAGATTGGGTAGCAGTGGGGTTTGTGCGGTTTAAAACAACGAACGCACTATCAAGCAGATTAAATAGGCGATCCTCGGTTCTCATAGGGGGTGGGAGGATGTGATCAAAAGAGGGTATGGAGTAGGGCTGGTGGAGGAACCTTCCTTTGGTGATGGGGTGAGACCAGGAAGTCTCTCAGGCCTGGGTAGGGGGTTATCAAGCACCGGATTGGGGCCTACCGGTTGTGCGGGCGGACTCTCTATCTTCATCCTAATAGCAAAAACAAACCCTGGGTCTCCTGCTCCAGTATAGACTCTCCACCCCCAGCGGTTACCTTTCACCCATCGACGATCTTGTTTTCCCTGTGCTGTGAAACTAATATTCAGAGGGTTGCAATAGTTGCCTTTGCATGGCCCCTGAGGGCCACCCGAGGCCCCGGGAGCACATCCAGTCTTATAAGATGGGTACTTAGATGTGTCTCTCTCTCCTCTTTCTGGCTCTTCCGGCTTACGACCCTTTTTTACTATAATCAGATCCCAGGAGGAGGAAGGATTCCAGTTGGCTTCTCCTGTGGTCTCACATCCCCATTTAGCACAGAAATAACCTGATGCCCCTCCACATCGCCTCTTCATCTCTCTGTTATGTCCCTGCCCGGGGCAGACGTAGAAGTCTGCTGCCTGGAGGTTGGCTCGGAAGAATTGTCCGGAACATCCCAATGTGCTCCCTATACCATGAGGGACACATTGTTCCTCCGGGGGTGGTTTATCTAAATTGTCATAATTAGAAAGATCCCAGGCCAGGGAACCGGCAGCTAACTTACAGATATCAGGTGCAAGATCCGGCCACCAAGTCCAAGGGGGGTGCACTGTGGTTTTTGACCACACAATGGTGCCCTCTTCATTAAGCACTTCCCATGTCAGTCTTTGGGGGGCATGAGGGTTATCCCCCAAGGTTGGGGCTACGGCGAAGGCGCAGCTTAAGAGGATTGTCACTGGCTGCCACTGTCCAATTATGTTCGCGGTTGTCTTCATTTTGACTGGGTGCCTTTTTTATGTGAGAAGCGTGGATCCAGGCAGCAATCCCGTCTACCTTTACTGCCGTGGGAGTAGTCAACAGCACCAGATAGGGTCCTTTCCACCGAGGCTCAAGCGTGCCAGCGCGATGTCGTCTGACCAAGACTGAGTCTCCGACTTGGAACCCGTGGGGCACTGCGGTGGTCCCTGGAGTGTAGGCTTCTTTGATCTGATTCCAGATCTGTGTTTTGACAACTTCTAAGGCCTTCAAGTGAGTAAACAGAGCAGAGGAGGAGGGAGAGTCAGTGCAAGGATCCAATATCCCGCCTGATTCAGTCAAGGGGGGGTCCCCCATGTAGGATTTCATAAGGGGTAAGGCCGAAACGTCCAGGAGTGTTTCGGACCCTAAGGAGCGCAAAGGGGAGGAGGGTCACCCAGTCTTTGCCGCCGGTCTCAATAGCCAATTTAGTAAGGGTCTCTTTTAGGGTTCTATTCATTCTTTCTACCTGTCCTGAGCTCTGGGGTCTGTAAGCACAATGTAATTTCCAATTAGTCCCCAGTTGGGTGGCCAACTCCTGACTTACCTGGGCAACAAAAGCAGGCCCGTTGTCCGAACCGATTACCTTGGGAATCCCGAACCTGGGCAGGATTTCTTCCAGTATCTTCTTGGTTACTACTTGAGCAGTTTCAGACTTGGTGGGAAAGGCTTCCACCCATCCTGAAAAAGTGTCTATAAAAACTAGAAGGTACTTATTACCATATTTTCCTGGCTTAATTTCAGTGAAGTCTACCTCCCAATAAACTCCCGGCCGGTCTCCCCTCATCCTTTTTCCAGGTTCTTTGAACGGCCGGGCAGCATTGGTCAAGGTGCAGGCCTGACATGACTCTACTACCTCTTTTACTACTGTATTTAATCTTAGAACATAATATTTAGAACCTTTGATTAATTGCTTAAGCTTTTCATTTCCAAGATGAGTTAGCTGGTGTATTCGTCTCACATAGTCATGCCCTTCCTTAGAGGGCAGAATGATTTGTCCATCCTTGGTTTTTGCCAATCCGCCGGAACTGAACATCCGAGCTTTTCCTGCACAGGCCATATCGTTGATTAAATCATAATCTTTATAGGGATAGATGAAGCTGGGATCCATGGCTTGCGGGGGTTCTGGCGGGGTTCCAGTTTCTTCCGCCAGTACTACCGCTCCCTGGGCAGCTTGCTTTGCCGTTAGATCAGCCATCTGGCTCCCCTTTGTGACTGGGTCAGCCCCCTTCTGGTGTCCCAGGCAGTGGACAATGGCTAATTTTTTTGGAAGATGTATGGCTTCTAGGAGGGCCAGGATTTCTTCTTTGTTTTTAATGTCTCTTCCTGCTGAGGTGAGTAGGCCCCTCTGCCTGTAGATGGCCCCATGAATGTGGGCTGTGGCGAAAGCATAACGGCTGTCGGTGTAAATGTTGATAGCCTTACCTTCTGCCAGACGCAGAGCTTGAGTCAGTGCCAGAAGCTCAGCTTTTTGAGCAGAGGTTCCTTCTGGGAGATTGCTAGCCCAAATTACCTGCTTTCCGTCTACCACCGCTGCTCCTACCCTTCTTTTACCTTCTACCACAAAACTGCTGCCATCCGTATACCAGTTAGGCACCCCCGGCCAAGGTTGGTCAGTCAGGTCTTTCCTGGTCCCGGTTTCTTCAGCCAGGACATCAGTGCATCGGTGCACCGGGGTAGAGTCGTCTGCTTTGGGGAGCAGGGTGGCCGGGTTGAGAATAGCAGGAGGAGCAAAGGTTATTCGATCGTTTAACAACAGGCTCTGGTAATGTGTCATCCGGGCGTTTGTCATCCAGCAGTCGGGGGGCTGCCGCACAATACTTTCTAAAGCATGGGGAGCAATTACAGTCACATACTGACCCAGAGTGAGCTTATCAGCGTCTCTGACAAGCAGGGCTACTGCAGCAATGGCTTTCAAGCAAGAGGGCCACCCACTGGCAACGGGGTCTAGTTTTTTAGATAGGTAGGCCACCGGCCGCTTCCAGGGCCCCAGGGTCTGAGTCAGAACTCCACGGGCCACTCCAGCCCGTTCATCAACATATAGAGTGAAAGGCTTAGTCAGATCTGGCAGGGCCAAAGCAGGAGCTGTGAGCAGGGCAGTCTTTATATTGTCAAAGGCTCTTTGGTGCTCCTCCGTCCAGGTGAATGGGACTTTTTCTTTAGTGAGTGGGTACAGAGGGGCCGCCAACGTGGCGAACCCCGGTATTCAGAGTCTACAAAAACCTGCAGTTCCCAAAAACTCACGTACTTGTCGAGGAGTGGTGGGGGTCAGGATCTGCATCACAGTCTTTTTCCGTGCTTCAGTGAGCCACCGCTTCCCTTCTCGGAGGGTGTATCCTAGGTAGGTCACCTCCAAGCGACATAACTGGGCTTTCTTGGCAGACACCCGGTACCCCAACTCACCCAATTCCTTTAGGAGCTTTTTGGTCCCATCGAGGCACAGTTCCTGGGTCGAAGCTGCGAGTAGTAAATCATCCACGTACTGCAAGAGAGAAATCTGAGGGTTCTGGGCCCTGAAGGGCGCAAGGTCACGGTGGAGGGCTTCATCGAAAAGAGTCGGTGAATTTTTGAATCCCTGTGGCAACCTAGTCCAGGTCAGTTGATCCGTATGTCCTCCTTCGGGATCTCGCCACTCAAAAGCGAACAGGGGTTGGCTACTCGGATGCAATCTGAGACAGAAAAAGGCATCTTTCAAATCCAGAACGGTGTACCAGGATCGTTCAGGCGGTAAGGAACTCAGCAAGTTGTAAGGGTTGGGCACAGTTGGGTGAATGTCCTGTACCCGTTTATTGACTTCTCTTAAGTCCTGGACGAGTTCGATAATCATTGGTTCCAGGCTTATGTACCGGCAGGAGGGGGTATTCCAAGGGGACCGGCAGGGAATCAGTATACCTTGTTGTAACAGTCTCTGGATATGTGGTCGAATGCCTTCTTTAGCCCCTTGAGTTATGGGGTACTGTCTGACTGAGACGGGGGTGGCAGCCGCTTTCAGCTCAACTACGACGGGTGGTACTTGTTTGGCCAGTCCCATTCCAGCCTGCTCTGCCCAAACCTCTGGAAAAGCTGTCAGCCACTCTCTAGGGGGCAAAATCCCAGTCTTGGGTTCATGGAGGCGATATTCTTCTTCTAGACTTAAAACTAAGCATGTTATAGGGGCCTCTCCCCAGGTGACTTCTGGTCCCTTCGGGGTGAACTGGACCTGAGCCTTTAGTTTGGTCAACAAGTCCCTCCCCAGAAGGGGTGCAGGGCACTCAGGAATCACAAGAAAAGAGTGCGTTACTTGGTGTTTTCCTATTTCTAAACTTCTTTCCGTTGTCCAGGGGTAAAGTTTACTTCCAGTGGCTCCCATAACCAGAGTTCTTTTTGATCCTAATTGTCCTAATGGTTTAGTCAAAACTGAGTGTTCGGCTCCTGTATCTACTAAGAAATTAATGGGGTTCCCCTCCACAGAGAGAGTTACCCTAGGCTCGGGGAGGGGGACCGAGCCCCGACTCCCCTAATCTTCCTCCAGGGCCAGTATCTTGGGGCCCTTTTGTTTCTTTCGGGGGCAATCTCTGGCCCAGTGTCCTTTTTCTTTACAGTATGCACATTGGTCTTTCTCAAGTTGTAGCCTCTGTCCTCTCGGGGGTCTTCTTGCCCTGTTGCCCAGGTGTCCTGACTGTCCTTTCTCTGACCTTTCTCCACCTACTACTGCGGCCAAAATCTTAGTCAAATTCCTCTCTTGGCGGCGATCCCGCCCGAATTTCCCTCTCCTCTGCCTCCTTTTTTTCTCTTTCTTGTTTTTCTTCCTCGGTCTCTCTCTTTGTGATACACTTTCTCTGCCTCTTTTACTAAATCCTGCAAAGTATAATCCTGGAGCCCCTCTAATCTCTGCAACTTTTTCTTGATATCAGAGGCCGACTGCCCTATAAAAGCCATGGCTACAGCCGCCTGCTGTCCCTCCGAGGAGGGATCAAATGGGGTATATCTCCTATAAGCCTCCATCAGTCGCTCCAAGAAGACAGAGGGTGGCTCCACTGGACCCTGTAGGATTTCTCTTACCTTTGCCAAATTGGTGGGTCACCGTGCGGCCCCTTTGAGACCTGCCACTAGAGCCTGGCGGTAGACTGTGAGACGCTCCCTACCTTCTGCAGAGTTGTAATCCCAGTCAGGGCGGACCAAGGGGAAAGTGGCATCTATAAGATTAGGGATGTTGGTGGGGGTCCCATCTGGTCCTGGAACATTCTTTCTGGCCTCCAGGAGGATCCTCTCTCTTTCTTCAGTCGTAAAGAGGACCTGCAAGAGTTGTTGACAGTCGTCCCAAGTGGGCTGATGAGAATACATCAGGGACTCGAGGAGTCCCGTCAAGCCTGAGGGGTTTTCTGAGAAAGAGGAGTGGTTAGTTTTCCAGTTGTACATATCAGCTGACGAAAACGGCCAGTATTGCAGTGGGACTAGTTGCCCTGGAGCTGGGGCGGGTCCATAAGCCCGTAATGGTAAGGCAACCGTGGAGTCAGGTCCTGCGCCAGATCCCTCCAGCTGAGACCCCTGCGGCTTCGAGTTCCGGCCGCTGGTCCTGTTTCGGAGGCCGTCCGAGAGTCCGTTGGGGCTGGCACCTGTGGGGGGGCTGCATGAGGAACGGGTTGAGGATATGGGGGAGGAGGGTGGTCAAGGAGGGAAACATCATCAATTTCAGGATAGATCCTAGGGGGAGCAGATGGAGCGGGCGCCGGCGGATCTGAAGGAGGTACTTTCGGTTTTGCGGCCACGGCCACCGTCACCGTCTCTATCCCTGATGTCCAAGGTTCCATCCAGGGTGGTGGGTTTTGGACTAGGTTCTGCCACACGAGGATGTATGGAACCTGATCAGGGTGTCCCTCTGAGTCCTGAAAGATAATTCGCTTGACAGCGGAAATGACAGATAGGTTAAAAGTTCCTCCCGAAGACCATCCTACACCAAAATTTGGCCATTCGGAGGAACAAAAAGTTTCCAAGGTCTTTTCTGACTTCAAGAGAAAGATTATGAGCCCTAGTCTTAACGTCCGTCCAATGGTTCAGAGTCAGTGTTAGTGGGGTCGTCACGGTCTGTCCCATGTCTACCTCTATTAACAAAAATAAGCACAAAGACAGAAAGACAGAAACACAAAAGCAGCTGTCGACTCCCGAGTCGACCAGTAATTCTGAGAGAGTCAGACAGGCTAGAAATGGCCCCTTTGACACCAGTCGTCAAGGAGAAAATTTATCTCCCGACCTTCCCTGCAGAGGTCCACCAGGCGTCCCTGGTCCTCCTCCTGTCCTCCTGGGACGTCTCCCAGGGCGAACAAACGGTGGACACCTGGACACGTCTATCCCTGTCCACTCCACCCTCCTCCTGGAGAGCGGCCTCAATAGAGCGTTTGCAAAGACGAAACTGCGATCGCACCAGATTTTTGAACAGGCCACAAACACAGAGTCACAACAGAACAGAAATTCTTACCTCCAAGTGGGTCTAGGACTCCTGGGTGGTCGCGCAACTCCGGACGAGTCCCCAAAATGAAAGCCCCCTCCGAAGGGAGACCCTCACTCAAATCTCGGGAATAGCGAGCACCCAGTGAGGCACCGAGACCGGACTTGCTGCAATCACACGAGGAAGTTTATTGAAAACGAAATTGGATGAGATCTCAGGCCAGCATGCTGGGGTCGAGACTACACCCACGGGGAGTGGAAGAGTTCGACCCCGACCCAAACTTGTGACAAGCTTATAAAGGCAAAAACATCAAAAGAGTGGAAGGAAATAGAGGAAGTCCAAAGTTACACGTTCACTTATCAGCTGACTAGGTAGGGGGTAGGGGAGATCCGGAGTTACATGTTTACTTATCAGTTAAGCTATGTATTGTATTAAACAAGGCGTTGGAACATTCCACAGAGGTTGTTGGGACATCCTGGAGTTATCTCAGGAACTATTTTTCTCAAGAGAGTTCTGTGAGCGACCTCGTGAGCGACCACCTGCAGGGGATGGAGGCCCTAGGGTGGCGAGTTCATGTCCCTACAGACAGCTAGTAAATTTTTTACTTTTCAGCACTAAGGACATGTTTGGATATGTCAAGGTAATGACATGGGTTAGACAACAATGGATGCCCAGTCAAACTTTGGCTAGATGCTCAGGATTTCTATAGAGTCTACAGTTCCCTCACACTTGTTCTGCATTAGGTAGACATGGCTGAATAGTTTAAATATGCCTCCACCTGTCATGAGGTAGGAAGTGGTTAATCAAGAGTATAAGGGAAGAAGATGCAATTGACTGAAACTGTCTAACCATGGAAGGATCTAACTGATGGAAAATGTCTGCCAGCACTTGGACAATGTGTTCTGTCTTTTGATGGGTATCCAGATTATTCCTTCTAGTCTTAGAACCCTTTATAAAATCATTCCATACCTTTGCTACTAGCCAAGAAGAATAAGATCTATTCCCTGTAGATACTTTTCCAAACTGCATTAACTTAATGTGTGTAAGCTGCCACACATTCTAGCTCCAACTTACAATGGGTAATATATATGTATGATCTGCACCAAAGAATGTGTCACTACCTCTGAGCTTGTGTGCAGAAGAGAGTCAAAGTGCCATCTGAAGATTGATATCCACAGTAGAAGGTAGCAATCATCAAATTCAGAAGTAGTGCTTTGGCTATAGTGTCTTCTCCTTTCCTTAGCAGGGCGTAGGCTTGAGTTGAGCATATTGGTGTATGCCTCTAAACAGTTCTAGAGGGGTTGTAGCATGAGGCTCAGTGTGAACTACATAGCAAGATCTTCACTCAAATCCTGCCTTTTCCCCAAGAAATAGAAGCTAGTTTAACTATGTGCCTACTTAACTAGATCTGTTTGAATTTCACACACCTCAGATATTATACCACTTTAAAGAATTTATCAATGCATGCATATATGAGACTGTGATAAAGGCAAATACTTATGTAACCATTGTATAATTTCTGAACTTTCTAAATGTGTTTTACTATCACTATAATTTGACCTGGAACTCTTAGTCATAGAATACACCATAATGAACCTTGTCTGTCTCTCTTCCCCAGTTAGTATTAAGCCAAGTTCCTTTTCATTTTTTAAATAGTCAACCAATAGGCTTGGTCCTTTTTATCCTGCTGTGTCACTTTTTAATACAAGTTTTCATCACCTCAGCAAAGGGTATTTTTTTTCTCCCCAGTGCAAAAGATGGATTGGTAAGCAGCCCCGTGCCTATAAACTGTTTCCTTTTAATTCAGGGCCTAGCAGTTTGGCCTGGCTCATGTTCAGTTACTACTATAACTTGTCTGAAGCCCTTCTGAAGGGCCTCCTGCTTGTGGATTTATGCCCTAGCACTCGGGTGATCCTCAAAACCGCCTCTGAAAAATGATTGGATGTTTTCTCTCTTCCAACACACTCTGTAATGAAGCATGCCCCACGCTCTTCAAATCCAGAGGTCCTGACCTCACCAGGTGAGATTTGCTCAAGAAATGGCCCCCTGAGGCAATTCCCAATTGCACAGTTTCTTTGCTGGACACCAATAACCGTGTGCACACGGTCAGCTGTTTTCATGTCCCAACATAAAGTCCTACATGGAAGTGTTAGGAAATTTCTAAACCTCCTAAGACTAACCATGGTCATACTGCTCTTTATCATTCTAGTCAGGATCTCTGTATGGATGACAAATTCTGCAGAAGTGTCTTCATTTTAAGGATATAATATGCAAAAGAACAAAGAATCTTTTCATCATTGATGTTGTTGCTAAGAACAGGAACTGATGTTATGTGAGCTTTGATCCTTGCTTTCTTCCCTTCCCCCACTGTGTAATTCAATTATGTATCTCCTCTCTACATAAGGCAAGTGCCACTCCTCCCCACCTCCTCCTTAATTGCAGACTGTTCAAGATCCTAGAAGCCCTGAGATAGAAGCAAGCTTCTTTGGTATATTTTATTCAAGCCTCTTCCAGGTACTGCATGCTCAGGACAATTTTCTTGTTAAGGCTCCCAAACAGCACAATACACATAATAGCTCATTCAGTAATCAGTAGATTATGAAGTGGCTGATGCGAAGATGAAAATTAATGGATATCTTGAGACAAAGAGGCTACTTAGCTTCCTTTGATGAGATGACATAGCAACTTACATCCAGCCTAACTGTCTGCCATTTCCCCTCACCCTATTAGCCATGCAACAGCAAATTTTACGGAAGCATATTGAACTTTATAGTTACATTACTAGCCTTGAAGGATTTTTTTTTGGTTCAAAATTAAAGATTTAAAGAAAGATGAAATCTTTACCCTTTAATCTCACATTCTATATAGTACCTGGTCCCTGGACTAGTCTCACTCTACCCATTTTGAGAAAATAAACTAAAATTGAAGCAAACCATCAGTTGATCATGTAAATAAAAGAAGATAGACTGATCATGATCCATTTGTACCATGCTTTCTTGCTAAGCTGGTGTGTCCTGTAAAGGCCTACATATGTGATTATAGAAGGAGACATGAACAAATGAAAAGGCAGTGAGCAAGAATTTTTAGAATCAAAATTAACTGCTGTGTGAAGTTAATTATACATTCTTATAAAGTTTCATGTGAAAGGGATTCCATTTGTAATAATGACAGGTGAAAGCGATCAAAGAAAGAGCTGTGGACCAATGTACCTCATTACTCTCATGCAACATCAATGTGAGTACTATTCCCAAAGCGATGTTTATTTATTTTCTTTCCTTGCTTCAAAACATTTCTATTAATTACAATTATTTTTCACAGTATCAAATTCAGTTTATTTGACACAAGTGATTGTGGATTATGAAAGTCTAAACATATCATACATTTGCAGAACATCAAGGCTGTTTCCTAACTAGTTAATAGCAATGCTTTCCTACACACAACTGTAGATGCTCTTGCTAATGTTGTCACTCCTATGTCAGAAGCGATTTCTTCAGGCACAGTTCCCCTACAAATGAAAGAACAGAAACCCCCATTCTAAACTTGTAATGAGGCTTGATTTTTTTTTTGGTTCAGTCTATTAAAACCCTGCAATTTTAACCAGAAAAGCTTTTTTAAAAGTTCAATCACTGAGATGGAATATTAATTTAAAACAAAATATACATAGAGAAGTAATTTAATTATAAAAGTTCTTTAGACAGAAAATATAGACTTTATACTAAAGTTTAAAAGGCTATAAATATTTATATCTTGGTAAACAGCATCAAAAACATAAAATTGCATTTGTAAACTGATTTTTATTTTTTTTAAATCACTGCCTCTTCACTTTAGGAGGAATAAATACTGGCATGTTTGTCTTTATTTTTGTGTCCATTTCTTTTACTCTTTAAAGTTTATATATTTTATATACTAAAGACAGAACTTTACTGCAGAACCCATCCTCACTCTAAAGTATATGTTCTTAGCAACAATACAAACAAAGTCATTTGATAAATGACCATAAGATATTAAAATACATAACTAGTTTGGTAATTTGTATGAACTCTGTGATGTTCAGATAAGTTATATTTTTCTCAACTGAATTAAGTTTAATAGGCAACTACTTCACTAGGTAAACCATAAATATGATAAAAATGGAAAATATGTCAAAAATTACTCCTGAATATAGCTCTATGTCAACATGATACTTAATATAACCAAAGAGCTTTTAAAAAATTCTAAAATAGAGCCAGGCATTGGTGGACCACACCTTTAATCCCAGCATTCGGGAGTCAGAGGCAGGTGGATTTCTGTGAGTTTGAGGCCAGCCTAATCTACAGAGCAAGTTCCAGGACAGGCTCCAAAACTACACAGAGAAACCCTGTTCGAAAACAAAAATTTCTAAAATAACAATTATCATTTTGATAATTATTATGAAACCCAAAGTAGATAAAAAGGCAGTGCTTTATAATTAAATAACTCCTATGAAAACCTATTAAAGAAAATCTATATGTGTCTTGGTTGTTTAAAAACACCAAATACAAGTACCACTAGCATGTCATGAAAGACCTGGTAATTAAACAATGGAAACATTTTATAAAAAAATTAAAGGAAATGAATAGAAAACAGGAGACAAAGTATAGCTAAAGTACACTGGAAATCAAACATAAAGCATACAGATTCCCAAAGTTAATGAGTGCTAGGAAGATGGTCAGATCAAGTAGATGCCAGAAAAGTAACAAAGTCATATTTCTTAATTTTATAAATATGAAATTATTGTGACAAAGTCTCATTTGTACTGAGGCATGCCTAAATACACGAAAGAACAACTAGAACCATGAACCCAGAAATCTTTGCTGGGATTTTCACTAGAGAGTCACTCTTCATAAACAAATTTTCATTGTTTCCAATACCTCCAGGATCTGTCTAGATGCAAAGAAAACAGCACTGAAAAGGACTCAGAAAACCCCCATTAATATAGGACTATACTTGTTTGTGTAGGTGGAGCATAAAATAATTTTAATGAAAGGAATGCACAAGAAAAAATGTGAGTGAAAACAAGTTAGTAAATTGGCCTCTTTGGTTGGGTAGGGAGTTCACAGACCTTGCACAACACCTGACATTTAACTTGAGCATGAAAGATGGGAGCTGGGTATGCAAATTTCAGACTGAAGAGAGTCTAGATAGAATCTCCAAGTTTAACTTAAAACATTTTTAACTTTTATTTTGGGTTCTATAATATGTGCATATTTCTTTCAATGAAAATGCATTACAGGCTTTCGTCAATGTTAATGTACTCTGAACTGAAATGTCCATTTGGACCTAACCTAATCTACTTGGTTGCTTTGACATCATGATTTGACATTCCTATAAATCATTATTGTCCTTCTGATTATGAGACCTGTACTTTTCTTTCTCCTTTTCTCATTAATAAATGAAATATATGTTCTTATCTTACCCCTGATTCTCACCCCCATCTGAACTCATTTATAAATTGAGTGATAGTTTATTAATAAAAATTGTGATACCCAGATGGCTTTAATAAATTGTGTCCATAGATATTCAGGTAATATCAAATTAGTTGTTTCAAGAAGTTTTACTTTATTCTTTATCACACTGACACAGTTCCCAGAGGTGATGGCTTTTAAAAATACATTGGAATATTTAAAGAATTAAACTCTCATTTTGGTAGTTATTTTGTGGCAGGTAAGAATTTATTCTTTCTTCCATAATATTTACAACATAGAAATATCAATATCAAAGCCCATGGAAATTTCCAAGGAAACAAATTTCCAATCATGTAAGGTGCTGATTAAAGCTGTTGGGGCTGATCAACTTTATCTAAGGTCTTTAGAAAGGAGAATTAAGAATACAGAAAAATATTTTTAATGGAATAGTGTTCAGAATTATAAAGAAAGACCCACTACTAAAAATATTGTACATTTTGGTAATAAGAAGCAGAGATGACATGAATGTTTCCTCCCTACTGGCTACCATTCACAGTTCCAGAAAGTGCTACATAGAATGCTAGAGGAGAAAGGACATAGGCAATTCTAGCCAGCTATATATCTTGGAAGCTACAATAATAAGCTACACACCTGACAAGCAAGATGTACCTTGTAATGAGCAGTAACATGACAAGTATGACAGTAATCAACCACTTTCCAAAAGGAAATTCATAAATGGGTCTATAAACCAATTAAGAACCAATGGCTGGGGATATCATAGACCTTAGAGGGGAATCTGCCACTATTTTTTTTAGGGAAATGGTGTTTTGTAAAACTAAATTCTAAATATGTATCTCTATACCCACAGACTGCTGCTGTGCCTGATCTTTATCAGAAAAGCAATATGCAGTGGTCTAAAACTGGCCAAACTGCTTAGAATACATTACAGTGTTGTGATCGGCCCTAAAGGGGACAGCTATATCCCCTTCCTCTTCAAGGCTGTGGAAGAGGAAATAGAAAGACTCCGAAAGCCAGAGAATGGGGAGATGTGCAACAACAACAACAAAAATGCCTTGTATACTATACATAGCCACTGAATTAATGAACTCACCACAGCTGTGATTATCTGTACAAGACCTACACAAGATTGGGCATCTAATATTTCATCATGGAATTGGAAGAGGTTCACAAGACCCTATGCCTCTTCAATGCACAGCTCACAGTTAACTGTTGGGATAGGAAGTATTAGTTTCTTCAGTGTGGTTGCCACTATAAAATTGTTCTTTTCCAGTAAATAATCTTACGCCCACACTCATGGAAGAGGCACTAATAAACTCAGTAAATAACATATACCAAAAATAAATAAGTAAATAAATAAATTCATGAAGGTAAGAAAGGGACTTATTGGAAGAATGGTTTGCAGAAAGGAAGGGAGATAAGAGTATATGGGTAAAAATAGCTAAATTTTAATATGTATAAATGTATTAAACTATCAAGAACTTTAAAATGGGATGGTATCCTGAGGGTGGTTAGCTAATGACAGTAGATCTCTAAAAGTTACTATATATATATATACATATATATACATGTTTATTGTGATATTAGTCATGAAAGATATTAAAGCATCTTATAAATAAGTGGAGAAGCAGTAGCAGAGTAGAATTTGCTATCAAAGGCAATAATGGCACAGACTTCATAAAAAAAGCAAGAAAAATTTAAATCAGGCATAGTAAGTAGCTCACACTGTAATTCTAGTTACTAGGAGACAGGAGTAGGAGTATTGAGGAAGAATTCAAGGCCAGCCTGTATTACATAAAATATTCTTCAATACACTATAAGGTTTCTTAAATGTTATAGTTTACCCTTATCCTTTATAGTGTTATCCTTAGCAATTTCACAGGGTTTCTAAACTGAAGAAACACTAATCTCAGAAAGATTTGCAGATATGACTTTAGACTATTATTAATAGATTACTATAAAAACAAAATGTTTTAAAGCAGTTATATTGTTAAACTAACATGGATAGAATTATATATGATAAAAAAGGATATTGAGTATTAAATCTTCCATAAAAGAAAAAAGAATTGTAAAGAACAGAAATAGGATATGAAAGGGAAGAGGAACAAGTATAGGTAATACTAGGGAGAAGTAACATGTACATGTGTGGAAATGTCATAAGGAAGCCTATTGTTTTGTACAGTAAATAGGTGAAAATAAAATGTTATGCACAAAACTTCTATTGATAAACAGCTTGTAGAAGAATCTATGTAGATATAAAAATCAAAGCATTTTGATGAGAAAAATTGACTGCAGGGTAGAACCAAGAACCCAGAGGATAGGGGAAAGATTCACAGAGCATAATTCAGAAAACTGAGCAAGACTGTGAACTTATTGGATTTCAGAATTTCTGTGAGCCTTACTCATCTGGATTACCCATTGTAATAATCTCTATTCCACAGTTGCATATGGTGATGAAAAAAGGTATGGGAGAGCATATGGATATGATATTGATGAAAACTGCATTATAAGTTGATGCCACAAGAAGATAAGGCTTTACAGAATTAGGGAAGAGAAAAGGTATTTTACAAATTAAAAAGAAATAATTGGGCTAACCTACTTGTTTATATCATTTAGTAGAAGACAACAGAAGAACAATTCAACTATTTCTGAGTCTGCAGATAGGTCATAAGGAGGCCTTTGATTTTTGCCCTTTGTAATACTCAACATAGAAGCAAGAGCTGCCATATGCCCTACTAAAGATTGACTGCCCTGTGGTAAACAGCACATGAGAAGACCCTGAAACTCCACGATAACGGGCAAGGACACAACTGAGTATCTAACTCCTGACTCTCTTTATCAAGCCAACAGCACATAAATAAAACCACAATTGGCAAACTGCAGAGTAGAAAATTGCTCAAGAGAGCAAATATAGAGACAATATTCTATTATTTATTGTATCTCTGTGAATCTAAAGTTTTATACCCAATTTACCTTTCATCGTGATTAGGTAAAACCTCAACTATGGCTATCTAGTCTTTAACTCTGTCAAAGACCCAAGAAGGATGAAATGTTACCCAATGACAAGAATATCAGTGACACAAAATTCTTCTGTAACATTGATACAACCATATTTAGCCTATAGGTCTCCTATATCTGGCATTTCTGAGAAGCTGGTAATTTTTAAGAACTGTCCTAACTTGTCTTGGCAAAGGTTGGCAGCCAATTTCTTTTGTGACCTACTGGTCCATTTTGAAAGTATACTGTCAGCAATAGTTTTTACTCAAATGGCTAGCTTTTGCCATAAGGAAAGAAAACTCTATATGGAGTTTCTTTGATGTTAATTATCTTCTCTGAAGTAAATTTTTGCTGTCAGGAGAAGATGTTTTTCGCTGTCAAAAAAAAGTCTCAAGTTATTAAAGCAGTTAAATGCCTTGTTCTAAAGGTCTTTAAAGGGTTTGAAGGCCATATATCCATTCAAATATATCTGTTTAACTTCAAAAACATACCTAATAAGAATACAAGGTTGATTATTACAGATAACTACTAAGCATATTGTATTTCTTTTTTATTTTTTTATTATTTCTATTTGACTTAGAAACAATGTTATTTTATATATCAATCCTAGTTACCTCTTCCTCCCATCCTCCCATGCCTCTCATAAACCCCCATTCTATGCCTCTTCTGTTCCATAGAAAAGGTGAGGCCTTCCATGGAGAACCATCAAAGTCTGTCATAACATTTGGGTCAAGGCCAGGCCATTCCCAATGTGTCTAGGCTGAGAGAGTATCCCTCTATGGGGAATGGGCTATGCAGTTACACTACCAGAGGCCCCATAGACTGACACCCATATTCAGAAGGCCTGGTTCCATCCTATGTGGATTTTGAGCTGTCAGTCTGGGGTAACCTGCATTTTTTAGTTTATATATTTTTAAATGAGCTGTATGAGCACAAAATCCCAAACAAAAGTGGGAATATAGATATAAAATATAACTTTAAATTTGTATCAATAAGCCAAAATGCATACCAAAGTAAAATATTTTGAGATGAATATCTTTTGGATTAAAATTGATTTAATAATCTACCCTTTTCCTCTATGTCATTTTCCCCTTTGAACCATTAGAAAGAGATCTTTGAGATTTAATCTTTTGATAGTCTTTTTTTTTCTAAGACCAATAACAATTTGACATAACCCATCTTCTGGGAATATGGATGTCACTCTCTACTCTAATTCCTATTGTATAGGGGTGTTGGCATCTTAGAGAGGACTGTGAAAAAACAGGATGATCATTAACTTATGGCTGTAGTAATCTGTGAGGCAGAATTATCTCAGCCAGCAGCTTTGAAACCCTTCGGATGCTGTATCACCTAAGCTGTCATTTTATTTCTTTTTATTTCATTTTATTTTTGGTGTCTGGTCCCCTTGCTCTGAAAATACATAAAATTTTAAATGTGACACACATATCTGCATTAGTACAGTATAGATTGTACATTGTACACAAGTCAGCCAAATATGATTTGTATTTTTTGTTTTATATTTGAGCAGGTAGCATATACATCATGTGTCTTATAGTTCATTTAGGTTTATTTCTTTATGTTTGTAGTCAGAATTTTAGGTGGTCTTCCTCAATCAAACCTGATCCATATGAACATTAAATGAATCCACAGCCTCTCATATCCTGTGGTATTAAATGTATAACTTCTCCCCCAAAATAATACATTTTTAAACTTACATTTTGAAGTTAAGACATTTTAAAAAATATGTAGGTTGGTTTAATACAGCAACCTCCACAATCCAATGTGTATTAGCAGCTATCATTCATTCATCAGCAATCAAAAAAATTCAAAGACAACAAAATAACATACAGGATCCAGACACTCTGTTTATTTCCAATCTTTATGTAAGTTATTATTTTTATTACCTTATTCCTTCTTTAAGGATTTTATTATTAATCTATCCTTTCTCCTTTTTCTGTCTTAAATCTATGTATATTATTTTAAATGGCACTGTAATCCATTTAGAGGTTACCCCGTCTCTGGATCTGTCTTTACTAAGCATCTATATTGTTTTATGATTATAGAAGACAAACTTAAGTGGCTATGTCCAGCACTGGCACTGCTCATCTTAACGTATGGCAGTGGTAAATGGTAGTTGGTGACTGGTTCCATCCTGCAGGCAGCTGCTAGGAGTCATATCTCTGTACTGCAGCTGGTATGAGACTATGAGACTAGAAAGCCACATTTGGCTTTTTGTGTGATTGAAGCCTTTTTAAAGGCTTTCTTGGGTTTTATGTGGATCTATGTTTCCCAACAGTGGGTTACGTTTGTTAGTGGAGTTTTTCTGTTCTGCTAGCCTATTCCCAAATTATCATAAAGAGATTTAGTAATTATAAATGCATGACTGATACCTTAGGCTTGTTTTCATCTAGATCTTATAACTTAAACTAACCCATTTCTATTAATCTATGTGCTGCTCCGAGGCTCATTTACCTCATCTGTCTACTTCCCACATTGCTTCTTCTTGAGTCAGACTGGCAACACCCCAGGCTTTGAACTTTTTATTTTACACCCCTAAAATCCTGCCTAGCTATCACCCAATCAGCTTTTTAGTAACAATGAGAGCAACACATCTTCATAGTGTATAGAAGTTTGGAAGCAACTTGTGAAATATTCAAGTCTTAGTAAGAAAAAATAGAATAAAAGACCACAGAACACTTAAAATACAAAAACATACCTTTACAGATTCTAACTGTTGTGGTTAGAACTAACTGTAAGCTTGACAAAGACTAGAATCCCAAAAATAAACCTTAAGTAAAAGTTCATCTGTGGAAATGTCTGTTAGAGATTGTCTAGATTACTGATGAGGGTGGGGCATGGTCCAGCCCATTGTGTGTAGCACCATTCCTAGTTAGGTGACTGTAGTCTGTATGAAAAAGCCAGCTAAGCATGAGTTGCGAGGGAACCAGAGAGCAAGTCACCATGCAGGGTTCTTTATTTCTGCCTTGATTTCCTTCCCTGACATCTCATAATTATGGATTGTGCTCTGAAAGTGTAAGCCAAATAAAGCCTTCCCTTTTTGAGCTACTTTTGGTCACAGTGTTTTATCCCAGTAATATTAACAAGGACACCGCTAGAGGATCAATCAATAAGTAAATATTTATGGGTACCAGTTTACCAATGTATATCATAAATCCTTTCCTTTTTTATAAGGAAGGAAATATTTGCTTCTTCTGGTTTGGGGATACATTTTCAAGTTTTCACTTTTTCAGTTACAGTTTGAAAACTATTAAACTGATAAGAACAAATATTACACTTGATCTTAGCCAAAACTATTAAAAGAACTAAACAAATTAATTGCCAATTAAACTGGATCTGTGGTCTTCCACAAAGTGAAGCCTTCCACTATCATCTATAATCAGGCATGTGAAGGAAATGATAGTTAATTCAGAATAAGCAAAATTTGCGACATGCATCCAAAGACAGTTGCATACATAGATCAGTGTTGAGGCACAACTATTTGGAGTTTATGATATTGATACCTTGTACAGCAACATGCTCAAATCTGTTTGTCTCCCCCTTCCATGTCAGCTGAGTAGCTGAGAATATAAGGACCTGGTTTAGCAGCACAGGCTTCTAGAAAAATTCAGCTGAAGCCTTCCTTCAGGCTTCTTCCTCAAGTTCAAACTAGCCAATTCCAGGTTTTTTATGCTGGCCTAGTACTTGATAAGGTTATCAAAGAGGCAGAGACCTCTGGGGGAGTTTCAGGCAGCTACGGTTTCAGAAAGAAAACTGTTGCTGGACAGCAAATGTTATTCTGAACTCATTCAAAGTCTAGGCAGAACCATTGAAAGTCATTGTTTATGTCCAAAGCAAACCTTTATTGTGCAGTTGAAAATGTTCTCAGATGCTGTAACTTACTTTTCACAAAAACGTGTAATATGTTTTCATTTCTTCCAGGCAGCAGATAAAAATGTAGTATACAATATTGATTTAAAATTCAAGTAAGTTTGCTCTCTCTCTCTCTCTCTCTCTCTCTCTCTCTCTCTCTCTCTCTCTCTCTCTCTCTCTCTCTCACACACACACACACACACACTCTATCACTTTCTCTCTCACACACACCTTTCTCTCTCACACACACACACTCTCTCACTCTCCCACTTTCTCTCTCTCTCTCTCTCTCTCTCTCTCTCTCTCTCTCTCTCTCTCTCTCTCTCTCTCTCTCTGTGAGTGTGTGTGTGTGTGTACCTATATGTATATGTGTTTGTTCAGATTCCTTGATGTCTAGAGGTATCTGAGTCATCTTTCTATTATTAGGAAAATATATTTTCCTGTCTTACATTAACAATGAAAAGTGATGTAATATACCATATACCTTTTGAAATTAATATTCATGTCTATACTTTGGATAAAACTACTCATGAACTCAATGATCCCCTGGGAAATTTTGCTAAGTATATGAAACACTATAATTAGAATATATAACCCTAATTTAAATTAGGATTATTAAAATATACTTGGTAAGCCTAATATTAAGTTCATTTTCTAGGTAAGAAAGCATCACACTTTGTATGAAAACCTAGAATAAAATGTAATAAACCTGCAAATCTACTAAAACTTACAAGTATACTACAATTTTTAATTAAAACTTTCATGTTTTGCACATCCCAAACAATAATTTGCACTCTAAAGTTAATAGTTATTATTGAAGTGTTAAGAATGTTTGTGATAAATAATGAACCATATTAGTGCTAACATAATAAAGCTAACATTAAACACTGCATTAAAAATTCCATTCTTTGTTTTTTCAAAACTTTCAGCCAGTTTGTTTTCCTACCATTTCTTTCCATTTCTTTCCCTATGATTCAGTGTATAATGTTGCAGAATTTCAAATATACTAAAGGTCCTTTAGCTTTCAGGCATGTATTGGCCACCCATTGCTATTTCGAGTTTCTCTTGCTTCTGACTGGATATCATCTCAACTCTAGGAATCTGGTTTCACTTTCAATCCATAACTTTCAATCCTGCTATACCTAGGCATCCATAGTCTCTGACTATATTTCTCTATTTTTCCCTGTATTACACTGAATTAAGTAATTAATAAGTAAGTATTGTTTGCTTGCTAGTTCTATTCTATGCAGATTATAAGTAGTAACTAATCAATCCAAATACCAGCTAAGATTCCAGAAATAACCTGAGATTCCAGAAACAGGCTAACTGGGCTTTCCTGCTGAGAATATAGCCAAATAAGACTGAGGTTCCCAAATTGACTTTCCTGCTGAAGATATACCTCTAGTCCAGGACCTTCATCCACTGTGTGTCTTACCATGATTAATAAATGATTGATAAGTTTGTTGATGGATAATTGACTGGTTCTATTTATATTTTTGTAACTTTGGGAGGCAAATCTATCATCTGATGAAAAATAGGCAGGCGGGAACTTTATACTGAGTCATATCACCAGACCGATTCCATTTTTAACACACCTTTCTCCTTAACTGTGAGATCTTAGCCTCAATGCCTTATTATTGATAAGCCTTGTAACTCCAGTGTCCAGCAGAGTTCATGGATTATTGTTGAAAAGTGGTATGAAGGGAAGATGGAAGAAGGGAGAAAGGAAGGTGGGAAGGAAAGAAGTTAACATATTGTACTTTTCAAAAACTCAGTTGCTGAGTTGCTAGCATCCTCTGAAACTGCTCATTCTACCAAAGACAAATAAAAACCAAATCAGAAAGACATTTATCACTCATCTTAAACAAATTATTAACTTAGTCTTTGTTTAAATAGAGCTTTACTATGGAGTGGAGACTACAGGGGACTTAATTAGGCCCCTGGCAATAGGACCATGATACAAACCTGGTACATGAGTAAGCTTGTTGGAGCCCGCCCATTCCTTGGGATGAGAAGCCATGCTCAAAGGCAGCAGGGTCATGATATAATCCTGGTACATGAGCTAGCTTATTGGAACCCATTTCCTATGGTGAGATGCCATGCTCAGTCTTTTGCATGGAAAAGGGTCTGGGCCCTGCCTCAACTATGCTGACTCCTCATGGGAGCCATTATCAGTGAGGAGGAAAGGACTGGGATTGGGCTAGGAGGAAGGTAAAGGAGAATGGGAGGAGTTGGGAGTAGTAGAAGAGGTGGGAGGGAGAACTGTGGTTGGAATGTAAAATGAAAACAAAAATAAAAAATGAAAAAAAGAAGAAAAAAGAACTTTCATAAATTGAGCCCAAGACAAACCAGAATCTAAAGCACTCAGTTAATCATTTAATAAATGTTTACTAAATGTGTATTGAAGTGTCCAATTCCTATGGCACTTTTGAAGTTTATGCTGTCAAAATAATACAACTGTATCTTCTAATATACATAAACTATATATGTATTTATTATATTAGCTACTAATTATTTATCTTTTCTGCAATACAGTCCTTATAAATGCACATTTTAAAAATTTTGTTATTTAGAGTATCCTGGACATTTAGGACCATGATTGACTTAGATTATATATTCAATAAATATTTAGTAAATGAGTACATCAGTTTGAAGAGTCTCAGAAGATGAGCAGATGACAATATATTTAGTAAAGAAAGAAAGTAGAAAATGTGGTGCCCACTTGAACACACAGAGAGAAGGAAATTTTTCAGTAAAGAGTCACTGATAATAGTGACGTTTAAATCATCAAGCAAGAAAACACACAAAGAAAGGGAGTTTGAAACAAAGCTAAAGTTAAAATATGACCAGCTAAAAATTGAGTTTCAAGATGACCCAGGTGAATTCTAGTAAGTAATTAAAATTGCCCAGTGACTTAAAAGTTAGAAATGTTCAAAAGTAAAATAGGGGAAAATATTTAAAACATAGCTATAAGCATATATATAAACATTCTTTAAATAATTGATTCAGAAATAGGAACTGGCAAGTCTGGAGGCCACAGGTTAGGCCAGTAGCTGGAAATAGGCAAGAACTGATAGGAGAGACCATAGCCAGAACGCTTTCAGAAAAAAACATTTCAGGCCTGGAGCTGATGGGATAAGACCACCCCTATATTTTGAAAGTCAATCTCATTTGTTTAAAATTCAAATTGACACATATATTAAAGACACTGTAATAATATGTATGTTATTAGTTGCTTCGGCACCTGGAAACTATAGCTTCATTATTTTGATACATGAAATCAATTATCACAGCAAGATCAGAGGTTCCATGATGAATTAGGTAAGTCCCCAATCTGACCACAGGGGAGGCTAATTGAGGCATCATCTCCACTATTGCTAGGAGTCTCGGCTGAGGTCATCTTTGTGGATTTCTGGGAATTTTCCCAGCACCATATTTCTCCCCAACCCCATAGTGGATCCCTCTGTCAAGATATCTCTTTCTTTCTTCTTCCACTCTATCCCTCTCCCAACTCAACCATCCTGTTTCTCCATATTCTCATCCCCCATCACCTCACTTCTATCCCATAAAATCCAGCTTACTGAGAAGATCTCATCTATTTCTCCTTCCCAGAGCAACATATGTGTCCCTTTGAGGGGCCTCCTACCAACCCATCTCCTCTGGAGCTGTGGACTGTAGTCTGTATATCTTTTGCTCCACATCTACCTCCACCTCTAAGTGGGTACATACTGTGTTTGTCCCTCTGGATCTGGGCCACCTCATTTGGGATGATTCTGTCTAGTTTCATCAATTTGCCTGCAAATTTCATCACGTCATTGTATTTTTACAGCTGAATAACACTCCACTGTATAAATGTATCACATTTTTTTATTCATTCTTTGGTTGAGGGACATCCAGGCTCTCTCAAAGTCCTGGCCACCGGGAATAATGCTGCTATGGACATAGTTGAACAAGTGTTCTTGAGGTATGATTGAGCACGACATAGGTCCGGGAGTCCAGTCAAAGAGAAGGAGGAGGGATATATGAGCAAAGGGGATCAAGGCCGTGAAGGGGAAACTCACAGAGGCAGCTGATCTGAACTATTGGGAGCTTGGTGACTCTGGGCAATAGTTAGGGAGTCTGAATGGGACAGAACCAGGCCCTCTACATGCTGTGACAGTTGTGTAGCTTGTTCTGTTTGTACAGGTCCCACTGCCAGTGACCTGTATCCCTGGCAGTGAGACCTGTATCCATCCATGGTGCATGAGGTGGATTTTTCCTATGGTAGGATACCTTGTTCTACCTCCATGCAGTGGAGAAGGGCTTGATCCTGCCTCAGCTTAATGTGCCAGGCTTTGTTGACTCCCATGGAAGACCTTACCCTTTATGAGGAGTGGAAAGAGTGGGTTTGGGGAAGGTAGGGAAGAGTTGAGGGGGGAGGAGAACTGTGATTAATATGTAAAATGAATAAAAAATTAAAATAATTTTAAAAAGATCAGATGTAATGTTCAACTTGAATAAAAAAGCAATTTTTTTTTGCAGTTACTACAAGGACCACCCCATAAATATTTTCCTTTTAGTTTAAATTAGTTAAGGACAGAAAAATGCAAAAGGAAATGGGGAAAATCAGCTAGCTGAGAAGATAAGCTGAGGAGGAGACATAGGAAGAAATAATCAACACAGGGTGTGTGGTGGCACCAAGGACCAGACGTTCTGCTTCCATCTTCCCTATTCTAGTTCTCTCAGTTTGTATACTTAATATAATTTCTCTGAGATGAAATATACTTCCTACTTCTTTATATACACCAAAAGATATTTCTAAAGTCAAATAAAATTACCTATGTGAATATGTATTCTAATATGCATAGTTTTATTTCAGAATCTATTATGTCTATTAAAATTCCTCAGTAGAAGTTATCCCAATGGAGACAGGGATGAGTGAACACGTAAATACAACTATGTGTCACAGAGATGTAGTTCAATTGGTAAGAACTTACCTAGCAACCACAAGGTTTGATCACCATCACTGCCTAAAGATTAAGATTATATTCAACATACAGAAGATATCACAGTCTATTTGACTGACATTGACACTTTTTCCCCTTGGCCTTATCTATTAGAACTTCACAACTAGGGAATGCTACTGTCAACACAAGTACAAATGTCAACTTTAAATTCTAACTATGAGC
This sequence comes from Cricetiscus sungorus, assembly GCA_030556225.1. Lineage (NCBI taxonomy): Eukaryota > Metazoa > Chordata > Mammalia > Rodentia > Cricetidae > Cricetiscus > Cricetiscus sungorus. The sequence continues at coordinate 24,734,145 of JANBXA010000132.1, read as the reverse complement.
AAAGTAAATATATGGATGTTCTCCCAGTTATGTTGATTCATATGATGTTAACATCTACAAATTGGAATGAGATTTGCAGTTATTCTGTGATAGAAGATTCAACAACAAATATAACTGAGCATTTAATCAAAAGGTGATTCATAGCTTTAATCTTACACTATTATTCCATCTCCAAGCTTTAGAACTATTTTAGTAATCAAAATGTCTACATGTGAGACAAATAATTTGAGTCTTGAGTTATTGGAAATTCACAAATTGTGGAAGCAAGCTATACTTAAGCATAATTAATAGCATATACAGTATTATGATTAATGGATTGAAGGATTAGCAGGAGAAAAGTAGTTTCTATTTCTCTAATAGAAACAGAAATATACTATTAACATTAATGTCTTTTTAAATCAGAAATAAGTATTATAATTACTATAAAAACAGCAAAGTGGGTTTCCAAGTAAGAAGCCCAGTAGTGAAGAAAATTAAAATCTATACAACTCCAATATAACAAGTATAGTCTAAGATAAAAAATATGAAATTTAAAGTCTTTCTACCCCATTTTCTTTAACATTCCCTGAACCAAAGATACAGAAGCTGTGATGTAGATATATCCAGTAGGCTGGGATCCCAGTGATCCACTGATCTCTGCATTGTGTCCTGCCATGGTTTTCTGTGATGGTCTCAGTTTGCTATGAAGAGAAACTTCTTTCATGAAGGCTTGTAGCTACACAAATATATGGGTATAAGGATGTGGTTTATAATGTAGTAAAGAATTATAGTTGTCTAACAGAGTGGCAGTAGTAGATTCTCTTCTAAGGTATATGACCTCAGTAGCCCCAGGAAGATGTCTAAGTCCCTAGCACAGTGAATAATTTCCTTCCTATTGAGTCAATCTTAAGTCAACTTAAACAGCTGTGGGTAACCAACAATTTATGAGTGACACTTGGTGTACCTTTATGGATATCTCATCATGTTACTACTGGGTAGAACTATTAATTCATGAAAGCTAGACCCCAGGAAGGATGCTTTGAGGTTTTATCCAGGTCAAAACATCTGAATCAGGTGTCCTAAGTGCAGTGTACAGTCCCTTTAGCTATAAGGGCTTACCTTCAACCTCCGAGAGGCATGCCAAGAAGTCTGCTCTGCAACAGTCTCTCCTAGAAATGGTCGCATAAACAAGACCAAAACAATGGAAATATCATTAAAAATGATAATGTAGAATGAAGAAAATTTCACAGGGTCCAACCCTAGACAAAAAACTATAGGCAACTAAAGGCTGCTAAGACAGGGAGAATTAGCCTCTCCCCCAGATGAGTCTCTTATTGGTTATCCAATACAATGTGATCAGTTATGGAATCATATACACACAAACATCAAACATGTGTATGGTAGGTTGTATTTATATATTTATGACTCTCTCTCTCTCTCTCTCACACACACACAACAACAACAACAACAACAACAACAACAACAAAAATAATCAAATAAAAAACTATCAGGTTTAGAGTGTGAACACATACATGGAAGGGATCTGAGAGAGGGTAACTGGGGTGGGGGAGAGGAAAGGGAAGGTGGAAAGTTATAGTATTCTATTTTAATTAAAAATGTATTTTAAAAACAAAATAAAATTTCTTAACCAAAATAAAAAATAAATGAAATACATACTTCAGTGATTTTGTGTTTAATATCAATAGAGTTATCTCTTCACAGATACATTTAAGTAACTAAATTTCTAGTACTCTGGAGTATTTATAAATTGTCATTTTTTGGTATAAAATCTAGAAGGAATCTGACATTGGATAATATAATTTCCCAAGTATAAAAAAGCCCAAGTGAAATAGCTTAAAGGAGGGAAGATTTATGTTAGTTGAGGGGTTCACAGTGTCATTTCAAGAACATTTATGTTAGTTGAGGATGTCACAGTGCTATGTTGAGGGTGTGGCAGAACATTTATACTAATTGAGAGGTTCACTGTGTCATGTTAAAGTTGGGATAGAACAGACAAACTCATGTGTTGATGGTTATGAAACAGAAAGAAAACATACATCCACACTCAGGCCCATGGCCTATGGGACAGTGCCACTTGTGTTGAGGATGTATCTTTCTCTCTTAGTAATCCTGCCCAATGCCATTAAAGACACAAGAACTTACTTCTCAACTTAATGTTACCACATAAATCACACTCCAAGCTTTAGAAGCATCTTTCATAATCTAACAAAAACCTCTCTTCCATTGGGTTCCCCTAAAGACAAAACCTTGGCAGCAGAGAGGTGTGATCAATGCCATTCCCAGGAAGTTGTTGCATCTAAAGGAAACAAAAACTGGGAGGAAAATGTCATTGAACCTACTGTGACCATGGAAGCTGACAACACATAGAGGACTCTGAGAAAGAAACATAAAAACATGCAAAGTTACAATAGCAATCTATGGGAAACTCTTTAAAGGGAAAATATGTGATGGTAGTTTGTGTCACCAAGACCTGATAATCATCATTGGTCTTGTTATTTCACAAACTACATAACATTTTCTATTTGTCTGCCTGAAGTTAGATTATATGATTGAGGCTTTTATGTGTACTCAGAACTACTAATAAAGTCAATGAAGAAGTAAGAAAAACATTCATTTCTTCCTGGAGATAGGCATGGGAGTATGTCATGGGTATTATTTTCATGTCTTATGTGTATTGTCTTCATCTCAAAATAGTCTTTTTCCTTGTTGACACAAACTATCACATTCTGGCACCGTGGATCTTGCCTTGGTTTTCAACTGTATCCTCCTCTTCACTATAGTTCCCTGCTGCTGTTTTCTGAGCTGTTTGTTTCTTTTGTCTTCTATAGTTTCTATAGGTGTCTTGTTTATTATTTGTATTTTTCCATACCAAACATTCAAAGACTATACATTTGTATTCTGTTTTCCAGATCTCTCCTGTAGCACCAGCCTTGTATTACATTGCTTTGTGAGTATTTTCACATATGTGAAAGGACCATAATGTTTCTTCTGTCTGGGTCTTCCTTCCTGACACTTCATTCTGCAATGAAGGGCACCATAGAACATCAAAGGAACATTGATGAAAGGGAGACATTTCTTGGAACAACTTCTCTTAAATCTCTCTAAATCTTTCATGACAAATAAATGTTTCTTGAAAGCTTCCTGTCTCTTCCTTTTTTCTCTCATCCCAAACTATGCTGCAGTCTCTTTTTCTTGTGCTACTGCAGCAACTTTTGGTCAAAGAATCAATTTACACTCAATGCCATTTTCTGTACTGCTACAAACACATGATTTTCAGATGCAAATTCTAGGTCTGCTTGTTTCTTTGGACACCATCTTCCTTCTGTTGAAAATGCCAATAGAATCTATCAGGATGTAGCAACAAGGCTGGCTTCATTGTTTAAGGGGACTTGATTATATTCCAGTCCAAACATGTGTCCTCTACTTCATCACAGAGATGCTATAGCATATAGATAGTAGAATTCTTGCCACATGTATAAACATAAATAACCAAATTTTATATCTTCAGAAAAGGATAAAGTTTCTCTGGAAGCTTCCAGTTTGATATAGCCATGTCTGTCCCCTTAATAGTATGAAGAAAACAGACAAAACAGTAACAACAAAAAACCATAGGTAGCACACACGTATAATGCTCAATGGTATTAGTTAGAGTGTATTAAATGTATTCCAGATCCCTGGGAGTATGATGACTTCACTAGAGTTCTGGTTATTGTAGACTTATAGAGCAGGAGTAGGAAGTTAGGAATAGAAGGTAGAAGATAGAAAAGGATAAAAAAAAAAAAACTTTAACGGGGGGGGCAGTACACACAGTGGTAGAGATTCCAATTATTACCATGTTGGTTTTGACAGATCTTGATGACAACTCTTGACAAGGCTCTACTCCAGGAATTACTGACTATCTAATGGGAGCCTGTCTGGCTACTTAGAAGTTGTATTATCTCTTACAGAGCCAGGCTACAGAGTGGTATTAAGAATTCATGGAGAAAGTAATATCATTTCTGCTAAAATGTTAATATAAACATACACATTGACTGAAAGAAAAAAATACAAGAACTGAACACACCTTATAAAAACAACAATAAAACTTATACCTCAAAAGAACACTATGTTCATAGCAGCATTATTTGTAATGGCCAGGACCTGGAAGCAACCTAAATGCCCCTCAACTAAACGATGGATGGAGAAAATGTGGTACATATATACTATGGAGTACTACTCAGTAGGGTAAAAAAAACAAAAACAAAAACAAAAACAATGAAATCTTGAAATTCACAGACAAATAGATAGAACTAAAACAAACGATCCTGTGTGGGGTAACCCAGTAATAAAAAGACAAACATGGCCCATCGCCAGGCCTTGGCTAGAGGTGAGTCTGTGTCCAATTCAGGTGGATTCTCCCTACATCCAGGAAATCCCTGCGTGGATCCCAGATCTTGCTGCCCCTGTGTCCTGTCCCTATCCAGAGTGCTCTTAGAGCTCTGATACACCCCCACCCACTCCCACTGAGAGCCTGCCTTCCCTCTACCCTGCCTACTGTCCACCAACGAGACCAAACACAACAAAGCAGATGAAGCAGAAGAAAACTACTTAAAAATTATCGTCATAAAAATAATAGAGGCCCTCAAAGAAGATGTGAAAAAATCCCTTAAAGAAATGGAAGAAAAAAGAAACAAAAAATTGAAAGAAATGAACAAATTTCTTAAATAAAGTACAGAAAATCAAGAAAAAAACAAACAGGTGAAGGAAATGGTTCAAGACAAAAATTGAAATAGAAACAATAAAGACAAATGAAAGGAATGCTGGAAATAGAAAAGGTGGACAAATGATCTGGAACTACAGACACAAGATTAACCAACAGAATTCAAGAGATGGAAGAGAGAATCTCAGGTGCAGAAGATTTATGGGAGATGTTATTCTGTAAATATGTTTCTCATACTGGTTAATGAATAAAGCACTGTTTGGCCAAGAGGAAAGCAAGATAGGCGGGGCTAGGAGACAAGGAGAAAAGGGGAAGTAGTGAGTAGAGTCAGCATGGAGAGTGTGGAGAAAGCAAGATGCCGGCCCTCCATGCTTGAGTAAGATGACCACGTGGAAAGACTTAGATAAGTAGAAATGGGTTAATAATTAAGACAGAGCTAGCCAATAAACAATAATAGTAAGTAGCCAACAGATTGTATCAAATACAGAGTCTCAGCATATTATTGGGTGCTGGGGTGACGGCGGGACCTGACTGGCAGCAGCTGCAAGGGAAAAACCTGCCCACCACAGAAGATAAATTAGAGGAAATATATTCATCAACCAAAGAAAATCATAAATACAACAAATCCTTAACACAAAACATCCAGAAAATGTGGGACTCCGTGAAAAGGGCAAACCTAAGAATAATAGTCATAGAGGAAGGTGAGGAAGCCCAACTCAAGAGTGCCTAAAACATATTCAACAAAATCATTGAGGAAAACTTTCCCAACATGCCCATGAAAGTACAAAAAGCATATCAAAAACCAAATAGACTGGACCAAAAAAATAATAATAATAATCAAAACACCTAACATACAGAACAAAGAGATTGATGACTACCTTATATGCCATCCTAGAGCCTTAATCCAGTAGCTGATGAAAGCAGAAGCAGACACCCACAGTTAAACACTGAGCCGAACTTCTGGAATTCAGTTGCAGATAGTGAGGAGTGATGAGCAAATGGGTCAAGACCAGGCTGAAGAAACCCACAGAAACTGCTGACCTTAACAAGGGGGTGTTCATGGAAAACCAGCATAGGACTGACCCAGATTCCCTGAATGTGGTGTTGGGAGGACTGGGCAGTCTATGGGGCCTCTGGTAGTGAATCAGTATTTATCCCTAGTATATGAATGGACTTTGGGAGCCCATTCCACATAGAGGGATACTTTCTTATCTTGACACATGAGGGAGTTTCTGGGCCCTGCTTCCAATGGTATGACAGACTTTGAAGAATCCCCATGGAAGGTCTCACCCTCCCAGGGGAGCAGAAAGTGAATAGGATGGGGGTTGGTGGTAGGAACAGGGGTGGATGGGAGGGTGAGGGATCTGGGATTGACATGTAAAACAAGCTTGTTTCAAATTTAAATAATTTTTTTTAAAAAGAATATGACATTATTCCTAATGATCATCTTTCAGAAATTGAAAGAAAGGACAAGTGCCCATAACCATAGGGAACAACTATGAAACTATGAATACACATTTTGGGGGGACTTTGCTCAAAACTGTATTTTGAGCTATGCTTCATTGGTAACCGCTTTGGAAATATCAATGCCACCACAGACTCCAACTGTGTTGTAATTTGATCTATTTCTTGAGACTAAAGTGGCATCCATATATTTGCTTTTGTTTCTTTTAATCAACTACTGCCTTCAAGAATTCCAAATATGAATGAAAACATAGTATATTTTTCCCTTTGAAAGAATGCAGAATTTGAAAGAAGGAAAGTGTTCTTGAAAGTCTCAGGAGTTATCACTCAGTGTTTAAACATCAATAAAGCATCAATTAAAAGGTTTTTTTCCTCTTTATCTACTTAAACAGAAGTATAGAAATTATTATAGAACAGCAAATTGCTATGGAGGAATATCACTATTGATTACATTCATTAGCCAATTTCTCAAAATCCCACCTGACTTTCTCGGATATTAACTTTCAAGGAAAGTTAATTACATCAAGGAAAGATCATACATTAAAAGAGTGACTTTAGTGTCTTATTTCTGTATTAAGGACTGAACCTAATACCTAGCACATGTGAGACAAATGGTCTACCATGGGACTGTATCTTCAATCATCCTTTTCTTCCTTACTGAGACAGGGCCTCACTAATGTACATAGATTGTCCTCGAATTAATTTTGTATCCCACACTCACCTTCCCTGGAGTTGCTTTTCCTCTAGTCTCCCTTAGTGGCTTGGATTATAGTTCTGTACCACCTGTCCCAGTCTTTTACTAGTTTTTGAAAGTTGGACTATAGATTGTTCAAGCTATGCTTGAGTGACAAAAAGGATATTTATGAAATAAATTAGGGCCCAAATTAGGCCTTGGCTGAAGACCAAGCAGCAATCCACTGATGTTGTATAACCCTTTGAAAAGACACATCAACACCATTGATCCTACTTAAGTTACTTTCATTTACCTTAAGCATGTATGTTGTTCAATCACACGAAAACACACACACACATACACACACACACACACACACACAGACACACGCACACACTTGCAAATGATAATATCTATGAAGCCTATAGTTAAACTCCATTGAATTACAGACTGTAAGAATATTTTCAACTTTTTGTCCAATGTCCTAGTCCTATAGGATAGGGATCAGTTATACATTTCAGAACTGAATGTTTTTATGTGTTTTTTTGTTTTGTTTTGTTTTCTTTTTTGTTTTTCCAAGAGTGAAAGAACTTGGTTTCGTGACTTCTGTCTCACACCAAATATATAGATATAGATATAGATGTAGATGTAGATGTAGATATAAAGATATAGAGATATAGAGAGATAGAGAGATAGAGATATATTTTCTACTCTTTGGTTTTTCAGACTGTCCTGGAACTCACACTATTGATCAGGTTGACCTGGTCACAGAAATCAGCCTGGCTCTGCCTCTGCCTGTCTCTGCCTCCTGAGTTCTGGGATTAAAAGAATGTGTCATCACCATGACCAGCCAAAACACTGTTCTTTTCTTTTTTTATTACTATTATTTTATTTTTCTTATTTTACATATGGTTCCCAGTTCCCTCTCCCTCCCATCCTCTCACACTCCCCCTGCCCCTCCCCATTCCATTCCCTACTCACTCCCCAGGGAGGGTAAGGCCTTCCAGGCGGGATCATCAAAATCTGTCAAGTCATTTGCAGTAGGAACTAGGCCCTCTCTTGTGTCTCTAGGCTAAGGGAGTATTCCTCCATGGGAAATGTGCTCCCGAAGTCATTTTGTGCACCAGGGATACATCCTGGTTCCACTGTCAGAGGTCGCATAGACTGTCGAGGCTTCCTATCTGAGACCCACATTCAGGGGGGCTGGGTCAGTGCTATGCTGGTTTCCCAGCTATCAGTCTGGGGTTCATGAGCTCCCCCTTGTTCGGGTCAGCTGTCTCTGTGGGTTTCTGTAGTCTAGTCTTGACCCCTTTGCTCATCACTCCTCCCTTTCTGCTGCTGGATTCCAGGAGTTGGGCTCAGTGTTTAGCTGTGTGTGTCTGCTTCTGTTTCCATCAGCTACTAGATGAAGGCTCTGGGATAGCATACAAGGTAGTCATCCATCTCATTATCAGGGAAGGGCATTTAAGGTAGCCTCTCCACTATTGCTCAGATTATGAGTTGGGATCATCCTTGTCATCTCTATTGATTGTCCTAGTGCCAGTTTTCTCTTCAAAACCTATAGTAGCTCACTTTATTATGATACTTCTTTTCTTGCCCTCCTCTATTTCTCTCTGCTCTTTCATTCCCCCCACTTCGTTCTTTCACCAACAAACTTACCTCAATTTACCTCAAAGTGGATTGTAATCAGGTAACATATTCTGGGACACAGGAAATTCTCAAAGGTGAAGCAGGGACCATCTTAAAGAATAATCAAAGATGATTTCATCTTGCATCTTTGCTTTGAGTCAAGAATGAGGAAAAGAAAAACTTCTTAAGTACAGCTAAGAACTAAGACAAAACATTGTTTCTATGAGTGGTTCTGTGAAGCTTCTGCTTCCCCTTATAGATGTGCACACTGCTTGTACTGCAGCAATAAAACAACTTCATTGTTGCCCGAAAATTCCCTATTTTCCTGAGTAACTGCTTTCTTTCAACAGACTATTCATATCTCATTCTTACAAACTGGATTTTTATTTTAAATAATATTCTAATTATTGGTTCTCACACATTTTGCATTAAGGATGATTTTTTTTTAATTCCAGGTAAAGAGAAAGTCATAAACATTTGTTTGTAATCAGGATTTTTCAGTAACCGTGGATGAAATAAACCATATAAGACCCTTCTCAGGACATAGAAGGAGGGCCAAAAAGCAGCAAAAAAGGAGTATAGTTTTAAGCTACTTGTCTACTCCATTTAAAAATAATTTATTCAGCAACCAATGGACTTATTTATTTATTGAGTACTTACTGAATTAATGTACAACATGCTGGGCATAGAAAAAAAGAACACAGAGATACCTTTGCCTTTGAAGAGGATAACCTTTCAACATGTTAGTAAAGTGCTCAATACAGAGCTGCACTCTTGGGTTTAGCATAATGCTATCTTAAAATGTGAACACAAATACTTCCTTGGAGCCATTGGGCATTCTGTACTTACCCAATTAATATCATCTATATTTTTAGCTGTGGAAAAGGATGTTTTAACTTTAAAAATACACAGTCCTATTGAACATCACCATTCTTAGCTTCTGCCTAAAGTAAGAAAACAAGAAAATAAAGTTCACAAAATAGGCATTTCTCAGTAAGTTAGAACAAAAATATCATATGTATACAGTTGAAAGTTATATGTCCCAAAGGATCATACAGTAGTGTACTGAAATGCTAAGATAGAAAGGAATCCCAAAGAGAAATTCCAGCTCTCTGCTTCCTCCTCTACCTGGCTCCATTCTAGGTAAGAAAAGACTATAAATTGTAGACTACCTGATAATTCAAGCGTGGGAGGACTTTTGTCCTTTCCCAAGTAAAACCCAAGTTCCGATGAGCCTTAGTTTGAAACTGTAGTAAAGTAGGTGGATCTACTTGGACGACATCAACATCTCTTATAGTAGCCTAAGTTCTATGTGCTTAAAGTGTGTGTGTGTGTTCTATGTGCTTAAAGTGTGTGTGTGTGTGTGTGTGTGTGTGTGTGTGTGTGTGTGTGTGTGTGAAGGTCTTTCAAAGGTCCCTGCAATCCCTGAATTTTAGTCAGAGACGTAAGGAAGGGGAAAAAGATAAAAAAGCTATCAGTCCTGAGTAGGCTTGGAAGACAGGACTGTGATGCACCTGTGTGGATATGCAGGTAAAGACCAGGTAACTTCATTGCCAAAGAAGTCATCCTGACCAGGACACTCTACTGGAGTCCCTGCCTAAGGCTTCTTGATACAGAACCCTCTTTGGACATGCCCTAAATCTCCCTGCATCCACTTATAATAAATTGAATTTGTTCTAAATTGTTAGTGTTTAATTTTCAGTTCCTTAGAATTCCAACCTGAAATTTAACCTAATGGTAATAGGAAAATGTGGCTATTTTTAAGATGATTTTCCAAATGTTTTGCCTACATCTTGAACTCTTTCTTTCTGCTTCCCCAGAGGAATCAGCTTTTGAGCACTCAAAAGCTAAGATTATACTCATTTTTTCATTTCAATGTGTTATTCTTTCTCTGGTTCTCTGGAAAGACTTAAGAATGCAAGGAAGTAAAATGAAAATGAACTCAATGCTTTAAGATCTTAGCCTATTACATAATTATTTATGTGTAGATATAATATGACATGAAAAATTTATAGAGTAAATGGACAGTATAAAATAAAATGAAGCCAAGATGGCACATGGGGGAATAGAAAGAATGAATAAAAAAAATTAAGAGGAGAAAATGAAAAAGAAAGGTGTATTTACTTCTGATAAGAAATGAACAGAATAGGTAATACAATGAAGTGGCCCTGGCCTGACTTGACTACATAAAGAAATACAAGAAAAAGTTAGAGATATGCTCTATATTAATGTCAACATTTATTTTGTTTGAAGTACCAAAGTTTTAGAAAGTTGTTGGCTGTTCGTGTCAGTACACAAAAACAACATTTTAATTGCAGTTACTAAAAACTACCCTCTAGAACAGACATCACTTCTAAAACACTCACACATTCCCACAAAGAAAGAAACGTTCTCTATTTCAGTTCCAATCTTTTTCCATAGTACTTTCTCTGAAGTTCATGTGTGGTCTTGGTGAGAGGGTATCTGAGAAGTGGTGGTAGGAACTGGGTTAATATTTTAGTCAGTTTCATCTGACCAAGAACAGGGGCTTTAAAAGGCAAAACAAAATCCTCACAAGGAAATACCAAATAGTCCTGCCAAGTGCCACTTGATCAGCATGACCTGCTGGAAATATGTGCAAATGGATGACGTCTTTCTTAAAAGGAAAACTCTAAACTATTTTCAGCTGACAAGTTTTTCAGACACATGCACAGAAATAATCTGGCAATGCCCAAATAATTCAACTTTGGGAAGATAGAAATCTCTTCATTTACTTTAACAATAAACTCCATTAAACCTTTTCCTACCATAAAAAATAATAGAGGAAGAAGTGAAAAATACATTATATACACATGTGAAACTCAAATAATTAGTAAAAATATATTAAAGTACATATAGAGTTAAATAACATGTATCTGAATTGAATACATACACATACATACATACCTCTATGACTCACTGCCTCATTAGTATCTAGCATTTGAAGTTATCCTAGATACTATATTAGTTGGATTAATACTTACGCTCTCCTGTGTAATTTAGATCGCACCTTCTCATAACAAAAGAAAAAAAAGAAAAAGGAAAAGGATTCCTGTGGCTTAAAATTTAGAAACTGGACCAACTATGTACTAGGGCAAAGTTAAACATACTCTAAATATTTCAAGTTTTGTTTTGTTTCTTCTGTAATCCCATGAGCTTTTCTTACAATTGGTCTCTATCCTCATTGCATGCTGTGGTGTCCCATGACAAAAGTCCATGATGTGGTATGGCACAATCCAGAAGGGCTAATTTTCTTCCTTTTCCCTTCCTTTAAAATTTCAATTATATTTTAAAGCAAGCCCAATTACTTTTTTGTTGTTGAGGTATTGAATTTATTAAAGATACTTGGGGTGTTGGTCTGTGAAGCATAACTGGATATAATTACTGGGTCACACACCCATGCTCCTTGCTGTGTCAGGAGATGACATCTCAAAGTGTAACTATTAGTTGGCTTTGTGGTGTTGGTTTTGTGAGCCAGTCTGAGGTTAGAGCAAAGATGGGATGGGATCCTGAGGCATGGTCTTTGTATTATACAGTATTGTATTTTTGATGTTGTACTAAAGGGTCAGTTACTGTTTCTATTATAAACTCTGTTTGTCCAGGGTTTGTAGCTCACCAAATTTCATTTTGGTATTCAAGCTGCATAAATATTCAGGTTTTGAAAAAGTACTTTAAATTGGTCAGTGCCATTTTTAGATGTAAATCAGTAAAACACACATATTATTGGCTTCAGTTTATTTCAGTGTTTTATTATGAAAGTTTATTTTTTAAAAAATACAAAATACTCATTTAGTCACTTATTTTCCTAGGATTGTATGATAGATAAACTACAAAAGATAAAAGAATATACCACACCACCCCCAAAAGAAAACCCTCAAACAAAATGAAAAAAATCAAGAAAAAATGAAAGTATATCTTCCCTTGTCAAAATTTGTAATTTAAGGTCTATATCTTTAAAATTAATAATATAATTTCTGGTTTTTACAGGAGCACAGACATGGTGTAATGCCAGGATCATGGTAGGCACTTAAAGGAAGAAAAAGCTCTGTCTTTGAGCATGTGAAATCTATTCCAGGGGTCCTTATGAAGAAAGGAATTGTGTCTATACCCAAGACTCCAGGGTTCTCTTTTACTTCTGTAAACATCTCTAGTGCATCTAACTGTAATCAAATTATATATTGAGTTATGTGTGAAAAGGAAAAAATGAAGCTGCTTACAGATTTGTGTACTTCCTTGGTGTCTTCAATAGAATAAGGATTTTAGTGTCTGTATACATGTCCCCAAATGGACACTGACAGATATAAGATCTTTCAAGACTTTAGTCTTACTCTGATGATCAGAACCAGAAAATCCCAATCTAAGAACAAATTGTTTCCCTAGTTCTGAATGCTTCTAAATCATAAAGTGTATTTGTCCTCAGTCTATGATGAACCACACCTAAGTGAAATAGTTGCCCATATTGGCTATCTTCACTGGTTCTCACATGTTTCTTCAGTCACTCCTCCACCTATCTGAATTCCAGAACTACAGGCTATGGTCTAGTTAGTTCAACAATGGCTGCCTATGAATGAAGGGTCCAAGATTCTAGTTGTTCAGTCCACAAGACTGGAACTCTTCACTGGTCTTGAGTATAACCAGAGTCCCAAGGAAGATGGATCCAGTGAAGAAATTGACATGTCATGGTAGACTGGCTGTTTTTTTTTTTTGTTTTGTTTTGTTTGTTTGTTTGTTTTTTGTCAATCTGACACAAACTAGAATTATCAGAGAGGAAGGAGTTTCAGGTTTCAGTTGAGGAAATGCCTCCATAAGATCCAGCTGTAGGGCATTTTCTTAATTAGTGATTGACTGAGGAGGGATAAGATCACTGTGCATAGTGCCATCCCTAGTCTTGTGGTCCTGGGTTCTATAACATAGCACGCTGAGGAAGCCAGGAGAAGCAAAGCAGTAAACACCACCCCTTTATGGCTTCTTCATCAGATCCTGTCTCCAGGATCCTGCTCTGTTTGAGCTCTTTATGTCCTTGATTTCCTTCAGTGACAACCACCAATGTGGAAGTGTAAGCCAAATAAACATTTGCTTGGCCGAGGTTCTTTATGGTCATGGAGTTTCATCAGATCAATAGAAACCTTAACATAGGGAGAGCAATAAGTAGGCAAAGAGAGAGCACATCCTTCTTCCCTGCCATTTATACAGGCTGCCACCAGAAGGTATGGCCCAGATTAAAGGTGGCTTTCCCCACACTAAATCTTCTGGTTTAAATGTGGGCCTTCCCACTTTTAATGATTTCATTAAGAAAAAAATATCCTTGCACGTGTACCCAGCCCTTCATGATTTAATTAATTCCAGATATAGTTAAATTGATATCCATGAATACACAATGAATCACAATGTTTTTTTTTCTTTAAAATTCTTTTAACCAGTCTGTGCTTCTATCTACAAATTGAAGCTGAATAAAAGGGAATATTTTTATTCCCATTGTGATTATCTTTAAACATTTCAAAGTCTCTGTCATAAACTCAAAATCAATTGCAAATGCTTCAAATCTCTTTCCCTTTTCTTGTTCTAAACCTTGAATGCTCTTTGCAGGAATTTCCCACAATTTTCAAATGAACCATACACTCCTTTGACTCACACTGTAGTTCAGCACATCTTCCTAGTTCCACAGGAATTCCAACCAGACCAATTCATTCATTGCTAAGGTGGTTTCACTTTCTCAAGAAAGCTTCACACCCAATACAACATTGAATTATCTAGTTGGAATATTGTCCTCTGTTGTAGGTAACTCCATTAAATAGTGTGTGTGTGTGTGTGTGTGTGTGTGTGTGTGTGTGTGTGTGTGTGTGCGTAGTTTTCCCTGTGGATTATTTAAAATACCTTGACTGTCTATACCTTACCACAATATCATCCTTCTCATTCGAACTAGACATCATCATGGTTATCCCCACCAATTAAAAAATAAAATAAAATAAACCAATGCATGCAATGGATTATATCATTGAGTTGTTAGTTAATAAAGTAACATAGACCTCCAAGTATTACAGGTAACTGCTAATAATCTTGGCCACCCTCCAGCACATGATGATAAGTCCTCATTGATAAACATAACACATACTGAATTACAGAAGATGGAGAAAAAGAACTGGTATTCCCCTGATATCTTCTTCCCTGTTGGCTAGCTTTCATAGTACTAGAATGCTACTGGGAAAGAAAAGTAATCTTCAATTTCACTCAGCTATGAGCCCTGTGAGTTACAATAATGACTGATCTGATAAGATATGCCACTGGGTACCATAGTGGCACAAATGTTATGGAATTAACCACCCACTTTATGATATATAACACACATATGGCATTGTAACAGGGACCATGAATCTATGGATAGACCCAACATGATTATTCTGCTACATGGAAATAATATTAAAATAACTCCTAATTACTTGAAGTTGTATCCATAGTTCAAAGCATCTCTCAACTTTCATGAGAGAGACTTTTAAGAGGACAAGTATATTAACAGAGGTAGTAGGTTGTCTATGGGTCTTTGAGCATGCTTTTTGTATGCCACATCTCCTTCCTTTCACTAATATTTTAATTTTATAACTCTAGTTCTCACAGAAAACTATTTCAATATGGAAATTAATAATATGGTAAATTTTAGCTAAAATATAGAGAGAGTCTTGGAGTGCTTAACTTTCTCCACTCTATTACAGATATCTTTTGTGAGCTAACTCATTGTTATTGCTTGTGTGTCAGGTCAAGAAGGTATGGAGTCTGTATTTGTTAAGAAACTGACTGCTTGATTAATTCTTGCTTATGACCTAACAGGAAGCAAAGCTTCATTTTTGATGGCAAAATCCTATCAACTGGGTAAGAAAGTATTCCTAGTATTCCTCTAATCAGAAGTAGTCTTTCTTATTCAGTGTAAGAATGTCATAGTGTGAAAGTATGACTACAAGGTCAGTGTGAATATCCTTAATGTCAAAGCAGAGGACTTGGGGACAGTCTTTCTAATGATACTTTTACTGACAGTAGCAAAGGCCCCATAAAAATAATAGTTAATAAAATGTTTTTTAATACTAAACAACATAAATACTTCAACATTGAGGTTGATTTAAAAAATATGTATATTTGTTGATGGAATTCGGGAGGTAACATGAAAGGGAAATGTCAGGGCTGATCATAATATAAGGAAGTGAATAATGTTTTTATGCCAACTAATAAAAAGAATGATTTCTCATCCAAATGTAACAATAAAATTATTGATGTTTAATAAGAATCAAGAGAAACAAATAGGCCAAATAGATGTTTATTCAGGGAGAAATAACTCACAACATAGACAGATGAACACCAGAAGGTTCCTAGTCCCAAGGCTGCCTCCGGATGTCCTCCTGTCCCCATGCTGCAAGCAATAGAGCTCTCCTAGCCCCTCCTCAGCCTTTGTTCCCCCAGGTCACATCGGGCCCTGTCTCCACCCCCAATGGGTGTGGTCTATGCCACAGGTGCAGACAAGGTGAATATCTCACTACAATAAAATGTAATTTTAAGTTAACTCTGAATTTGACTTATGTTTTATATTTGGCATAAAAAAAAACATAATTCTAAAGTCTTCAGAAGGTCTCATCTTAGGTCAGATCTTATACTCTGATTTTCTTTATTTTTTTTCCCTCTAGTATAAATTTACATGAGGATTTTTTCCTCACAAAATTAACAAGGTAAATACCATACCTAGCTGACATTGTCCCCTTTTATTGGAGGTATCTCCAAGAATTTGCCACTAACACTCTGATCATGTTTTGGTAAGAAGACATAGAGCCTTTCTTGATAGCTATCAAAACTTTCCTCGTTATCCTTTATGGGTTTGCAGAAAACATCTCAACTCTTAGACATTTAACTGGAGTTCTGTAGAAGGAGTTTGCTGGGCCCCTCCAGTTCCTGGAGTAAAAGCCCTGTTCATAATCAGTTTCTATTTTTTCAAATGACCCTGAAGAGGTTCAGTCTGGTCCACTTCAGTTCCCCTTTTAATGTCCTATTGATTTTCCAGATTTTAGGAACATTCCCTAACCACTTGCTCTCCCATTGGTGCTCTCCTCTGGATGCTAAAGGAACATGTTGTTACTTTGTACAGTGAGACAGAGCTATCTTGGGGACTAACACACCATTTATAATAGTACAGTTTATAATAGCATTTCCTGGAGAAAGAAGGTGCTTTACTCAGAAAGCGAAGGATGGTTTCTGCACCCAATTTACTTCCACAACTATAAGCAACACCCCTGTCTCTTGTCAGTAAAAAAGAAAGATAAAATAGAGCAGAAATCACAGCAGATAAATGATATTATTTGTCCCCCAGAGTATACCCCAAAAAGTAATTCACTCAAAGAGCATGCATGAATTATAAATGGGAGAAAGGCACAAGGAAGTTCAGTACAGACTTATGCACAACTGCATTCCACAGTCAGTTAATAAAAGCCACTTGTACTGTGAAAAAAGACAAAAGCTGTAAGTTTCTTCTTTTCTTGCTCTAAATTTCATTTAAAATGATATTGGGAGACTGCAGAATGTACAAATCAGAAAAGCATAATAGTCATGAAATTTTAATATCAAATAAGCCAATCAATATGAAACCTGAAAATTCTCATGGAGATGAAGAAATTTTTCAGAGAAATGTTCTTTTGATAAGACTCTCCTGCCTCTATAACAACACACACACACACACACACACACACACACACACACACACACACACAAAAGAACAAGAATAACAGAAACCCATGAGTTCTAAGGTATATACACAGTAGGAGCAGAACTCTGAGGGAGTAGAAAACATAAGCATTTACAAAGCATTTGATGTAATGGTATGCTGTATGTTAGTCCTGTTCTGACATGAAACTCAGCAAAGCCAGAGCTGCTTTTGCTTTCAAGAAAGAGTTCCTGTGTTAAAATGGGACATAATGTTACACTTTCCTGTTCTTTCTGTAGTCTCAATTCAAAAGAAAGAAACTAGTAATCATCTATAAAGAAAAGCCTAAGAATGATCAGATCGTAAGCTCAATGAGTTCAAAAACTGCCTCAAGTGAGCAGTGCTCATGGCTTCTCTTTTCTTATCTGTTCATCCTATCTTCCTTGAGATTCCCTGGGATTACACTGTGAAAAGGAATTCTGAGGATAAAGGGGTCTTTTCATCTTTCATGGGGAAAATGTTATTATATAATAGTTTCTAGCATACACAGGGAGAGAAACAAGCAGACAGATACACATATATAGAGTAAGAGATAGAGACAGATGGAAACACACACACAGAGAGACACAGAGATGAGCAGACATACACACACACACACATAAGCAAAGACAGATTGACACATTAAAAAAGAGAAAGGCAGACACGCATGCACAAAGAGAGAGAAACAGAAACAGACACTAAAAGAGAGGAAGAGAGAGACAGACAGAGAGGGGGAGGAAGAGAGAGAGAGAGAGAGAGAGAGAGAGAGAGAGAGAGAGAGAGAGAGAGAGAGAGAGAGAGAGAGAGAGACACCAAAGGCAATAGTTGACTTGAAAATTGAAACCAAGTTCTTATTAAGAAGTATGCTTTAAGACAAAGGGGGGAAATATAAAGGCAAAACCTCATCTGCATGATCCTAGTTAAGGCTGTGCCTAGGAGACAGCTTAAGTTATCTGGAGAACTGGTGGGTTGCCCTGCTTGGCTGAGTTTGAATTGAATGTTCCCAAAGTAACATTTCACAAATAGGATTGCCCTTCCACTTCACACTGCTCTTTCTGGAAATAGCAACACCATTTAACAATATTTCATATCAAGACAATTACATTGTAGAAATATTGTAGTCTTAGTGCTTCATTAAAATTAAAAAAAGTTAAATCCCTGTTTTGTTGAACACAAGAAATGAATAGTAAATATTGATTTAGAATGAATGCAAACATTTCTCTAGGAGTGGATAATTACTGCCTTTCTATGCAAAACACTTAGATTTGAAGAAGCACTTCACTTACTTTGCCATGCGGTATACATTCTTTAGTACATTTTAAATTATACGTTGTCCTGGACAGTGTCTGCTCTATAATTTCTTGTGTCTCTACACCAGAGTCAGTATGTAATTTTAAACTGCAAAGTTGGTGCCAACTGGGGGAATAGGCTTAACTCTTTCTCTTTGCTGGGTTCACAAACCCGTACATAAAGAGAGCTGGAAATCCATAAGATGAATTATCTCAAGCCCTAAGTATTTCATTCTGTTCTTTTTGGTTAACACAAATGCCACTGGTAACTGGTCAAACATTTATAAACTAGAGACCAAATATAATATCACATGTATAAAATAAGAGTCACAGACCATACAAAAGGCAGAAAATAAATCATTAACATTAGGAATTTTTGAATGAATTAAAAGCTGCTTGTATCCTTGTTATAGAAAGACCTTTAATTTTTAAAATTTTTGAGATAGAAAAGTTACATCATTTCACTTCTCCTTCCTCCCTCTAAACATTCCCAGATACCCCCTCCTTTCTCCTTTTCAAATTTATAACCTCCTTTATTTTTTAATAGTTGTTATTACATACATATATATACATATATATTTCTAAGTATAATCCATCCAATCTATGCGTGTCTTACTAAATAAGGTGTCATCACACATAGAATACATAAATGTTGAATGGTTGAAATTCAACATTCAACAAGAATGGTTGAAATTTTCGATCATTCTCTTCTAGATGGCCAGAGAAAAGTAACTGCTAAAATCATGGAAAGGAATAAGTCATTTCAATATGGTGTAAGTATATAGTGAGCTAATTACTATGGAATAATTTTTTAGTTCAAAAATACAGAAATAATATATTGCAAAGTTATTAGAAGCAGGCTCCTCACAATCCTTCAGTAATTATTCAAAGTTCATGAAGTAACCCCATAACATAAAGAAAAATAAATCAAATAAAAAGCAAAGAACTAAATGTGGAGTACATATTGACAGATTGCATGGGCTTTGGGATAAAATAAGATGACTGTTGTTCACAGCATCCTTGCTTTTGGACTGTGGGATTAAGTCTTATTTATTCATTCTGATTTCAATCTGAATATTGCTTTCCCTCTCTTTAGTATATTAAAGTTTTACAATATATGAAATATAAGATCTAAGGCAAGCAATAAAAATTTGCAGATAATGTAAACTATATGTGTATTGAAAAGACAGAACAATGATTGACAATCTCTTCTGTATACCAAGCAGTGTCCTGTTGCATCCATTATGTTCTTATGCTTATAAGATGTCCCTGTCTTAATCTAATCTAACTGGATGTGCCTGTTCCTGAACTTCTTAGAGAGGGGGTATTATTAAAAGCACCATTTGCAGGACCGACGACATCCAGAGAATCTGTGTGATCAATGATGCTCAAATGGGATCAAGAAAACTATGTTTTTTTTATGCTCTACATTATTTCTGCAGTGCAGTTATCACTGGTCTCAATTTTTATCACATCATTTTTCTAAGTTCAACTTTGTTTTTTAAAAGTGTGAACAGCATTTTCACTAGACATAGATTAGGGAAGAAGGGTGAAGTCTATTCCTGGCTGCTAAATGAAAAATATTCTCACTAAGGGCATCAACATAATGACAAAAAGCCCAACTACAAATGACTTTTACTTATACCAAAGTAAAACTAATAAATTATAGATACTTAAATAGTATTTTTGATAGAGGAGTGTTTTAAGGAACAGGGGGCCACTGAGTTATTCAAGTGTTGACTGAAAAGGAAGTAGCCACAGGAATGATGAGATGGACTGTTGGAGAGAAGGCTAGACTAATGCTACCCATGTCAGAAATGAGTCTCCACTCTCTCCTTGGAAGTAGACTTAATTTTTGAAAAACTGTGTGGGTCTTGCTGATATCAATCTCTAAGTCAATCTCCAAAGTAATGTGAGAACTATAAAAGTTGCTAAAGTCACTCTGTTACAACAGGAGGAATGTTACCTGTCTCTGAGATGTCACAGTACTCTCTCCTTCCAGTCACTCTAGTTCAAGGAATACAGTCTATGCCCAGAGCTCTTGAGCACTATGAACTGCTCTCATTTCCCCCTTTCCTACATGGTTATTTCAGTAAATTTAACTCTTTATTCTTCTATCGCCTATGACAGGGATAGATGAAGATACCATTCAGCATTCAAACAGGAGCTCATGAAAATTTCACATCACACCAAACAAGAGTGACATATATACACTACAAAGATCTGAGGTGCGTCTGCCTGAGTTATAGTAATGTAATACTAGGGTGAGTTTGGCTCTGGAATTCTTTTGAGAAAGATAAGTATGCCCTTAGTACACAGGAAAGTGCCATCATTTCAGACAGACAAATTGATTGCAGTATTGTTCTTGTGTAAGGAGTCAGTGGTATGGGTGAGCATCCAGGGAAGGGAACGCAATAGCAACCTATGAATGAGTGTCTCCTGCACACACCTGAGGTAAAATATAGACATCATTGTGACCTGCATTCATGAGATCATTTTAGCATTTGTTATCCATGATTGCCAGCTATAGGATTTTCTATGAAGGAAGGAATGTGTGCTGTCATGTGGACACAGACTGTCTAAAATGAATGCATCATAGAGAAAGGTAATATTAGAAAACAAAAGAGAATTAAAGAGGGGGAAAGGCAAGGAGAGTGGGGGGGCAAGAAACAAATCGGGAGGAGAAAAGGGTAGGGGATAGCAGAGGAATGAAGAGGATACAAGATGGGAGGGGAGAAGAAGACAAAAGTAAGAGAAAGGAAGATATGGGGCAAAAGAAGAGATGCCTTAAGCTCCTAAAAGCATGAGAATTGTAAAAAAATTTGGAGTAGATTTTTGTCATTTTGAAGGCATTTCATTAACATAAAATTAGTTAACTTTTCATTCAAGTTTCTTAGTAGCTCTGGGAAAGCAAAGTTAACTCAAGAATTATCATTAATTTACTAATAATCACCAAGAAAGAAAAGAACAAGATTTCTTATTTCACCTCTAAGGTGAGATTAAAACCAAACTTCACAATAGGCAACCAGGAATTATTCTGCTAAGGAGGTCAGAACTCAACAGCCACAACAGAGGTGCACCAGTCAATATATGCACTCGTCATGAGATGTTTATATTAACTTGTTCTAGCTCTTCACAGCTTAATGTGGGGGGAAGAGGGGAAAATACAGGGATCTGTTTGATTTGTTTCATTGTACAGGTGGGAAATTGGAGATTTACACATGATAAACAGTTTTTAAGATGACACAAATGTATTAGAACCCAGACTATGTCACCATTCACCCATGCTGTAACCATAGTGCTCAGCTGTACAAGCATAGCACAACCCAAGAATGAATGGAATTCTTCTGTTTATATTTATCTTTATCTTCTGCCTAAGTCCAGAATGAGGGGGGGTGGGAAGCTGTTTCCTCTGCCAGCAGCACCTCTGACTACTATATTCTTCAGCAAATTGCTTTCTCATACTAAGCACAGTGAGAATTTGAGTACCAGAGATTTCACAAGCACTAGTCTAGCTAGAAACTGAATCCCCCTCCCAGAAGATGTGGGATTTATTCTTGAAGTTTGCTTCATAATTTACAGGAGCTGAGCAGTTGTTTCCATGTTTTAGGATGACAGCAGCTAACTTGCCTGCCTTTCTCCACACCCTGGAATTCACATTCATCCTTCTCCAGTCTTAATAATGGCACATTATTTCAGAAAGCCAAGCACACAAATGAATGTGACTTCTGTAAACAGCGCTCTTTTTTATTTAACTTCTGTATTGACTCTTTGGGAGTTTCATATTATGTACCCCAATTTGGCTCACTCTTAATGTCAGGAACAATGCAGAAGAGTATGCGGGAGAGTTGTGTGGGTATCCAGGTATCCAGGTGTCTAGATAATATCCACTGGCCTACCCAGTTGGCCATCCAATCTCCTCCTGGTTATTTGGACATATTTGAGTCAGCACTAAAATTCACAGAAGATCTTCAATCTTAATTACAAAGCTCGAGGGAAAAAAAATCCAGGGAAAATTGTTTTCAGGTATAAAATTAGAAAGTTCTTTAAACTCCTTTGCCAAGATTTGCTTAACTTTGAGGGCAAACAAATCGCATGATTAAAAGTACCATAGAGTGCAGCCTGGTGTCAGTTTCTCACTATGTCTTCCATGGGAGACCAAAAACATCAGGACTGGGGAAGAGGTGGCATGGAAAGAAAATCTCCCAGGACAATCCAGGTATATTTCAGCTTCTATTTCCCTTGCAGAAAGGCTCTGTTTTCTCATGTCAATGAGCTAGAATGAAGTGTGGATCCCATGATCAAGTTGGCAGAAGTGACACTCCCTACCTGGATGCTCACAAATTGTAAATCACAACTTTACAAGGATTTAACTTTTCCCTTTCCAAAATAATCAAATGTTGTGGTGAGGGGACCACTAATCATGACAAAAATATACTGCAAATTCTTTCTTTTGGTGCCAAGTCCAATAAGTTCTTTGAGTGAAATTAAATGCAGGATCTTATTCCAAACCACAGCTTCCCTTGGGGATGTGCAAATCTCAAGTGGGGGCTGAGAGGCCAGTTGTATCAAAGCCCAGGGTTACACAGGCTTTTGCTAAATTTCCCTACCCACCCCCCTTAAACGACTGCCTGTGGTACAGATGGCTGGCCCCACTGCTTTCCAGCTTTTATAATCAAATCATACTTTCCACATTCTGCTCAGAAAAGTGGAGCAGTAACTGACTTCTCTTAGTTTCTCACAGTTTTTGTTTATTTTAACATATTCTCTGTTGAACTCCAGGGAAGGGAAGAAAAAAGAAAAAAATAAGAAAGGAAAGGGGGGAGGGAGAAAACAGGGTAAATGGGAGAGGGTCAGAGCATACAAAATAAAAAAAAAGAAAAAATACATCCATACATCCATACATCCATCACACACACACATACACACACACACACTACACACAGAGAGAGAGAGAGAGAGAGAGAGAGAGAGAGAGAGAGAGAGAGAGAGAGAGAGACTTTTTATGCTATAAGCAAGTACTGGCTTCACCTCAGATCTGTAGTACCACAAGAATCAAAGATGAAAAAAAATATAAAAAATGAGGTCATCTGAAATGCACTGCACGACATAGCATGAGGCTCTACAGTACATTATCCATCCTGAGGGTTTTTAATATGTTTAAAGAATAGCCAATGATAATATCATTTCATTTTATTTCTTACTCTATTTTTCCTGTCTGGTGTGCAACATATTATTTCTAAGGATGGTTTGGGATGGCTTTTCCTATGAACTATTTGAGTACCTATTAAAGTAACATTCATGATGGACAACAACTCTGATGCCTCTGTTCACTATGGAAAGTTTTAACAGACCTAAATTTCATCCCAGGGATGGAAATACAGAGTAGTTTCATATCTGGTGCATTTATTTATTTATTTATTTATTTATTTATTTGGTTTTTTTGAGACAGAATTTCCCAGTGGCTTTGGAGGCTGTCCTGAAACTAGCTCTGTAGACCAGGCTGGTCTCCAACTCACAGAGATTCGCTTGCCTCTGCCTCCTAAGTGCTGAGATTAAAGGCATGTGTCACCACTTCCAGGCTGTCTGGAGCATTTTATAGCATAAACATAACTGTCTGGGTGTGTATACACATTCAGGCAAGGAACATATACATTTTGTATTGATTTCTATTATGCTTATTAAGTAATCATTTGGCCTAATTATGAAGTCAAGAAAATATTTTGAGGAATCAATCAAGAAAGCATCTTAACCTGAAATCCAGTAGCAGAGAGGGAGGAATGATAAGCAAAGGCTGGAGAAACCAACATAAACAGCTGACCTGGACAAGGCAGAGCCCATGGACCCTAGTCTGATAGCTGAAACAATTATAGGCCCACCCAGGCCCCCCTGAACATGGGTGTCATTAGGAGGCCTGAGCAATCTATGGGGCCTCTGATAGTGGATCAGTACTTATCCCTAGTATACAAGTGGTCTTTGGGAGCCCATTTCACACATAAGGATGCTCTCTCATCTAGAGACATGAGAGAGGGCCTAGGCCATGCTCCAAATGATATGACAGACTTTGAAGATCCCCCATAGAAGGCCTCACCCTCCCTAGGGAGCAGAAATGGAATAGGATAGAGGGTTGGTGGGATGCAGGGGAGGAGGGAAAGAAGAGGGAACTGGGATTGACATGCAACAAAACACTTGTTTCTAATTTAAATTTTTTAAAAAAGGAAAAAAAGCATTTTAAACAACAATTGTATGCAACACATGATTCCAACAATATACATATATGCATGCATATGCTCACATAAAGATTAATATTCTGTGATGTGAAAAGATAGTAGCAATTATAGGCACATAAATAACACAGAGATACAGATAGATGAAGATATTTAATAACCACACACTCTAAAAACTAACTCCTCCGTGTTGTTTTCCTTATCTATACTTTTGGTGAAATAATTATACCTACTACATATTTAAGAAAGAATTGAAAGAAACTTACTATGCCCAATAAACAATAAGGATTAGACAAATATTATCAACCATGTGATGCTTGCTGATATAGTCATAAATGCGTAGGACTATACTGATACTGATTGCCAACAGTAAATACTGTAGCATTCAACGACTCAACATCAAGAAGTCAGAAGAGGAATTTAAAAGTTCAGGTGTCTTTTTCAGACCACTATTCTCCATTTTTTCATATGTATCGTGGTTTAATAAGGAGTGGGAAAAACAGTCTGAATAGATGTTTATTCAGTGAGAAATAACTTAAAACACGAACAAATTAAAATCAACAGGTTCCTGGTCCCAAGGATGTCTCCAGATTCTCTCTGTCACCATCGAGAAAGCAAGAGCATGCTCCAGGGCCCCTTCCCCAGACCTAGTTCCCCCAGGTCACATCCGACCCTGTCCCCAGGGCATGGTCAGTGCCACAGGTGCAGACATAATGAATATCTCACTACACACATGTGTCTCCTTTAACAAATAGATCTCTTTGCTCCATATTTAATGCATACACAGTACCCAATTCCTCTGCTGACTCCTAGCTTGTCCTAGTATTCCACTGTAAGAAGTCTATCTCTCTGACTCTTCCTCTTATTTTCTGTATGTATATGGATTGAACCTGGTCTACTTGAAATCCTGTTTTACTTAAAACACATCATTCTGAGCACTGTGTGTAATTTGGGTGACCCATTTATTCTTGTATGGAACAAAGCTTATTTACTTCATTGCTAGAATAATACTGTATGATTTGTTTAGCTTGTGACTTAAAGGGTTGTAGACAAGCTTACTCACAAGCTCTGCCTCTCTTTGGAAACTTCTCCACCCCCTTCTCCCTCTTTTTCCCTCCATGTCTTTTCTCTTACCTAAAGAAGAAATAAGTTTCTGTTTCATGGGCTGAGAACTAAATGAATTAAAGCATGGTACATATGTGTGTCTTCACTGCGCTATAACGTCCTCCTTCCTCTTTAGACATTCTGCTTAATCCCTGGAACATACCTGACATTCACTAAGTATACATAAAAGAAACGAAAGCCTGAGTGTTTTGAAAAAAAAGAAAGTTCCTAGGAAGTAGTGCAACCTTAGAAGAAGTAGTTCTTTTGGACCGTAGTCCCTCTCTGCCAACACAACTACAGACAGTATGAAAGATTGCATCCCAGAAAACTAGACAGTTCAGAGGTTGCCCTGCAGTGATGCTCTAGGCACAGGCCTTCTGTGGTCCCTGCTTTTCTTAAAGATAAAATGCATTT
The DNA here is from genome assembly GCA_030556225.1 of Cricetiscus sungorus. NCBI lineage: Eukaryota > Metazoa > Chordata > Mammalia > Rodentia > Cricetidae > Cricetiscus > Cricetiscus sungorus. Next base: position 24,707,915 of record JANBXA010000132.1, on the reverse strand, counting down.
ATCAGAAAAATCTTTCAGTCCCATCCCACTTGTGATTATCTTTGTGGAGCAATCTCATCTGTTACTGTAGTTTTACAAAAAATAAAAATATTCCATAAGAGAATTTTTCTTTAGGCCATCCAAGACACTTCATTCACACAGCACCTGGGAAAGCTAATGCACCCCAAGGGCAAAGAGCTCTGACCACTGGTAACTATGTTGTAATCACTGCCACCTGGAAACTGGATTATCATCCTTCCATTTCCCATGTTTCTTTCCAACCTCTGTGCTCCCTCCTTCCCCCCACCCCCCCACCCCACCACTTGCCACCTACTACCACAATACAGCCTTGCCTTGTACAACTGGAAAGCCCAGGAATTCCACCCACACAGCAGTGCAAAACTCAGAGCCAGAAGAGCCAGATTATGTCATGCAAACCGCACCCCTTTCAGGGCAGAACAGTGTTCTCTAAATGACATTTAGGCTCCAGTGTGCAGCCATGCATCATCAGTCATTGTGTATGGTTTGAATAATAGTTTGTAAGCATTCTGGGATTCTTTGAGAATTAAAGTTCCATATAACTTATATCACTATTTTGTTTATTATTAAGGGTTTTTTGTTTTGTTTTGTTTTCTCTTCCTGGGAATCATCACAAGAACATTTCTCAGCCAGGAAATTGCATACATAAGCTTTTAGACCTGATTTTTACTAAAACTGATATCCAGCATTGCAAAACCTGGCTGATTAATTTCTTGAATGTCCCACTGCAAAAACAAAATTTTATAAATACTTGCAATATTATCTAACATACTATGTGTTAATTACAAAAAAATATTTGCTTATATTTGTCACAAGTTAAAATATATATTTATTGGCAAAATAAATTCTGTTTCACTTTGTTAACAATTTTTTATCTTCTTTAGGGGTGATGATTTAGAACGGCTAACTTGATTGCCTTTAGGGATAATGATTTAGAAATGCTAACATGTTACATTTTCAGCATTTAATAATCTGTTTGCTTTGTTCTGAACAATCAAATACAACTTAATATTACTCCAAGAAACCCAACTGAATGACACAAAGTTTAAACATATTTGGAATTTGTGCTAGCTGGTTTTACATCAATTTGACATAAGCTAGAGAGGAGTGAACCTACCTGAGAAAATACCTCCAGAAGACCCTGATGTATACAAGCCTATAGGGCATTATTCTTATGTCGTTACTGATGTAGGACTCCACCCATTATAAGTAGTGTCACTCCTAGGTGCGTGGTCCTGGATGAATAAAGCAGGCTGAGCAAGCCATAAGGAAAATGCTGGTAAGCAGCCTCCCTCCATGGCCTTTGCATCAGCTCTTGACTCCAGGTTGCTGTCCTATTTGGGTTCCTGCTCTGCCTTCACTTCCTTTGATGGTGAACACTGATGTGAAAGTTGGTCAAAATAAGCTCTTCCCTTCCCAGATTTCTTTTGGTCAAGGTGTTTCATCACATCAATAATAGCCCTTATTAAGACAAGTCAAACCAAATCTTTCACTAGCATTCATTCACTCTTTTACTGAAAAAGACAATGTCATTATTTAGCATTGCTAGGAAGAGATGCATGGTGAGAAGCACAGGATAACCCTGTACATGCCTCTTATGACTTTCTTCTCTTAAAAGTTGAAGGTAATTATCTTCCAATTCAATTTTACAATTTTACAAGTACAGAAACAAAATTAGTAATATGACACCCATTTCATTGGGTGAACTTTCATTATAGGGAACTAGAACCAGTGGCCATTGTTATCATAGAGTCAAAGAATGCCAACATGTCTAATAAATGGTAACTCCAAATGCTATTCACAAGGCCATATTTTCTCATTGATTCACTAATCAAAAAGGACTCAAAAATCACAAAATGAAACACATGTAAGGTACTATTCAAATTTGTAGCAACAATACAATCCAAACTACATCAGTCAGTTTTCTGCCTGTTCCTGTAATATTAAAGATTACTTTTTTGTGTATTATTTTGCCTATAGATATGTCTATACACTACATGCATACATGGTACCCATACAGGTAAAAAAGAAGGCACCAAAACCTGTATGTCTTGAGTTACCACTGGTTATGAGCTTTCATGTGGGTTATAACAAATGAACCTAGGTGCTCTATAAGAGCAGCAATTCTGCATATCTGGAATTCAATAAAATAAAAGGCTATATATCTATATAATAGATGCAACCAATTTGTAGCTTACTTTAATTGGTGATGCTGAGCCATCTTTTCAGCTCCTCTATTTTAATAAAAAGGGAAAAGTGAGACACAGACAAATATGAGTGAAGCCTAATTCAATATATGTTTAAAAAATTGGTGCCATGGGAGTTGGTGGTGCACACCTTTAATTCCAGCACTCGAAAGGCAGAGGCAGGCAGATCTCTGTGAGTTCAAGACCAGCCTGGTCTACAGAGCCAGTTCCAGAACAGGCTCCAAAGCAATTCAGAGACACACTGTCTCAAAGAACAGGAAAGAGAAGAAGAAAGAAAGAAAGAAAGAAAGAAAGAAAGAAAGAAAGAAAGAAAGAAAGAAAGAAGGAAGGGAAAGAAAGGAAAAAGGAAGGAAGGAAGGAAGGAAGAAAAAAGAAATTGTTGCTCTGTTAGATAATTGCCTTAATAGCTGCTGGTGAAGTTTCATAAACTGAATGTATTTTGATTTTGAAAAGGCTTTTAATGATATCTAAGAGTGTAGGGTAATGGTGGCCTACTCATACATAGGACCAATAATAGAAAGAGATACCGTCACAGCTTACATCTGGCATTGAACTTCAACTTTCAATGCCCCCAATGGCACAGAATCTAGAAAAGAGAGTAAACAGGTATGCTTTGCTTAGAATTTTTTAATTCTTAGCAAAATGAAATCAAGTTTTCAAGGGATGAATAGCTACAGTAAAGAATTCCAGAAACAAATTTGTAACCAAGAAAGAAAGCAGACTGGATATAAAGAAGCTTACATTATTTTAAGGTTATTGGATAAGAGGCAAAGGAATTAATAAAAGGTAAATGCTGGATTCAGAATCTTTAAAATCATAATGATGATAAATAGACAAGTGTGGATGATTGTCAAATTTTTCCTACTGTGACTTATTCATCAAAGGATACAGATCTTAAAGTCAATATAAATAGCGGGATTTATGTAATATTGTCTTAGTTAGGGTTTCTTTGCTGAGACAGAACATCATAACCAAAAAGCAACTTGGGGAGGAAAGGGTTTATTTGGCTTACATGTCCATATTGCTGTTCATCACTGAAGGAATTCAAGACAGTAACTCAAACAGGGCAGGATACTAGAGGCAGGAACTGATGCAGAGGCAATGGAGGGGTGCTGCATACTGGTTTGCTTCCCATGGCTTGCTCAGACTGCTTTCTTATAGAACCCAGGACCACCAGGCTAGAATGACACCACTGACCATGATGTAGGTGCTCCCCCATTGATCACTAGTTAAGAAAATGCCTTACAGCTGGGTCTCATGGAGGCTTTTCCTCAACAAAGGCTCCTTTTTCTCTGATACTGTTCCTTATGTCAAGTTGACAAACAAAACCAGGCAGTATAATTGCCAAAGTATTAATTCTTTATTTCTTCATGTGTCTGTTTGAATTTAGATATTTACCCAATAATAGAAACATTGTTGATCCAGAACTTGAATGCTACTGACCATCAAGGACTACAGGGGCTAGCCATATCTCCTTTCAAGTTCATGGTGTTTAATGAGGTTGACACGAAAGCTGCCTAGATCATTGCTCTGAGACTGCAGAGGCCTCACCCTGGCTGAGTACTAAGACTGTAGTCAGTATTGCTACCTGTCATGCCAGGGGAAGATGGTGGCAAAGAGTCAGAAGACACTAGCTCTAGCTTTGAATTTCAGATTTTGCCTCTCATTCTGAGCTTACGGTTGAAAATCTTGTACACACCAGAGCTTGCATTTAAGAATAAAGATCTGAAATTTTTGTTCAAAGGCAAGAAGATATGGAATAATTTCCCATTATTGAAAGCAGGTAAATGGGTGTTCGTTCACCACTATTTGCCATTACTTTCCAAAGGCTGATTATCTAGAATTGAATAAAATAAGAGGCTGCATATCTAATATATGTAACAAATTCATAGCTTATTTTGATGGTAATGCAGTCTTAACATGACTCAGTTCATTCTACCAAACCACAATGAGTAAGCACGTTCTTAAATTGTTCAAGTGCATATGTCTGTCTGGGAAAATGAATTATTTCTTACTAAAAAAATCCTTTCTGAAGAATACTTATGGTTACACATATACTTTTTATCCTAGTGTCTCTTTCTTAGGCATTTTTCTCTCTGTTTAAAGAGTTTTTAAACTTACCCAACTTAATCCCATTTACTGCGATACTAAACCTAGTAATGAAGTGTGGAGGAACCATTAATGCACCAACTGCCTTTAAAGCTGTATACCAGAATACCCTTGAGTAATCTCAGGTTACCAGCCATATGCCCTTGAAGCTTAAAATAAGAGATATTGGAATAGTCATTCAACATGGCATTACCCTCTATAACCACACCCAAAATGAATTTACTTCTCAAAAATCCAAATGAATTGTTTCTGGCCAGCATGGGTTACTGCAAGTGTAATCATCTGGTATCTTGTATCTATACCAATGAAAAATATCCTATCCCTAAAGGAGGTTATTTTTTTTCTCTTAAATATCCTATTGTTCTAGTCATTTTCTACCTTTACTTTATGTTTGGGTATATTTATTTTAAAACTTATTTGAATAAATTTACAAAAACAGAAAAAAGCATTTGCCTCTACAACCTGCTATCCAAGAGGTGGAGGCAGGAGGGCCCTGAGTTCGAGACCAGCTCAGAAACATTTCTGAGTTATATAAATATATATATATATACATATGTATATATATATTTAATAAACTACAAGCAAACAAAAAGGGAAAATAACAATAAATAAAATTGGACAGAAGAGAGAGAAAGAGACAGAGAGACAGAGAGAAAAAGAGAGAGAGAACAGAATTGTTTCCCAAAACACATAACTCTTGAGACCCATAAAAATAGCTGTAGGAAGGACTGTGTACATATTTGTATCCTTCCATTGTGTTTTCCAGAACCATCTATATTGTTCACAAGATCTATAGCACTCTTCTATTTAACATGAACTATCCTCTTAAAATAATATCGTTGGTTAGGGTAGTCATGGGGCATATTTTATGACTTTTACTGCTTCGCCTCTCCAGATGCCCACTGAAGAGATATTTTGGCTCAGGTTCACCTATCATGGCAGCATGGGCCCATGGGGACCCATGGAAGGTTGTAATGAGGGCTCCATTAACCACTTTCATTATTTCAGAAGGCCTAAGGGAATAACACATTCACCAATAATAAAGCTGCTGAAGCTAAAGTGTCAAATTACTTTGCTTTGGGGCAAAGTCTTATCAATTTCAAGAGAAAACTGGTATTACCTCATGTTGCTGAATGCCTCTGATTGGCAAGTCTGCATGCATATAATTAATAAATGGTGAAATATAAACAAATGAATTGATTTGTTTGGACATTAAAATTTTTCAAAATATAGAGTCCAAGACATAGAAGCAAAGCATGGAGGACCAATCTACCTCAGATGTTTAATGTCACTCAAATATCTTTACTAGTGATGGTGACAGCAACAGAAATCTAAAAGCTACACTGACCTACAGAGTTCAGGTACAGTTCTAATCAGTATATTTCTTTTTCTGTCATCACAGCATTAATATTAGGCAGGTATGGTTATATGCACAATCTTAGGTTCTAAACTAAGAAATAAAGCCATCAAAGTGTCATCGACTTTGGTTAAGACACTGTTTTTTGTTTGTTTGTTGTTGTTGTTGTTTCCTGATAAGAAAGAGAGCATAGTGTGTTCTCGTTTGTAAAGCCCAGCATATTAATAGTTTCTTCAAGCATTTTTGTAAGATTAAAGAACCACCTCATTTTAGTGGTTTTCTAAATTTATATTTAAAATAAAGTCAGTAGAGATAAGTGACTTACACCACAGTCTCTCTTTCCTCCCTTGAACACACATAAAAATCCCAAGGCCTCTCTTTTCCCTTAAATCACACATGAATTAAACATAATTTTAAAAATGACATCATCTATCAATGGGCTAAGAATTCAGTGCTCTCCCTAAAATTAAGCTGTTAACTTGAATTCAGTGTCTCAGGGCACATCAAGTATAGCCACATGAATCTAGGCACCTGAGAACTGCCAGGGATGTTTTTCTTTTTTAACTCTTCAGAAATACTCCTGAAAGACAGGTAATGCACTACTAAATCTGTGTGCATAGACACAAACTTTTAAAATGACACCTACATTGCAAGGATAAGCATCCTGGTGCATGATATAGCTGTGTCTTGGTAAAAACTCCAGTTATACACAAGAGTAAATTCACAAAAGCTTTGGAGTATACACCTCTACATAAAATAAGAGAAAGCCATTGTTTATTTCACCACTATTTAAGAGTTAATGAGAGATTTGCACCTGTACAGCTGTTGTGGACTGAAGCTTGCTTGTAGAGTGAATGTGTTTCCTGCTTGAGACAGTTGTAAATGCCTTGAGTAAAAACACTGAGGACTGCTAATGGATAGGTTTATTTTAAAGCATGCCATCTGCTATCAATCATAGAGAAGTATAGGAAGCAAGTTTGGCTGGGCTCCCTCCTTGTGAGCCTGATAAAGACAGGGCTCCAGGACTCGGGAACATTGAGTCCTCCAGAGAATAAAACATCAAACCTACTCAGCAGCTCCACTAACAATAATAAAAATGACTCTGCCTAAAGGTGACATTCTGAATTTACGATTATTTGTGTCTATAAAGTGTATTCTTTGGCTCCTGACTCATTCTGACTGTCTCACTCCGAGAACAATACATTAAGTCTGCCTGAAGTAAATGGAAATCCTATCCTTTTATTAAACCAGCAGCCAGTACCTGAGCTGATCTAATGCCCTGTAGAATAGCAGGAAAATTTTTAGCTTTGTTCTGTGCCTTTTTAAAGACTTTGTAAGAAAACTAAAAATGAGATGTATATTAATATCCTAAAGAAAACACATGATGTGGGCAGGTTTATGCTTCCTAGAAGACAAAACAAAGCAAAGCAAAATATCAAATTGGACTAAACTTACTAGTCTATTATGACAATACAATTGCAAATTCCATATTGCAGACATGTGACAGTAAAACAGAGAAGTGACTACTCAGGATGGTATTCCTTATACTATGTGGACCAAGCATAGTTTCATGGGGTAGACATTTCCTCAGAGATCATCCAGCTGTGGAATCATAACAAATATTGCTTTTGAAAATGGATCCATAGTATTTCCTTAAAAAAATGCCTAGTCTGTCTTACTAAAGTGCTGCTGAAATCCTTGGTGAATAAAATGACTTGTGGTGGTCCTGGAACCTTCTAAAGCTTACAATGGTTGATTCTACCTCCAAATTGCAGCTTAACTTAATTCTACTGCTAGCCTAGGAAACCAAATTGTGAGTGTTTAGGGAAAACCCACCTGGCCAGCAAACTCATGAGTCTAATTAAAGTTAATAGAGAAATTGAAAGAGGAAAACATGGGCTCAGTGGACTAAGAAGAAACACATAAGGCAATAGACATTTGAAGCAAGAGCATTTTTATGTTGGTATTTATTGGATATATTTCCTTCTAAATACATGAATGAGGAAATATTTGACTTATTATATGTAATGTGAATCCTAATAAAATTCAGTAAAATATTTCCACTTTTGTGTTTGAGGAATTGTCCCAGAATAAATGGTGAAGAGCAGGCAAGTCATAAGCATTGTGAACAGTAGCATATCTACTCTCTGTCAGCACTTGGCCAGGTTCTGGAATACTCAGGAACTACTACCATATATTCACAAAGAAACTGTGTTAAGCATTCAATATGACTTCCAGGCAATAATACAGTGACAGAGAAAAAATTTTGGAAATAATAAATGCATCAAGAGATTTAAAAATAGGAACAGCAACAAACACTGTAGCCAGAAAGCCTAGTTAGCACGCCGTGTCATATTTCCTTAAAAACAAAAGAGAAAATGCATATAGGTTGTTGCACATATGACTCAGAAACATTTTAAAAATCCACTGAGACTTCATTATATTTTCTAGCACCTTATAGGATCAAATGTTGAGACAGGTTATAAAACATCCTTGTTGCAGAAGGCATTAGAGAAAGGGCTTCAGTGCTATGACAAAGGGTTAAAAACATGAGTTCTATGCTGTCCAAGCAAACAATGTGTAGAGAGGTATGTACAAGAGGCTACAATAGAAACAGAGCATGACTAATTGAAATTTACCTGCATCATCTAAGAAAGCAGTACTATCCAGCATAAGCAGATTATCACCACAAGAGATAGGGCTGTTAGCTTTACTAGATCCTAACCTGTCAAGTGAAGGCAGAAACCCATCCAAGCAATGCCAGTTAACTTACAGTCAAACTAAACACTTCTGTTCTCCAGAATAGGGTAGCCATGTTGTTCCTGACTGTTCAGCAGTGCATGCCATAGAGAAAAACAGGTCTATAGTTCTGGGAATCAGGAGAATATGCCTACAAATGTCACCAATAGTCTCTGTGTTATATTGGAAATTTCATCTATGTGGTAGCACCATGTCTCTGCTGATTGTCTAAATTTCTTTGAGAGAGTAGGTTTATTTCTGGATTTTCTCCCTTTACTATAAGATTTTCAATCCCTGGAAAATAATTCAGTAGCACAGTAATGAAAAGCCTACTGCAATGAGACGTTTGGTGCTCTGATTAAGCATCAGTGGTCATATCAAAAAGAGAAACACCAGAAATTAGCACAATAATTTGTTTCTCTAAACCTGCATCACTTAATCTCCTTTCTTAAGAAAGCAGTGGCCCATGAATATAGTAAAAGAATTAAAACCACATTTATGAAGTGACTCCTAAAAGATTTTAATGTTTTTAATAAAAAAGAATGGATCATTAAAATATAGTTAATAAATATTACTCAGAACTCATTACCTTAAATAGTCCCCTACTTAGGATTATAAATGTTCACTGACTGAATTCTAAGAAGGTTGTGATACCAGGTAGATATTGTATGATGTTTTCATAGTTAATATTTGTAGCATGAGATTTACTCATTGGGAGTTTAAAAGATAATAAATCTATTCTCATGCTTTACCAGCTCCCATTTTATCATACCATTTAAGGAAATACCCACATGAATTATTTAATAAACTACCAATTCTAACTATATATAATTCTATACCATTAAGAAAGTGTTCCAGAAGCATTATGCATTTATTAATTCAGCCAACAAATGTGTATGGAATTTTTACAAGGCTTTACACGGGGTGCAGAAGAATATCCTATTAAAGAAACCCTGTGCCACTGCATTGGAAATCATTTTTGTTGTTTTATTTTTCTTGTATCTATTTTTAATAAGCAGTTTTTAATTCAGCTACCATGTTACAAGTTTGATGCACAAGCAGCAACAAGTTGAAGAAAAAAACCCTTACTGTTTATCCACACAGGCAAGATATATTCTCTAAAGGTCTATAACCACTGCTAATGTCATGTCAACTATTTTGAATTCATAAGAACAAGCAACCAACACAGTTAAGAATCTGGTTCCCATTTGGTAACTGTGCAAACAAGTTTTCAACAACAAGAAGACCAGGGAGATCTGTCCTACAGAAGACATCATATTGAATACAAACTCTTCTGCCCTCCCTATCCCAAAGCTTCTATATAAAATGATTAGACACCAACCCCAATTTCCAGCCCCGTAATGCAGTGCATAGCAAATCAATGACCTAAATGTAAACAAATAAAGGACAGTATTAATAATTTAGTGCAATCCATTGAACTGTATCAGACTTTGGCTTAGGGCTTGTTCTAACTTCTTCAAAAATAACAGTAACCTTCACAGGAAGGTCAAGAGAAGAATTGGGAAGTCTCTGGGTCCTCCATTCTATCTATGATTTCTCTGGGAAGTCTCTGGGTCCTCCATCCTATCTATGATTTCTCTATCTTGTGTATGAGGTGTGGTTTCATTTGCTATAATAAAACACCATGACTAAAACAATTTGGGAAGGAGGATTAATTTCAGCTTGCAACTTTTGAAACATATCTATCACTGAAGGAAGTCATGGGCAGAACTCAAGGTAGAAATCTGGAGACAGAGCTGAAGCAGAAACCATGACACAACTTATGGCTTAATCCCTATGGCTTGCTCAGCCTGCTTTCTTATACACCACAGGACCACCTGCCCAAGCATGGTATCATGCATAATGAGGCATCCTCCTACAACAATCATTAATCAATACAATGCCCCACATGCTTGCCCACAGACCAATCTACTGTGGGCATTTTCTCAATTGAAGTTCTCTTTTTTCTCAAATGACTCCAACCTGTGTTTTGTTAGCCAAAAACTACCAAGGATGGTTTACCCCTTGTCAACTTCACATTCAAATATATTGCTGTTAAGCTATCACATTTCTTTTCTTATTTATCTCCGAGATCTTATATTAATATCAATATTAAAACATAAAGAACACCCAAGCTTGTAAAAGTCCCATAGTCTTTAAAAATTCAGACACTTATAAGCTCAGTTTCTTTAAACTATACAAAATTTCCTTAAAAATCAAAGTCTCTCAGCTGTGAGCTCATGTAAAATCAAATTAAGTTACTCATTTTCTCATTTTAAGAGGAAATAACAAGAGCAAAGCTACATTCAACTTAAAGAAAAACTAAAGTCCAATAGGGTAGACCTCAGTGGCACTTCTGGAATTCAGATCTACTGAAGCCCAAAAGACTTGGGTGTATATACCTCCCTGTCTCTGCCACCCACAGCACACAGCTCTCTCACAGGCTCAGGCCTCACTTGCTGCTGTCTTCAGTGGTGTCCCATGCTACTAACATCTCCAAAATGCAGGGGTTTCTGCTTCACCTGGACTGAACCTTCAAAAGTAGCCTCAGCTGGGCTCTGTTCGTGGACACTGACAATGTCCAAGCCACAATTTCTCTTCCTGGACCTTCTACTCTATCTGAAACCATACCTTCATTAACAGCCTCTCCTGGCCTCAAACAGTGCTAAACCTCAGCTGGTGTTCATTACCCTTCATTCCAGTACCACCTGGGGGCCTTTTACACAATACCAAAGTCAGCTATTAGCCAATGGTCAGCTTTGGTTAGTTCTGTACTACCACTTGAGTGTTGACCCTGAAAACAAACAAAAAAAAACAAAACAAAAAAAAAAAACTGCATGGAAGGCTGTTCCTTAATTCTGATCTCATCTCACAGTTGATTCTTCATTCCCAGATTACCAGTAGCAATTTTCCCAACAAAGCAAAAGTTTCACTTTAGTAATCATTAATTCAAAATATCAAATGGCCTTGTAGAGTTTTGAAGGGATGATCGAACTTCTCTCTGAAACTTCACAGCCAGGCCTCCATCCTCTGCACCACTCTTCAAATTATCTTCTAAGTTCCCACAACAGGTCTTTAAACCCAGAACATTCAGTGGCTTTTCCACCCCACTCTACAGTCCCACTCCATCACTGACAGAATAGGACAGAAACTTAAAGGAAAAACCTGCAGGTAGGAACTAATATAGAAACCATGGAAGAACCATGTTCATCACTTAATCCCCATGGCTTGCTCAGCCTGTTTTTTTCTACACCCCAGGAACACCTGTCTAGGCTGCACTACCCACCATGGAATTGGTTATCCTACATTAATAACTATTCAAGAAAATGCCCTATAGGCCAATATTCTGTGGGCATTTTCTCAACTGAGTTTTCTTTTCTCAAATGACTCTGGTTTGTGTCAAGTTGACCCAAACTCACTAGGCTATCACATTTGAAACTTCAGCACTTTAGCTATATCCTGTGGTATATAAACTTAAAACCAGTTCCAAAGTACAGATATGACATCTTAAAGCTCTCAACTTATTTTGCTAAAATGTCACCAAAGAAGATTGTGTTAATTCATTTTGCTGCCAGGCTTGGTTGTCTGTTTCTGAGTAACAAAGTCTGCATCAGTATAGTGGGCTGCCCTTCACTAGTGATTAAACAGTACTTCCTAGAAAGCAACAAAAGGGTGAGCCTACCTTCATTCAGCTCTGGCTTTCTCAATCAATTGAGTATGCACAAAAGCTTAAACTGAGGCCCTCTGCCCACCACTTGTACACACATAGTCGAATACACACAGCCCCCATGGTCATAGATGTAAGATGAACTTGCTGATGACAGCCCACAGTCTCCCACTGACATCAACAATCAGAGAAATGAGTACTTTCGTGAAACTGGTCATCAGCCAGCTGTCAGGAGGCTATAGAGAGCTAGAGTATTCAAGCTATCCCGCCTGGTTGATAAACAAGTTCCTCAGATGATAGGGATGTTCTACAGTGTAGACGGAAGATTCTTTCACTTTATCTCCCGGAGAAAGAAAACTATTGCCAGGAAATGAGGTATTTCCAAACCCCTACAACAACTGGAAGAGAAATGTGCTAGTTTTGCCAGCTAGCACAAGGAACTCGGCCTGCTGTCAAAAGGCTCTGTGTCCAACCCTAGCTGGATTCACTTTAACAAAAATTTCCCTCTTCGGCCACCTAAGTGCCTGTTGAATTAGGCACAAGGCCAAGGTGGGATACTAACAGTCACTCAAGCTAAATGTCCGTTTTCATTTAGATCTCTACAGCTCTTTCTCATGTCATGGGGAAAATATGTTTCCTCTACTTGGATGTTTTTAGGACTCCCTCGGTTTGTGGAGGAAGTCAGATCTGCTGCTCTGAAGGCGTCCATAGGAGGCAAAGCCACAGCTTTGCACAGTCAGAACCAGGCTGTCCCTGTCTTTAAGAAAGAAGAAAAAGCTAAATTATTCCTCGCCCACTCCTACTCATGGTTTTGATGTTGAAAGAAACCTGTTGTGGTTTAAATGACTCGGTCAGTTCTTCTGGGATTTTCCGAAGTTTCCTATAAAAAGAAATCTGTGGGAAATGAATGATTGCATAATCACTAACATATGTCAATTTCGCTAAATCTGTTATCTTTTTTGGTGTGTTTTGAATTGTACTGTCCTATCTTGAGTTGCTATTACCCTAACAGTTCTGTCTTTTAAGTAGTGATATACATCGGCTAACAGGGAGGGGGTTGCAAGAAGTTGTGCTTTTCATTTTTGTTTGTTTTGCATATTTTACATGCAAATGAGAAAGACAGGATGATGTATGATGGGAAAATAGACAATTACCCAGGCAAAATAGTGCAAGTATGTAACTCCATCCTCCAGTTAACCTGTATATTTTTAATGATGTTATCTCTGGCCTGGCATTGACAGTTTAGCTCTGAGTACTTACCTAAATTACTTGCATTTCCTATGTATGGGTGCACAATATTTGCTGACTTCTATCTAAATTAATGATGCAGCTGGACCCAGAAAATATATTGTTTGCTTGTCTGTTTTGTTTTTAAACTGAATTTAAAGCTGCATATAAAATTTAGAGATGTTTGGTAGTGGATGGCATTCATTAACAAGCCTAAGGGTGACTAAGGCATAACCCTCTTTCAATGACTTATAAGATTTCAGAAGATTGGAAAGATCCTCCAGGTTATGACTTGCTAGCTGCTTCTGTAGCTTAACAACAACAACAACAATAATATTAAGAAAATAATCTGACAGTGGAACCAGGATGTATCCCTGGTGTGCAAAATGACTTTGGGAGCACATTCCCCATGGAGGGATACTCCCTTAACCTAGAGACAGGAGAGAGGGCCTAGTCCATACTTCAAATGACTGGACAGATTTTGTTGATACCTCCTGAAAAGCATCACCCTCCCTGTGGAGTGTGGGAGGGTTGGGATGGGAGGGTGGTTGGGGGCCTGGGAAGGAAGAAAAAATGCATGGAGGGAGGAAGAGGGAACTGGGATCAATATGTAAAATAAGATAAATAAATAAATAAAAAGAAAATAAATGTCAGACTTCTTTGATATTTCTACCTTTGGTGCAAAAGGGAAAAGTCCAGTGGGCTCTACTGGCTGGGAAGATGAGCTTGAGTGAACAGCCTGTAAACCAAGGCTCCATACCACACCCAGATGGACTAAGGTTCATTTGTTCTCAACTCTGGCTGCATATTTAAATTGCCTGGAGAACTATAAAAGGACACATAAATCAGGCCATAGGCATGAAGATAGGCATGGATGCTTTATAAACGGTCCTTGAAACTCCAGCTTGAAGAAGGAGTAATTGGTATTTTGCCTCTGCTTCTAAGAGTGCCTGCTTATAGTAGGCAGCATATTTTAAATAGAGTTTCCTGATAACAGACCAGGCTATGATAGTTTTTATTTTATTTATTTATTTTTGCTACTGTTCTATTATGGGGCCTGGTATACTTAAATTATAGCAAAAAAAAAAAAAACTTAATACATATTTACTGAATAAACATGATTACAGGGCAAATATTTTAAGGGAATGATATAACAATAAATATATCATAAAGGGGAAATTTAGCATAGGATATTACTACTCAGAGAATACTCAATGAAAATATTGAATCTTTGTCTGGGTCATGAAAACCATATGAACTTTGCTTTATGAAAAAAGAGGATCTGGAGGAATGGAGTTTGAAACCCCTGATGATGAATAGTTTTTTTTTTTTTTTTCAAAATGATAAGGCTCAAATTTTGTTTTATTTTTCCACCAGCCCTCCACTTTCACACTGAAATGTTTAGGTCCATGAGAATATCTGCTCAATTGTTAAGGGACTCAAGAGCACAACAAAAGCTAAGTGGCTTGAAAAACAAAATTTCTGGTCACAAATTAATGAAAAAAATAGCCAGCAGCTAACAAATATTCCAGGTAATAAGTCATGTTTTTCAATAACAACTTTATTTTATGAGAAAGTTTCTGGTTTGGAAGATTAATAAAAAACACAATAACAATATATCCTGATTCCCATGTGAAATTACATATCATGTACTCATGTATAAATTGGTGATTTGTTGTAGTTGTACAGTGACAGTATAGTTAAGAAAAGTTGTGTCTTGCTGAAGTTTTCATATCTTACTTGTATCATAAAAATAATCTGAACTCAAAATTGCCCTTGAAATTCTTTTAACATGTCTCAGTAAGAATAGCAGAGTGAGACTTTTTTTTTCAACAGCTGTGGAAAGAAGTATTTTCTCTATGATTACACATTATATTAAGCAGCCTGACTTCTTTTGGGAACTATATTAAATATCCAAAAACAAACCTTAAAAGCTAGACACACACTTATCTTGACATAATGTCCAAAACAACATGAAAAGTAGTAGTACAGCAGGAATTGGAACGAAGAAGTGTTTATTTGGTGTTCCTTATTTTTCTCTACCTCTCTCAGTTCACTTATCTCTTGGTTGTGTTCTTCAGGGTATTTAATATAAGTTAAATTTATCTCAGATAAAAGAAACTATAACTTTTTGATTATTGTTCACTGAGACAAAGCTTACCAGTTGTTTAATATCATACACTTGTAGTTCTCTAGATTCATTCAGTTTTTGGAAAATGTATTAATTGATACAGAGAGAGAAAGAGAGAGAAAAGGAGACAGGTTTAATTTTAAAATAGCAAAAGGATTAAAAGAGATAGAATATTTGACAATTTAGAGTAAATATCATATCTCAATAATCTAGATTGGGACTAGAAATAAAAATTACATTAAAAAACTAATATGACATTGTATATTTGGGTATCAAACAACAGCTAGTTCAGAGCAGGAAACTAAATAAATTCATATCAAATGAAGACTATGGATTGAGTATGAACCAAAAACAACAGCTCTGGCACTGTGGCTATCTTTAGCAAATTAGAGGCTAGTGAGAAACAGTTTACATCACATTGGTAAATATTTTTTAGGGTTACATTTAATATTCATTTTATTTTATGTTATTCTTCTACATGTATAAGTTTCTTGTAGATGGTAACTTACCCATCCAAAACCAACTGTTCTTTACACATATTTGTAGGTCAGGCAGGAATCCTGTACTACTTTCAACTTAGGGAACAACCATGCCATTCAAGAACTGGCAACAACCTATTTTTTAAATGAAATTAATCTGCATTCAAAATTGTTCTGATTAAATGTAAAGATGTTATTTTCCTAAGCAATCAAATATTCTTACCATTTTTCACTACATACCACTATTCAATCAAATCATTATACAACCCACAAATGTAAGTCATATCAGTTATTCTACATTGAAACTTTCTAGTAGTCACATTTTAAAAACAAAATGAAACAAGGAAATTGATTTTAAGAACATATTTTGTTTCATACAAAATTGTTTTTAATTCAGTGTATAACCAACACAATACTCTGCATTCTTGTATAAAACATAGATGATTGAACAGTCTGATCATTCTATAGGTTGGGAAAGAGAAGCAGTGCTCATTCTCACAGAGGTGTTAAGAAGAAAATAGAATAAAGAGTGTAGTTCTTAGGAAAGTCAGGGCAGAATGGAGAAATGAGGGCTGGGAGCCAGGACAACCTCAGGGAACTTTTGAAATGTGTATATAAAAAGAAAATTATGTGCAATTTAAAAAAAATCCCCAGACAATTTGGAAGTCACCCTCATTATTTCCCAATTTTAGAGTCACAGTGGAGAAGAGGATTGTGCCAGTGAGAATGGATAACCATTAAAGATTCTTCTACTCCCAATACTCACTTATTACATGATATAGAATCCTGGCATTCTCCCAGCTCTCTCCTAAATCATCACACATCATGTAACAGTCATTTTTTTCCAAATAAAGGTGAAAGATTACATTCTTAAAGTCCATTTTAGCTAAGTTCATCCCTCTTGGCCCAGTGTCTAAATTGTATCTAGATTAATGACCAAAGTTTTCTAACTATGAGAAAATCTCTGTCTCTCTATCTCTCTGTCTCCCTCATCCTTTTTCAGTGTGTCTCTCTTTGAATTATCTTAATGTAAACTTTTAACCTTTTTGTTTGATGTAGAGGACTGCACTATTAACATTAAACTATGGAAAGCCAAAAGTATATGTAAGCATAGTTTTGTGTGGCTTGAATTTGCTTTCCCACACAAATTTGTCTCCCATAATAGGTACTATCATGAGTGGGGAAGTGTTCAATAGCCTGTGGATTCATATATGAGCATTATCTTCATTCTTCTCTCTGACTTTGTCTTTCTCTTTCATGTTGACCTTGTAGTATCAATAATCTACATTTTTCAGAATTGTTCTGTTAAGAGTTTGAGACACTATTTAATGAATATGTTTTCAAAATGCTTTGAATGACATAATACAAATATCTAAATGTCTTTGTTTTAAATTTTAGATGCTTTCTCATTTTCAGATGACAGGCAAATGAGTGACACTATGTTCCTGGATGGGTTGTACATTTTTTTCATTAATAAACAACTCCTTAATTTAAAGATTGAGTTTAGAAGCACACACTAGTTTTTATAACTTTAATGCTTTAATTATTCCAAACATGAATTTAAAATTCAGACACCTAGTGTTATTTAAGTGAGTTCAGGTTTTTGTGGTTTAATAAAAACATCTGTTTTGGTTTTTCAACCACAAAAGTGCATTTAATCTGTTCTTCCTTTGGTTGAACTTTTCACATCTGCTCGGCTTGATTCCCATAAGCTAAAGACCAGGTCTTTTCCCCAAGTAGTAAGTTTACCTGCACAACTGTTGTTCTAGCTCAAAGGGTCTATTTTCTCTACCAGCTGAGGATTTCAAAAGAATAACGAAAATAAACTCCCTACCCATAAGGCACTACTTATGTCTTTTGGCTTACATATCATGTGGTCTTTTTATGAAGGCAGCAACACCTGGAATTTTGAAGTAAGATAGTAAATTGTCAGATGACACATACCCAGGTACTTCCTTCATCTCCTAAGGGTTTTTATCATGGAAAAGGAATATATTCTGCCAAGTTAATTGCTTGTGAAAAAGTTATACGAAGGGTGGGCAGTGGCTTACAACCTCTGTGGTTTGTTTTGGACTTGCATCTAATGCTTATCTGAGTCCCTTGGGTCCTGAAAAGTAGGCCGGAAATGTTGCAAGGACAGTATTACCTCATGTATTTCCACAATTATTTGCTGCTCCTGAGACCACAGCTTGATTTCTTCTCCTGTTTGTTAGCAATCATGAGAAACAGCTAAAATCAGAGAGTCTGAAATAAAAAGAAACCAAAGTTCTAAGAAACAATTTTTCATTTGTGAAAAAGTTATTGAATACGATGAATGCCTCTGTATCTGTTTCTCCCAAGTGGAAGGATTGACTCTTTTTTATCTGTATTTACACAAGATTGAACAAAGATGAGTATTTTGCCTTTGTTTAGACTAGATGTGATTGATAACAAGTTGGTATAATTATTTTATTTTACAAAAATTTTTGAATATGTGAGACATATGTAATTATATATTTTTTCTAATCCATGATTATATAATTATATTTGGTCTTATTTATAGGAAAGAGTAACATGGCAACCTGCAATTATTAGGTGTTCAAACCATGTTTGGTGAATGAGGCTTAATGAGGTAATAAAATGAGGAGAGCCTGATACACTACCTTTGTCTATTCAAACAAGATGAGTCCATGATTTGAATAATTTCCTGGAGTCTTATGTAAATAGGAACTATCAATGGAGATGATTCAACTTAACTCATAAAATGTTTGTCTATTGCATATATGTGATAGGTACAGTGATAAGTACAATAATCAAGAATAGTTTTAAATGTTGAAATATCAGGTAACTGCAAATTGTGAAATGTCATGAAAAATATTTGATAAACATTGTTAGAGTGGAAACAACATTCAACAT
The DNA here is from genome assembly GCA_030556225.1 of Cricetiscus sungorus. Taxonomy (NCBI): domain Eukaryota; kingdom Metazoa; phylum Chordata; class Mammalia; order Rodentia; family Cricetidae; genus Cricetiscus; species Cricetiscus sungorus. Next base: position 24,689,086 of record JANBXA010000132.1, on the reverse strand, counting down.
TTCTTAAGTGTGACGAGTCATCAGATTATAACAATTTGGAGAATTTTGAAAGAGAAAATTTGAAATATAAAGCAAGGAAGAAAGTAATTTGATAAACAAGTAAAACTTTGTCTAGAAAATAGTAGAAGAATCAGAAACTGATAAGCAATTGAGTCAGAGTTAGAACAAGAAGTTGAAACAAGCAATGTGAAAATATCATCAAGGTCATGTTATAAAGCACAGTGAATGCCAGGCAGAAGACTATGGCTAGAACACAAACAAAATGACAACCTACAGTTTTCAAATGAGGTTTCCAAAATGTGGCATTCAAATGTTTAGCACAGATTTAGCTTGTAGGTAGCCTATTTGAAGCAAAGAACTAACTTCCATTGAAAAATTTGGCCCAACCAAATTATTATCAGTTACATGTTCTCTCTTTAGTTACTGCTTAACAGAGAAGTCATGATGAACAAGGAAGTGGGTGTGTAATTTTCTGAATCTTAGACTCCTTGTTGGTCTTGAAGATAAATCATAAAGAAGTTTGTGGAGATTATGCCAGAATATACATATTCTTTGGGGAAAAAAGGGAAAATTTTAAGAAATATAAGTAAGAAAACCATTTGTGAAATTCCATATACCTAAACACTCAAAATAAAATGATTTTAAGAGTTTGAGGCAATGGTGATTATGCCTTAAATCCTAGCACTCAGGAGGTAGAGGTAGGTAGATCTCTGTGAGTTCTAGACCAGCATGGTCTACAGAGTGAGTTCCAAAACAGCCAAGGCTACACAGAGAAACTCTGTCTTGAAAAACCAAAAATAAAAAACAAGGAATTTGGGCGATTCTATAACTTCATACATGAAATATTAGTTCAATGATAGTGAATATAAGTTTTAAGAATGGCAAGAAAAAAAATAGTACAGAGTGAAAAAAGTTTGCAGGATTTGCAATCTTAGCATAATGATAATTATCTTTTTCATTTTGATTACAGTCATAAACACTATATAAATATTAACTGAGAAAAGCTCTACTTGTTTTATCTCAGGGTTAAAATAAGTATGATGATATGGTGAACAATTTTTTTAATTGTATTTTATCATGAAGTCATATATATCTATAAATACACTTACTGGTGATGTCAGATATATGAATGTGTTTGCGTAATAACAAACACAGAAGAAAACCTTTAATAGTTTTGTGACATACACACACATACACATATATCACATCCCACATCACTTTTAATTGGGGCATGTTATCATGTTATGGGATTCGAAGGTAAAATAAGATTCAATATGCCTCAAATGCCTCAATCTAAATGGTTTCATTGCCCTATCTTCTTTTTTTCTTTTTAATTATTTTATTTTTATTTTACATATCGATGCCAGGTCCCTCTCCCTTTCTCCCGCTTTCCCTCTTTCCCTCTCCACCCCCCATCACGTGCACCCCAACCACCCTCCCCTCCCACCCCCCACTCCACATGTAGGGTGATGCCATCCAGGAGGGGTCATCTAAATCTGTCAATTCATTTGGAGTAGGGACTAGGACTTTTCTCCTGTCTCTAGGTTAAGGGTGTATCTCTCCATGGAGGATGTTCCCTTCCACGGGGGATGTGCCCGCAAAGACCTTTTGTGCACAAGGAATACTTCCTGGTTCCACTGTATGAGGATCCTTAGACTGCTCAGTCCTTCTAGCTGAGACACATGTTCAGGGGAGTCTGAGTCAGTCCCTTGCTGGATTCCGAGCTATCAGTCTGGGGGACCATTAGCTCCTCCTTGTTCAGGTCAGCTGTCTCTGTGTTTCTGCAGTGTGGTCTTGTCCTCCCTCTCTGCATCTGGATTCTAGTTCAGCTCAGTGTTTAGTTGTGGGTGTTTGCTTCTGTTTCCAACAGGTACTAGATGAGAGCTCAATGATGGTGAATACGTTAGTTGTTGATCTCATTATCAGGGAAGGGCATTTATGGAAGCAGCCTTTCTACTATTGCTCAAATTGTTAGTTGGAGTCAGTCTTGTAGGTCTCTGGACATTTCTTAGGTTCAGTTTTCTCTTCAATCCTATAATGGCTCCCTCTTTTATTCTCTCTCTCTCTCTCTCTCTCTCTCTCTCTCTCTCTCTCTCTCTCTCTCTCTCTCTCTCTCTCTTTGACTGACTCAATCTTCCTAGCCCCATGTGCTTTCCTCCCCTCCCCTTCTCTTTCTCCTAGTTCCCTCTCCACTCACTGCCCCACCCCCACTCCCCATGTGCTCTGGAGAACTTGTCCCTTCCCCCTTCTGTGAATCTTGTATGAATCTCTTAGAATACACCTTGTATCCTAGTTCCTCTGGCGGTGTGAATTATAGGCTGGTGATCCTTTACTCTAGGTCTAAAATCCTTATATGAGGGAGTACATACCATGTTCCTCTTTTTGTGACTGGGTTACCTCATTCAGGATGGTTTCTTCAAGTTCCATCTACTTGCCTGCGAATTTCAAGAGTCCATTGTTTTTTGTTCCCCCCTCCAGGGTAATATTCCTTTGTGTAGATGTGCCACATCTTCTTTATCCATTCTTCAGTTGAGGGGCATCTAGGTTGATTCCAGGTTCTTGCTATTACAAATAATGCTGCTATGAACATAATTGAGCACATGTCTTTGCTGCATGGATGTGGGTCATTTGGGTATATGCCTAAGAGGGGATTGCAGGGTCCTGTGGTAAACTGATTCCCATTTTCCTGAGGAACTGCCTTACTGATCTCCAAAATGGCTGTATAAGTTTGCACTCCTATCAGCAGTGAAGGAGTGTTCCCCTTTCTCCACATCCTCTCCAGCATAAGTTGTCAATGGTATTTCTAATTTTAGCCATGCTCAGAGGAGTAAGATGGTATCTCAAAGTTGTTTTGATTTGCATTTCCCTGATAGATAAGCATTTCCATTTTGAGCACTTTCTAAAAGTGTCTTTCAGCCTTTTTGATTTCCTCTATTGAGAATTCCGTCTTCAGGTCTGTACCCAATTTTCTAATAGGGTTATTTGGTGTTTGTTGACTAGTTTCTTGAGTTCTTTGTATATTTTGGAGGCCAGCCCTTTGTCAGATGTAGGATTGGTGAAAATCTTTTCCCAGTCTGTGGGCTGCCGTTTGGTCTAGCCTGCTATGTCCTTCTTCTTACAGAAACTTCTAAGTTTGCAGAGGTCACATTTATTAATTGTCGATCTCAGTGTCTTCTTTCCTTCAGTCTGACCTAATTGTCATATTGCCTATCATCTCTTAAGCAATATAAAGTGCACTCATGATTCCTTCCTCATGTTCAACCCAACATAACAACTCACATAACAACCCTTGAAGAGTTTTTCATCATCAGTTTAGTGACTAAATCTACCCACTAACTCAAGGCACTTTAATCTCATGTTTAAAAGTCAGACAACATAAATGGCCTATTGTCTCATAATTTTACCTTTCTTTCCCTTTCTCCAATTTATTTCTATGCAGCCAGAAGTAGGGTATAACTTTGGCATGGCCCCTACCCATCTCAGTCTTATTATGTATCTCCTGCAATCTGTCTTACTGTTTTTGAATTTTGTTCTCTAGCATTTAACATGGGGAACCAAACTAAGTTCAGTCACTGCAGTTGATTGGAACAAATAGTTGATGAATAATAAATGAAGTAATTGCAAGAATAAAAATTTCAGTTATCTTGTTCTCTCTCAAAGAGACAAAAAAATGTTTCACATGAAAATGAAGCATTCTAATCTCTAAGATCTTATTTCCCCATATTCATAGAGTGTAGACACTCTTCAATGGTGTCTGGAGTAGGTGGACTTGATTCTGAACTCCAGAAACAAAAGTCTCCAAAAGCTGAACAGCTTTGAAAATCTAATCCATGAACTAAAATGTTATCAACTTTTATAGCTTTCCTTTTAAAAAAAGCTTCCCTTTGTGTGGCTAGCCACATAGCTCACTGGATGAAGCAGATTATCCTCTGACCTTCACATGCATGATATAGCAAGTGGCCATACAAATATACACATGCATTCATACACACGTGTATAAATGTTTTCCTATATAGTGGTTACAATGCTTCCAAAAGAATCACTTGTTCTCAACAATATTCTGATTGGATTTAAGGTATGTTCTTTATGAGATGGACCTCATACCTAGCACTGTTAAAGGAGAAGATCTCTGTCTAGATAGATGTCTTAGGTACCTATTGCTGTGAAGAGACACAATGACCATGCCAACTCTTATATTTAATTGGGGTGGCTGGCTTACAGTTTCAAAGGTTTAGTTCATTATCATTGTGGTGGGAAGCAAAGCAGCATGCAGGCAGTCATACTGCTGGATAAGGAGCTGAGAGTTCTACATCTTGATCCCCAGGCAACAGGAAATGAACTGTCTCTACTCTGCGTGTAGTTTAAGCATAAGAGACCTTAAACCTCTCACCCACAGTGATGTACTTCCTTCAACAAGAAGACATCTACTCCAACAAAGTCACACCTCCTAATAGAGCCACTCACTTTAGGTGCCATTTTTCTTTCAAATCACTCCAGTAGGTCATTGGCTCTATTTAGCTAATGGACTATTACTAGGCTAAATGGACACAGCATTAAAACAACTCTCAATGACTTATTAATATACCTAATCAGGGCATCTCTCAACTCTCATCAGAGAAGCATTTCATTACAGTAGGTAGGAAATAACATAGAGACCTCCTCTACCAATGCACAGAAAATAAGAAACTGTGAAGTTATGAGGTCTACATGAGGCATATATCATACATATCTTACCCTTCCTCTCAGGGACTCAGATCTTCTCAGAGTAAGAGGGAAGACTATAAGATCCAGAAGTGATAGATAACATGTTTTCCTAACAAAGTAGGGCAACTGTGCATATAAAGTCACAGTGATTGTGATAGAATCTATAAGACCTATGTACACTCAATTCATAGTAAATTCCATCGTAGAAGGGGAAGGTAGACAAAAAGTGCCACCATTACCTGAGGAGCTATTGATCTTTGACTGTAGCTTGGAAAAAGGAAGTCAGTTTTCTTAAATGCTAAAGCTCCTTGGTAAGTAAGCCAAAGGCCAGAGAAGAGCCCACTATTTTGGTAATACAAACCTGACTTTACTGGGGTACAGGGGAATATCGAAATTGAGTGGGAAAGGCAAGGATGGTGGAGAGGGTGGTTATGGGAGGAGATGGAGGAAGGAGAGTGAATAAAAATCAAAGTACATTGCATAAAATTCTCAAAGAATGAAAATATTTTAAAAAATGAAACAAAAACAAATGGCAAAGCAAAAAAACGAACAAACAAACAAAAATAAACCCTAGGTTCTCACCTGAGCTAAAGCAGGCCTCTGAAGGTGACCTGGACACAGTTGCTAACTTCTGAGGCAAAATTCTGCCTTGTTTTTCTATCTCATGATTAAATTACATCATGGCAGAGCAATCTGAGGGAATTTCAGGCCTTAAACACATCAGAAATAGGTTAAGAGCACTTTATACCATATTAAATAGGTTTCCATGCTCTTCAGAAGCAGTTTCAACATCTGATTAGTGGCATTTGATCAGAGTGACATATTTACTAGCAATTTGAATGGAAGATGGATCTCATTCACACAGATCACAGAGGGAATATAAATTTGTGATATATACACTGTGAAATCAGCTTCTGTAACTTCCAGGGGTATAGGTGGATCAGTCTCTCTCACTTTCACACAGCTTTTATAGTTGCTTTATAGATATTCTCAGACACTTTTGTAAATCAGTGCTCAAAACTGTACTCAGTACCAAACATTTTTTTTCAAGATTTCCAAATAAACCAAAGTAGAAAGTTAAAATGATTTTAGCTATATGCCTGCTACTCATTGTAGCAGAAACAACTACTGGAACCCTAATACCATTGTGTAGCACTCTGCCTGTTTAGCTTGTATTATTTCTTTTTCTGTTTTTTTTAAAGCATTGTTGTTACCCTAGTCGCACATTAATATCAATTAATTTTGAATTATATATACATATACATTCTCAATTTAATTGTTCAATTTGGGGTCATATAAATATTATATTTTTGCTAAATATTTTAGATATTTAGATATCTAAGAATTCTAACTTCAAAACAAAATGAAAATCTCATAAATTCATAATTATGTACAAAAGGAGACACATGTAACTGGACATCAACAGAACATACTAAAATATATCCTTTGAAATAATATTATTAACATCTTTTAGCATCTAGGATCATTGCCAGTATAATAACTTAGACTATTTAGATTATTTTTTTATTATTTGGGAAGGCAAATAAGGGGTAAATTGCAAGTATGTATATAAGAAACATATACAGATGCATGGTCATTTTTTTTTAAAGCACTCTTTTGTTATATATTTGTTCTAGCCAAAAAAAAAAACCAAAACAATTTAAGCCTTGTGTATTACATGAATACTCTAAAAGACACAATTTGATATTTTTGAAATACAGCCATACAAAAGCAACTTTTAGGTGATCTAGAGATTTATCAGATAAAACATATGACTGCATGCATACACTGTGAATATGTTAGCCTGTATTTTGCAGATGTTTCAGCAGCATTTACTATGGCTTCAGCAGTGGTAACATGTTCTCCTTAAGAACAAACATTCTTTAAGGATCTGGCAAGATTTAACAGAAATTTAAAACAATACTTTCCAGAGAAAATGCTAACCATCTGCAATTGTTATTATTAACACTATTCTTTTCTCTTTTTTCTCCCTATATTATTTATACTTCCTGTTGCTTTCAAATCTTTCAATCTATCATTAGCAATTAATTATAAACAAATGTCTAGAGATGTTTATATCAGTGTTCTTTTTCTTCTTAAGCCAAACATTTCAGCATTTTGTTCTAATCACTTGAATTTCCTTTCCACTCCTACATCTACCTGAGCTCTGTTTGGAGAACTCAATAGAACACAAAAACAATTGTTGTCAGAGACAGTGCCTTTGTAGTCACTGGAGAGAAAAGGATGAAACATATTCATCATGGAGAATAACTTTAAATCAATAGCATTTAGGCTTATGTAAACAAGAAAAATACTTTAGATACACTTTCACATAATGAACTGAAATATTATGACATGTCGTGCCATGTTATCTTGCCTTAACAGCATATCACTGCATATAGTAAAAGAAGTATTAGACCAAATCTGAACCCTTTCCTTAGCCTTTGTCATGACCATTACCAGAGACCCTTCAGCACCACCCACTTATAACTCTGCCAGAATGAGAGCACAGTTACTCTGTTTATTGGAGAGCTGCCTCTTTGATGTTGCTTAGCCACCATTTCCATTACAGTCACTTTTATCTCTGTCCTGGCACTCATTCCTGCCACATCCTCTTCTCCAGGTGGTCTCCATCTAACCTTCAGTAGTACCTCAAATACTCATGCTTCTTTCTCTTGTCTTTCTTCCATCAATGGCCACATATCCTCATGCGATTTTAATACCAACCTATTTCCATTTTATTCCTTTATTCATAGATTGTATTTAAAGGGAAAAAGAGCCACAAGGATAGACTATGAAATCCAGAACAAATATTGCCACATAATTAATCATTGCTTTCAACTATTTTTGAGGACTCTATTGGAAAACCAATTATATATATGGACAGAATAACTATGATCAGGGATAATAACAGGAACTGGAGATTAAGACAGAAATAAAATATGTTGGACTACATAAAACAAATGAAGTTTGGACAAGGTAGAGATAAACACTGGCAAACCTGAGGAAGAAATAATTACTATGGTTTATGAGGAGTATCATGGACATACATCTTATAATGAGAAATCCATTAGCCTGGTCATGAGTAATGAAAACTGAGTTTGGATTCCGGCACACTCAGGCTTGGGGGCCTGCCTATTATCCCAGGGCTTAGAGTGCAGAGACAGAAGTCAAAGCAAGCTCACAGCTTCAGTAGCCAAACTGGAGAGCTCTGGGTTTCATTGAAAGACTCCTCAATATTTAAGGTAGAAAGCAATCAAGGTTGATAATAGGTGTTAACAGTATGTGCAAGAACAGGTGTGAGTACAAGCCCAAACATATAAATGAATTCATCACACACACACACACACACACACACACACACACACACACACACACAAGAGAGAGAGAGAGAGAGAGAGAGAGAGAGAGAGAGAGAGAGAGAGAGATGGACAATTGGGAAAGTTCAACAGAGAAATTGGAAAGACCCATTCCTGGCCTGATAATTGGATCTGTATTTGGAAAGCAACAGAAAAATTGAAAAGTTTTAAGTGGGGATTAATATATGAGGAGATCTATCCTCTTAAACCACTTTGTTGATTATACTGTGGAGAATAAATAGGAGTCAAAAGAATTTGTAGTAATTCCAGTAACAAGTGACAAACTCTAAACAAAAGCAATGTGACTTGGCTTGAAGAATGTGGCTGATTCTAAGATAGAATTGGACTGAAGTAAGGTAAATTAGTGAAGGAATGTGGTACGTAGAAGGAGTCTGGCAAGCTCATACACAGTGTAGTGGTGAATTGGGGAAAGATAGCATTGGTTCTGCTTTGAACATGTATCACTGAAGTTACAGTGACTTTTCTCAGTAAGCTGATAAAGGAATACCCACATGCAATTGTTTGGCAATATATCCCCTGTTAGCTATAGGGTTCAAATGTTTTCAGTGGCAGTCAGAGAAAGACACTCAATGAAAGATGGAATGCCGCAAAATACCAAAATTTACCAAAAGCACTGTTGTAACTGACAGGTCAAATATCATGGAGAAATGCTCTCAGAATATGAACACAAATTTGTCTGCTAATTGAGAAAATAAAGAAATGGGCAAAAAACACTGAGTCACCATGCTCTGATAGCGAAAATGTGTCAAAGAAGATGGTTAGTGTGGACAGTTACATTTGCAGAAGAGAGAGACAGTAACTTGTCACTCATACATGTACGCACCTGACATGCCAGCAAGGAAGACGCAACACTGGGAAGATCTTCTTCATGCAGTTTTAATCAGAATCCTTGAAACATGTTCTTCTGACCCTCGAGTGAGCCGGGGGAACCCTGCACAGGCTTAAATACCCTTGCACTAACCAACCCCAATGAGCTACATGGACCCTGCAGATAGGCTACTCTAATGCGAAAGCAGACAGGCTGAACAGACTTAACCAAATAAGGGCTTGTATACGCCAGAGAGCACTCACCCTTGGGGAGGTGGAAGGCAGAAGCCAGCGCCATCTTTAAGGCATGGCACTTTGCAGCTCTCTACAGTTCCCCATTTTGTTTTAATAGCGCAACAGGCAAGGGTAGTGGTCTGGTCTTCAGTAAAGCAGTGGACATTGTAATGACCCTGAATCTTGGTAGTCAGCCAAGTCAGTACCACCCCATCCGGCATCTTTTTCCTGGAGGTGGGGCCTTGGACACCAACCCACATGCAACCAGACTTGCCCTTCTTGGAGTTGCTCACTTCCAGAGCTAACTTGGAGTGCAGTGCTAAGCCATACAACCTGAGCGTGAAGGATCAATACTTGTTCATGACTTCGAGCCATGCTTGGGGAGACTGTCCTGCCTTGATGGCTGTAAATGCCTGGACAACCATAGCTGCATATCGCTTCTGAGCAAACCTCATCTTGCAAAGGCACCACAGGCCCACGAAGGAGATAAGCAACAAGAGGACAGCCATGGCTCCCATTCCCACCCACTCTTTCAGATGATCCATGGCAACAGGAACCATGATGACAATCCGGCAGCCAGTCCTGTATCTACACGTGTTGAATTCACTGCAACGATGGTCATTCGCCGCTGTCCCATCAAGTCATCAAAGTCAGCAGACCAATTTCCTAAAAGATACCTAGACAACTGTTGTGACAAATTAGCAGCACGTGTAAAGTTCTCATACTGAATGCTGGTAACACACAAGCCTGGATATTACATTTCACATCCCAATTGGGCCAGCTGCCACAAGATGTCTATTTGCTCCTGCACCAGATTAATTCTTTGGTTTACAATCATTAAACCTCCTTTTAGTTGAGCACCAATTGTGGATTGAGCATCCAAGGTGGTAGCCAACTTCTTGGACACTCATTTAGCTTAGAGGCTATCTGCACTGATGTGCTCATAGCCACAGCAGCTGTGACTGAACCCACAACTGCAAAAGAGATAGCTGCAACTATGGCTGCTGTAATGCCAAAATCTCTCCCTGCAGCCTCTACCAAACAGGCCATAAAATCTGAAAATGGTTCCATTGGGCCTTGCAGTATCTTAGTAAGGTTATCATTCACCTCTCCCTTATTGGGTAATGACTTCCATGCTTTTATGGCAATCTGATTTACTTGTTCAAGACTTAAGTCATTTCTTAAGGCTTTCCAGGCCTCAGGGCAAAAGGAATGCCCTGTACCTCAGCCCCGCCCTTCCTCACTCTGATAAGGAGAAGGCACCGAAGGCATAGTTCCAGGAGGGTCCCTCCCCTCCCCACATCACCATTTCTCTTCTCCCTTCCCCCTCTGCCCCTTAAGGGATTGTTTATGAACCTTTTCTATGAGGGCTTGCATTCTTCCTCAGAATCTGTTTCATCTGTACCTGACTCTCCTGTGCTCTCAACCTCTTCTGATCTTTCTTCTTGCAACATTTCTAGCTCTGCTTTCCCTTTTTCCATTGCCTCTTCACAGTACCTCTGGTTTTCAATACAGCTACACACTTACTTCCAAACAGGTCGGACTCCGGACTTTAGCGTCCCTTGTTCCCAAGCAAAGTCAAGATCCCTGCCTAATCTGTCCCAGCACGCTAGCGTGAGGTCTCCCGAAACTGTGAACCAAGGTGCAATGGCATTGCATTCGCTCAGGAATCTTTCTACTGTGCTTTTCTTTAATTTTCTTTGACAAAAGTAACTCCTGAAGAGCCAGAAAAATTGGATGAGACTGAGAAGTCCCCATCTTAAAAACTTTACTTTCGGTTCATTAGAACCTCTCATTCAATGCCTGAGACTTTATTGCCGCTTATTTCCGAGGTCTTTAATTTGGTCCCAACTTACCTGGTACTTTATTGCTCCTTACTGGAGACCTTATCACCTCTTTACCGAGGGCCTTAAATTTGGTTCCAACTTACCTTGGGAACTTGCCAGCGCTGCCCTGACTGCAAGAAGTTCTGATCTGAAAAATTCCCAGTACAGGCCGCCATTTGTATGCACCTGACGCTCGCCAGCAAGGAGTTCTCATCTGAAGAATTCCCATACGGGCCACCATCTGTACTGTGCCTACCCCAACCAGCAAGGAAGAGGCGACACCGGGAAGATCTTCATGCAGTTTTAATTAGGATCCTTGAAACATGTTCTTCTGATCCGCGAGTGAGCTGGAGGACCCCTGCACAGGCTTAAATACCCTTGCGCTAACCAACCCCAGTGAGTTACGTGGACCCTGCAGATAGGCTACTCTAATGCAGAAGCAGAAAGGCTGAACAGACTTAACCAAATAAGGGCTTGTATACGCCAGAGAGTGCTCACCCTTGGGGAGGTAGAAGGCAGAAGCCAGCGCCATCTTTAAGATGTGGCACTTCGCAGCTCTCTACAATATATGCACTTTTGGAACTTAATAGAAGACAATGCTCATAAAAGTAACATACCATAAGCATTAGTAAATAAGTTGTACATCTTTGAGAACATTGTGTTTTGTTTCTTTTGTTGTCATCGTGCCTTATCTATTAGTATGGTTTTATTTTTTTGCTTTTGTTTGAGTACTGTTTTCTTCTAACTTCTATGAGAACAAAGATCATTAGCAAATAAATTTACTAAGTAAAAGTATCCAGCAACACTTTAATTTATTTAAAAAGCAGGAATAACAAAATTTCACTAATACATTATTTTAAAACCCAACCCAAAGATGGAACAAAATTCCCTAGATGAAATGATTGGTAGATGAGAACAGAAAGTCTCATAAGAAATCCAGTGTTTGCTCTGCTCATTTACTATTGGAAGAAGCTGAAGTCCCTAAAGGTACCCTGATCCAGCAGTCTAGCACCAGCTCAAGGCAGAGGCAGAACTATTCAGGGCCACACTGTGCGTCTTCATGCATCCCTGCTTGAGTGCTCTACAGCTAGCTTTTAAATGCCAAGGTCAGGTCTGAGTTCTTCAGATTATTTCAGGAGCCCTTATAACTAGCAACACATTAGCTTATGTGTATCCCTTTGCCTTTAAATTGTTTTCAAAAGGTTAAGGTGTAACTACATGTTAGTTGTATTTGCCAATTACCATTAAGTATGAATTGCCTGTCATCAGAAACAGTAATGGTGTTCAAAATTCCCTTCAGAAACATATAAATAAATTTGAGTTAGTACTCATAAGAGTAAAATGATGACAGGAGGTTTGTTTTTATTTTTGGTTATTCTTCTTACTGTTTTTGTTATAACAGAATGGGGGAGAAAAACCTTCACTACAACTTTCCATCTTAAGGAAGCTTTTGATTTCAGCCTCAGTTGACTTCAAATGCTTCACCACTGTCACATTGGCACTTCAAAATCCCAGAACAATGCTGGACGTAGCTTTCTGGTGTCAGTGAAACTATAGCTTTAGTGAAGGAATATGCATGGAAGTGCTGCAAACCATAACATCTCCACAGGCAACACCTGATTGGCTTGCAGCATCACTGTCCAGCCTCACTTGTGAGCTCAGCACATAAAGTCCCAGAATTGCAGGCTAATGTGCCTTTAAAGTTGTTGTTTGTCTTTTGTCAAAGAGGGAACCAAACAAAGAAGTTATGGGTAAGTGGTAATGAACCAACCCCAATAGAAAATTACACTTCACAATTATTAGAAGGCAGCAATACATTCTATAAAGAAATAGAATTTTATGATACCTTCCTTTTTCTCTCTACACTGTTGAAATATAATTTTAAAGTAAATATACCTTTGCAAACTCTCCAGGCCTTGCTTTGCCATTTAAATAAGGAGTAAGATTATAGCATAAGCTTTGTTCACCCCCTGGGCTATAGTTCTACTTTTAACTAAGGAAAAAAAAAACAGTTTCTATTTAATCACAATTTTTTTATGAGCACTTGGTTTCTACCTAATAGAGGATTATAGACATCTCTCTTTTATTCCTTACCCTTATACATTTTGACATATCCTACAGCTAAAAATTACTACAGTCATAGAAAGCTCAGCACTACTCTGGTAGCAAAGCTAGAGCCAATACAACTGTGGGGCAGTCTCCATACTTCACTGTTTTTCCCATTTCATCCCCTCTGCTTGTGGAGCAACTATGCTCACAAGTGTCTAGGACATTAAATTCTAAAATCCCACTCATGACAATTAGTTTTGCTTCCCTCAGCATACCCAGCATGTCACTGCAAGGTCACTGGCTCTCAGATTCAAACCCTTGCCTCTGTCTCTGCAGTAATGCTTCAAGCAGACTGTCCTCAGAGCATCACATGTATGATTTCTGAATTTGTCTTTCAGGAGCGACACTTGCTACTGTGCTATATACTCATACTTTAAATTACTTGAAAAGTGACTTCAAAATGATCAGAAATAGAAACAATCTCATACAAATGAATAATCTTCCTCTAGCAAGTTATCTAACAAGAATTTTAAATTGCAAATGCTAACTTTGTAAAGGTTATACTAAAAGGGCTTCATGCATGGTTATTTCTAACTCATTAAGCATCTTTAGAAAAATATACAAATGCCTTTAAAGCAATGGCTTAAAAGAAGAGTCCAGGCCTTTGAGGTATGAACAAAAGAGTCGTCTATTATGAAAGATTTTGTTTTGTTGTTTTGTTTTGTTTGCTAAGTGCTATGAATTGTGAGCAGGTATTTAATCTACAAGAGTAGCCCATTTCTAGAGATGTAGCCATGGCTAAATCTTACTTAGAGTTCAGAAATTATGCACTCACACTCATTCATTTTTTTGAGCCAATCATTTACTCATTTACTATTTGTATCTTTAACTTGCCAATCACAAATCAGAAAGCTGGAAATGTAACAGATAAATGTCCTACCCTTCTGGAGTTTACCTTCTAAAATGGGATACAAGTCAATAGAAGAACAAATATAAGCAAAAAATAAAGTAGTAAAAATGGTGCTAGAAAGACACAGGATACTATTTTTAAAACTACGAAAGGAAAAGGATTGTCCTTTCAACACAACCTGGAAAGACAATATTTGTTGCAAAAAACTATTCAGGCTTAAAGACCTTATGAGCAATGAACCAGACCAATGTAGCCATTGTGCAAGACATAATCTTGAGATGTCCGAGACAGCAAAGATATTAGAGTAGAAAGAATTGAAAAAGAAATGAGTTTGGAGAAAGAGAAGTAAAAGTCCTTAAAGGAAGGACCTTGTGTGTTCTACAAAGTGGTCCATAAAGTCTTTGGAGAAAGGAGAGAGAAGAAGGGCATGACCTAATGATACACTTTCTTTTGGGTCATGCATTCTCTTCATAGGTTACCACCTTAAGGGTGTAGTATCTCAGTTTTAAAGCTAATTTAATAACTTTGCTAATTTTTCCCCTTCACTAGCTTTAATTCTTCATTCCTGAAACTTATAAGCGTAGCCTAGTTAGTCTTTTTCCCTATTGTGCCCTTATAAGTCTCCCAAGCACTCATTTGTCCTCTATCACCCATAATCGCCCCTCCATGCACAAAATAAAGAACCCCTAACAAAATAGATGCCAGAATCTTATGAATCAAGTAGATATCTCTGTCTAAAAATTTACAGGATATCAGTAAACATCTTTAAGGCAGACCTAATCGCCCTAAAATTTAAATTCAATTAGTCAAGCATGGTAAGAAGAGAGTGAAGACTCACTAGGGCAGGTTCTTTAGTGACCACAAGAACTAAAAACGCAACAATAAAAAACAAGGACACGAGTCCAGAGAAGTGGCAAGTAAGCAAAAGTACAGTCCAAAGAGGGTTTTAAGCTTTAAAATCAGGAAAATTAGTTTAACAGATCACAAAGCTCCAAGTACCCACCTATGCAAGGAAATATTAAATAAACTAGAAACTGATAAAATAAAATTATATTGACCCTGGAAATTAGTAAAAATTCTAAAACAACCAAGCAAACAACTAAGAAAAGCCACAAAAGTCATACTTGAAATGGTAAGACCTTCATGGCATTGTAGTTACTCTTACTTAATCCAGTATGGGGATATCAAAAATCTTACCATCCATCAACCCTTTCATAACTATAAAGAAAAGATTGGGACAATGTCTTTATTTTAATCTGCTTTTTGGAAGGGGTGTATGAGATGTTCTAGTGTATATGCAACTCAAAGCTCTGATAAAATGTGTTCAGATCTCATGCTGAGGAAACCTATGGGAAACAGCAAGATGCCTCGTGAAAACCACAAGGAGAGTAGAGATCCACAGAGGACTGGAAACAAAGTAATAAAGGCAGAAAAATAAAATAGAACAACCAGTATTCTAAAATGAAGCAGCCATGAAACTTGGAGCCTGGAAGAAACATGCACATAAGTTAGCTAATGACATACACACCAGAAAAAGTGTAAAGATCTTAAGTCTCAACACTGAGCTGGCTCCACTCATTTGGAAATGTTAGGGCTATTTTATTTAATGCTCAATTTCTATAATAACCATGGGACAAACAAAAACTAGAAAAATATAGTATATTCAAAATAAACCTCAAATATTCCTCATTTCCTGAATCTTTGGGCTTACAAGACAAAGACTTACTTCTTTCCTACCTACTCCTCCTCCTTCCTGTTCCTCCTTCTTTTACATACTTCAAAGCAAGAGATTTTGTTTTCTTTCTTAAGTTTTTTCATTCAATATGTTTCCCAGGAGTAGTTAGCAAACACAAAACAAATTTCATCTTGGGTTTTGTTTATTTGGTTTGGGGAAGGCTGTTTTGTTTTGGCATTGGGGGGGTGTCTTGTTATTTTATTATTTTGATTATCATTTTTGTATTTGCTTTTCTTTTTTGAAAGAGAGTAAGAGATGGACAAAGAGTAAAAATGAGCTCAGAGAACAGAAAAGTTAAAGGGAATAATGAAAACTGTATTTGAACACACAAAAAGACTGATAAGATGTGAAAGAACAATGAGAAGACTTGATAAGACTGAAAATAAGAATTCAGCTAACTTACAAAAATTAGATATATTATAAAAGAAACAGGCATCTTCTGAATTAAAGAAACACAGAAAAAAATAGGCTGAAAGATATCTGAATTGGGCTCAGTCAAAGTCTCATGGCAAGCCCAAGAATCAAGGGTTAGATTTATCAGAGGAAATTGCCCAATCTGTGAGGAAAACACAAAGTGAAGAAAAGAGAAAAGAAAATTAAATATTGCTGTGATGCCATCAACACAACCAAAAGAGAAGAGAGGAGTAACGGAAGGGAAGGGGAGGGGAGGGGAGGGGAAAGGAGGAGGGGAGGAGAGGGAAGGAGAGGGGAGGGGAGAAGAATAGAGGCAAGGGGAGGGGAGAGGAGTAGAGGCAAGGGGAGGGGAGAGGAGTAGAGGCAAGGGGAGGGGAGAGGGAAGAGGAGAGGGGAGGAGAAGTTACCTGGGGGAACTAGATCTGAGAGGAGCCTGGGAATGCTCTATTGCTTGCAGCATGCAGGCAGGAGAGCATCAGGAGGCATCCTTGGGACCAGGAACCTGCTGGCTTTCATCTGCCTATGTTGTAAGTTATTTCTCCCTGAATAAACATCTATTCAACCTATTTGTTTCTCCTGATCCTTATTAAACCATGATAGTAGCTAGACAGAAGAGGGATAGGCAGGGCTGGCAAGCAGAGAAAATAAAGCTGAAATTGGGGGACAGGGTGGGATATGTCTCCTTTAAGAAAATATTTAACAACCCTTTACCCGCTAAGTAGAAATAAGAAACAATGAAACAGAAATGCCTACCACAGTGCAGAGCACTACCATTTCAGAGCTGAGTGACTGAAAACAGTTCCTGGTCAAAAGCACCTCTGGTAGGTCCTACATTGATGATGACCTGAGAAGCAGGCAGAACTAGCCATCAAAGCTGCAGCGGAGGTACTAGTTCAGCTGAGTAAAGACTCACCTAATCAAAAAGGCTGAAAGATGCCCAGTACAAGAGATACAAATGGAAAAACTCTAAACAGGTTACACTGTGTTTAACAATATATTTAAGCTTAAGAAAAGAGAAAGGGTATGGAAAGTTATAAAAAAAATGGTTTTAGCCAGGATTGATGTGTAAGATATTAAAATATATTCAAATATATATATATATTGTAAGATTTTAAAATATATTAATATATATATATATATATATATATATATATATATATATATATAAATGGTTTTAACAGCAGACCTTGAACAAGTGGAAGTGCATGGACACCAGTATGACAACTGGAGAACCAGCATAGGATAGAACCAGGTTCCCTGAACCTGGGACTCAGTTGGGAGGCCAGGGCAGTCTATGAGGCCTCTGGCAGTGGAACCAGTATTTATCCCTAGTGCATGAATGGACTTTGGGAGCCCATTTTCTATGGAGGAATACTATCTCAGCTTAGATACAACGTAGAGTATCTAGGCCCTGCCCCAAATGATGTGATAGGCTTTGGTGATTCCCCCATGGGAGGCCTTACCCTCCCTGGGACGTTGATGGGAGAGGGATAGGGGTTGGAGAGGGGGCATGGGAGGGCAAAAGGCAGAGGGAACTGGGATTGCTATGTAAAATAGTACTGTTTTTAATTTAAATTCAAAAAAGAAAAAATAGTTATAAAATAATGAAGTCTTTGAAGAGAAAATAAGTCATATAAAAAATAAATCATGAAAAGATGAAAAATACACAGGGATCCTAGATGTTGCTGAAATGACCTTTAATTTTTTGATTGCTAATAAGCAAAGGACAGCTGCTAAGAGACATGGGATTGCTTTCATCAGCTATCTAGATGAAGTCTCTAGATAGCATATAAGGTAGTCATCAATCTCATTACCCGGAAAGGGCATTTAAGGTAGCCTCTTCAATATTGCTCAGATTCTTAGTTGGGTTCATCCTTGTAGATCTCTGGGTATTTCTCTAGTGACAGATTTCTCCTTAAATCTATAATGGCTCCCTCTATTGTGGTATCTCTTTTCTTGTTCACCTCTATCCTTCTTCTGCCTCAATCTTCCTGTTCTCTCATGTCCACCTCTCCCCTCCTTCTCTCCAGTTCTCTTTCTCCTAACTTGCTCTTGCCTCCCCCATGCTCCCAATTTGCTCTGGAGATCTTATCACTTTCCTTTTCTCTCGGGGACCATGTATGTCTCTCTTAGGGTCCTCCTTGTTTCCTAGCTTTTCTGGCGGTGTGAATTGTAGGATGCTAATCCTTTGGATTATGTCTAAAATCCATATATGAGTGAGTACATACCCTTTTTGTCTTTTAGTGACTGGGTTACCTCACGCAGGATGGTTTCTTCTAGTTCCATTCATTTGCCCGCAAATTTCAAGATTCCATAGTTTTTTTGTTTGTTTGTTTGTTTTGCATAGAATAGTATTCCATTGTGTAAATGTGCCACATCTTTTTTTTTATCCATTCTTCAGTTGAGGGGCATCTAAGTTACTTCCAGGTTCTTGCTATTACAAATAATGCTGCTATGAACAGATGTTCTTGTTTCACGAATGTACATCTTTTGGGCAGATGCCTAAGAGTGGAATTACTGGATCTTGAGATAGACTAATTCCCATTTTCCTGATGAACCACCATACTGATTTCCAAAGTGGCTGTAGGAGTTTGCACTCCCAGCAGTAGTGGAGGAGTGTGCCATTTTCTCCACATTCTCTCCAGAATAAACTGTCTTTGGTGTTTTTGATTTTAGCCATTCTGACAGGAGTAAGATGGTATCTCAGAGTTATTTTGATTTGTGTTTCCCTAGTGGTAAGGGATGCTAAGCACTTTCTCAAGTATCTTTCAGCCATTTTAGATTCTTTTATTGAGAATTCTTTATTTGGTTCTATACCCCCTTTTTAATTGGATTATTTGGTGTTTTGGTAACTAGCTTCTTGAGTTCTTTGTATATTTTGGAAATCAGCCCTCTGTCTCAGACATGGGGTTGGTAAATATATTTTTCTATTCTGTGGGCTGCCATTTTGTCTTGTTGACTGTGTCCATTGCTTTACAGAAGCTCTCAGTTTCAGGATGTCCCATTTATTAATTGTCAATATCAGTTTCTGTGCTATTGGTGTCTGTTGGAAACAGAAACAGACACCCACAGCTAAATACTAGCCAAACTCCTGAAATCCAGTTACAGAGAGAGGGGAGTGATGAGCAAAGGGGTCAAGACCAAGCTGGAGAAACCCACAGAATCAGCTGACCTGAAAGAGGAGGAGCTCATGCACCCCAGTCTGATAGCTTGAAAACCAGCATAGGACTGACCCAGACTCCATGAATGTGAATGTTAGTTAGGAGGACTGGGCAATCTATGGTGCTTCTAGTAATGAATCAGCATTTTCTCCTAGTATATGAATGGACTTTGAGAGCCCATCCCACATAGAGGGATACTCTTTTAGCCTAGACATGTATAATTACATTAAATGTATAATTAAGAAATGCATGTAGTAGTTAATCTATAATAATCAAACGTATAGTCCCATTAAGAATATTTCCAAGGTTAAACAGGTATGTGACAGATGATTTTCAAACACTTCAAAAACCTACAGAATATGGCACTTAAGATGTTCAATACCATAAGGTATTTCATGACAATGAGACACCTTTGCTCCTGGAAGAACCAAATTACTTCATAAAACAGTGTCAGGCATCAAAGAAACTACATATGGAATCAAAGAAACTCCATATGGAATTTGTTTTCAATGTGCAAGGACACAAGAAAAAAAAAGACTGTTGAACTTTGCCAAGACAGGGCAGAACAGTTCTTTAAGATTTTTTTTTCACAAGAGAGACTTCCAGACATCCTACAGAACACCGAGGAAAGCAAACATTAACAATACAAGAAAGAAAAATCCTTCAAATTTTCTATTTTACTGAAAAGTCTGCCAGAAATTGTAGGACTCTAGGTCAAAGGTAGAATTTTTTGTGACTCTCCAGGCAGCCAAATGTCTCTGCTGTTAGATAATATTATATCCTTCTGGGGGTCTTTGATGGAGTTAAAGACTAAAAATGATATGGCTTTCCTTAGCTATGATAGAAAGTAAATTAGCTATAAAACTTTGGAGTAACTAAGACAAGACTAGATCATGGAGTATTTTCTCTGAATTTGCCAAATATAAATTGACTAGACATTGTAAATTTAATCCTTATTTGATAATTGTATATAGTTTTACCATGTTTAAGTGGAAACCCTTTCAGTTTTTATTTAAACAAAAGGGGAAATATTGTGGAATATTAGTTGAAGATGTGTTACAATTGCTTATGATGTGGAACATTTGTTTAATGTTGCAAAGATGTGTTAAATTTGTTTAACTCTGTGAAGCTATTTTACTTTGCCTGCCTAAAAACACCTAATCAAACATATAGAGTTGATCAGTCAATAAGTAAGCAGGTGTGGGATAGGTATGGCTACCAGACAGAGAGAGTAAATAGAAGGAGAGGAAAGAGAAGAGAGGGTGAGGGAAGAGAGGAGGACACCAGGTGTCAGCTTCCCTAACACACAGCCAGCCATGGAATAACAAGGGAAGAGACATATATTGAATAGAGAAAGGTAAAAGCTAGAGGAAAATGGTAAATTGGATAATTTAAGAAAAGCTAGCTAGAAACAAGCCAAGCTAAGGCTAGACACTCATAAATAATAATAAGTCTCTATGTATTTATTTGGAAGCTGAGATGAAGTCTCTCAGTGAGGAAACAAAAACAACAACAACAACAATAGGCCTAAGTTATTTCAACATTATATAATGATGTTTATATAATAACACAATGAACTCATAGAATAAAGGGAATACATCATGAAATATTCTAATCAAACGTTCAAAAGAAAAATGTCTTTAAAGAATAATAATAATGGGCCTCAGTGTATATTGGTCAACAGTAAGATTACCAATTGTTTTCTGAAGAGAAGCGCTGAAGTCAGATGTAGCAGGATGATCTCCTTAAAACTAATAAAGAAAAATCTACTAATATTACTCAGAACAGTCTTTCAAACAGGGAGAAATGAAAACATTTCTAGACAAAATTTTTGAAAGAGTTTCTTATCAATAGAAGAAATTTTCTTTGCAACAGTTGGAGACCACTACAGAAAATCACAACCAATCAAAATGCAGAGCTGTGGATTCCAGTGTCAAAAGACAAATCTACAAAACACAATCACACCCAAAGCTTGGGGAAAATTGTATAAGAGAGGTTGAAAAGACTATAAAAGCCAGAGAATCTGGAAGCTTGCTATGAGATTGCATTTCCTAGTGCTCAATGGTCAGCGCAAAACCATACATACAAGTAACACTATTCAGACTGAATAATTTATATTTAGGAACTATGTGTGTATAAAAATGTATACATATGCATCTAATAACAATTGGTTAAAAAGAAAGAGGTCATGAGTTTAAAGGAAAATAGAGAGAAATATGTGTGAGGGTTTAGAGGGAGAAAAAGGAAAGGGGAAATATTGCAGTTTCACTATGATCTCAAACATAAGAAATAAGGCAATATCAAAATATTACAGGCCATAACTAAAAGCAACAAAACTGCAAAAGTTGTCTGGTAAAGATAAACAGAAGGATAAATGTAAAAATCCTTCAAATGAAGATCAATAACCATTTGTAGTGATGAAGTTGCTTATTGAATGAACATCATCTCCAAACAGAGGCTTATATACTATATTAAAACTACAAATATAAAGGTATCTAAAGCATACGCCTTTAGGGAGTCAGAACATGAACTGACAAAAGCAAGAAAATAATAACTCCACTGATTTCCATATCTATGCTCCATACCTGATGAAAACACAGAAGGTGATGATGAAACAAAAATGCTCTCATTTAAGGCAAGCTGCCCAAGACGAGGAATAGCTGGTTATTGTCCCAGGAAAATAATGTTCCCAAGAACATCATAGAAATGGTATTTTTGAAACTGAAATAATGGGAAGAGCACCTTTGGTTTTCCTGTATAAGAATGTCAATATTTCTTCAACTGATGTACATTTAGAAAGATTTTTGTCAAGCAATGAAAATATTTAGTAAAACACATTTATAGCTCAAATATTGTTTCACTTAGTCCTGGAGGATAATTTTTTAAAAATCAAATTTTTATCATACTTTCATAAAATTTTCTGTTCATGTATTTTATTTCTAAATAATATTGTGTTGTGGTGATTTATTAAACTATATCATAATAAGAATTTATATATAATATTTTAAACAAAAATTTTAATTTAATATTTTATACATTTATGCTAAATTTAAAAATAGATTTGTACTAAATATTTATTTCTATTGATTTCTTTAAGGTTTGAATTCTGATTGCTGTTCTTGATATGATATTGGTAAGCAAAGTAAGTCTTATTATCTAGTATTTTTCAAAATACTTTTATACTTTTTATATCTGAGAGGAAGTTAAAGAAAAACAAGTGAGATTTCCCTCTCACAGTGAGTCTTCTGGGTCTTTATAAGAGCCATATGGAAACACAAACAGCAGAGACATTTTGTAGTATTTGTAGGTCTGAGGCACTCCTACCTTTGAACATGCCACCCATTGCACATTTATTAAGATCACACTGAACATCACAACTGGTTTATTTGCTATAATGACAGAAATAAAAACCTTATTATGAAATTATTTCATCATCCATTCTATAACTACAGAAACCTCATATGGTAGATACAACTCTACCCCTATGCCACACAAACATGTATCATGCTGCTATAAGAATAGTATAGTACATTATTATAAACTAGTATTTCTATATTTTAACATAAAAGCACAGAGAAGACACTACAAAAATGCTCAAAAGTAGGACTCTCCAGCTCCATCAGTCTTATGAAAATGACATTGTATGTACATATGAGTTCTATCATTGACCAAAGCGTTGCTATGCAATATGCTGTTGTTAAGAATTCTTTAGTTGTAGTTGATTGACACAATACATTATATATGTATCTAAAAACACAATGTCTTTTTTGTTTGTTTGTTTTTTAATTTCTCTTTCTAGTTACTGATATTTTATATATGGCTTCATTCAACCCTATGGTACTTTCTCTGTTGGTAATTTCTAGAGGTTTAAATAACCCTGTGGAAGAGTTTTATAGTTTGTCATGTCTGAGAACACTAGTCTCCAGAGAAGAGCACAGAATATGGAATTCTTTAAGAATTTACAATAATTTATTTGAAAAGATAAAAAGCTAGAAGATTCTAAATGTTTATGACATCTTTCAAATATTTTCAACATTACCAATTGGTATGCATTTTATACTGAATATAAGTCAACATAATATTTCACTTATAAATGACAAATTTTGGATGTAAAGGCTCAAAAGTGTTTGTGTAAGGATGTCAAGAAACAAATGCTATGGACCATATTGATCTGAATAATGTTGCTCTTGCTGATGATGTCTCTAATGAAATATGGAGGAGAATCTTAACCAATTAGCAGTTCATGTTATGAGACACATATATAATCAGAGCTGGGTGGTTGTTCATGTATAATAACTAAAATTACAAAGTAAATTGATATAAATATTTCTATGTAGTTAGAAAGTAGAACTAGAAAGTAATCTGTGCTTATGTGATGGGACTGGGGAAGCAAACTTTATGAAAGAAGAATGTGACCCATAGAGGACAGGGATGCTCTAGTAGCAAATTAAAAGAAGATGGGAACAATCTGAAAATGTCTTCTATGGAAAATCAACAATCCTATAAGTACACTGAAACAAGAGAAACATTCCCAAATTGCAGCATAAAGTCTTAGAGTTAGCTAACAGAACAAATTTTGTTAATAGCACCATTGAAAACTGTGTGGTACCCAGTCATCATTTCAATTTACTGGGACTCCAAGGTTCATCCTGTGTCCATGCAGAGAACAATTCCAAAGATAGTCTTTGAGTATTATTTTTCTCAGCTGTCGAGGAGTCTACATGGTGGGTTTAAATTCCACTAAATCGACATCTTCCTTACCAGGGCTTATCATTCATGAACATCTTAATTAACTCTTTGATAATTCAGGCTTATGTAACATAAGAAGAAGATACAGATACTTAGGAAGAACACATCTCACTACTGCAGAATAGAGAACTGGAGATTTGACCAAAATCATCCATTTCTTTTGATGAGGTTATCAAAGGGGGGAAAGATCCAGTTTCTCTAGGAATTAAGACATGTTTTCAAGAGAAGTCGAACGCTTTGATGTCATCAGGGTGAGATCTGCAGGCTCATATTGTTGTGATGAACAGAAGTGGCTACCTCTCCTATGATTTAGGACTAACTGCTGTGGTCATACACCCACAACATAGTCCCCAAAGGTTTATGTCTCTGTAATATAAAAGTTTCTGGATCTCAGAAAATAGTCAGAAAACAAAAGTAAGTTTCTCATCTTCTAGAGGTCATTGTTAGACTCTATGTTACTTTGAAATAGAAGAAAGGCCTTGGAAATTGCCTTCAGCCTTATCTAACAACATGGATATCTTATCCTAATAAACAGTTATAACCTTGGAAGGCACAGAAGCTCAACCTTGAGGAGATAAGATATAGGGAATAGGTAAGCTAAGAATAGGCTGTGCCTTCTGCTTTAAAGGAGCTAGAATAAGCCTGGGTAAATGCCTGTGAGCTTTTCAGTGACAACTCAAGCCTACAAGGGCTAGAACAGAAAAACATTTAAAATTGTGTTTATATTGCAGAAACTGAACTAAGGACACAATTCATACATCATCTGTGTGTGTGTGTGTATGTGTGTGTATATATATGTATTTTGTATGTATGTATACATATATGTATGTATATTAACAGTTCAAGCCTATTTTATTTCCTTTCAAAGTTTTCTTGTACTTAGTAGAATAATTGTACTAGCCAGGGTTCTCTAAAACACGGATTGCTTAGAATGGCTTACAGGCTGTGATCTAGTAATCCACCAATGGCTGTCTCCTGACTGGAAGACTAAGGAACTGATAAGACTGGATTGGATGTCTCATCTAGCTGTCTCAATCTGGTCTTAAATTACCAAGGAAATCCTAGAGAGCTGCCAGGTTTCAATCCACATTGGAATCCTGAGTAAGTAGGTTCTAACACCAGCAAAGGAAAGACTTGAGAACAGAATAGATGACCATGCCATTAATAGTGAGTGTAAACAGGCAGACAGCAAATGCTTCTATTTCCCATGTCCCATTATATGCAGTGACATCAGAAGGTGTGGGCCAGATTTAGGGTGGGTATTCTAACACCAAATTACCCTGATATAGGTTGATCTCTCCCTCAAATAATCCAACCAAGAAAAATCCCTTATAGGTGTGCTCAGCTTCTTAGGTTTTAGTTACTCCCAAAAGTAGTCAAGTTGGCAACTAATATTACCACCCACTTGTCATCTTAACACACAGTCATATCTCCCTATATCATGTTTAATTTCCAAAGGAAAAACAATGACCAAGTCATAATTACTTCTGATCATGTACAACCACAAATCCAACTATCTCATGTACAAATGAAAACACATTATATATTTCATATATATGAGAAACATTGGCTTAGTGTCTTATAACATAAACAGATAACCACTGATGATTTACCTTAATTGATGTTACAATACATGACAGAGAGCAAATGAAATACAAATGTCTGATATATATGTATATGTAGATAAATATAGAGACAGAAAGATATAGATGTACACAATACACACCAAAATTGGACTGAAATATTCATGTCAATTATAATCCTCATTTATGCAACTGGTCATGTGGACTTATGTGGTACTTATAAATACTGTAGTTCTTCCACTTCAGCAGGTACCTCAACACATTTTGGTTTTTTTCCTGAAGAAGTGATATAACTTGAGTACCTAAGTGATAGCATGCCATATAAAGGTTAATTTAATTTTCCTTAATGCTGAGACATTAAAATCTAATATAAATAACTTTGTCTTTGGTAAAGTTGTTTTTAAGTATCTTTATGAGAACTTGTACAGAAATAGGCAGCACTAATTTTTATACAAAGAATGATGTTTACTAACTGAAAATATAAATATATGGAAGGCTCATTATGTACTCAGATCAGAATTAATCCCAAGAATTTTACTAAGGAATGAAGTTGCAGCTCAGTTGCAGAGTGAGACCTTGGGTTTGGTCCCACCATTGCAGAGACAAGCAAAAAAGAAAAGACTATGTATTTACTTGACATTCTAACTGAAACCTTACAAAACTCACAGTATACATGAAGACATTGGGCTGAGAAAGGTACAGTAACAGGATAAAAATGACACAAGTATTTTCATAGTCTGAACCTAAGTCTGAAAGTTCAAAGATCATTCACAGACCATTGTAGAATGACTTAAAATAAGTCATAATAATAATAATAATGTCATAATATTTGTCATTTATTAAACACATCCAAAGGCAGGTGCAAGTATTAAAACTGACAAATATTGACTACAACTGCCTTTACAGACTAAAGGCTAATTAGAAAATTCATAAATATGTGTGCAAAGATTCAGTCATATTAAGTAATATATATATAAATATATAAAGTATTAATCTGAATACATGGATATACTGAAAAATGTATGATTTTCTCCCTTCCTTATTATTTTCTCCCTTCCTTATTATTTTCTAAATTTATAAAAATTATTGACCAAGATTTATGCATAACATACTAGCATGATAACTAGATTATATTAAACAGTTGAAGTATTACAGAAACTACTATACATAATCAACAGAGAAGTGTCATGGGTTACTATTATACCTCCCAATTCACATTGAGACAAGTGATAATCAAATTAAATGACTCATCCAAGGTCATACAATTAGAAAAGGGAGAAACCAGAAATTAAATCAAGGTTAAACAATTATTAAGGGTTCCTTACAACCTATCTCTTCATGAAGTGATATCTAATACTAATGTGAGTAAATGGCACATGTTAACCAATCGCTTTAAACAATTTAAAACCTGAGTAATTCAGAGACATGATAGGTTTGACTTCCTTAGTTCTGTTACTGGATAAATAATTTTTTTGTTGATAATCCAGTGGAGGGGAGGATTAAATGAGAACACTATGTGCAATCACAAACATGATGAGAGGTGTTTCTTCAATCTATGGGTCAGGTTAAATCAAAGCAAGAAAAGGGAAAGAAATGAGTTTCTGTGAACATATAAATTATAAATTGAGAGACAAGATCTTAACAAAGACTCATTTGGTGTTCAGCTACCAATTATTTGATAACTGATAATT
Source organism: Cricetiscus sungorus (assembly GCA_030556225.1). Taxonomy (NCBI): domain Eukaryota; kingdom Metazoa; phylum Chordata; class Mammalia; order Rodentia; family Cricetidae; genus Cricetiscus; species Cricetiscus sungorus. The sequence continues at coordinate 24,661,843 of JANBXA010000132.1, read as the reverse complement.
TGTAATTGATGTGCTATTTTGTAATATATTATATTATACAACCCATGGTATATTGCTCCATTACTTATACATTAATGATATATGGAACATTCAGAGAAGCCAAGTAACTCACCCATAATTAGTCAATAAAGTTGCTTACTCGTAGTTCTTATCCCACACTATATTCTTCTGTTAAATGGCAGCACCAGATTTGTAAAGTAACCCATGAACTTTCAACTGCACACAGGGTACAAGTCAATGTTCATATTGAAAAATTTGGTAAGTTAACACAAAACACCTAGTGAGAGACTGAGGCTAGAAAGTTTGTGAAAACAGTAACTAACACATTTAAGTCACTCAGTGTTACCATATAAGAAAATGTAAAGTACTCCAATTTTTAAACTAGAAAAATAGTAGTTAAATCAATCAGAAGGTCTACACCATTATATGTTCTATACTTATCAGTTATCAAAATAAGAAATAAATGCATGTTAAGCATCATGGAATATTTGTTAAAATATCCCTGAAGCAACTTCCAGTGTCTGTAACCCTTAGTTCTTAAAATAATTAGAACTGTAAAATGTTTAGATAGGAAAGGATAATTCTTCACATTTATTGAAGTGTAAATGGATATAGTCATTGATCTCGATTCAACAAATATTTACTGAACACCTACTAAGTAAAATTTGTTGTCAGCTTCTCCAGAATAAAGGTTTAAATAAAAATATAGCACAGTGTCTGTCCCCTAAAATAAAAGCAGTCCTGTAGGGAAGAAAAGTAACTACAAACGGAAGCAAGAGAATACAAAGTTAAAAACCTGTAAACACCATTGCAGAGTACATTATACACACAAATAGTCACAGCGAAAATAAGTAATATAATTATATAATTTCTAACTGCAGAAATTATAGAAAATCTCAGGGATCTATTTTGTATTACTTTCGAGATCATAATTTAATTAACACTTCTACCTCCCATTTCCTCCCATATTTCACTTCCTACTCTCCTTCAAATTCTTGCTATTTTCATCAATTGTTATTAGATTATGCATACACACACACACACACACATACACACATTCCTAAATATAACCTTTTCAGTACATTCAATGTCACTTGAATATATATTTTCAGAGCTGATCATTTGGCACTGGAAAATCAGTTGCTATGCTCTTCCCTGGGGAAGGTCCCCTCTCCAACTCCCAGATTTTTTCAGTTGCCTATACTTCTCTGCATAGGTTTGAGGGCTTATGGGCTTTCCCAACTCCACTTTGGCATGTCCATTAGAGTCATCTTTGTTCCACTCATGTTTGGGCAGTCATGTTGCATTAATTATTTATACTTCCTAATAGTGACTCCAAGCTTTTCATAAAATTCATTTCTGTTACCCAATTCAAATGAAGCTTAACTGGATGCCTGTGCCCCAATATCTCTAAAAACCATTCATCAAGAATATTAGGTTTCAGCATCTTCTACAGGGCCTGTTAAGGATCTGCTCTTGTCTTCCTCTATTAGCTGGGGCCTCAAGTGCTCACTGGTCATTAGTATATAACCTCTTTCAGATCCTTGTCTAGTAAGGCTTTCCAAACAGTGGTCCAAACAAAGAAACTTACTTCACCTTAGAGTGTAAGAATGAAAGGAGAAGGAAACAAAATGAAAGGTGGGAAGGAGATAATTCACGACAAAAAATAGATGATAGAGAGAGAGATAGATAGATAGATGGATAAATAGATGGATTGATACAGAGGGCAGCAGGAACTTGAAGGAGATGCTTCCAGAGTCAGGAAGCAGAGAATGATGAATGCTGATGCTCAGTTTAATTTTTCTTTATATTTAGTCCAGAACCCTTCCAAAGAATGGTGACTCCCAAAGTGAACAGGTCTTTCTAGCTCTATTATCCTTATCAAGATAATCTATTATATTACATGCATGCTTAAAAGTCCACCCCTGGAATACTTTATGTTTTTCAAACTGACAACAGATATCAACCATCCCACTAAGTTACAGACTATATGATCCAATCCAAGAAGCGGCATACCATCTATGTTACTGTACTTTGAACCTTAGAAATGGTTACTAGATTCAGCCCATATTCAGAAAGAAGATCCCACACAGCATGAATACCAAAAGGTAAGATCACTGAACTATTTCAAAAGCCAAATCCCAGAATATACCTTGAAAGAGATGAATTCCTGCTCGTAGAAATGTAAAGTCTTGGAGCACAGACTTCAGGAACAAATAAGCAAAGATGAAGAGACAAGGAAATCGGTTTGTGAGATAAACCCAGGCTAAGTTGGAATGAGAATACACCATATCAGAAAACACCTCTGAAAGAGGTCAGGTTTAAACACTGTCAGCTTGTAGTTAGAATTTTGTTATTTTAGATTTTGTTTTCTTATTTCAAGTGTATAATTGTGTTTGTCTGCATGTGTGTCTGTGTTCCTGGTACCTACAGAGGTCAAAAGAAGTCAGGTCCCCTTGAACTGGAGTTATAGACAGTTTTGAACCATCACGTACATGCTGAGAACAGAACCTTTACTTTATGGAAGATAACAGTGTTTTAAACTGCTTAGCCTTCTTTCTAGCCCCTGCTTGACTATTGTTTGCTTGTCTTTAACTTATCAGTAACATGTTTGTCTTCGTTAGGGTTTCTATTGCTGCAAAGAGACACCATGACCACAGCAACTCTTATAAAGAAAACATTTCACAGGGATGACTTACAGTTGAGAGTTTTACTCCATTATCATCATGTCAAGAAGCATGGCAGAGCACCAGTGTACATGGTGCTAAAGAAGCAGCTGAGAGTTCTACATCTTGATCTGCAAGCAGCAAAGCAGACTGTATCTCATACTGGGCATTGTTTAAGCATAAGAGATCTCAAAGGCCATCCCAAAAGTGACACATTTCCTCCAATAAGGCCATACCTCCTAACAGTGCTAATTTCTACGGGCCAAGCATTCAAACATATGAGTCTATGGGGGCATTCCTATTCGCACCACCACAAGGCTAAAGAAATGTACTTCATGAGAATGAACCTGAAAGCCACCTGAAAGTATCAGCCTTCATGAAGATCAAGATTCCTTTAAGGGATCTATCTTGCAGACATACAAAATTTCTCCTAAAGATCCAAACCACAGCAGCAGAACTGGGTGTGTGTATTGGGGTGGGGAGTGGGAGAGGTGCCAATCTGCTGAAATAGCATATTTATGCCTTAGTTCTCATTCTTATAAATGAATTTTTTTCAACTTCTGATTTATGAAATACCTAATATTATGTGGATTAGCAAAGGTTTTCTAGTTTCTATTATCCTTTGCCCTAACTATTTCAGGCCCTGCTTCAGGCAACTGTTACCTATTGAATGCGGTCCTAGCAAAAACATTTGATCTGAACCTTGCCCATTTTCCCAGATGTTGCAAAGAAGGAACCAATATGACCTGTCTTTGATCATTCCTTTTTTTTTTCTAAAATGAAAACATCCTCCAATATATAATTCTTATAAAAGGTGAGTGTTAAAACTCTAGAATAAACCACATTTAGGCCCAGGGTTTCTGTTAAAGTTAATGAAAACATACTGGGGTGAGGCAGGCAGTTGCAAGATTTGCTGGCTATTTTAATTCTTCTTTTAATATCATGAAACATGCCTAGCCTCTTTACAGACAAAAGCTAGAGTGACTGTTCAATTAGTAGCAGTTTCTTGGCATTTTGTTCAATTATCAAATAAGGAAAATGAGAACCTCAGTACATAAATTTGTTCCATTATGGGAGAAACCTTTAGTGAGGAAGCCTCTCAGCTGTACTATTCATACCATCAATGTGAGGCTGTAAGATAAAACAAAGGCAGGTCCTTAATGATAACTATTATAATAAACACATGCGTGCGCGCGCGCACACACACACACACACACACACACACACACACACACACAGTACAGAATAAACAAAACCAACCAAATGACAATTCCAATAAATGAAAAATAGACCCAACCTCAAACAGAACAGATGATCCAGTTAAAGCTCTGACATTACTGCTGCTTTTAGGGACCCAGTGACTAGACCCATATATTTCCATTATCTGTTCTATTTTCTTTTACAGACCTTTGTTGTTGAACTTTTCACAGAAAAGTTCTGGGTAAAAATCAGAAAAAAAATCTAAAAAATAAATCTTTAAATTAGCACCATAACTTTGATTTTTGACTGAAAGAAAGGACACTATGCTTTGAAGTGTCTATTGTGTATGTACTTAAAATTAATTCATTTTTATTTGTAAGATTATAATTACTGCATTCCTCCATTCCCTTTCCTCCCTCCAAACCCTCCCATATACTCCTCATTGCTCATCCAGCCTGAATCATCTGAAGAACTCCGAGATAAGAGCAAAATGATGAAGGATCAGGGACACCTTACAATATATGACCTGAGGATTCTGGTGTGGTAAAAGCAGGCATGTTTCACCAGAAGTCTTAACTGTAGGTACTGTTCAAGGGTCAAGACCAGTCTTCTTCCATTTCAACAGTTGTTCCTTTTGAGCACAAAGAGCAAGCTAACCACTACCAACAGCAACCCTTGGCCAGATCTGTCTGCTTGGAACAGATACCTTGTATAGAAACTCTTTACATTTTCACAAGCCTGGCTGCTACTTCTGACACCCATTATTCTCTCATTCTCTTTGGCTCACACATGCTAGTCCCTAATTTTCCAGATGTCATGATCAACATTGTAGATGTCAGACATCAACCCTCAGTAGTACCTGATAGAAGGTCTTCTTAACTGCAGATAGCACACAACTTTTGCCAGTGTCCCTGGAATCTCTTGTTCACCTGACCTCAGTTCTCTGTATGCCAATGTTTTTAGATATTCCTCTTGTTTAGGCTATAAATCTCTCTCTAGGTAACATTCTAAGAAACACTACTCTGAGAAACTTAACACATGTTACAAAGGTGAGATGGTTCTCCCAATAACATCAGAAGCTATAAGCACACATTCTCATAACCATGACTACTCAAATCTAAGCTGAACAAAAGCAGCACCAATGAACATGCCAAACTGGATGGGGAGATGCCCACAAGGCTCCAACTGAACACAAAGAACTGTAAGCAATTGAAGAATGCTGGAAGCAGAAGAGTTGTTTTTTCCTGGAGAAAAGCACACCAATTGGTTGTCTAGTAACAAATAGTCCTGAAAACATACATGCAAGTATCATTATACAGACAGAACAAGTTGTATTTAAGAATATGTATGTATCTAAAAGTACAAATATGCATACAATACCAATTGATTTCTACAAAAAAGGCCTTGGATTTGAAGGAGAGTAGAGAGGCCTATATAGGAGGGTTTGGAAAAAGGAAAGGGAAGGGAGGACCTTTGTAATAAAATTATAACTTCAAAAATACACAAACAAAAAAGTGACTGTCAAAACCTGGCTTCTTAACAAAGTGCATAAAGGGTAGTGGTTTGACTGTCATTTCACTTAAATAATGTTAATTCACCATCTATATTTCAAGTCACATTATCTAAGCTATTATACCCACAAAAAACCATAACAACATATTTTGTTTTCTTTTTCAATTATTAGCTCATTCACACCACCTTAATGAACATGGAGAACCAAGAATGATGCTCTATTCAAACATGGCACAATATTCTCATATTTCAAACTTAAGGTCATATCCAACACAATAAATATGCTTGATTTTAACATTAAAGAAATGGGATGGAATCTTGACTACTTCCAAGTATAAATCCATAACCTGTGGATCCAGGGATCTCCATAAAGAGGTTATTAAATACACTGTTTGTTATCTAGTCTATGATGTAGTCATCAGAAGAGATAAAATACTGGTTGTCATGGAATAGCCACTTTGCTTAGTTTTCTGATTCTTTCAGCAAGTCTCTGCCACACTGTTTTAAAGCCACACCTCTTTATAATTGCATATTATCCTCCATTTGAACATTGTCAGACAACACTATCACTTACAAAGTGGATGAAATAATATGGCTAGTTGCTCACACAAAGAAGGATTTCTTTCAAGGGTAATAATTCTGACAACAAATTTTTTTTTTCAGAACTGGCTGATCTGCAATTCTGGTATAGCTATGTAATTCCAGGTCTGATCTCCTGAACAATCCCCTCCCCTGAACTGATCTCCTCAACATGTGCCCCCCCCCTGCACTGATCTCCTAAATACCCCCTTGTAGGGACATCCGCAACACCTTCCTGCCTTGCAAAATGAATGTAAAGATTAATTTCCATCAGAGCTTTAAAAAACTAAAATTTTAATAAGGAAGCCATTATTAGTTTGAAGAGAAAGCTGAACCTAAAGAAAGGTCTGGAGACCTACAAGACTGACTACAACTAACAATCTGAGCAACCGAGGAAAAACTATCATAAATGCCCTTCCCTGATAGTGAAATCATCAACTAAATTATCCACCATAATGGAGCCCTCATCTAGTACCTGTTGGAAACAGAAGCAAACACCCATAACTAAACACTGAGTCGAAATAGAATCCAAATGCAGAGAGAGGGGACAAGACCAGGTTGCAGAAACAAACAAAGACAGCTGACCTGAACAAGGAGGAGCTAATGCCCACCACCACCCCCCCCAGACCGATAGCTGGGAATCCAGCATGGGACTGACTCAGACCCCCTGAATATGGGTCTCAGCTAGAAGGACTGAGCAGTCTGGGGGACCTCAGACAGTAGAAACAGGATCTATTCCTGGTGCACAAAAGGACCTTGCAGACACATTCTCCATGGAGGGATGTACCCTTAACCTGGAGACAGGAGAGAAGTCCTAGTCCCTACTTCAAATGACTTGACAGATTTACATGACCCAACCTGGATAGCATAGCCCTACAAGTGGAATGGGAGTGGGGGAATGGAAGGGAGGGTGGCCAGGGTGCATGTCACAGGGGAAGGAGGGAGGGAACAGAGGAGAGAGGGAGGGAGGGAGGGAAGGGAAACTGGGATCGACATGTAAAAATTTTAAATTATATTATTAATAAAAAAATAACACCACTGAATTCTCAATATTTTAAAGTTACATAAAGGTATCCACATTCATTTGTTCTTTATGCCAACCTAAGAATGTGATTTCATTTATTATCTATAACAAGACAATGTTATTGCACCTTATTTTGCCAGGAAGGGAGTCAAGGCCTATGGGTAATAGCAATGGATTTTTTAAACCTATTCTGAGTAATTAAAAAGATCATCTTCCCCTATTTCCCTCAGTATACACAAATACAATTTCACGAAAATCAACTGGAGTTCCAACCATAATGGAACACATCAATAAGCCCTGAGTCTAAAGACAGAGCACAAGGATCAACCAAAGTTCAAGGCCAGTGTGGTCTTCACATGGGGGCTCCAAGGTAGCAGGGACTGCACAATAAGTCCTTGTTAAAGGAAAAGGAAAGTAAAGAAAGGAAGTAAAATAAAATCAACTGAAACTTTAGGGAAAAGGAAGTAAGTTGATGCTGGAGATTACATCTCATCCTTGTGTGCTAGAGATCACATCTCATCTTTTTGTGCTTATCTACAGAAAACCAGAGCTTGCCATGGTTTTCTTCATATCTTTTGCTAGCATTAGCCTATCTGTGCAGAAAAGAGTAAGAACATGAACTTGACATAAATATATACATTTGCATACATGTATCTAGTAAAAAAAACACCAGATATATTAAAAACCCAATAATATCTGGCATGATAGCATCAGTACTAAAAATCTGAGTTCCACTGACATTTGCAGTGTTCAGTACTATGCTAAGCATTAAAGCAGATAACAGCTGATACAGACATCACAATATGAAGCTGATAATATATGCATGGACTTTGGATACACTGGCATGAATGCTACTCCATATTTACTTCGTACTTTTTAGTTTCAGAGGACCATGGGTCACATGGATGCATTGCATCAGTGACAAAAATAGTGGGAATCACAGAGGAAGTGTCTTTAAACTTTTTTGAACTGGTTTTTAAAATGCCACCACTCCAATCTTAATAGGTATGAGGAAGAAAGGAAGAGGGAGAGCTGCAATCTTTAAGGAGTCTTTAAATGATGTGGGAGGCACACTATGGGGTTTTGGGGGAAGGAAGGCAGGTAGGGATTGCTGAATGAGAACGAAGAGTCAGAGTGTGCTGAACACAGTGGGTGGTGAGGAAGCCTGCTAAAGTGGAGGAGGCATTTATTATAAGCAAAGGATATGTCAAAATTACCCTTTTTAAATAGATGAATTAATGTTTAAACTCATAAAGGATCCAATTTGCTGCAGATTATTGAACACCTTCTGGAAAACCAATGGTGATTACCGTTTAGGGGCTGTCGCTCTGGAGCCTAGTACGTATATGCCATATGTGTTTATCTTTTCCACTAGCCGACTAACACACGATAATACTGCTGCAGCTTTCAAGATGAACATTTGACAAGCCAGCTCACCGCCGACTGACACCTCCATTTCAGCTGGCCTGACATATATAAAAAGAAACCGAGTGTTTATCCCTGTGCGTTCCGGATTTGACATATGTGCTATATAAGAGTTACAGAAGCAAACTTCAGAAAAGAAACTAAGGCATGTACTTGCCAATTTATTAATCAAAGTTTACCTGCTCCACGCTGCACAGAGACAAATTAAACTGGCTACTATAGTACTCTGAAAACATCTGCTAACCAAGTCGGGTAATGACAAACAAACGAGTTCCTTTTGAGGTTGATTTTCATCCAGCTGCATTTAATTATAACAGTACTATCAAAGCAAGGTCCCCATTAGTTGCTAATTCAGAAGGACTTCAGAAGAAACTCCCCTAAACCACCAACGAATCCCTCCAGCTCCACCATAGTTTCCTAAACTCTGCCAGTGTTTAAAAAGCACTGTGCAGAAGTGTAGTTAGTTATCAGGAATGGATGTTAGTGACTCCCAAGGTGGTGTTTGGTGAGATTTTTCCTATGCTACCTTTAATTAAAATTTCAAAATGAAATTTGTGACATTGGTATCTTTCTTCCAACTGTAGAATTAAATAATGCACTGCCTCCAAAAGACAAGTGAACATTTCATTTTAAGGTGTCTTGCAGGCAAAATGCAATGCCAGTTGTGTCCTTCTTCAGCTTTCAGTTACCACAGACTAAGAAGGGCACAGCAGTCTTTCACCTGCAGGGTGAACTGGTTTGCAAATAGACACACAAAATGCCTCAGAGAGCATGGACCTCATTTGGAAGTGAATGCCAAGGTTTTTGTGTTGATCAGTACCAGCTCATGTGTGTGTGTGTGTGTGTGTGTGTGTGTGTGTGTGTGTGTGTATGTGTATGTATATGTATTTATTATTTTTTCTTATTTTACATATTAATACTAGTTCCTTCTTCCTCCCTCCCATGCCCTCGCCGACCCCTCCTCCTATCCCATCCTCCCCCACTGCACAGGAAGGGTGATGCCTTCCAAGAAGGATCATCAAAACCTGTCAGGTCATTTTGGCTAGGGTGTAGGCTAAAGCTAAAGGAGTATCCTTCCATGGGGAATGTACTCATGAAGTCCTTTCCTGCACCGGGGATATGTCCTGGCTCCACTGTCAGAGGTCCCATAGACTACCCAGGCCTTCTAACTGAGACCTATGTTCAGGGGGTCTGAGTCGGTACAATGCTGGTTTCCCAGCTATCAGTCTGGGGGTCAATGAGCTTCCCCTTGTTCAGGTCAGCTGTCTCTGTGGGTTTCTGTAGCCTGGTCTTAACTCCTTTTCTTATCACTCCTCCCTCTCTGCAACTGGATTCCAGGAGGTCAGCTCAGTGTTTAGCTGTGGGTAGCACTAGCTCTTAGACACTCGACAGGAAATAGTCTCCCTTTGGAAGTCACTGCATACCAAGGAGACTGTGCAGCTCCTTCCTCATGCATTCTCATTGTGGGTATGTAGTTTCTCCCCAAGAATTTGCTTCTGCCTGACAAGGAGAAAACACAAAATGAAAACTTTAGGGACAAAAACCATATGGGTCCAACTTAAAAGTGTACGAGTCTTTTATTTGCATTAGGGAGGACTGGTCCAGTACTAGCTGAAGGTGAAGATGGGCAGCAATATACTCATTGGAGATTTTGCTCCATAACAGAAAAATTTCATGATAAATGCCTGGTACTCCAGACTGAGAACAGTAGGAATTTGCCACAGTTGAATCTGGCCATTCTCCAAAGACCCATATCTCAATATATTTTCAGGACCTCTGTAACACTATATTTGATCATAGAAAGCAGAGGGAGAATAGGGGCTGTTTTGTGTCCTGAATATATCGATGAGTTTAGAGGGTTTCTATTGTTTGTCCCTCTCTGTTCTTCAAAGAGCCAAGCTTCTCTAAATCAAAATAATGATTTAACTGCCTAACTTATTCTGCAATCCCTAGCCCCACAGGAGCCAGTGGCACTTTAAAGGGAAGTCTGGCTTAACAAAAGGTAAAATGGAAGTGGGAACGGACACCACTGCTTTCAAGAATGTTTTGCAAAAGCTTGTTTTCAATGAGCCATTGGGGTGAGCATATGACATTAATTTCACCCTTGGCACAAAGATCAAATGATGTTGCCAATGTCACTGTTCTGTTTATAAAAATATTTGTGATGACTTGAGTATTGCCCTCCTCCAATTGGCTTGAGAACAAGCGCCGTTCTTCTGTGCTGAGTTTCATAAAGCTGGGGTATGTCCTACTTCAGAAAGAATGTTCGGGAAGAAGCATGGTCTTTGGTGGTAATCAAACAAAACAGGATTTTTCAAATAATAGTTTGGGGGATGTGTTAGTTTCCCTCGTCACTCTGTTCTACAGATGACTGAACTTCTCAATCCTGAGAGCTCGAGCAAATGAAAGCATAAAAATCTTTTCAAATCCCACACTTCTCATGTTTTGCTCTCTTAGATGACCAAAGAAATTTTACATGAGAGTAATAATTTTGTAGCATGAAGACCTATATGCAAAGTGTCTTGTCCATAAAGATCCTTATTCATAAGCTATGATATTACTGCAGTATTTCAAATTATGGACCTCAGGGGCTTGGTAGTACATTCATATTCTGTATATTTGCCCAAGGTGTTTCCTGTTTTCTTATGTTTTATATTAATCTCTATGTATAAAAGTATATCCATAAGACACGTTCTCATTTTAAAGTACCAAGTACCTAAACTTATACCATGTATAAATAAATGATTGAGGAAAAGCCAAGTCTAAATTAATATCAGTGTACTCTCATATACAAGATGGTGACTGAATCCCCTATCTGTTCTTGTCCTACCTCAGGCCTGGTTCTGTCTATAGCAGAATACTTGTATTTCCTACCTTTTGCTCTTGCTTTCTAAACTAAGAACATCCTTTGAAAACTTTGCTTTCTATAAGTAACTGATGTTTCACTGCAAAATACTGAATCTGGTGACTTGACTCAGTAAAGTGTCTGCAGCTTCTGTGTGAGGACCCAAGTTCAGATGCATGTACTAACTAAGTGTCATGCTTTGGAACCTCAAAGGGAAAGAAATGGGTGGATTTTTGAAGCTCATTGGCCAGCCAGCTTAGGCAAATTGCTGAGCTCCAGGTTCAGTGAAAGATGGTCTGAAATGTAAGGTGTTGAACAATTCTAAAAGATATTTGATGTTGGCCTTTATCCTGCACACACATGCACACACACACACACACACACACACACACACACACTGCATGTACATACACACTGAATCTTTTTTATAATTCAGTTCTGTACGAACACTTGGGAACCCAAGGGAAAAGGTTTTCTACTAAGAAGCATGGAAAACTTCTTGTGTATTTCAGTACTCTAGTTTTACAAAATAGGAGAAGAAAGCAGAAGATAAAGGGGGGGATCTGTTAAAGAGAAGGGAAATTCAGAAGGAAGAAGAGGAGGAAAAGCAGCTGGGAAAAGTGACTCTAAAGTCAATACTTCCGAGTAAGAACATACTAAGTAATGAAGAAGGGAAGAATGACTGTCAGTAAAATCTCACTCCCAAACTTCTTATCTCTTCCTGGTATTAAACCTTGACTACATTCTGCTTTTCTTGTATGTCCTTTTCTTCATTCACAAAATTCTATGTGTGCTGCTAGCCAATTTATTTTGAGAACTTGAAAAAATTAATGGTGAGGCTATAAGTTGCTCTCAGAGAATTGAGAATTATTTATTTCACTTACTTTCCATACTGTTTATTGCATCAATATGTAAATGAGGTTGCTTAATGAATAACTTATTGATGTAGATTGCCTTTGCAACTTCCTGTGCAACTTAAAACTTATGCTTAGAATTATCTAAGTTGTGAATTTATTTTCACAGCCATATCCGCCCAAAAAATACTTTCTAAAAACTTCCTGTGTATTAAAAATGCTTGCACCACTCCTTTTCATATCAATTAAGAGAGACAACAGGACACAGTAATATGTAAGGATAATATCAACTTGTAACTAGACCCTGGTGTCAAGGAGATACTGTCCAATGAGGAGCACAGAAAGAAGGCATGAAGCAAAATTTGTGGGTATGTAGCAATCCTCAAAAAATCAATATATTTTCAAAAGTGAAAATTGAAAAAAGTGAGGGAGGGTTATTATCCAGGTGCCACTGAAAATGGTTCAACAGCCTTAATGGTTATGGATGTGGAGCTCAGGGCAAAATGAACATATAGTGCACTAGTGTCCAGAAATATCTCTCTATGGTTAGCTTTCATCTTCTCCTTAAAACATCTGCCGAGTCAGTTTTCCAATTTCTCATCCTGTTGCCATATTCGTAGCTCTCATTTGGATTAACACTTCAAATTTATTGATCTCTAAGCTTTTGACTTTAGGCACATGATATGTAAGGTTACCTTGGCTGAGATCCTTCTCTTGTAAGCTAACTCAGCCAGCATTGATGGCAAGTTCAGGGAAGTTTAGTTACTCTATATAGAATCATGTACTTTAAACACTATAGGGGAACTACTGAAATAAGAAAAACACAGATGTGTACAGGAAATGTCTCAATGGGAAAATTCTCAAGTTTTTCCATTAATCACTCTATCTAACCAACCTCTATAATTTTTTCTTTCTGTTTTCCTTTGAAGAAAATTCCTGTATCTGATTCCTTTCCTATGTAACATTTAATCTAGACCTAAGCAATAATTTCACATCCAAAATAGAGTACCTTCCACCCCTTCTCTGAATCTTGTTTTGTCTCTTGGATCCTGTGGTGAGAAAGAGTGCATGGCGTGATCTGCTTGTGCTTACTCCTTGCTTTCTCTGCTTTTTTCTCTACTATTTCTGGATTTCCCTTGGGTATCAACATTGGTGAAGGGCTGTGTGGCAGGCATCCAAATCTGATCATTTTATGGGCTTTTCTGAGCCCCCAAGTCTCTGAGGTTTTTGTGGATGGATGATGCACTATATGGCTGACCTCTCCTTTCTCTCATCTCCTTCCTTTGGCTGTCTGCCCAACAGATTCTTAGGGGTGCAGTTCCCATGACATAGAAGGCCTCTGAAGCTTCCATGTGATGCAAAGAGCATTCACACGTTCCTGTCATGAAAGCCGCTGATGAACAGGCTGGCGTGCTGCTGCAGCCTTCCCTATCCTGTGCTGCCAATGTTCTAGCTAGTTTTTATTTCAAGAGAAGAAAACACCCCAGGCATATACAACTCCAAACAAACTCCATAAAGATGTGTGCAGCTGTTTTCTACACTGCTGTCCCATCAGGTAAACTTAATGAAAAAAGAAGGCCCTATTCAGAAAAATGTCATAATGAAGAGGGCCAGCCTCAATTCATTAGACTTACAAGAAGAGAGTAAGTCAAAACTGTGTGTGCCGCCAGCTCCCCATTCACTAAAAACCTTCAAATCTCCACCATACATTGTGATGGCAAGCTGAGTCGGAGCCTGCTTATGTTCCAGAATATTTGAGCCACCTGACCATTGTTTTTGCTCTCCATACAAAATTCTAAAGCAGCGGGGTTTAATTCTGAATTGTTTTACAATAATATTTGTGTAGGATGGTGGTGGAAAAAATGACTGCAGAGATGTATTTTACTGAGGAAGCATTGTTATAGAAATTGTGTGTGTGTGTGTGTGTGTGTGTGTGTGTGCGTGTGTACATATGTGTGAGAGTTTGTGTGTATTTGTTTTGTGTATATGTGTGTGTTGTGTATAGTAGTACTTTGAGGTAAACAAAATTAATATTTACATAAAAGTTTCTTTTGTATTTTACTTAGTTACATTTTTTTTATTTTTTTCTTATTTTACATATTGATCCCAGTTCCATCTTCCTTCCATGCCCCCTGACACCCCTGTCCCATTTCCCATCTACTCTCCAGGGAGGATGAGGCCTTGCAGGCGAGGGGGGGGACATCTTGGAGTAGGGCCTAGGCCCTCCCTGTGTCTCTAAGCTAAAGGAGTAGCCTTCCATGGGGAATGTGTTCCCAAAGTTCTTTTGTGCACCAGGGATACATCTGGTTCCACTGTCAAAGGTCCCTTAGAATGCCCAGGCCTTCTAACTGAGACTCACTTTCAGGAGATCTGGGTCAGTCCTATGCTGGCTTCTTAGCTATCAATCTGGAGTCCATGAGCTCCCCCTGTTTAGGTCAGCTGTATCTGTGGGTTTCTTCAGCCTTGTCTTGACTGCTTTGCTTATCCCTTCTCCCTCTCTGCAACTGGATTCCAGGATTTCAGCTCAGTGTTTAGCTGTAGATGTCTGCTTCTCTTTCCAGCAGCTACTAAATTAAGACTCTAGGATGGCATATAAGGTAGTTATCAATCTCATTATCAGGAAGGGCATTTAAGGTAGCCTCTCCACTATTGCTTAGATTGTTAGTTGGGGTCATCCTTGTAGGTCTCTGGACATTTCCATAGTGCCAGGTTCTCTTCAAATCTATAATGGCTCCTTCTATTATGGTATCTCTTCTTGCTCTCCTCTATTCCTCCCCTGACTCAATCTTCTTGCTCACTCATGTCGTCCTCTCTCCTCCTCTTCTCCCCTTCTCTTTTTCTTAACTGTTTCTACACTTACTGCCTCTCCCACCCCTTGCTCCCAATATGCTCAGAATTTGTCCCTTTCCCCTTCTGTGGGGGAACATATATATCTCTCTTAGTATCCTCCCTGTATTTTAGCTTCTCTGGTAGTGTGAATTGTAGGCTTGTGATCCTTTGTGTAGTTTCTTAAGGTTAAAAATTATTTAGATTTTGAAGAATAACTTTGTTTATTGTTTACCCATTAATATTGGAGTTGTTTTGATCCATTAACTATCCCTCTGTTCTTTCTAGATAGGCTGTGATATTCTGTGTTATATTGGACTTGACTGGGAACTAAAGTATATTGATGTGACAATGGAAGCAAGCTACCACATGTCTTTCTAGATGCCCTCATTCTGCTGCCATCACCGGTGTTTCAGGGAGCAGTTACCCACTAGTCTGGATATCAATGTGAGAAGTATACAAAGCAGAGACTTCATATGTGTTATAATTTATCCTCAGCATAAGAAACATCACCCAAGCTAACCAAATTGAGTTATTGCAATAGTGTACCTTCATTCACATTCATCCACTAACTGATATTAATATATAAATGCTTTACTTTGCAGAGGCAAGCAGTGCAAATATCCTGATTTTCTTCTTTACATAGTGTGGACTGTGCAATTTATAGCAAGTCCTGCTCAAAGGAAATGGGTTCCTTTTAATATCTTATTAACCACTTCAAAGCAAGCTGTCAATTACCCTATGCTTTCGGTTGTAAAACTTTTGCTATTAATGTCTTAATTTTATTGACCATCATGCATTAATATCAATTAGTATCTTATGCAAATATTTTCTTTTTTGAGAAAGGTGACCCTTCTACTTAGGCTAGAGAGGCAGAATAGAAACTGAACAGACTACACATGCTATAAACAGGAAACAAACTGAATAGAGAAATTGGGTCTTCAAAGGGTAAAAATTGCCTACTTCTGAGAGAAAGTAAGAAAGGATAATAAACAAAAAGCATGAATCATCTGCGTTCCTCCATTGCTAGAAAAGAGCACAGTGGGGCCAGTGGGAACTTTAGAAAAACCGATGCTTCCTAAGCAGTGTTATTATGCAGGGCCTACTGAGAATTAAGTATGTCAAAGAATCTCTCTAGTAGTAGGAAATACTTTCTAATAAGTATAAAGAATAAATATGCAAAGAATGAACACTCTTAGAAAAGTACATTTCTGTATTTAATTCAACTTAATGTATCTTTTAAAAAGTCAAATGTGATTTGTGTGATTAAGATATATATTCCAAAGAGTCTTTGTGTTTGACCACACCAACACTTTTTTTCTTACTTCTCTTCTACAATACTCCCTAGGACATTTGGCAAGAAACAGGTTTGATAAATATATGTCCAATATTTAAAATGCTAGTCAGTTAAACAATGGAACTGTTTTCCAGAGAATGCTTTATAAGTTTTTATAACAAATGTTCTGCAAGTATCTTGTGTTAGCTTTCCACAATGCCTGGGCAGATTGTGTTCAGTTTTATCTAAATGATGCTCTTCATATGGGTCACCAATTCTATGTTGAAAGTATTGGTTTAGAGATGAACTCACAACAGAAGTTTGTCTAATCAGGGTCTTGGTTTAGGGGACCCATGATCCTTTTCAGAAAAGGACTACACTCTTTTCACTGAACAAAGATCTGTGAAGTGGCCAGTTTCCTACAAAATGAAGCGAAATATAAAAATCAAAATTTGAAAGATAAGCAAGGTTCTTTTATAATATTATGGACTACCAGGCTGTTAGAAAGGATCCTGATTTGAATTCCTGAGTCAAACTAAGGCTGAAATAACTGTAACACATCACATTTTAGTTAGTGGGGACAGTTCTTATCCTCTTCCATTTGCAGAAAAGCTCACTTAACTTCTTGGAGGAACTAAATAGTAATATACCATCATTTGAGTTTCTATGGCCACCTTATTTTTCTGAAGTCACTACTAATAACTAGTATTATTTTAGTGCAAGATAAACACAACACGTGCTTATAATGTGCTTTCAATTAATTTTGGGACTAGATCATTCTACTTTAATTCAGAGCACAGGAAATATGAGATTTTTCCTTGTTTTTAAACTCAAAGTCATATATGTTCAGGGTGATTATTTTCATTCTATGAAGAGTCATAACTTAAGAGACAGAGAAGGAGCAGGAACCAATGCTTTGTTTTTCTGAATTATACCTTATATCTATATTAAACTTGTATATGATTTCATGTATGGTAGTGTTTAAAAAAAATTTTAAGTTTCTGAGTGCTTATAACTGAAATACTCAATTGTTAAAACAGTTTTTAAGTATTTATTTGAATTATTTAGGATGTTAACCTAGTATTAATGATTAGTGATTAATTAATCATTAATTAATTAATGATTAATATGATTTTCAAGTTACCATGACTAAGAATAATCATTTCTAGCATACAAGACAAAATTATATCCAATCATTTGCTTTTAAGTCATACAAATCCAGAATTGGGACTGTAGCTGAGTAGCAGAGTGTTCATCTGGTATGCCCAAGACCCTGGGTTTTATCACCAGCCCTTTAAAATGAAACCAAAGAAAAGGGGAGGAGAGGGAAGCACGTAGGACTAGGAAGATTGAGTTTGGCGGGGGTGGGGGGGTGTGGGGTGGGGGGTGGAGAGAGAGAGAGAGAGAGAGAGAGAGAGAGAGAGAGAGAGAGAGAGAAATATACCATAAGAGAGGGAGCCATTGTAGGTTTCTAGAGAAAACTGACTCTAGAGAGATGTTCAGAGACCTACAAGACTGACCTCAACTAACAACCTGAGCAACAGTGGATAGGCTGCTGCCATAAATGCCCTTCCCTGATAGTGAGATTGATGACTACTTATCCATCATCATATAGCCTTCATCTAGTGGCTGATGGAGGCAGAGTCAGATGCCCACAGTTAAACACTAAGCCAAACTGGAATCCAAATGCAGAGTAGGAGGACAATACCAGGCTACAGAAGTCCACAGAGACAGCTGGCCTGAACAAGGAGGAGCTAATGGGCCCCCAGACTGATAACTTGGAATCCAGCATTGGACCAAGTCAGACCCCCTGAACATGGGTCTCCGTTGGAAGGCCTGGGCAGTCTGGGGAACTTCTGACAGTAAAGCTAGGATGTGTCCCTGGGTGCACAGAGAGACTTTGGGAGCACATTCCCCATGGAGGAATAGTCCCTTAGCCTGGAGGCAGGAGAGAGGGCCTGGTCCCTACTCCAAGTGACTTGACAGATTTAGATGACACCTCCAGGAAGGCATCACCCTACATGTGGAGTGGGAGGGGGCAAATGGGATGGGAGGGTGGTCGGGGAGCATGGGAGGGTAGAAGAATGGGAGGGAGGGAGGGACAGAGAAGGAACTGGGATCGATATGTAAAATAAGAAAAATAAATAAATTTAAAAGAACAAAATGAAACCAAAGGCAAAACAACCAACATCAAATAAAGTCATTTATCTGAATTAGATGAGATAGTATAAAACACAATAAGTGAGAATTATAATTATTTACTCTGTGAAATAAAATTAAAGATGTCAACTTGGAAAGTCTCTCTCAAAAGTCTGGATGTCCCCTAACTATTTTCAAAGATGTGCCAAATTTACCTACAAGTAAAGCTGTTTCTTAGTCAAACTGAAATATCCCACTT
Source organism: Cricetiscus sungorus (assembly GCA_030556225.1). Classification (NCBI taxonomy): domain Eukaryota; kingdom Metazoa; phylum Chordata; class Mammalia; order Rodentia; family Cricetidae; genus Cricetiscus; species Cricetiscus sungorus. Next base: position 24,643,238 of record JANBXA010000132.1, on the reverse strand, counting down.
TTGTTTTCTTTGTTGACATTACTAGTTATGGAAACTGACTTGTCTTGTGATAGTTACACTAGACTGAATTTAATTTTCATATATGTATTTCAATTACATTCACTGCTTATGTTTTTAGGATTGGGTATTGGATACATAGCTCAGCAGTTAAGAACACATACTGCTTTTGCAGAGGACCTGAGTTTGGTTCCCACAACCTACATCATGCAGCTCACAACCACCGATGGCGAAGGCTCCAGGGAATTCTGTCGCCTTCTTCTACACCCACAAGCACATTATCCATACACACATGCATTCATGAACACACAAATTTTAAAATAAAAAGAGTAAATCAAAGTCTAAATTAAAACTTAAAGATTTAAATAACGGGTTAGTTACCATTACATTAAAAATGCACTAAAGATGTTAGCTTTCAAATAGGGAAACAGAATTTGACTAGAGGAAAGAGTGACTAATTCTGAATAGTTTTTGAAACAAATAAAAGTTGCTAATTTCTGGGATCAAGAACCAATCTATATACAAAGATACAGGGTACCAATGAGGATTCTCAGCGGAAGTACTCAGCCCTAGATTTTATTTTTTTAATCATCTATTTATTTTATGTCCTGGTCATAGTCTCCCCTACCAACCCTCCCTTCCTAGTCCCTCTCTCCCATTCCTTCTCCAGCCCCCAACCCCCTCCTCTTCTGTCGCCATCCAGGAAAGGGCAGGTCTCCTATGACTGTAAATAAAACATGGCAAATCAAGTTGCAGTAAGACTAAGCAAGTCCCCATGTATTAAAGCTGGACAAGGTGACCCAATATGAGAAGTAGGGTCTCAAAAGCCAGTAAAAGAGTCAGAGAAAGCTCCACTTCCAACTGTTAGGAGTCCCATAAGAGGACCAAACTACACAACAATAACATATATGAAGAGTGCTTAGGTGAGTCTCATGCAGGCTCCTGGTTGTAGACTCAGTCTCCAGAAGCTCCTATGAGCCCAGGTTAGTTGATAGTGTGAGCCATCCCATGTTGTCCTTACCTCTCTGGCTCCTATACTCCAGGATTCCTGAACTCTGCCTAGCACTTCGAATCTTCTAGTTGTGTAATTCAGGAGGTGGCATCAGCCCTCCTATTTAGAAATAACTCTCATTTGTGACTGAACTGACTGTGAAAGTCACAAGGTAAGCTCCAGTTCTGATCAACTAAGATAACTATTCAGAAACAGCACATCCCTCATCACAATGACCCACTCCCTGGGGACCATTCAGTCAGAGAAAACTCAAAAATTTTGTGAATTGGGAAACTAAAGCCACTGTTCTGGTTGGACTTCAAGAAGAAAACTAAAATTTCATTTCCCCAATTACTGTATTTTGACAAGCCAATCTAATGGTCTGAAGTTTTGTAACAAACTGAAACAAGACAAATGGAAATCTAAAATTTCAAAGTGAATTTTTAAATGTAGAAAGCCAAACAATAAATAGCAAAAAGAAAACAATAATTATTTTCTTCACATCTCTTGGGGATGTGTGTATCCACGCCCAAAGGTCATTGAGAATTTCACTAGTCAAAGTTATGATCATTACCAGATTAACATTGTCATTCAAATGTATTGATGCTATAATAATGAATGTTAGTTACATTTATAAACAATTTCAAACCTTCATTTTAATACAGGAAATGCAAATGCAATAACAACAGATTTCCCTTGGTGTTGCTAACACCTGTAGCTGTTTAAGGTCCCTGATAAATGCAGCAATTGTACAGATCTGAGTTCTCTGTGGGTTACATGGAATTCCTAACTGTAACAGAATGGAGCAAAATGTTCCAAGATAAACACTTCTTAGACTGACAAGGACAGCAGGAAAATATAAAGTCCTTTAGGTATCTGCTACTAATCTATTTGTGAAGAATAGTGTTGAATAGTGAAGAATAATATTATCCTGTCATTTAGTTAGCATGAAATACAAAAGAATATATTGATCTCCTCAATACTATAATATTATCCAACCACCACTCATATTGCTCACCTTTCACAAGAAAAATTATCCATTGACATTCCCTTCAGGTGTCTCATTTCTAGAAAAATCTGCTATCTTAACAGACAGCAGCTACTTGAGAGTTTGTGTTAACAGGCACCTGGCATCACTTTCATAGATTATTTTGGACACTACCATTTAATCAACAGGATAAAGATTGAATAAGGCTGTCAGATGATTCAACAAAATAAAAAGAAACACATTATAAACCCATGAAACTGCAATAGTTGCATCCACCAAGATATATAATTAAAAATTATAAATCAAAGGATACTGTTTTAAACTTGACTACAAGTCTTTGGAACAGTGTGGAATAGTTGTACTCTTTGTTAAAGTTGTGATTTTATGTGTTTATAAACTTATAAATCTCCTATAAGCAAGTTTATAGTATAATGAAAATAATTATAGTTTGAGTAGTATGAAGTGTATCTGATTCTACTTCCCTAAAATAAACTGATATATAAATTATCATGATTTATTACAGTTATTCTTGCAGTTATGTGGGGAGTAGATTTTAGCAAGTAATGATCCTAAATGTGCAAAAAAAAAAATCCCATTTCAAACCACTGTTCTTTATAAAATTGCTAACTTCCCACAATGGTATAGTATATGCTCCTGGAAACATGGCATTATTGTGCTGTTGGCTTAATGATGTACTTTAAGTTACACTATTTGGTAAAGCATTCACTTTTGAATCTCTCCAAATGTATCTTGTGTTCTGCTAGTATTTGCTTCCCTGTTTGTTCCTGTTGACCAAGAAAGCTGTACTGAGCAGGGAAGTTAGAAACCCCCTACTACTCACCTCTCCCTTTGGAGAATTTTTTCCCTAATATATGGCCAAAAATCAAGGTAAAAGATATATTTTATTCAAGATCGTTCTTAATTCCCACATACCTGAATTCACTGGGGTACTCCTTCGAGGAGCCAGAGATTTGGACCATGAGTTGCTGAAATAAGTGGTTCTCAACCCCTTTAGGGGTTGAATATCAGATAGTCAGTACATTTGACATTTACATTATAATTCAAAATAGCAGCAAAATTAGTTATGAAGTAATAATGAAATAATTTTATGGTTGGAGGTCACCACAACATGGAAAACTGTATAAAAGTGTTGCAGCATTAGGAAGATTGAGAACCACTATGCTAAGTGATACAAGCCAGGCTTAAACAACCCTTTACACTGAGTAAAGAATTTGGTTAGAAAAAAAAAAATCACAGCTCATTTCCCTATTTCCAGTCTCTTTATCACTTCCTGCTTCCCACAAATAGATAGTGAGAACCATCCAGATATCAGAGTATGAGCCAACACAGATGGCAATGATCTAGCTCTTACATTCTGACAGGCTTGGGGAAAGTCATTTGATGTCCCACAGGACATTTGTAACTTAAGGCCACAAGCCAAGCCTGCTCTTAACAGACCCACAATACCCAGCAATAAACAGCAGTATAGTAAACTAAGGTAATAAAGCTCCTGGTTACCCTTCAGACAGTACATTCTGGTTTTGATGTCACTGTTACTAGTTTCCTATTATATTAAGTACATGAAAACATAGTGGTTCTTTGGATCCCTGCCCCCAGGCCAACTCCAACCTTGTCTGAGGATTGGAAGGACTGTTTCTTAAGGACTTGGTCAATGATAATTTGAAATACATTAGTCAATGAGTCAGATAAACATCACAGAGGAATTTACTAAGATTTTCTAAATTATTGCAAAAAATGGGATGCCTATGAGCATGGGGCCAGAGAGAAATTTTTTACCTCCAACTCATTCATTATCATAAAATACTCCCCCACCTCTTTTTCTGTCTCTCTCTGTCTCTCTCTGTCTCTCTCTCTCTCTCTCTGTCTCTCTCTCTCTCTCTCCCTCCCTCCCTCTCTCTCTCTCCCTCCCTCCGTCTCTCTCTGTCTCTCTCTCTCTGTCTCTCTGTCTCTCTCTCTCTCTCTCTCTCTCACACACACACACACACACACACTCTCTGGTTTGAGTATCATTTGAGTATGTCTCTCAAGGGGTCATGTATTAGGAGGTATTAATTTGTTACAAACATGTTTAGAAGTGAGTATTTGGGATGTGATCAGGTTTAGATGTCATCAGGATGCAATACCCATGAGGGAATACTTACAGCTCTTTTAAAGCCAAAAGAAATGAATGAATGAGCTTTCTGTCATATGTTCTGACCTGTCATGCCTTTCTCTGTCCCTAAATCCTGCTCAAAATATATGTTCCCTTGAGTCTCTATAACTATGAGCTAAGCCAAATTATTTTTTTTTTAAACCGCTTCAGGTATTTTGTTATAGTAATGAAAGCTAATTAACACATTTCTTTAAATGCACATATATAAAACAGTTAAATTTGGGTTGAGCTATTTTTATCTGCCACTAATTCTTGTTATCAATTGTACTTACTGGAGTTTGGATATTCAGGAAATAAACTTGTTGGAATTGCAGAGACTTGACTTCTAATTTGGGTATCATTATTTTCATCTGCTGTATGTTTCAATGGAATTATTTAACTACTGAGCTCCCTATTCCTAATTTTAGAAATGAAGTTATATTTATTTTTAGTTGGATTAATTATCTATTAAGTTACTTAAAATCCCTAAACAAAAGAGAGACTCTCACAATAACAAGAATATTTGATACCAGTAGTGATCAGTGATGTCAATGTTCCAAACAGGAGAGAGAAAAACTAATATTCTCTCAGGTAAGACACTGCCAAAGCACATCTATTTAACAAATTAGATGTCAGAAGAGAAACAATTAACTACTGTTTTTATCTTATTATGTCAACATTTTCTTATTACTAACATTAGCATCAGTTTTACACCAATTAGTCCCTTGCTTAGTTATACTTAATAAATGATAATGACATCATTAGAATTATCTATAACATGTTTAAATTACTCAGGTTTCTTGGTTCCATTTTAAGCCCACCAAATCAGAATCTTTTGAGACAAGTTTGGGAATCTGTATGTTTAAATTGCTCTTCAGGTGATTGCCATGAGCAACTACATTTACGAAACTGCACTAAATGACCCTAGTCAAGGTTAAGAACGATGATACAAGCAATGTAGTCCTGTTTAACCCAGTTCTAAGACTTCAGCACAAAAGACTGACCTTGATCTAGCTAAAGAGCAATTAACTACTATCTGTCTTTATTCATCCATATAAGAAAGGGCAATGAAAGATAACACTGGGTCAGTTAAGCACCCTGCTCACAACGCTCTTCTTAATGCGCTTTTTATGGCAATTTGCCTCGGCTCAACCTTAAAAGCATTTTTCTTGAAAAAAAAAAAGTTGGGTATGTGAGATTTAAAACTTCAGAACAGAAGTGTGCTACCTCATTTACACATAGCTACCACTTGAAAATGTCAAAATACAGAGGCCATGAAATTTCTATAACAAGTCTGGGAATTGGCTTGCCATCCATATCTTTAAAAAGCCCTGGTGGAAGGATGGTAAGGCCCAGAGAAGAAACACAGCTGCGATGATTAATATCTCACCTGTGGGATGACCAGCCTCTCTAACACAACTGTTTCCTTCATCAGTGTAGTTTACAACTTCTCCTGGTCTTTAGACTCCACTAAGGAACTTCCCAACCACTAATGATTCTTGATAGGCCAGTTCTTTATATAGGAGATAATTGCCAAGTGGCATCTGTCTTGGTTATTTTTTCATTGCTCCAATGAGAAACTATGACCAAGACAACTTGTAAAAGAAGTCTATTTGAGAGTTATAGTTTCAGCAGGCTTGTGTTTTGATTCCCAGGCTGGACGTATGGCACTATCAGACAGTTATGGCATGGGAGTAGTAGCTGAGAGCTCACTTCTTGATCCATAAGCATGAGGTAAGATAAGAAAGACACTCAGCATGGTGGGAGTCCTTTGAAACTTCATATCCTGTCCCTAGTAACACACATCTCCAACAAGGCCACACATCCTAATCCTTTACCAAACAGTTCTGAATCTTAAAGATTTCTTGTAAAAATAGTATAAATTATTATTATATTTTAAAACAAAATGGTACATATATTATTGAAATTAATTTCATATAATTTCTTCTACTTTATTGAATATTACTTTAAAACTTATGGTTGCATATGTGACTAACATATACATGGCTCATTTCCATTCTACTGCAAAAGCATTTCTCTAATGTTAGTAAATATTCTGGCAGCTTCTGAAGATTCTGGCACATCTTATCAATGGATGAGCTTCACAAGCTACTGAAAGACCCACAGAGTGTGGACCCTCACGCCCCAACTCAGGAAAGGCGGTCCCCCCAAATCACTCATGATTTGGTCTTGATGTAAAAGCATGAGGTCTTTTATATTCCAAGTGCACTGGGGTCCACAGCCATAAGCAGGGGTAGAGGACCGAGGACTCTGAGTACAGAATTGAGACAGTTTTTATAGGGTTACAACAAAGTCTGCACATCTTAAACCAATCATCTCATAGCATCCAGAGCCAGCATGGTGCAGACCAATGAATTTAAACCATCCAAGCCCGTACTTAGCCCCAGAGGTCTGCATTTGCGCAGGCTCCTGGGTGGGGTGACAAAGCTCATTTCCTGTACTCACAGGTCTTGTTGTAAACAACCCTGTCATAAACAGCAAAGAATGTGACCTTTTTCCTACTTACTGCCGAGGGGGGGGGTGTCAGTGGAGAGTTAGGCTAAATTTTTCCATCCTTATACTACGTGTCTTTCTAATCCTTATTTACCCAATATTCTCACCTCTGCTCCTTATTAACTTGATGTAGGGATTATATTTTGCCATAGGTTCATATTTCTAGTACCAACCAAATTGTTTTTCCCAAAAACTTTTATGCAACATCACTTCCTCAACCCAAATATTAGAATTAAGTCATTACTAGGCAGTCATTCCTCTTCATGAGAAAGAGGGCAGTTTACCTGAACTGAAAATGTACCTGTTAAATTTGAATCTCTTGAATTTTCCCCTGATGATATAGAGATCATCAGCCAAGGACTTCAAACACTGAATAAACACCAATTTAATCAAAATCCCTGTTAGTAGCCAGTGATCAGGCAATCCAATTCCATTAAAAAATGATCAAAGCAAGTAAATTAAAGCATAGATTAATGGAAATCAATCAATAAGGTTCTTCATCTTGAAATAGCAACATTTCATTAAAAGTACATATGGACTAGGAAATTGCCAATCTAAAATTGTTTATACTTGAGGGCCTGGATGGAACACTTATGGCTAAGGGTGTTGATCTCTCAGGAGTTACTCACATGGTAGAAGGGAAGAACTTATTCCTGAAAGTTGTCTACAGACCTCTACACACGAATTATTTTATGTTGCATTTGTTTAACTATGTGAAGCTATGAGTCTTTGCCTGCCTAAGACACCTGATTGGTCTAATAAAGAGCTTAATACCCAATAGCAAAGCAGAAGAACAGTGAGGTGGGGCAGGCAGATAGAGAAAATAAATAGGAGGAGAGCAATCTAGGAAGTCTAGGAAGAGAGATCAAGGGGCAAGAAAAGAAGGGTCCAGTCACCTAGCTACATTGCGTGACATGGAATAAAAAGAAAAGATATACAGACATAGAAAAAGGCAAAATGTAGACAAGATAATTTAATTTCAGAAAAACTGGTTAAAAATTAGTCAAGCTAAGGCTGGGAATTCATAAGGAAAAATAAGTCTCGATGTGTGCATTTGTTTGGGAGCTGGATAGCAGTCACCTCCCAAAGACCAAAAAGAGTAAAGATTAAAAACAACTAACTCCATACAGCAGCGAAGGTGTCAAGAATTTTAATCTATTGTTGGGAACAATTTTATGATAAAATATAAAATACAGTTAAAGACAAAAACACCTACACCTTAAATGTAGTTTCAGCCCTCTTCCAATAGTGGTGTTTCATCTCAACATAAGTATTCTTGTCTGTATCACTTGAATGAAAATTTTCTTTGATGAGTGCTGCCAGTTATCAAAATGTTTGCTATTAAAATATGGGGTCAAAATGTGTAAACTTTTGCATTTTAGAGATTTTTCTTCATATTTAACAAAGCCCTTTAAATGAGCATTTATAAGTACACATGCGTACTGAAGATTTATTTAGAAAACATCTGAAAAATAGAAACCATATGTACAAATGCTGTAGAATGGACGTTAGTAAAATATTGATTGGTAGGAAATGTTTGATGCTGGTTGCAGATTGGTTGATGAGAAATTGGGGTGGAAACATGGTATTGGAGGGCAGTACCAAGGCAGTACAGGATGGTCAGACTGTTGAAAAGCTTATTTTGAAGCTTTACACATGTTTACAAAAAAATTTACATTTATTTACTTACTCTGTGTGTGTGTGTGTGTGTGTGTGTGTGTGTGTGTGTTTCTGAGTGCACACTCACATGTGCACATGGCCTGACATGCATGTCAAGGTAAGATGACAAAACTCGGAGGAGTTATTTCTTTATTTATATCGGTAGTGTCCCAGGATTAAACACACAGGTCATCAGGTTTGGTGGCAGGTGCCTTTACCCACTGAGAGCCAAACTGAATGCCCTCAAATTGTTATTAAATGTTTTTCAATGAAAGTAGCCCTACTCCCTTAATGAAATAAAACCATAAACAGTAAACACAGATAAATACACCCCCAACAACAAAATCTATCTAATTTAATCTAATGAGGGCTGTAGGATCCTAATTCCATCATTTCTTTACTTTGATGTGTTATGTTTTCATAGTGAACAACCTAGTGGACTGATTCAGCTTCATAATGAAATAATTCAAGAACTATTAGCCAAATAAGTTATTTCTATATTCATTAAAGCTGGTAAATTTTAACACATAAAGCCCTGTGTTAGTCAGTTGTATGCAACTGTGACAGGAATAGTTAGTCATGTAGCCCAGATTATATATTTAATTTAAAAAGGAAGACACAAGTGGACTTTATTTTAAAAAAAATATATACCTATAAAATTTTCATGTGTTGTAGTTTGAAAAACGTTTGATGTGAGATGGCTTTTCTGTAGGTGAAGAAAAATAAACAATTCTCACATGATACTCTAGTACAAACTCAATACTAAAGATATTAGATAACCTTCAGATAGGAATAAAGGTACTGTGGGACTACACAGAAAAGGAGACAAACACCAATTAGCTGTGCTTTAATTTTCTGAAAATTCAGGTACATGTCTACTTGCTCACTTTTAAACTGTCTATTTTTTAATCTGAGTGTGATGAAATTTCCAGAGCTACAAAACATTCTCTGATAACTGAAAGATCAAAACATATTCGCTTAAACCACAGACATTCATATTTGCTAATTTCACAGTTTTATTAGTATAGAAATAAAATAATTAAAGTACCATATTAGATATATCAGTATCTGAATGACAAATTAAAAGAAGGCTGCAAATTCATGCAAGAGTTCAAGCCTTTGGGTATTGACAAAAGAGTAAACATTTCTCTATCCTAAATAATTAGATGAATACTACTGAGCATCCCTGCATTGCCTGATGTCAATCATAAAGTACCTAAACACACCACAGACTTACAGCAGGACTTTCAACCCATCTGAAACAACCACCTAATGGGATTTTTCTGGAAAAGCATGTCTTCGTGTGATTTTCAACTCTGTCTCAACACCAAATAGATCTGAATGCTTATCAGAGCTCAAACCACTGCCAAGGCCTCTGAATTCTGCCCACCTTTCACCAGATTAATAAGATGGTACAGAGAACAAGAGACAAAATCGTCAGACTTTTTCTACTTTTTCCTTTTTTTTTTTTTCAGATCTACAGAAAAGTGTGTCATGTGCTTCCAAGAGCCCTGCAGTTGAATGTTAAGCTTCCAGTGAAGCATGTTTCCTCATAGCTATAACTCTCTATGCCCCTCTCTTCTCTCTTGTCATCATCTTCCATTCATTGGCCTTGCCTTTGAGCCCATCCAATACCTTTGTGCAAAATGCAAAGATTGAGTCCCAGGATCTTTACCTTTGTGAGCTGTCTCACTGAAGAAAATGAAAGGAATTTATATTCCGTTAAGACAGATTTTCATAAGAAGTGTTTTGTTTGTGTTTTCAGAATTAGAGAACTTCCTTATTATAATATGCTACTATCTTACCTTGTGTCATTAAAATATAGAACACTGGTAGTAAAACTAAAAGTAAATATGCACATATCCCTATCCTTCTAGGGAAGTCATAAATCTCCCTCCCTGATAGCAGCTGTCCTCTAGCCATCACTTACATAGTGCAGCTGCCACAACATCAGGTTTTATAGTTAAGAAGCAGTCAAAACCCAAATGCTAAATTGGAAGTTGATATTCCTTGAAGCAAAAGCATCCTCAGATGAAGAAACACAGACTTGCCATCAAGCAGCATGCACCCCCACTCAATCTGTCACAATAGAACACATTACAGTTGGATGTCTATAAGACAAAGGTCCGATTAATACTAAGTTGGTTTTCTTGTGATAGCTTGAAAATCCCTGGCCCAAGAAGAGGACTTCACAGACTTCACTTCTATCTATACATTTTTTTTTAAAAATCCTTCTCCTTGCTTCAGAATATAAGGGTAATGGCTTTCCAGAAGGATCCGATGCTGTTTTACTTTCAAGTATTTTTAACTTGTGGGTTTGATTGGCAAAAGTGAAAGTCAGAGCAATTTGAGGAAACATAGTCTAGCCAGTGTTTAAGCCTAAAATGACTAGCTGCAAGGCAGGCTTCTGTAGAGCCATGCGATCCCAATCTAAAGATGGATCACGAGGATTCTCCTAGTCTCCCCTGTGCTTTGTGGCATGTGGTTTCTGTGCTGAAAACTAAGCTGCCAATACAAAAGTTAAGCTCCCTACATGCGTTCTAGAGACCACACTCCCCAGGAGGGAGGAAAAAGGACAAATAAACAAAATTAGAAAAAAAGCAGCAATTTTGGTGTTTTTCCAGTTTTTGTTTTCTACTCCCAGGTTTTCGATACATATCAAATGTGAAGTTTACATAACCTAGAAGAACACATGAATCTCTGCACAGCATTTTTTAGAGTGATATGTCTTGTTAATGAGCCCTGGTTTGTCTTAACCAACCTTGGATTCTGTTAAAGGACCAACAATACCCTTCAGAAGTCTTTCATCTTATAAGTCAGTATATGTTATTTCATTGGGCACAATTAACTACCATGTGGTAATACTGTAGTGACCTATTTTAATCACTTCTTTCTTTCTCTTTGTAAAAATTAATGTATTTAGAATCAGGAAAGATACCTGTCGTAAAGTACCCCCACATTAGGCTATCTGAACTTATTGCTCATGACAGCACTACAGAAATACTCAAATCAGTTACAATCCTGACAAATGGAGCAATTCGTGTAGGACTTGAAACACTAGTAGACTCAGCAAGTCGTGTTGCCTTTCTTGGCACATACCAATGCACCTTTGGACTATGCTATAAAAATGTTACACAGAAATAAAAACCTGTACCAACATTTTTAAACATCATGCCCTGGTCCACTGGTAGTAACTGGAAACAGCTATCCAGATGAGTCCATTTTAGGCAGAACAAAGAGTGAACTGTATGATTTTCAAGGGTATTTGCCTAAGAATGTATGTTGTCTAAGAACATATTCTAGAACATTTGAAAATCTAGGATATGCCATTTAACAAATATTAAGGTATCCCAAATCAATGATACCCAAACATGTTTGTAGTTACATAAATATAACTAATGTTCATGGTTTCCTCAGGAATCATGAGAGGAAGAAAATTTTATTTAATATGTACCCTAGAACAGAAAGCTAAAAACATCTACACAAAGAACTCCTAGCTCATAGTGAAGAAGCAAACCACTTAAGGAACACAAGAACATCTGATGGGCATTGTCAAGTCTGTACCTTCATTTAAATACCATAGCTACCCTGTACATAGAATGTTATGTACATCCTTGTTCCAAGATGAAACAAGGCTCATTCCTACCTGCTGGAAGGGGAAGAGCTTGCAAATAAATAGATTCTTAATACTCAGAGAGGATATAAGTGTCTGGTATTTAATCTTAGATCAGTCTGAATAGGGGTTCAAAAGTCAGATAACATTACCATACCTGAGCAAATGTTGATGGTCTTGTCCTGGTACTTAGGAGACAAATGCAGCAGAGGTCAAAGAGAAGATAAGAGGTTATCTATGATTAGTGCTGGGTGGTAACTTAATCTGTTGATGAATATGTTTCAATACAGTCGTGGTTTAAAGAGAAAATAAATACCATAAGAAGAAAGGAAGTAAGATTGAGCTGTTTGACCCTATAATTTAACAAATTGGAAAATATATCTCTCTCTTTTGCTATGCTGCTGAGCTTTCTTGTTAATTCTACCTTTAAGCCATATTGTCTAAGAATGGAACCATTTGAAAGAAGAAATGCTTTGCATATATGTATGTGTATATTTTATGTGCACATGCACACATTTGTTTTCTTAATTCTGGGTCAGGGGGTGGTTCTTTTTCTCTGAAACATCAGCATCTTGCCCTGCTAAACAAAATGAACACAAAAATGAATAACTGTGTATCTTCATGCCATCCTAAGCTAATAAGCACCTTTGAAGGATAATTATTTTTTCAAACCCCAGAGGAATCATGCACTGCCTAGAGACAATAATACTCCCAAATAACCCCAGGATACCTGGACGAATCTGACTCACTATACAAAAATATTGTTGAGAGCTTTAGATGAAAAGGAATAATAAACAACAAATCTACAGAAGAAAGACTTCTATGCAATCTTATAAGCAAGATTCTCAGCACATGAAGGTTTTCTGCATTTTGATAATTTAGCAAAGGGCTCCCAATTACAAAATCTAAGCTTGCTGATATGTCCACATAGAAAATTTCTGAGAGCTTTGATGGAGAACGAAGCAGAGAGAGTAAAGAAGTCTCCATATTACGAAGAGCAAGAGCAAAGGAAGGAGAGAGCAGCACCCCCAAAGCTAACCACTAATCCATATAATTTAATAATAAAAACAAAGGATCCCATTGCAGGAGGGCTGGGTACAGACATAATTCCATTCTGCAGCTTGCTTTTAAGAGAAACATTGTGGCATGGCAGCAAGCGTATCCAGCAACTATTTCTAGATAACAACAAATTTCTGATTCCTTTTGTCAAATTGCAGTCTACATTGCTATTTCCATATTTACGATTGCATTGTTAACTCCGAATCTGAAACACTGGCATTTAGATATTACTCACTTCCCTAGACTTCTGCATGACAAATTAGAACTACGCTTTAGCTCTAATAAATGTAACTGTAACACAGTTTTCATAAACATTCTTGAGATGTTCCTCAGAGCAGCTCTATTTTGGCACCTATTTTTCCTGCTCAAACAAATGAAAAGGTTGGCTGATATTGTCGAAATACAGCACTTCTGGTGAACCAAGAGTCATTTATTAAAATAATGTATTGAAGCAGTGGCACCAAATGCAAAATTGTATTTCTACGAGAAAAACCTATTACTCCAAGCCAAGATTATTTCATTTTAAAAGAAAAATTATCACAATTATAGATTCTGAAAGTCAGATGATGTGATTGTGACCTTTGCCCTTTGTAGCCTGACCCGACAACTTTTAATGCACAGTAATAAGTCCTGCAAATGAGATGCTTGTATAAACAAGTGTTTTTTTTATAATAAATACATTAACTTCTAATAGATTTGAATTTCTTATGACTCACAATAAGAAACTTTATAAAAAATGTAACTATTGTATTCTAGTATTACAGAGGAACTTAAAAATATAACCACAAATCTCTCTCTCTCTCTCTCTCTCTCTCTCTCTCTCTCTCTCTCTCTCTCTCTCTCTCTCTCTCTGCCAGAGATCTCCAGAGCAGGCCATTTTCCTGACATAGTCTTAATTTCGTCCTTTATCATAGCATTGCACTTTTTGCTCTGAAGGTTTCTGCACTAAAACGTGGGAAGGTGAAGCCATAGTTCAATTCAATTTATTTTTATATTGCCTCTCATACAAAGTCTCTCAAAGCACTTTACAGTAAGAGATAAAATAATCATATAACACTTGACCATGCTTGGAATAGCCACGATCACCCAGACAGTGAAGGGATACAGCAGTGCACACTCACGGGTCAAATTCCCCTCCTTTCAAAGCCATATAAATGAACATTTCAACAGAGTAACATGGCCATATAATATCACTGCCTGAGCCCTGCCTTGCCCTGTCTTCTCCAGGGACAGTGAGAAGCAGCTTTGTGTTTCTATTCAAATCAACCATTCTCTCTCTTAAACCTGTGGTGATCTCAACTGGTGACCAGTTCCTTCTCACAAGCAAAAAGGAGGATCTGATCATGGGACCATGTTTTCTTTCAAATATTTTCAATTGTTTTAATCACACGTGATTTATGGTTTCCTGGAAAACAACTTTTCTTTGTCTGTGTTCTATATTTGGCCCCAAGAGGTAAAGGGAAAAGGCTGGTAAAAACCTACAACACACACACACATACACACACACATACACACACGGGGATGGGAGAAAGCCTGAATACTGAGATTTGAACACTCAGGATGAATCAATGGCATAATGTTATTGTGGGGCAGGAAGAATAAAGAAGAAAGGTGGTAAGAAAAAAACAATAAGATTAAATTAAATAATAATTCCTGGAAATGATAATGAAAAACCAATTCTGACTAAGAGAAATTAGGTCAAATACATACATCAAGTTGGTGAATGGACTTCTAATTTATAGACACATCATGTGGTTAGAGATTGAGTTAGCCAGTAAGGAGAGAGCAAAGGCAGCAGTGTGAAGTACCATGACCATTTGGTTCTCTCCTAGTGCAAAGAGCTGCTTGAAATCAGCAAGCTGAGGAGCCAGTAATTCTCAGAAAGGAACATTTCCCTCCAACCACATCATACCCTCATCACATGCTTTTCAAGTGTGGAGACAAAATATTTATTGTTCAGAGATTAATATTTGCAAAGAATATAAAAGTTAAAAGAAGTCTAAAGCTCCAAAATAATTTCACCACTCAAATCAGTAAATAATACAAAATTGCCTGAGGTCTATGTTTCTAGAAAAACTTGACTTTTTTCGATTCACTACTTCTTCCAGCAAGTCATATCTTCATAATGGAGGATAACAAACTGAAATATATTGTAACTCAGTTTCTGACCTTTGAATATTTCTATCACTGATTGTCAAAGCTGAGAACTACTTTCTATCCTGAGGTGATGGATTATTTAATTAACCATTGACCTTTCCCTAATGTCCCTAACATTTGCTGACAGTGAGCCCCATCCCATGCAAGCTGCAAGCTTCTGTGCTATTTAGAAATCAAGAAATCAAAGGAGACTTTTTTTTTCTAATGTAGGTGAAATACCTAGAATCACTTTGGGCTGTTTATTTACCTAAACTTATTTTCAAAATAATTTGAATTTTGGTTTGTAAATATCCACTAGATAAAAAAGAACAGACTTATTATACTTTTAAAAATCAGATTTGACAAGACCTAAATGAATGAACCAATAAGAAAAGCAAGCATTGTCTCTTATTAATGCATCTTTCAGAAAAGGTTGCAGCAACTCATTTTTACTGCTATGCATCATTTAAGGTTTTTGTTTGAATCCATCCATTTGTAGAAAGTAAAATTACCCCTGGAAAATACGGCATAATGTTTAAAGTTCTTGCCATTGTAACTTCCATTTGCCAGTTTTGAACAGGTTTCCAAATTTCTCTCTGCAGAGGAAGGAAGAGAGGGAGGGAAGGAAGGAAGTAGGGAGGAGGGAGGGAGAGAGGGAGGGAGGGAGGGAGGGAGGATGGAGAGAGGGAATTAAGGAAGAAAGGAATAGACTTCAGCTAGTGAAATAGTAGAACAGGAATCATTTGTTTGAGCAATTTATTTATTGGTCAAACCCAGCTTTACTTGTTCATGCCTACCTGCATTCCTTCTACAGGGCTTCTCTGGTCAGACATTGGTAAAGTGCTGTTATCAGATGTTTCCCAAATGTGCATTTCTGCATACAGCATCTAGAAATGTGGCATTCAGGGGGACTGCAGTGCATTTGCAGATCCACTGCTGGCCTTTCTGGTACCATTACTGTATTTGCTTCTTACACATTTGTGTAAGGGGACACAGTGCAAAGTGATTTAGAGCTGAACAACTCTAGCCTCACTACCATAGGTTCCTTATTTTAAGAGACAATATTAGGTATATTTGGTACCTCCATTTCCTAGTCTATAACCAATATTCTATGCAAACATAATGAGGTGGCGTATGCAAAAGTCATGACAAATAGGAAACTGTAACAAAGCTTCTCCACTGTAAGAGTTCCCAGTTAGTAGTGGATACAGACATTATCTTCATAGAGTAGATCATAGTGTGTTAGGGAGATTTCAGAAACAACCACAGGCCATTTCTATTTCCCCAGAGTCTACAGTGTTTAAAGACTTGACATTATGAAAGTATATTGTCTTCATTAATTTATGTTAATTTTTAATGTTAGTGTGACTGTGTTGCATAATATATACAGAAGCCTCTGTGTATGCATATATATATACATATATATATATATATATATATGAATACATGCATTCAAACACATAGATATTGCAGGGTGAAAGAGTTTTGACCTCCAAGAAAGCAGATTTTCATTAAAGTCTTAATCTAGGACATAATACCAAGCATTAATTGTAATAGTAGCTACTTTTAGTTTAATAAGAAAATAATTCCTTAAAAATGAACTGTGTTTTGAAATTAGCAAAAATATATTGCATATATTGATTGCAATGTCTGAAATTAACCTTTATATCTTTACAAATACTCATACTGGAATGGTACATGCAGTGTAGATTTACTTTCCCTTGTATCTGTAAATCATGCATTTGCTTTGGCATCTATCAATTTCCTGTCAAAGCTAAGAGCTTATTTCCTGTGGGAACAGATCCTTATGGGTACAGCGTCAGATACCTAGATGGGTAAGTTGTATGCCTGATGCATGGTGACATTAATGTAATATTATGATGGATATCTATTAGCAGGTACATCACCCGAACATACACTCTCTGAATGTCTTTGACAGATGCTGCCCTTTCCTTGTCTGTCAATCCACACTAGAATCATAAGAATGAGCAAATGTGACAGAAGAGGGCTGTACCAATTATAGATGAAAGGATAGCATCTACTCCCACTGTTTGATGTGATTTATTTGGCGGTCCTTCTGCATTTGGAGGCAGCACACTGTAGCTGTTTATGAAGTGACAAATGGTACCCAATGACACTGAATGACTTCTCTAATCAATTTAACATGTCTAAAAAGTGGTCTTGAATTGTGGGATTTGTTGAATGTGAGTATAGAAATCACTAAATACTTTTCATTTAAAAATGTATTTCAAATATACACCTGGAAAAGTAGAATTAAAAAAAAATGTTTGTATGTGATAATTGAGTTTTCAGGTATGTTATAAAACAAGTATTTTGATTTTTTTTAATGGCAATATTTTTATCAAGAGAAGTCTATGGTATTTTTTTCTGTTTAGCTTTATTTGATAGAGGTGTTGTTTAATAATCTTGGGTGGAAGAATCATTCGTGAAATTACATAAAGTTTTAGTGATTTGTTTTTCCAGATATCGTCTTATGTTTGAATTATTGACTAGACCCTTTTAATAAAATTCTTTTAGCAGAAGTGAATTTATCAGTGAATTCGCTGAATACATTTTGCTTTTTTTCTTGAAAACTATCTACTATGAGAAGGATAGATCCTACTACCAGAGTTGTTTCCCAAAGCACTATATATAAACTTAGAAACTTACACACAAGTTTACACATAAACTTACAGATAAGTTTAATTTTTGCTTCACACACATAACTAATATAAGAGTCACAGGCAAGGAAAACTTTAAATAAGAGTATTCACATATTAATTTCAATGTATTAGAAGTAGGTAGCCTTTTACATACCCAATACAAAGCACTACTGCTATAAGCCAAGAATGATTTTTCCCTATCTCTGTATTATTCAAATTTATTAAACAATATTTCATGTTTGTTTGACACAATGTCAAACTTGGGCTCCTAAAGAACTGCGGCAGCTTTGGGGCTGTTATGCTTTCTTGGACTTTAATCATTTTTGGCAAGGCTCCACTTCCTGTCAGAAAGTGAAACAGCTTTGGAATGTCATTTTCCCGAAAGAAAACAGAGGATCCGAGAGGAAGTTCTCCTCCACTCCAGATCCCCTAAGATACTCAAACACACTCACAGGAGGGCTGGAATACATCAAACATTAGCAAAGGGAAAAGGACACAATTTTCCCACATTAAAATACATGGATAAAGTTGAACTCCTGCTAAAAATAGTTCCCATGACTAATCCTATTAAGTTTAAAAAATTGTGCAGTGTCCTCCTTGAAGCAGAATTACTCTTTGCCATGACTCTCTGCTATGCCCACCACAACCCCGAAGCCAGCAGCTCCTCAATATTAGGCCCTCATCTTTCTCTGTGTAGTGACATCAGACTAAAAACAGGACAGGGTGAGAATATGAGAGAGAGGAAGAGAGATTAGACAGTGACTTTTATTAAACTCCCAGATATCAAAGAACACCAAATATAAGATATGAAGATCAAAATTATCTCAGTGTCCCAAAAATTCCAAAGAGCAATATACATCCTGAATAGATCCACAACATTTTCCCACTCAGTCTTGGACTTGCTCAGTGTCCCTAGGGAGTGATGATACTGCTAAAAGCAAACAAAGATTACTCTGAGCTATGCCCCTTTGAGATGAAAGATGTTGGATGTGACTATGGAGTAGAAAGATGAAAAAAAAAATGAAGAAGAAGAAAAAGAAAAAACTCTCATCTTTTGGACTTGCTTGCCTCTGAGTTTCACATGTGAAAACAGCACTTACGTGAGAGGGAGAGAGAAGTGAATAAAGATCACTGAAGAGGGCAGGGCAAACTGAAAGGCTTTAAACCAAGTATAACGTTGTTGTCCAAGTGAGAAGAGACCATCAGTATACTCAGCACTTCTCAGTTCGCAGGGACAATCGATGCTTTCCTAGGTTTTCAGAGAGGCAGGCAGACATAGGAATATAAAGAAACTCAGTAAAGAGAGTGGCATTAGGTACTATGATATTGACATATGTTAGCTAAGTGATTAACAATGAAGAGGTTCAGCTGTAGTGAAACCTGAACCCAGCTGATACCATTAACACATACATCTAATGAACTCTACTGACCACATTAAAGCAAAGAGAGCAAAATGATGATAGGAGAATGGCTTTTAATGAAATCATCAATCCAAAAATGGAGGCAGATGAATGTCATCTAGGAATTCTTTGTGAAGCCATGGAACAATCACGCAGACAGGAGCTTAAGGAGAAGGACAGGTGACACAGTGCTAAGTTCAAGGAGATGCCTTAGACTTTATACACATTTAAAGCTAAGTAGTCCATATTTAAATTTTGGATTATGATGAAGAAACTTCACCACCCAGCTGATTTAGAGTTTTTCACTTTGTCACTGATGTGTATAACCCTACAGATTCATGATCATAAAACAAATGCTTTTTGTTAAATACTGAATTGTACACATTTGAAGCAGCCCATAACTTATAGAAGTGGGTCCTTAAATGTTATATTTATTTCATATGTTTTAATGTGCTCCCCATGAATATAACCTAGAACTCCACCCATATGTAGCACTGGAGAAAGGATGTTCTCATCTAGAGCTAAAAACATTTCTTGATTTGCCTTTTTTGAAGGAAAAGTTCCAACTTCCCAGTCACCAAACAAGCAAGGCAAAAAGTTTTGAATTTTAAGAGAGGAAAGTAACTCTCTGAAGTGACAGGCAGGGAGGAGCACAGGTTGACAGAGAACTAAGGGTGTATGGATAGCTTCTAAACTACTGGCAGTCATCTCCAGCTCTGCTACTTCATAACTGAAAGCTGTAATTTTTTAATCTTTGTCATCTTTGGCTTTGTCAAGCCAGAGCCAAAAGAAGAATATGATGCATTAAGATGGACAAGGAATGACTGAAAAACAGGAGAGAATGCATTTCATTCTGTGGAGCATCAATTTTGTAATTCCCACCGTGCTGAACTTGTGGTCAGTGTGTTCTTTAGCTGCTTTGGCCATGGCCTTCTATGGATATCTGTGCTTCGTCCTTTGCCTGAACCATCTCACAGCACGTCTGAGTCATTGTCCCTTGGGACCAACAAGATCCAGAAGACTCTAAATTCAAGCTTTCAGAAAGCTTCTTACAAAGTATGTATGTCACTAAGCAGATAATTAGATTAAGCCCTCAGTCTTTAAAGTAGGAAGGCTTCATATAAAAAAGGGCTATAATTTTGAACTTTATTTATTTAAAAAAATCTCAGGACAAAGTGATCCACAATAAGAAAACTTTAGGTCTCTACTTTAAAACAAATGGCAATAATTTGTTCCTATCATTTTGTGACACTGTATGTAAGCAGGATCTTGGTCTGTATGTATTCACAACCTCTTGTTTTTTGTTTGTTTGTTTGTTTTGTTTTGTTTTGTTTTGCAAAAATGTCAACCCATCTCCCTAGGCTAGGTGCCGTTTGGGTCTGTGTTCTAATTTTAGCTGTCCATCAACTGAAAGTGTCACTCTTATTTTCTCTCCCTTTACTTTTGTTTCTTTCAAGTACATTGAGGATAGCAAAGTCATAAAGTTGTTGTAAGGATCAAATGACAATCACCTTGTGCCTTAGTTGATTTTCTAGAACATGGGAAATTCAAACAAACATCAACTAAAATTTGGTGTGGTGGGTGTTTTCACAGAAGTTTTTAATCTTAATATGAAATCTCTGACTTCCAGATTGGTAGCACCTAATTCCTATTTCCTTGGATCTCTATACTTTCAGATAGCCTCAGGTTCAGATTCTAGCATTAGTGCCTTTAGCTTAAATCTTTCTCAATTCCTGTGTGTCCCTAAGACCCCAATAATCCAGAGGAACTCAGTAAAGCCATTTTTCTCTGTCTTTCTGTTACTGGCCCTGTTCTTTCCTGTATAGGACTAATTTCTTTGGCCAATGGCTATGAGCCTTGGTGTCCCTAAATCTGTATTTTGCAAGCTGGGAGAACTTTTCCATAGTGTTAACAAGTCCGTTTTTATTGCCTGATGGATCTGACTATGAAGGGATCCCAACTGTACCCCAAGTCTTCATGAATGACCTTGTGTTGACTTTTCTGGAAGCACATCCAGGCTTACAGATAGCTTGTTGAAGAATGCCTATAGGGAAACAGTCACCAAAGATTAACTCCAACATACAAACATGTATAGCTCTAATGATTGAACATATACAAATCATAATACATTAAATTTAATGTTGCCTTATTAGGCTTAATTAGATTCCCACACTACACAAGACTATGGTTTCTCTGCGTTTGTGGTTTTTTTCTACCATCATAGAGCCCTCATCTAGTAGCTGATGGAAACAGAAGCAGACACCCACAGCTAAACACTGAGCCAAACTGGAATCCAGCTGCGGAGAGGGAGAACAAGACCAGGATACAGAAACCCACAGAGACAGCTGACCTGAACAAGGAGGAGCTAATGGACCCCCAGACTGAGAGATGGGAAACCAGAATTGGACTGACTCAGACCTCCTGAATATGGGTCTCAGTTAGAAGGCCTGAGCAGTCTAAGGGACCTCTGACAGTGGAAGCTGGATGTATCCCTGGTGCACAAAAGGACTTTGAGAGCACATTCCTCACGGAGGGATACTCTCCTAACCTAGAGGCAGGAAGGAGGGCCTAGACCCTACTCCAAATGACTTGACAGATTTTGTTGATCCCTCCTGGAAGGCATCACCCTCCCTGTGGAGTGGGGGAGGTGGCATGGGAGGGTGGTTGGGGGGCATGAGAGGGAAGGAGGGAGAGAGAGAGGTAATGAGGGAGAACTGGGATCGATATGTAAAATAAGAAAAAAATAATAATAAAAAGAAAAAAAGAAAAAAAATTAGTCTGTCCATATAATACTGCAATGTTTTTTTTTAAAACCATTGAGTAAAAATGTCCAGTAATTATATAATATTGACAACATTCTTGATCCTAGACAAGCTAAATGCACACTAAGTCATCAAATGCCACAGGAGTTTCATGTCACACAGGTACCATATAAAAGATGTTGTTAGTATTCAGCCATCTGTACTGACCTGTCTTTGGGATTTTGATAGGATATGTCCTCAGCTGCAGCCACAAGAACACCACTATGCTCCATTTTAAAAGGTCTCTGCCCACCTTCCATCCTTCCTCTCTCTCTCTCTCTCTCTCTCTCTCTCTCTCTCTCTCTCTCTCTCTCTCTCTCTCTCCCCATTCTTCTCCCCCCCTTTCTCTCTCTGCCTCTACCCTTCCTCCCCCTTTTTTATCTCCTCTCCTGGTGCTCCTGTCTTTGGAAGCCAGTCTACCCCCTTCCCTTTCCCCTTTTAATGATCCCTTTCCCTAATTTAAAAAAAAAAAAAAAAAAAAAAAAACCTCTCAGCATGAACCCTGCTGCATAGCATTTTTTTCTCATGTGCTGATTTTCTTAAATTACAACAGATATCCTTCAATTTTTTTATTTATTACACTAAGGAATGAACATAAAACTTACAAACATAAGCTGGGCAGTGATGGGATATGCCTTTAATCCTAGCACTTGAGAGGCAGAAACAGGCAGATCTCAGTGTGTTCAAGGCCAGCCTGCTCTTCAGACAGTTCTAGGATAGCTAAGGCTGTAGGGCTGTTACACAAAGAAACCCTGTCCTGAAAATTAAAAAAACAAACAAACAAAAAACAAAACAACAAAAAAACCCAAAACCTATAAACATTTTTTCTCTAAGAATAATAATTGACCTATTACTTCCTTGCTTGATTCTCCTTCCTATCATTATACATACTATGTAATAAGTGAGTGTTGTCAGTAAGAGACTCCAGGTTTTGCTTTTGGGGTTTTTTTTCCCTTTCTTTCTTTCTTTCTTTCTTTCTTTCTTTCTTTCTTTCTTTCTTTCTTTCTTCCTATCTATCTTTCTTCCTTTCTTTTCCTCCTCCTCTCCCCCCATCCATAGTTGAGCTTCTCCCTTTATGATATACCATGGAGATAAATCATGTTCAATCTCATCATATTTATTTTTAAAACCTGGGAGTAGTGTTTCATGTCTTTAATCCCAGAACTCAGGAGACAGAAGTAGGTACTCTCAACATCTTTGAGTGTTCAAGGCTAGCCTGGGCTACATGAAAGGTACCAGGCCACCCAGGCTATACAGTGAGATCCTGTCTCAATAAATAAATTGAAATTGCAGAGAGGGGATGGGCTGGGGTTTGTTGGGGGTGATAGGGAAGGACAGGAGGGTGAGAGAATTGGGATTGACATGTAAAACAACCTTGTTTCAAATTTAAACTAATAAAAGGACAAAAACAAAAGAAGTTAAGAGTCACATGAAAGGCAAGGTACAGCCTTATTTGTTTCATAAGGAGCAGAAGCATTAGGAGCATGTAAGAGAAAACATAGGGGAGCTGTTTTAAAAGTCAAAGAGGGGCAGATTGCTATGTATATTGTCAGAAGTAACATGAAACATAAGGCTTAATGGAGAAATAAACCCTGAAAGGCATTAAGATGAGAAAAAAAGGGACATAATAAAGCACAGATTATGAATAAAGTATAATCTACTGAGGCCTAAAAGTTTGGAAGATATGTGGGTCTTCTGTTAATTAATGATGGATACATGACTAGAGGCCAGGCTTTCTAGCCCCAGTGGCATCGTGATGATCCCATAGTCTGAGAACATACTCTGATATCATAGTCCATATTTACCTTGCAATACAAGCTTCTGAAGCATTGATTCTGGGTGTGCATCATTGTGGAACTCCATATCTTAACAGATTCTAAGATACCTGTGGCTTATCTCCACTTTTATGAATAATCAAATAAAAAGTTTTTTTTAAAAAAAAAAAAGAACTGTTAATCACATCTGGAGTAGAATTCTCCAGTGCTAAATTGCCTTCCAACCAGAGAGACTGTAATTCATAGATTATAATATATGCTAAGTGGATTAAGAAACATACCTAATTATAGCATTCTAAAGGCTGAAGTCATGAGCAAAAGACCAGCCTGAACTATGTAAGACCTCTCAAAACAGACAAAATGAGTTAAGAGAAAGTCAGTACTGCTACAGATTCACTCATAATTACACATTTTCTACCACATTTGAGGAAAAACTGAATTATTATTTCTTCTTTTGTTTGTTTTATCTTTCCAGGTTCAATACTGTTCACCAGAAGTGACTGAGATGTGGCCAACAACACCACACTGTGACTTCCGTGGGGAAAATACCCAGCAAATAAAGCATTGAGAATTAGAAAATAAGGAAGAAGACAGAGAGAGGATTAAAAACTAGAGAACAATTCAGAATTAAATCATATTCTTAGCCAATTTGGAGAAATTAGCACACATGGAAACTGTATGAAAACTTGTCAGCTCTTTGAAACTGGGAGCGTTAAGGAATAGTGACCACAGTGAAGGCTGAGAAGGTGGAAAGCAGCGAGGATAAATCAAATTGCATTTTAAGCCAAGTAGCTATTAGACAACATATATTCATTTCTGTAATCCATATTTTTGAGAGATGAAGATCTAGTTGCAAAACCTTTATGTTCATCCAGGAATAACACCTTATTATCATGTCTTATTGTTCCACATAGTATATTGACTAGTCATTAATTTGATGATCCCTCATAATAGCCCTCTGGATACATATTCAAACCATGGAGTTCCTAAACTATTTTTAAACTAATTCAAAATCATTTTCAATACTTTAAGTTAGAGAAACAATTCATGTTTTCATAGATCAAACAGTAATAAAGTAACAACTGGATTGGCTAAAATACAGATGATAGAAGGTGAAAATGCACATAATCTAATTGTTCATGATTTTATACTTTATATTTCCTGTTGTACTCACAGAATTTTTATTACAGATATTGTAGACTAGCACATATTTTTAAAAGATTAAGCATTACCAGCAATCAGATAACTTTCCATATCCACTGAGATAGCAGTAGCCTCAAACCCCAGCAACAACAAATGCTGACAGGATGTGAAATTACAGCAACCCCCACCCACACTGTATGAAGGCAAATGGAACAGCAGCTTTAGAAGATAATTTTGCAGTTCCTGACAAAACCCAACACACTCTTCTTATTGGAACTACCATTGCACTCCACAATATCCACCCAAAGGATATTTGAGTCAATGAATGGATAAAGTAATCTTTTTCACTCATAGGAATTTGGAGTTATATGAAATTTCAAGTCATGAAAAGACAAACAGAAAAATAAATGTAAAATACCAAGTGAAAGAATACAATCTGAAAATTCTACAGAGTAGATGACTCCAATTTTATGACTTTCTGGAAAAACAAACTACCAAAACCATGAAAAGATCATTGGCTTCCAAATGGAATAGGAAAGCAGAGGGAATGTGTGGGCATAACAGAGGCAATTCTTGGGCCAAGGAAGTATTATTTATAAACTAATGATGGATACATGTAATTATAAAATTTACCAAACCCACAGAATGTGCAGCACTAAGAGAGAACCATACCATAAACAATGGACTTTGGTGATAATGATATTTGAGTGTAGTTTATAAGCTGTAATAAATACACCACTCAGTCATTGGATATCATAACTGAGGCTACTATACATGCCTGGGGCAGGGGTTCATAGAAAATATCTGTACCTTCTGCTCAGTCTTTCAGTAATCCTAAAAGTGATTCGTGATTTACGAAAAAAAAAAAAAAAAGACAACCGTTAAAAACAAAGACTTTCATGAATGCTTAATAAATCTGTACTGGGATAGCCAATTCTAGCATGGAACAGACAGTAGCTTCCACTATTAAACTTCAGGATTAGTAACAAGCTATCAAACCACCCACGAAATGTCAAAATATTCAGTACACCTCAGAGTTAGAGATGTATGACTCTCTGTGATTTATGGACACATTATTCATAATGTATTTTCTGTTCATTTCTGTCCAGCACTGCACCTTTTATAAACCTACTGATTAATATCAAACAGTGAACAGATCTGACAAGCAGGATTACGAATCTAACAAAACTGTTTATAGTATGCATGAAAAAAGTACACCATTTCCAGGCAGTGTACTTAATAATAAAACCCTGTTGTACTTAAGTGGTGAAGGGATTACTTAACTGTCAAAATTCTTTAGCTGTTAAGAGTAGCCAAGTTAAAGACCTGCTACCAAAGAGCACCAACAGAATATTCATACCACTTTATTCACCATTATTATATTTGATATTTAAATATGACACAACATATATATATAGAGAGAGAAATAAATTCAAATATTGAAATAAACATCACCTAAAGAATTTTTATGATAAGAAATAAACCAAATGAACTCAATACCTCAATAAAAAGACATAGACTAACAGAATAGAAATAAATTCAGAATCCATCCTGTTTTCCTCAACATCAAATACAGACATTACCTCAGAATAAAGGATTGGAAAAAAGATTTTTTTTCTAAACAAATGAACCTACGAAACAATCTGGTATAGTCATTCTAATATCTAACAAAATAGACTTCAAACCAAAATCAACCAAAACAGACAAAAGGACACATCATACTCATCAAAGGAAAAATCCACCATGATGATCTTTCAATTCTTAACATCTATACCCCAAATGCAGGGATCCATATTTGTAAAGGGAACAGCACTAGAGCTTAAGTCACACATCAACCCACACAAATTAATAGTGAAAGACTTCTTCAATACTCTCATTAACAGACAGATCATCCAGTCAAAAACTGAGAAATACTGGCATTAATAGATGTTGTAACCAAATGGTCCTAACAGATATCTACAGAACCTTTCTCTCAAACACAAAAGAATATACTTTCTTTTCAGTACCCCACAGAATATTTCCCAATATTGTCCACATGCTCTGTAATAACAGATACAAAAATATTTAAATAATCCCTTGCATCCTATCAGACTACCACAGATTAAAGAAACAATGGATAACCTATAACCTCATGGAAATTGAACAACTTTAGTAAATGACTACTGGGTCAAGGCAGAAACAGAAAAAATTTAAAGACTTCCTAGAATTCAATGAAAATGAATGTGCGTGATATCCAAATCTATGAGACACAGTAAAAGCATGCTAAAGGGAAAGTTCATAACACTAAGAGGCTACTTAAAGAAATGGGATATTGGAGAGATCTCATACTAGTAAATTAACAGCACATCTGAAAGGGGAAGAAGGAGGAGGAGGAGGAGGAGGAGGAGAGGAGGAGGAGGAGGAGGAGGAGGAGGAGGAGGAGGAGGAGGAGGAGGAGAAAGCTCATCCAAGAGTAGACAGCAGGAAACAATCAAACAGAAATATATTTTTTTTAAAAAAAAAAAAAAAGAGAACAATACAAAACATCAATGAAAAAAGGTTGTTATTCAAGAAAATCAACAAGATAGACAAACCCTTGTCCAAACCAACTAAAGGGCAGAGAGGAAATATCAAAATTAACAAAATCAGAAAGGAAAAGTGAGACATAACAGACACCAAGGAAATCCAAGGAATCATTAGCTCATACTCTAAATATCTCCACAAATTGGAAAACTTAAAAGAAATTGATTATACACACACACACACACACACACACACACACACACACACACACACAGACACACACACACAGAATGGGAAAATATTTTCACCAACTCCATACCCACCAGACAAAGAGCTAATATCCAAAGTATATAAAGAACTCAAACTATCAAAAACCAAATAATAAATCATATCTACTTTGCAATTCCATCTTTTAACTGTCAGAATGGCTAAGATCAAAAACACAAGTGATAGCTCATGTTGGTGAGGATGTGGAGCAAGGGGAACATTTCATTGCTGATGGGAGTACAAACTTATACAGCCACTATGAAAATCAATATGGCGGTTCCTCAGAAAATTGGGAATTGATCTGCCTCAAGACTCAGTTTTACCATTCTTGGACATATACCTAAAGGATGCCCCAGCCTATCACAAGGAAACTTATTCAGTATTTTTAATAGCAGTTTTATTCATAGTAGCCAGAAAATGAAAACAACTTAGATTTCCTTTAACCAAAAAATGGATAAAGAAAATGCAGTACCTTTACACAATGGAGTATTTCTCCAATGTTAGAAAAAAAATA
The DNA here is from genome assembly GCA_030556225.1 of Cricetiscus sungorus. Lineage (NCBI taxonomy): Eukaryota > Metazoa > Chordata > Mammalia > Rodentia > Cricetidae > Cricetiscus > Cricetiscus sungorus. The sequence continues at coordinate 24,615,064 of JANBXA010000132.1, read as the reverse complement.
ATATCATAAAATTTGTAGTCAAATTGATGAAACTAGAAAAAAAATCATCCTGAGTGAGGTAACCCAGATCAAGAAGACAAACATGGTATGTACTAACTCATAAGTGGCTATTAACTGTTAGGTAAAGGATAATCATGCTACAATCCACAGACCCAGAGTGACTAAGTAACAATGAGGGCTCTAGGTAATGGAGCACATGAATTTCCCTGGGAAAAGGAAATATAGATTTTGAGAGTGAGCTAGGGATAAGTGAGGATAGGAAGAGGAGGGAGAGATTATATGGAGAGACTACTGGAATTGGAGGTATTTGCAGAGAGTTATTTGGAAAACTAGTATAGTGGAAACTCCCTAGAATCTACAATAGAGGACTCCTAGTAATGGGAGAATATGGAGCCCAAACTGGCCATCTTCTGTAAATAACCAGGCAATGTTCCCAGAAGTAGGACTGAGACATCAACACAACCACAAACCTTGGACCTACAATCAGTCCTGCCTGAAAGATGTGCTGGGCCAATGGTGGAACAGACCTTGTAGGTGGAGCCAATCAATGACTCACCCAACTTGAGGCCCATGCCAGGAGAGGGAACCTACAAGTTGCCTTGCCTGGGTGGCAAGGAACCAATAGCAGGATAGCCCAAAGACCCAGGATAGAATCAAACTCAATGTGTGTGTGTGTGTGGGGGGGGAAGTCAGTGAAATGGTTCCTAATGATATTTGTAGTCATAGACAGGAACCCTAGCCCATTTGTCATTATAGTGGCGCCATCCAGCAACTGATAAGAGCAGATGCAGAAACCCACAGTCACACACTAAGTGGAGCCAGGACAACCCGGCATTGTAGGAGCCAGAGAGGTCAAGGACACCACAAGTACATGGTCCAGAGAAGCAACTAAGCGGGGCTCATAGGAGCTCAGAGACTGAAGCAATACACACGGACCATGTATGGGTCTGAGTTAGGTCCTCTACATATACCATGTGGTTATATAGCTTGGTGTTCTTGTGAAACTCCTAACTATGGGACTTTTTCTGTCTGTATTTGGGATCCTTTTCCTCTTACTGGGCGGCCTTGCCCCGCCTTGATACAAGGGTAAGTTCCTAGTCTTACTACAACTTGATATGCCATGTTTTGCTGATATCCATGAGAGGTCTGCTCTTTTCTTAATAGAAATGAAGGAAAGGGGGAGGAGAGTAAAGGGAAGGCTTAGGGAGGAACTAGGAGGAGAAAAGAGAGGGAAACTGTGGTAGGATGCAATGTATGAAAGAATAAAAAATACATTAATATTAAGTATATAGGCAAAGAACACTGTAATACATGTATGATTAATTTTATTTGAGATTTTAAAAAAGAATTATAGCATTAGTGATAAGTGTGTATAATTGTTTAGTTTTATGCATATAATTATAGAATAGTTTAAATAGAAGTTTTTTTTCTTTCTTTACCTTTCTGTTCCTTTTGCAGTCTCACTACATAGCTCAGGAGTCCTAAAACTCAAGGTTCTCGTGCTTCAGCCTCTCTGTGCTGACATTATAGGGTCTAGAAAAGATATAAATGCATAATAATTCAATCTAATGAAACATTAGCATCAAATAAAATAATTTATATTATTAAGGTCAACTACAATAAAGAGAAAACATTGATATATAAATTAATAATTTAATAAATAAATTCTAAGACATTTCCTCTTAATTTTTAAAACAACAAACAGAATAAAATTCATACAAAAGTCTATCTCCATGGTGATTCTAAATTCTATTTTCCCTAATATAAAAAAAGAACATTTTAACCTTAAATTTAGCATGACTATTTCTTTGAACTTTTTAAACATTTAGACATCACATGTTTAGAATAAACAATGATTTTACAAAATCTAAGTGCTTAATTTACATATTTATCTGAATTCCTTTTCTTTTAAAGAAGACAGCTAAGCACATGGTTTATTTTTCCTATAGTTAATGACAGTCACTATTGACATAGGGACAAGCAATATTAGAAATATGCTCCATTACCTGTCACTCTGCTGAAGCAAATGTTTCACTGGAAGAAACTGTCACAATCATCTCTACTGAAATATGTTATACTATCACAAACTGATAATACCAGAAGTGTGTTGGAGGATCAACTGAAATTTGTTGTTTGATAAAAAATGTCTTTCATGTCACTGGTTGGTTACTGGAAGGAGTGAAAAGAGACCTCATGGTCATTCATGACAAAAAAATGCATTCTGAAAATCATACTTGAAAAAAAAAATCACCAATGGTTTACTGTAGCTTCAAAAAGGGAAAATAGCGAACTCTTACATGGGAATGTGTCTGTAATCATTAACGCATAATAATAATCACACCATCCAGTATTTTTTACAAAAAAAAGTCTTATATTCAGGAAAAACTGGAACATGTGACTGACTTATAGGGGAATATTTGACTAAATTTGTGCTTGAAAAGGCTCAGATAATATGCATACTAAATCAACAAGTGTAATTAGGCATGTTTGCTAAACCAAAGGATCACATGGACAAAGAAACCAGGAAAACAATAGGATCAAAGAACATCAGGATGAGACAGAGATGATAAAACTGACCATATAGAAATTTGTGTGTGCATACATATAGATTTTCAGAAATATATGTGTATTTGGTCCTTTTCTATAACTGCGATTGAAGAGTGTAACAAGTACAACTTACAGAAGAAAGAGCTTACTTGGGGTGTGGTTTCAGACGATTAGAGTACAAGATGGCAGAGCAAAAGCAGGGCAGCGGGAATCAAAGGGTTTCCACCTTGAACTATAGCATGAAGCAATAAGAGCAAACTAGAAATGGCACAAGTCTCAAAACTCTCAAAAGCCACCTCTAGTGACATCTTTCCTCCAATAAGGCCACCCCTCTTAGTGGCCCAAATAGTGCCACCAACTGAGAACCAAGCACTCAGGTACCCAAGACATCAAAGACATTTGTCATTCAAGACACTACAACATAAACAGATAAAACAAGAAAAAGTCATCTTTATAAGCCTCCTAGAACCTAAAAAGAACAATTTTTGTTTTCTCCCTAACATACTAATAGCCTTTTCTGGACATCATCTTTCTCTTGTGGACATGCACCATCAATCCTATAAACTCATAGACAAGGACAAGCATGCGCTGAGAAGAGAAATACCTCTGAGTGACAGACACCAGAGACCTGAAGCACAAATACTACAATGGTTTCTACCAAGAATTGCTCAGCACTGTTGCATTTATTCTTTTACATAGTGTCCCTGCTTTTGTTTTAGCTTATGAATGAATGTACATTTTCTGTCACACCATGATTCTTAGAGTGACAACACTGGATAAGCATCAATATGGTCACGCCTCAAACATGCACTCCTTTTTTCAACAAGTAAGTAAATACAACACAGAATATTTAAAGATATTTAAAACCCTGTGCCTTTTGCTCTCTCCCTGAACAAGAGAAATGTCTAGAAACCACAGGTGAGAGGAGCTAAGCTATGTACCCAACAGAGCTGAGTTCTTACAAAAAAACTAAAAAGGAAACAGTGCTGGAGCCCCAAGTTTCCACAGAGTGCCAATTAGCAAATAATTTGAAGGCACTGGAGGTGTAATCCAAGAGCTATTTACAAAACATGAGGACGATTTGAAAAAAACAACAAAAAGAAAAGCCAAAAGGCCATTTCTAAATCACAGTCCAACCTCAGAAAACTTTTCCTAACCACAGTAAAATTCAGATCATCTTAGCTATCTTTAGAGAGAAGCTTTTAAAACCACTAACTCCCACAATGCTTTGAAGCTAAAAAATAATATTATAGCATCCAACTTGCCATTAAATAGAAGCATTTCTGTCTTAACGTCTTTTAAACTCCCATTGACTCAAATGAAAAGGGCCTTTTTACATGCATTATGGAAGTGATCTCTCAGCCTCAATTCATTCTTGAGCATTCTGCTCTTAAACACCTTCGCATTATGTTGTTTCATATTTATAATAGAAACAGCAAAGTAACCAGTTCTTCAATCTTTCTCAGGCACAAAACATTTGCTCCACACAGCTTCCTTCACAGTTAACAGTACACCAGACAGTCTTCATTAATGAAAGACCATACCTAACACTTCCCTGTTGCCTGCAATTGTACACTAATTACTGTTACTTTGCAGGGCTGATAAATGGAACAAATAAATTTTACATGCAAATGTGACATCACTGCCCACACATCATTCATCAGAAAGGTTTTCAGAAAAACTGAAAAAGAGTAAACTGAATAAAAATTGACTGTAAAAATAACCCTTTTATGTCAGTTACTAATAAAAGCAAAGTTAGAAGACATAAATGTAACTCACAGAGAAGCATTCTCTTAATAAATGAAAGACATACAAGTCTTGAAACTCAGAGAAATTTTCAGTCAGAGAGCTCCTGGGAGATACAAAAGCAAAGGCAGAGACATTTACAAAGGAAATTTTATGACTAAACACAAATACTATGTGAATAAAGGAGTTTGTGACAGAAAAACAGTAGTAAATTTATTTAAGGAAGTAGCTAAGTGTTAAAATATAACAACAGGGATCCAAGTTATAAAATTTGTAAAATATACAAAGAAAATTTTTCCGTACAGAAAAGTACTATGTAACATTTTCCAATTGAAAAATTCCCACGAAGTGCTGAAAAGTGAACCACGTAAATGGTTAAGGAATTGAAAATGTCTTACAGCTAACAAATGACAGAATCAATTTCAGGTCCAGATCTGTACTGAAAACTCTGAATGTCACTGTGCAAACTCCTGACTTCTGAATCAAGTGCTCTGCATTTTGGGGGACAATAGATGTAGCCATTAACTCAGATTTATGCCCCAAAAAGTAGTATAGTGTTTAGAGAAGTTTTAAAGTTTTGATACTGGATGACTGGAGAGATTATAATGCCATTAACAATTAATAGATGTTAATGGGGAAAACAGATAATTTGTTTAAAATGACAAACTCGTTTCCCCCTCACTTCAACATACTCTTTGCTACCTTAAATACTGGCAGTTAATCTCATAGTCTCCTTGTAGAAGAATAGAAGTAATACCAACCCAAGCAAAGGATTCACAAAGATTGTTGCATCAAACATGTTCCAGTTTGGTGCCCTGCCCAGAATCCTTACAGAGGGAGCCAAGATGAGAAATCCACTCTCATGACCATTGTCATGACAGCCTAACAGGGTTTTACACAAGGAAAAACACACAGTCATACACTATGACATAATCAGCCCTGAAATCATATGCATACATAAAATTACAATATACTGACTGATCAGGTTGCATTCATTTATTCGCATGTACATGTGTGTTTATATATAATATATAATAAATAATAAGAGCATACATATAAGCATACATATTTACAGAAAAAGAAGCCATGAACTTGACTAAAAGCAAGGGAAGGATATATGTGAGGTATTTTAAGGGAAGAGAGAAATGAGGTATTTATAATCTCAAGAAATAAAAATTATTTTAAAAAACTTATAGTGTACTATTTGCAGATAATATTTAAAAATTTAAAGAATTGCCTAACATAAGAAATAGTGACAAAAATAATCAAAGAAAAGACAAGTAGATGAACTTGAAATTTCACACAAAAAATAGATATTCCCCAATATAAATATTTTTATAGAGACAAAAGTTATCACTTTCATTAAAAAAGAATAGGTAACGACAACAAAAAGACTGGGATGAATCAAGGCTGTACTAAGAGCAGAAATTAACACATCAATCAAATTTTAAATATATCACTCAAATTTTAAAATATAACATCAAGGCAAGTTCTTGGAAAATAAAGGAGAAAGTAAAGGCAAAAATAACTTGTTGCCCTCAGATTAAAATGTAGAACTCTTCTAGGATAGTCTCCAAAGCCACAAAGAAACCTTGCCTCAAACAACAAACACACAAACAAAAAATATATAGAACTCTGAGTTCCTTCTCTAGCATCATGTCTGCCAGCATGCCACCATGTTCTGCCATCCATGTCCTGCCATGATGAAAATGGACTAAACCTCTGAAAATGTAAGCCACCCAATTAAATGTTTTCCTTTATGATAATTGCTGCGGTCATGATATCCTTAACTAAGACATAGACAGGAAAGCCTACAACTGGTATTCTGATAAATAAACAGAACAATAAAATAACCCATAATGGCTTACTGCTATACATATAGATTTGTGCATAACTAAACTACTTTTTGTAATAGGTGCAAATTAATATACAGATCCAGAGCTAGACAATGTTCAAAGAATGAAAGACTTTGGAACACTTGGCCTTAAAGAGGTCATCCTTATCACACTCTTCCCCTCAAGACACAGAAATAGATGAGAAAAAATAGAGATGAAAATTTTTGAAGAGTTAGAGGTAATGGTCCTTCCACAGTCCTTCTCAGACCAACATGATCACATCTGTCACAACAATAAATTCCAGACCTGGTACCAATTTCTGTAATATTCATGTTTCATTGCTGTGATAAAAATACCATGACCAAAAGCAACTTGAGAAATAGAGGGTCTGTTTGGCAAGCATGCCCTAATATCAGTTCATTGTAAGGGAACTCAAGCAGGAATCCTAGAGGCAAAAAAAGAGGCCCTGTAGGAACACTACTTACTGGCCTTCTTTTCATGGTTCACTGTGTTATTTTGTAAAATCCAGGATCACTTCTCCAGAGATGGGGTTGACCAACATGGTTCTCTGCACATACTCTTAACTGCTGAGCCACCTCTCTAGTCCCTCCCCATAAACTTGAAATACTACCTAGATCCTTTATGATCACTATGATAATGTAATGCTGTATAAATAATTCTTATGCTATAGTAATTAAGAAAAATTGTAAAGAAAATTCCGTAAGCGTGGAATGCAGACACAGTCTCTTTCCAAATGATTTTCTATCTGTAATGGATGCAATCCTCAGACACAGAACTCAGAGTTACAAAGTGGTGACTATTGATGTTAATTAAGTGCTATAGAATTCTAGAGTACTACAAGAAGAGCCAAAAACATGGTGTGAGAGAACAAGTAGTACAGAAAGAGAAGGGAACCCCATTGTAAAAGGTTCAAAGTAACTATTACTATAAAAGAACACTTCAGATATGCAAGCATATCCATACTGTTCATGACAGTTAAAAGCCACTGCTTCTAAGCAAAGAAAGTCTGGAACTTCCCTACCAAGCCTGGACTATTTGATATATTAAAGTATATTCATCCGTATCTTCATTTAAAAATAAATAGAAAACCAGGAATGAGGAATCTACAAAAGAAAAGGCAACCCTAGGAAGAATGAAGGTGAATGGAATTTTCTTAGTAGGAAAAGTCAGGAGTGACCAATGAACAAGAGGAGACAGGAAAGAGCTTCTCATCTAGTTTGCTTTTGGTTAGTTACTTCAACAAACACCATGACCAGAAGCACCTTAGTGAATGAAAAGCTTTATTTTGCCTTACACTTGCAAGGCACATCTCATTAAGGTAGGTCAGGGCATCAACTCAAGACAGGAATCTAAAGGTAGGAATCCTTGCTGTTCCAGGAAGCATTACCTTTCATGGGGATAATTTACCCATAGTTAAGGAAATTAATTAAAAAAAATAGAAGAACATTGAAGTTATTATCCTTATATAACTCAGGTCCACATAAGAATAGTGCCACCCACAGTTGGTTAGGCCCTCCAGCATCACTTAACAAAGAAGATAATTTCCTACAAGCATGTTTACAAACCAATCTGCCTAGGCATCTCCTCAACCAATGTTTTTGTATCAGATGACTATAAGCTGTGTTAAGTTCATAATTAAAGCTAACATAGTCCCCAATCCTAGCATGCTAATTCATGCTCTTCCCTGATATCTTCTGCATGTTTTCTTTTTCAACAAACTCTATTATTCTTAATTTTAATACTTCAACTAAATCAAATTATTGTAGCCTAACTTTGAAATTTTTTAAAATACAACTTTGTTATCAGATTTTGCTGTTAGTAAGTTGTCAGTATAGGTCTTTTGAAACATAGAATACATTAATTCAGGCTCTTTTGGCCTTCAAAGTTTTCATTGAGAAATCAACTTATATTTTGATGTGTTTTTCTTTATATGGGAATTATATTTTTTTAATAAAGATTTCAATTCTTCGTCTTCTAGCTGTATATATAGTGTTTAACTATGATAGCCACAATAAGTTTCTTTCCTGGTGTTGACTATTTGCTGTTCCATACACTTCTTGTATTAGTATGGGTGTGCCCTGGTGTTCTTCTCTCTCGTCTATGCCTGTAATACAATGATTGATTTTCCATGCTGCCTCATTACCTGTGTATTCCTTTCTCTGTGCCTGTAAAAAAAATGTGTCTTTGCTTGTTTAATCTAGTTATTTTACTTCTTTCTCTTTGATTTTTTCTTCTACTTGTAACCCTTTCTTTTTCGTTTTTTAATGGAATTATTCATTTTTTAAATTCGACCCTCATTTCAACATGGGTTTTCTTCAATAGGTTTATCTTATCTCTTCATCCTGATTTCACAACCTAAGGTATTTCCATTGTTTTCTCATTCAGCTTTTCTGTAGCTTTGCTTTAAATGTTTCAATTACATTTTCATTCACTCATTCAACATGAGAAAAGAAAAAAAACTAATACAGAGTTGTAATTAGAGAAACAGTAGCTGTTTCAAGACTCATCTATTGGTTTGTGTTCTGTAATTCTTCATCATGTAATATCTCCCTCTCTTATTCTCCTTTCCAAATTTTGTCCTATTGCCACGTGTGTGTGTGTGTGTGTGTGTGTGTGTGTGTGTGTGTGTGTGTGTGTGTATGAGAGTGGGGGGAATGAATCCTGGGTTCTTTAGAAGGCAACAAACAACTTCATGTGACCAATGTCAAAAACAGCCACTCTCACCTCCGCTATTCCCTCAGGACTACTCCAAAGCACCTATTGCCCCATATCAGGACTCTGGATTAGTGGGGGGAAAAAACTTATACCAAAAATGCATTACCAACAACCTATTTCCAAATACCCAAGTCCATTAGAAAAGAAATATAAAAACTAAACATTATCCATCCCTGCTAAAATTGTCAAATCCACAGTAATGGTTTCCAATAAGAAAAATTTAAATGAAATTGAAGACACAACAAAAGAGTAATTATAAGCATATTTAAAGGTTTCAAAGAGACCACAAGTAAACATCAAAATGAAGTGGAAGAAGACAGAATACATTCATGACTGAAGGGCAAATATTCCTCTCATCTTAATCATGGAAACATCTCTGTATAATGAATAATGGGAAGGCAAATACTCATAGCTGCCCTAGTGGGAGCTAAATGTTCAACCCTCAACAAGACATTTATACGACTCTTTCTAAGGCTCAGAAAACATCACAGAAATGGGGAGAAAAGGAATGGGTAAGCCAGGAGATAGGGATTTTTTTTTTTCAAAATGCTGTCTTCTAATCATGACATAACCATTACAATCATTATCCCATAGCAGCTGAGTTTGCCTCTGCTGGGCATGCACAAGACAGAGCTTCTCCTTAGTCGATCATAAATTTAAAAAAAGCTTACAGGGCAATTGTCCTTCCTGCTGAACTATTGGATACTGGTGATTTCTGTGGAAGGGGTCATTGTCTTCAGTGTATACACAAAGATCACCAGATTTCACTACAGTCACACAGGATGCCTGACTAAACACAGGGGGTCATGAATGTGAACAAAAAGCCTGTAAGTTAACAGTAGTGGGATAGAGATAGGAGAGGGTCAGTAAGGAAAAAACAATCAGGATGCATTATATATATATATATATATATATATATATATATATGTGTGTGTGTGTATGTGTATGATATTGTCAAATACAAATTTAACTTTAAAAATAACTCTGATATCTTTAAACATAGAGCTAGCATGCTCACTTAAATTTTATTTTAAAATATCCAAAAAAATTAAAAGAAACATTATTTTACAACAAAGCAATTTAAAAAGATTGCAAAAAGACAGTATACATAGAAAAATAAGCCCCTGCTTTTAGTATTATTCCAAATAATCTCCCGAGTTATTCTGAGTTCTGAAGGCAATGTACTGAGATACAAGATGCCCTGCACACAGTCAGTGAAGAGTCCCAGCTTTGTCTGAGGCCCTTGGCTAGACACAGAAGCTAAAAAGAGCCTTCTTCTAGCCCAAGGTTAATTCTGTTTTAAAATGAAGCCTGTCTATCAATGTCCACTCAGACGCTTTCTTTATTCTACAAATTGTACTGCAAAGTGAGAAACAAGAGCATTAAATCTTCATGTGGGTACATTTTTTATTTTCTGAAAAACTATTGTAATGTTAGAGTGTTATAAATATTTGATAAAAAAGAAACTAATAAATAATAGTGCTGTATCCAGTAATCTCACTCAGTAACAAAGCAGTAATGTTACAAAATAAAAAAAAAAAAAACCTAGATCAAGTGGTTCCTGTGCTTCACTTCACTCATTTTGTAAAGTCAAGAGAGTTTAAATGTGTCAAAACTAGATATTATCCAGTTTCATAACTATTAAGTCTGAGAATAACTTATTTCTCTTCCAGATGATAAATATTTATATTCAGAACTGCATTACTTTACAGAAACTTGAAATTATGTGTAAAAATTTAAAACCACGAAAAATGTACATGTCATCAACTTAAGCATATTCCTGTCTTTCAGGGAATGTATAACTCATGGCAAACTTCTTTAACTCCAAATGGTTTAACATACTTTACTTTAATAATGCTTTCTGTGATTAATAAAATAAAAGTATGAAAAATAGATTGATATGATTAAGTACTTCAAAAGAAATAGCATTGGTCTTTTCAAAAATTAGTATCCTACTTCACAACTACCATACTGTCATTACAAAACAAGACCCTGAATTATTAGAATGTCAAAACACAATTCGGAAAAAAATATGTAGTGTAAAATAGAAGATGTTTCAAAATATCTCTAAAGTGTATATAAGTGTTACAGAAATAATAATATGGTTAATTTCTCATAGTTGCAGTTCCCCTATACATTCATGTAAACATATATTCATCTTTTAAAGTCTATGATTATCACACAATAGAAATTGTAACAAATCAAATAGCAACATCAATGAGAGAGAATTCCATATTTTGATATGGCATAAAAACTGGCTTTGAGTTAGTTTCTGCTTATAGAAATACTTGGAGAAAGAATGTCCTTGGGAACAATCATAAACAGAAACTCTATAGACTGAATTTACAAAGAAATAAATATATACATAGTCTATTCTATAAAGGCAATGTCTTGAGCACTATGCTGGCAATCTTCCAGGAGCCCTGGGAACAAGCCTAATTTCCATCTAAATTTGCACACATCTTTATTGCAATCTCATACCCTGTGAAGATTTACGCACTTTCATGTCCTTTGGCACATGAGGGAAAATAAGATCTCTCTCTTCTCTCTCTCTCTCTCTCTCTCTCTCTCTCTCTCTCTCTCTCTCTCTCTCTCTCTCTATCTATCTTTCAATCACACACCAAGAGTCTAAATCACATTTCTCGAGATCAATCTCAGCATCACTAATATTTAAAGAATCAAAATCCAGTCACAGCTTTAGTTATAGATTTTACTGCTAAATAATTTCTGCAATGGGAATTTAGTTATACAAATAAAGCACCGGTGATATTGCACACCACTGTAATTCTCACTGTAATTCATCCTACCTGAGTATGAAATGCATGTATTTTCAAGTTTGCTATGATGATACTAAAATTGACTTTTCTTCAAAAAACTGCTTCTTGGTTGTCAATTTACAAGCAAATTTCTCTGAAGTCAATCCTTGATTCTGCATATCCAGCATGTCCTTTTTCTTGGGATGAAAACAGAATTGCATTTAATATCATCAGGAATGCCTTCTCTTAGGCTAATACCTATTGATTCATTGCCGTCTGTGCTCATGTTTATTGCTACATTTTTTTAAAAAAATGTTTAAGGTACTTTTCCATATTTGAGGGGGAGCTCATTTTATCTTCTTGTTATCTGTTCCTGTCCCCACAAGAATGGGAATATTTATTTAAATTTCAACAAAACCCAAGTCTTCATTCAACTCTTATTATAATCATGTCAATAATTTCAGTAGTTTGCTTCATTGAACATTAAAAATATTTGTCTACTAGACTCTCCTTTTCCTGTATTAACATTGTCTTTACCAACAGTTATCTAAAGTGACTTGGGAGAAATTGTAAGTACAATAGATGGACTGATATTCTAGATCAAAATAGGTCTACTGTCACACTTTATGAGTCAGGTATAATAACTTCAAATACAAGCACAGCCCTGAAGTTAAGATTATAGATTCCAAAGAAGTTGTGATGGTATACTTCGTGGTCAATTTGACCAAATTTAAAAGTGCTTAAGAAATTGAAGCACACTTCTGAATGTGTCTGTGAAGGTGTTTTGAAAAGAGGATTACCTAAGAGGCAAAGACCTACTCTGGATGAATATTGGTGATGGTACCATGAAGTAAACAAATAAGGAAAAGATAAAGGCATCTGAGCACCTTTGTCTGCTTCCTGATGACAGTGCCATGACTTACCATGCACCACCATGCACTCTTCACTGTGATTGACTGAGCCCTCTGAAAACATGAGTCAAAATAACTTTCTTAGCACAATTTCTTTTTTCTAGGCGTTTAGTCCCAGTAACACACAAAAAGAGTAGCTACATAGCAATGTTCAACACAGACAGGAGACAAGGAAGTTGACTTCCTGGAAAGAACTTGGGGCCTATTTTTGTTTTTGTTTTATTTTGTTTTGCTTCACAGATTGTCTGGTGTTTTTAGATACAAATTATCTTTCTGAACCCCAACATGGCCATTAATAAAACTCCAGTATGTACCTACAAGTACAAGGATTCAACTTGGTGGCAGTGACAGGCTAACACACCTACTAAGGCAAATACAGAACAAGTCTTCATGTTCAGGTGTATCTGTACATGGCATAACTTCCATGTTCCCAGGGAATGGGGACATGTTTTAGTGTAGTTATGACAATTCCTCACTTTGTATGTCATTTTGTGCTTTTCTGAATATGCATCATAACAAGTCATCAAAACATCTATGGGGAAATAACAAAATTACAATTTAACCTATTTGCTAAGTGAGAAGTAATGTTAATAACATTGTCTACTATCTGTCACCACCCTTCCATTATTATATTTTAGGTGATATAAGACTTTGCTGCCTCATTTAATCATATATCCATATGACTACTACTTACATGTATCCATAGGACTCACATTATATGTTTTGGAAGCAAGGAAAGGTAAAAGTATTTGCCAACAGTACAAAACAGTAAAATCTAGAAGCAGGTATTAAGCCTATTTTATCTACTTTAGTACAAATGTTCTTAAGTATTTGCCAACAATGAGGGATCCAAACCTGTATATTGTATAACCCCTTTAATCAAAATGTTAACAACTTATTTAGACAAATGAATAAAATTATCTTCAAAATATAACTTACAGAAAATTTTTGAAACTTGAACTTCCAATTTCCTTTAAAAAAAAAAAAAGATAGGGACAAATTAGAAAGTCACTTTGGGCTTTAATATCTTCATGGGTCAGAACCTCAATAGAGCAAGTATTTTCAGCCAGTCATGGATGTCATGGTTGTCTTGACTAACAGAAATGTCAGGTTGACCACTCTCTGGAGCAGCAGGGAATCAGCCAAACACCTTGCTTATTTGCTGGACTGCATCCATACATCAAGTAAAATATCCTTAAACGCAGCTATGGACATTCTCTGAATTATTTAATAATTGCTATCTTGTCCATGGAGGTCATCATTGTTCAGGTTGTGTTTAGGCAAGCATGTTGATGAGGATTTAGGGGGCCTCTCTGACATATCTAAAAGATACAGCAGACTTCTTGTCCTGATGTCGATTATCATCTTTCCACCACCTCTTCCACAATGACCCTCAAACCTTCTGTAAAGAATTTATATTGTGGATTTATCCGTTGAGACTGGGCTCCACATGTTCTTGTATTCCCTTCATTTTGATTAATTATGTAGTGAGCCTATACAAATATAGGCAACATTATATGGAACAAGTTATATTTATATATTTATGGATATATATGTGTGGGGGGGGTGTGTTTAGGAGTACACATGTGGATATAAATATATATATTTATGTATGTATAGAAACAATAATTTAAAAGAGGTGGTAAATTTGAGGGATAACAAAAAGGGTACATGAAAGGGGGATTAGAGAAAGAACAGAAAAAGGTAAAGTGATATAATTATATTGTAATTTCAAAAAAATTATAAAATATGTACCTTATTGTCTTTAACATCTGATACCTTTAACAAATATCTTACTTGTTTTAGTAGACTTTTCCCCCACAAAATTCTCAAAATCTATACTAGATACAACCTAACATAAATCTTAATTTCCATCATTATTCTTTGGTAAATAGCTATAATATTTTCAGAATTTCATTGTGAGATTTTCCCTAATTTGTAAACCAGGAAACTGTTACATTTCCATATTATAAATTACTAAGCCAAAAAATCATAATTGTATTTTGTTTTCTACTTTTAAAAATATCACAGTTTATGCTTGGGAATAATTTAGACAATAATGAAAAATCCCTAGAAAATATGCAGAAATGAAGTTAAAGTTGATGTTGCTCAGAAAAGAAAATAAATTTTGACTGGAATCAAGAATTGTTCTCTGGGTACAATGCTTTACGTTGTATAAACTTTGATTAATTCACATAAAGTCAAGAGATCTTTGGAAATGTAAAATAAAGAATTTGAAGTTAATGTTGATAATAAATATCACTTCGGGAATAAAGACTGAATATCTAACATAAAGAAGTGGTTGTTGCATAATGAATCTATAAAGTTCCTCTTTCTCTGACTTTATCCACACTAATTGAACATAGAACTTAAATTTGTGTGCTAGATATAGATGAATGTGATATAGCTTTTAGCTGGGAAAACCAAAAGTATTAGATAAAATGTTGAAAAATGAGTTCTGTAAATGAGTAATCATAGCAGTTTATATTAAGTTCCTATTATAGTCATTTGATAATTACATGGTTAGGTAGACTTTTTTTTTAGATCATTTCTTGTATACCCAATAGAACAGAATGCCTTCTTTGAAGGTTAGGATACAAATTACCTAATTAAGTCAAAGACTGTGTGTAAATAAAATCAAATGTATGATGAAATTGATGCTGTGCATGGTAATTCTGAACACGCTGCTGTTGTATCAACACAAAGAACAATAAAGTGACTGACAGGTAAATTTATCAACTTTTTTTAATCCCTAAATTTAATCTTATTTACTATGACTATGCGCTTACATTGAAGATCAGCAATATATCTGGCTTGTGTATATATGCACTTATAGTGTACAGATAGGAAAAACTGGCAAATATATTTGCTTCCTGTTAACATGGAAAGTTTATTTCCTTGCTTATGTTAAAATTGTGTGCATTTCAATATTCTTAGAATCCTCAGCTGAAGCTAGGAAGACGTCTTTGAGATTAAAGCCCCTGCTTTGTAAGCCTGATAGCCCAAGCTCAATTCCTGAACCCCATGGTGGAAGGAGAAAATTGACTTTGCTAAGTGGTCGTCTGACCTCCATACTTGTACCATGGTGAATGTGAGCCTGCCGTCTCTCACGCAGAACATATACAATAATGCTAAGGAAGTCTTAAGAGGCAAATTTGTTGGAATCTGATTCTTTCCCCATCACTGAAGGTGCACCTTGGGTCTCACCCATGACAAGCAAGTCCACTGCACATTGAGCTATACCCCCAACTTAATCTGCTTCTTAAAAACAATACTGTTGTCTCTCTATTTCTCATACCAACTGTCATCATTTATCACCATCATCTTGTTCCTATTCCAAATCTGAAACAAACAGCTTAAAATTTAACTTTTAGCCAATGTCATGATGATTCTATTCCCTGCCCACATTTCCTTCCAAACCAATATCACTATTTTATTATGAATTGCACATATATTTCTAGATTCTTGGTCCAGAGCAGTTTCAAAACAAACAAACAACAAAAAAGAAACAAAACACTCATCTTCTTGTACTTCCCTACAATTATTTATATTGAACTCATAAAATATGCTAGTTATAGCTGATTTCTTATTCCCAGTTGCTAGATCAGTTGTAGATATGTCATAATAAAATAAACAGTATGCTCTTTAAGGCCATTTGAAGGGCTTTATGTGAGAAAAATTACAGAAAATCAGTGGATGATAGTAGGGTCTCACTGCCTTCCAAAAGAGCCTTGGCCCACATTACCAATGTCACCAAACTAATGAGACTTGGCAGAAGAACAAGGTAGCCAGGGCTGAAATTACAGATGAAGAAGGAAACCATAACATAGGTTGACATTTCCTAAAGTGGAGTGGATGTTTTAGTCAGTTTGGGTTATTTAGCAGCTACACAAGAATGCTTCTAGGTTACAAACAAGACTAACAGATGAATTGTGGAAAGAAGTCACATTCCAGCACTTATGGTACAGTGGGACAGTAATATGATATGAGAAACAGTAGGTGAGTAATATGATATGAAGTGATATGATATGATTTCAGTTGTAGACTTGTATGAAGCCTTACTGTCCATTGCTGCAAGGCCTAGGACAAGGGCTTCCCAATGTGGTAGGGTGGAGCCATAGAATTTTATTAGACTTCTTCACAATACATTTTGAGAATAAGGATATCTAAACTATATAATTTTAATATTAGCCAAGCCCCTGGTGCTCTTGAACTATTCATGAAGTAGGATATCTCTCCTAATAATACATTATGTGGAGGTATATGAGGCACCAAAATCATATAATTATTACCCTACTTGTATTCTGGAACCCCAAAAATGTCCCTTCAGGTCAAATTAAGCCAGTCTCTAATCACAGCTTGTTTCATAATATTTATAGTTGTTCTTTATGTTCATGATGCAAAATATTTTTAAAGACTAAATTTTGAATTTGTAAAGATTCCTCTCATTCAACTGATGAACACATCTTATTTTAAATAGAATTTTTAGCATTGTAGCAATACTTCCTCCTTACCCTATAAATATAATCCAAGACAGCAAAGGAACCATGTGCTGCTTACAGGCTCTACTCAACTGCTGCATTTTAAAACTGCTCCCCACTGTGCTATCCTCAGAGGCGATAAAGAAGAGCTGTTTATTACCAGACTCTCCCCAACCTCCATCTTCCTGTTCCCTTGGGTCCTCATACTTCAAGACTATGATTGCATCTAAGCTGAAATAAATCTCCTATGGAATGCCTATGTTCTACAAGGAAGCACAATCACAGCCTGCCACATGAATGCAGTTCCTTAAATGGAGTAGATAGACAAAGGCACTTTACCTTTAAGGATCTCTAAAGGCTAGAGAGCTAAGAGAGTCTATGGTAGCAAATCCATTAACCTAGGCTTCATGCCCTACCCACTTTTACTCCATCTCACTCTATTTTCATGTTCCTGTGAAACTTTAAACATCTTACTATTCTTGCTCTGGGCTCATAAGCATATCCTGATACTTTGCCAAAAGAACTATGTCTCCTCAATCATATCTACATAATAAAAATCTTCCTCTATCCTTTTACAATTTAAATTATCTTTCATCAATTCACATGTCCTTCCCAAATACAGATCAAATCATCTACTGGCAATGCATATAATAATAAACAAATCAGGTATTTGTTGTAAGATAGAAAGGGGAAAATTAACAACTGAAGGAGTCTAGGGTACTAAAATATGAAAAGATAAAGTGATAATTTGCAATAATAATATTAATATAAGGATAAAACATGCTAAAATATTTTATTTGATCAAAGATAAAAGTATATTAATGTCCTTTTAGCGACAAAATAGCTGAGTAAACAGACTTAAAGTGAGGAAATTTGTGTTTCCCAGTTTCAGAGGTTTCAGTCCATGGTCTGCTGACTTAATTGTTAAAGGCCTGTGACAAGGTAGAAGCATCATGGTGCCCAGCATATGGTGGATCAGAGATGCTTACCTTGTGGCAGTCAAGAAGCAAACAGAACAGAACTTCTAGCTGCCTTATTTCTTCTGCCTTTGTTCCATCTCAGACTTGTGTCAACAAGACAGTTTTCCTTACAATCAAAATGGGTCTTCTCCCTTAGGCTGTGGTCCCACAGAGCAACTATGTCTGGAAACCTCTTTATAGACATACCCCAAGATTAGTGCTTCACTAATCTCACAAACAAATGACATGGTCAATCCAGATTTACAGGCACATAAAATAAATAAGGGAGAATCAATATCTATGGACGTGGATTGCAGAGAAAATACTGGAGAAAAAGCAGTTTTATGGGGTGGAGATATCCTAGTGCATAGAAGTGACAAACTAAGGAGCACAGTAGATGATGAAGAGTCAAGGATAAGACACAGGAAACTCTGTCTGAGTAGCAAGAGTCCAGATCATAAGGCCTGGAGCAGCGCTTCATCAGAGATAGTGTTTAGACAGGCCAAAGAGACCAGATGGGAAAAAATCTGTTGTGCTACAATGATCCAATGAGTAGATATTATGTTTCTGTTTTAACAATATTACTAAGAATTAGTGTCTCAGCCCCAGTGGATACAACTAGAGAACAACTTCTACATTTAAGGCTCAGAACATGGCAGAAAAGCAGAGAAATTGAAGGGACCAGGGACCAGGATACCAGAGCCAAGGGACCAGGATATTTGTTCTGATGCCCCCAAGAAATGATAGTGAAATTTCATCCATTATACACCATCATTATAGTGCCTAAATAAGTTCTAAACAATGATGGCACCAATATACATACTGATGTGGGAGAGGAAAATCTCTTGGGGCCTCTCCCCAAAACAAAAAATGACTAGCAACTACAAAATACTAACATCAGGGGAAATACTCTTCCCTAGGGATAAGCACCCTAATTGGTTATCCAATATCAAGTGGACAGCCCAAAAATTGCATACACACAAACAACACTACAGGAACCCAGAAGTTTGGAGTCATATATTTATGCATTTTATGTGTGTGTCACAATAATAAAGAAAAAGAGGCCATTAATTCAAAAGGGAGCAGGGTGAGTAAATACAGGAAGTGTTGAACAGAGGAAAGGAAAGAGGGTAATGATATAATTATATTTTAATTATAAAAAATAATAGGGAATATTGAATCATGGATAAATGATTTATAACTTCAGAAAAAGGACATTAAATACTCAAATTTCAAATTATATATATATAGTTTACAGAAAACAATGGAGACAAAATAAAAATGACTGACACAAAATGTCAAGACTAAACAAATCCTTTTTAATCTTCATTTAATAATATTCCAATTCTAAGTTATAAAGCTGCATCTAAGGGGTCTTTCAGAACTTTGATAAAAAGATGTCTAACAAATAACAGAATTGGAGTGTAGTCAGTATGTTTTAAATTATATATAAAAATACATCAGTTAAAGAGTGCTATGTCTAAATATTGTGTTTAAAAGATAATTATATTATACTTGCATATATTTCAAGCATAACATTAAGTATATGTTATATGAATATTCATCACAGTAATATTAATAAATACCATAATATTGTAACATTATATCCCAAGTGTTAGGAATGCATGCCGTTCAAAACTGAGCATGATTTATTTTGCCATTTTTAATCCATCAGCAGCCTTTCTTGTTAAGTAATAAAAGCAGTAGGAGA
This sequence comes from Cricetiscus sungorus, assembly GCA_030556225.1. NCBI lineage: Eukaryota > Metazoa > Chordata > Mammalia > Rodentia > Cricetidae > Cricetiscus > Cricetiscus sungorus. Next base: position 24,595,382 of record JANBXA010000132.1, on the reverse strand, counting down.
TTCAGGATATGTATTCATTCCTCATTGGAGAATTATTTAATTGAATTTTTTAAATTAATTTTTGAAAAACTTAAATATTATTTTAAAATATTATAGGTTTCACTAGTATTTTTACTTGAAAATAAGTGCAAAAAATTTACCTTAAAAATATAACCTTAATATATACACTACCTTGATTTTTAAAAATGAGGTTGTCTCATATTTTAAAAGTGTATTCCCTCTAAACTGCTTTTTCAAGGGAAAGCATACTCAGAGAAAGACACACAACATTCATAAACAGTCATGTACACACAACTCAACACATACACTTTAAACACTTGAAATTGTTTCCATTGCTCCACAGAAGTCAACCAGAAGCAAGCCTAAATGATCAGACCACCTCACAAGTCAATTTAGAGAGAGAAGGCAGTCTTCAGAGCGAAGTAAGTGGACAGATTGAAGAACGAGGAGGGGGGTAATGTTTTCTGGAAGTAGCTCTGAGAAATCTTGTTCACAGCCTGGAACTGCATAAATTTTCTCTGCATATGTTATTGCTACCTTGGGGGCCATGATAGCATATGCATTTTGGATTTTTCAAAAAATAGATATATGTACATGAGTATGTGTGTTTAATGCATAAATATTATGATGACTCTCCTTTTGTGGGACTCTGTAGTCCCTTCAGACTTTATGGCAGAATATACATTAAATAAACAGCAATATTTGAGAGTGCCTGTATTTTTGGAGAAAGCAGAAAAAACAAAGTTGAAAGGGGGTGGATATCACTGGCAAATTTAGAACACCTCAGTAGAGGAAAATTATTAAGCCAAATAAACTCAACGAGGCAACAAAGATATTTAGAGACAACACTGGCTCCAAAAGAAAAATCACTATGATTATATGAATGGGAGGCAGAATCCTGGAAAAGACAACCACATTGACACATCAGTACATCAGCTCGAAAAGCTAGCAAAGCGAACTAACACACGATTCAAACATACAATGTCATGAAAAAAAAAATACTTCTGACCAGGTGACACTAATAAAACAAATCACTCAGTATCTTGAACACCTGTGGGCTGTCACTGTGAATGGGTGTTGTTGCTGATTGTCAGTTAAGTTCTTAACACACTTTGTTTCTCCAAAAAGATACGTTTGGCTTTCCTAGCTTTTGCTGCCCTTTGTATGCATGATAAAATGGTATGAAGAAAGCAGATGACTGTAAGATGTTTTGTTTCCTAGCAAGTTCCCTGAAACGGAGATTGACAAATCTAATATGAATCCCCAGAAACTCAGTTACTTGTAAGCGTCAGTACTCTGGAACACGTAAAATAAAAGCATGATCAATGAAATGAAATATGACAAAATGCTTCATATTGATGTTTTCTTCTTTCAAAAATGCCTTTTTGGTTAATGCCCTCAGTCAGGTTTTCCATATATTTTCTTATTCACAATGTATAGATTTCCTATTTCTGATTTCAAGTTCAGGGGAGCCTGTGGAGAAGTGGGGGATTTCCCCGAGCCAGAGCTGCCGCTCAGCCTTTCACATGAGAAAATTGTTAGGCGCATTAAAGTATTCCTGACGACGCTGCTGCATTCCTTTGTTCAGAGTGAGTTTTGGGAACACATCCTTTTCTCATTATATTTCCATAAAATATATTTGATCTATTCTATTCTTAGAATACCTCTGATGTGGTCTGTGAGTGGAGCACAGTATAAAAATATTTCTTTTTTATATGAGACAAAATGTTTCCATTTCTTAGACACATAAAAAAAAATCACTATGTAGCGCTCTAAGAAAGTAAAATGTGTCGGTCCGTTTTGGTGGAGCTCAGGAGAGACCACAAAGACCCCTCCCCTTCCATTGTAGTTCTGAACCTCACCCAAGGCACAGAGGCCTCTGCAGAACAAAAGGCATCAGGCCTTTAGAGGCCAGAAAGACTGGGAAAGATTGGGTCCTGGAGCTAGAAAAGCCCATTTATATTTAGAAGAAATGAAAGGAATTACCTCTTTTCCTCTAAGACAAAATGAGTTCTACTAAATTTATAATGGTAACTAAAGATGGTCAAATATTTTAATAGTTTAATGTGAGTGGTTAATGTTTCCAACTAGTGGCAAATAGTTGGGATGTTTGCTTAGCTAATTCAATTTAAAAACTACTTGGAGCCAAACATGCTCTTCCAGTTTTCTCCCACACACCCTGAGAAGATAGCTCTAGGTCTCAGGTCTCCCAGCAGCCCTGGTCGTGACTGCTACTGTGGCTAGCAGTCCTCTTTGAGAACACATGTCTTCGGTATCCCTTATGAGAGAGAGAGAGAGAGAGAGAGAGAGAGAGAGAGAGAGAGAGAGAGAGAGAGAGAGATATCGAAATTTTACTTGTCTAATTCAAAATGAGCCTGAAATTTTATCCCAAAGGATTGTCCCTCGTGATATCCGAAATTAGCATAGAAGAAATCTACTTCTAAACAATAGATTTAAAGATGGATCTAATTTAATCTTTCTAATTTAAATTTAAATATACTGCTAAATGGTTACACACTTAAGACTTTAATGACAAATATAAGCCCTGTGATGAAGAGGATGTAGTCTATCTTGTTCAGTATATATTTACAAAAAGTATGAATAAAAGAGTGAACTGAGAAGATGGACCTCTTCCTGCCTCCCTTCACCTAGCAAGAAATACGTGAAATGGAACCAGTGAGATGACTCAGTATGTAGAGGGAGAACCAATTCTTGCAAGCTGCCCTCTGACTTCCATGTGTGTTCTGTGGCACACACACACACACACACACACACACACACACACACAAAACAAGAAAGAAAGAAAGAAAGAGAGAGAGAGAGAGAGAGAGAGAGAGAGAGAGAGAGAGAAAGAGAAAGAAAGAAAGAAAGAAAGAAAGAAAGAAAGGGGAAGGAAGGAAAGAATGAAAAGAGGGGGCAAGAAGTGAGAGAGGAAGAAAGAAAGGAAGGAGGATGGAGGATAGGAGGGAGGAAGGAAGAGATAGAGAAAGAAAAAGATTGAGAGAAAGAAAGAGGAACAGAAGGAAAAAAGAAAGGGAGGAAGATGAAAAGAAAGGAAGAAAGGAAGGTAATAAAAATGAAATATATGAAATATGAAGAATTTACCCTTCCAAACAGAAAGCCTGACTGGCTATCCAAGGAAACCTGAAAAGGATGTGAAATGTAAGTAGGGCCCCTGAAGAGTAAGAGCCTGTGACTTCCAGTCTACGGGTACATAAGGGACTATATGAAATTAAACAGGAATCTGTAATACCAGATGTGGGTGCATGCAACTAGGAACACAGGAAGCAATCAAGATAGTGCTAGATGTTAGAAATGAATGCACATGTGTTTTGTGTGTTCCTATATAGCATGGTTCTGTTCTTTACAATGTTCAGAATACACCTTACAATTCCTACAAATAAAGTTATGCAATATTTACATTATGCAAATTAATCCCTAACATATCCTTCACATTGAAACAATTTATATTTTCAAAATGAGTTCTAGAGCAGAACTTCCTATAATATCCCCTAACTGAATGAAAGATGCTGAGGTATAAATTTCAGCCTGATCCATACACTATTACCCTTTTACAGTCTCATATAGTAAACTTGCCTCCTAACCAGAGCTGAAATCTGTTTGGTAGATCTTTGGATTTCTTAAAAGAACCAGGTTGTGGGACTAACAAACCACTATTTGATTGAAACTAATGCCCGTTCTGTGAAATAGAACCTATGCCCAACACTGCCCTGGTATCTGAGGGCCTGAGACTAGATAGAACATGGACCAAGGGGAAAACCATATATTATTGTTCTCCTCAAGAACTGTTGCAATTAAACAATTCCTACAGACATTCTGCTCTACCCATAGATCAGTGTCTGGTTCAGCCATCATCAGAGACAATTCTTGCTGCATTAAGATAGGGACAAACACAGAGACCCAGAACTGGACAATGTGCAGAAAATGAGAGATCTTAGAACACAGCCCTAAATGGGATGTCTCCATCAATTCTTTCTCTTCAGGGCTCAGGGAACCCCAAGCAAGCAGATGCAGAAGACTGTAATAACCAGAAAGGTAGACAACACCAAGGAAATGGAGCTTTCTAGACAACAGGTCAGGTGGACATATGAACTCACAGAGACTGTGGCAGCATGCCCCACACAGGTCTAAAGCAGATGGGGTTCCAGCACTGAGAGAGGAAGGAGGCACAAGCCTTCATCCATAAAATAGAAGCTATCTCCAATTAATAATTCTCACAGAGGAAAAAATAGTTTTCTTCAATAGAGTCTTATTGGATATACAAACCACACTTAAGGGTGGGCTCCTTATCCCACTGTCAGCCCCTCCGCCTAACAGATCAAGACATATAACTGTCACCCACATTCAAAGGGTCTGATTCAGTTCCATGCAGGTTCCCCAGTTGGCAGTCAATAGTCCATGAATTTCCACTAGTCAGGTCAAGTGTCTGTATTTATTTTAATTTTTTTAACATTTATTTATTTTATGCTGGACATAATTATACATGCCCTTTTTTCATTTATAAACAAGATGTCTGTATTTTTTCCATCATGATCTTCACCACCCCTCTCCTCCTTGTACATACGATTCCTCTTTCTTCTTTTCAACTGAACTCCAGGAGCTCAGCCCAGTGCTTGGCTGTGTGTCACTGCATCTTCTCCATCAGTTACTGGATATAGGTTCTATGATGACAATTATAGAAGTCACTAATCTGATTAAAGGGGAAGTCCATTCAGGCAACCTGTCAGTTATTGCTAAGAGTCTTAGCTGGGGTCATCCTTGTAGGTTCTTAGGAATGTCTTTAGCACCATTTTTTCCCCCTAAGCCCATAATTATTACCTCTATCAAGATATCTCTTTCATTGTTCTACACTCCAGCCTCACTCAGCTCAGCTGTCTAGGTCCCTCATGATTCCATCCCCTATCTTCTTCCTTTTACCACCCATCTCAGTTTACCCAGAAGATCTTAACTATTTTCCTTTCCTGGGGCCCTCCATTTGTGTCCCTTTTAGGATCTCCTTTTTTACCTAGCTTCTCTGGGGTTTTGTATTGTAGTCTGACTATCCTTTGCTTTATGTCTAATATCAACTTATGAGTGAGTACATACCATGTTTGTCTGTCTGAGTCTGGATTATCTCACTCAGGATGGTTTTTTTCTAGTTCCATTCATTTGCCTGCATATGTCAAAGTATTATTGTATTTTTTAATGCTGAGTACTACTTCATTGTGTGAATGTTCCACATTTTTTTCTTATTCATTCTTTGGTTGAGGGGCATCAAGGTTGGTTCCAGGTTCTGGCTATTGCAAATAATGCTGCTATGAACATAGTTGTGGTATGATTGTGCATCCTTTGTGTATATGTCCAAGAGTTGCATTGCTGGGTCTTTAGGTAGACTAATTTCCAATTTTCTGAAAAACTGTCATACTGATATCCAAAGTGACTATAAAAGTTTACATTCACACCAACAACGGAGGACTGTTCCCCTTACTCCACATGCTCTCCAGCATAAGTTGTCATCCTTGTTTTGTTTGTTTGTTTGTTTTGGTATTTTTTGTATCTTAGTCATTTTAATAGATCTAAGATGATATCTCAGAGTTGTTTTGATTTGCATTTCTCTGATGTCAAAGGATGTTGAGCAATTTCTTAAATACCTTCCAGCTATTTGAGTTTCTTCTGTTGAAAATTCTCTGTTTAGACCTGTACTCCATTTTTAATTAAATCATTTGTTTTTTTATTTCTAGTTTCTTGTGTTCTTTATATATTTTTGATATTAACCCTTTGTCTGGTGGGTGTGGAATTCATGAAAAATCTTTTCCCATTCTGAACCATCTTACATTTATCATAACATTCCTTCATTGCTGGTGGTATTTTGGTGTCTAGTTTCCTGAGTTCTTTGTAGATTTTGAAGATTAGCCATCTGTCTGATGTGGGGTTGTTGAAGATCTTTTTTCCATTCTATAGACTGTGGTTTTGTCTTATTTACTCTATCCTTTGCATTACAGAAACTTCTCAGTTTCAGGGGTTCCCATTTATTGATCTTTGCTCTCAGTGTCTATGCTATTAGTATTATATTTAGGAAGTGGTCTCCTGTGCCCATTTGTTGAAGGCTACTTCCCACTTTCTCTTTTATCTGGTTCAATATAGAAGAATGCAAATAGATCCATATCTATTCCCATGCACAAAACTAAAGTTAAAGTGGATCAAAGACCTAAATATAAATCTGTTCACTGTGGTTTTAAATGGAATATGTCCTTTGAGACCCAAAACTACTCCACGCACATACATGTCTCTACTGAATTATACTATAGCCACATACATAAGAAACCATTAAAAATACATAATCTTAAAATCTTACCATTTTTTCAGTCTTAAATTTGAAGTCCTATGAAAAGTAGATGAAGATAACCAACATTGCTACTTCTCTATCCACTAACTACTAATACCTGTTTTAAACAGTAGTCTTTCCTTCTATTCTTTCTATTCTTCTTAATTACCATTATCCAAGATTTAGAAATGAAAAATAATGTTTTCTTCTTCCTTTAACAATGTTTTTTTCAATTTTCTATAAGGTTCCACATAGTCATCAGAATACTAAAAGGTTTCCTGGTCTTTTCCAAGCCCAGCCAGCAAAGTTATATCAGACACAATATGGAGGTGCTGCCAAGGAGGACACTATCCAGATACTTCAAAGAAAAGAGCAAGACAGACAGGAAATACTAAAGAAATGGACTTCTCCAAGCATTCATAAGTAGACTACTAATCTGGAAGTGGATACAAGGGTCCAATGAAATCATGCAAAGTCTGCAAATTGAGTGTGTCTTTGTGGAATAGAGGAAAGACTACATATTGCTACCTTGAACTTTGCAAATTCTCTTCAGTGACTGTTTTAAAACTGTACTTTGTAAGTAGAATTAAGTAGAAACTAATAAAGTAAATGGGCACATATATGTATATATTACTGTTATTATATATGAAAAGAGATAATGTCAAAAATTCAGTTTTTACCCCTTTTCATGTTCATATCCATTCCTAAGACCATTGTATATTATTTTTTACAATGTCTCTCATATGTGCACATGACCCTTCTTATTAATTGATACTAATAACAATTAATACTGCCAATCTCATTAATTTCCATTTTGTGCCCAAGAGAGGTACAAAGCCTAAATCCTAATGTTTTAGTATTTTTGTAAAGAAGGACTATTTTTGTAAACAAGAAAATAAAATATATTTATAGATGTAACAATACCAAACCGAGATCTTCCCCCGCACCATCCCCATTAACCAGAATATAATTGGAAGGGAGAGATCTTTTCTTCATCTAGTACTTTGTTATCCAAAACATGGATGTTACATGTTAAGTCACCTCATATGTGTTGTTCTCACAAATGACAATGTTGAAATAATCACAGCGTAAAGACATATACTTACTCTAGGCAACAGCTACTACTCATTCTGGGGTGGATTATGTCTCCTGTACAACCAGCAAGTATTGTGACTTCTCATGGTAAACTGAGGAGATTGGATTTTGTCTGAGAGTGGTCCAGGTGATGCTGTGATAATGAAAACCACTAAACCTCTTGAACTCTGAGTGCTTCTACCACCTACATTTGCAGTTGTTATTTAAATAAAGTTTACGTTTTCCTTGTCCAAGATTTTTGTGCAGGCCAGATGGGGTCACTTTCCTGCTTTGTCATAATCTTCACTCTAAGACCTATGACAGTAGAGCTATAAATGCATGGAATTTGGCTGGTCACAATTAAAAAGGAAAATCATCTACTGCTTCTCAAAATCTTGGGGCTTAATTCAGATCATGTGACCATGCTTACTTTTAAAGCGGTGATGAACAGTTTTTGAGAGTAGTCTGGTAACTTACAATAATTCTTTATTTGTTAGGTCATGAAAACTGTCATTAGCTCCTTAATATAGTTAATGATTTCAAGAAGAGCACATAATCAATCAGTTCCTTTGTCAGCTTGTTTGGCTTAAAACCTGTTTGTATAAAAAGAGCATTATAAAAATATGTTACAATCTGACTTCAAATTTCCATTATTAAACATTAAAAATTTTCAGATTACAATGTTACATAAACAACAGACCAGCATTTTAGGGGTTAAAAGTGAAAAGGAGATTATTTTTCTTTGAATGTTATTAGGTAACACAAAAACATGTGACCTAAATCATTTCATTAGTAGTGGGAACTGTGTAGAATTTAAAAAATAGATATGTTTAGAAACTTATAAATGCTAGGAAAGTTTTATAATCATTAAATAGCTAAGGTCTGATGTTAGCGGAAAAAAATATGATTTGATCTCCATTCCTGTGCCCACATTCTGAATGTACCAGCTCACGTGTCAGCCATGGACTTGCCATGCTTGGTTAGATGTGTCTTCTTCAGTTACCACTTGGTTACTAACATGACCAAGGGCAGCGCCTTCTCCCCAGCATGGTTTGGCTGTCACATGTAAAAGTGATCTGGCTTGTTTAAACAGAATATTTTCTTACTGGTCTCTGTTATTTTATATCACAGCAAAGAGCTTTGAGTTAATAAACAGCATTTTACCATGGCCTACATGTCAAAATAGGTCATAGAACCTTAATTGGGTCTTTAGAAAATCGATAACATCACCGTAGCTGATGCCACACAAGTATGGATATGACCAGTCTGCAGCTCAGACTGTTGCCAATATATTCTGTCTTCTATTAGTCTCTTGTGCTCTTTGAGTATCCATCTCTTCTCTCAAACTTGATTTAAAACTTGTTTAGTGCAGAAGCCAAGCTGCTCATTTCTGTTAGATCAACTGTAAAAGGTACACAGCTGCATACATGGAGGTCCCTTGACACTTCCTTTACAGAGATAGTTACTTAAATCAAGGAGAGAACAGAGGAATGTTGTTCTTTGATATAGAAAATACTTTCGAGAACTGTCTAATGGCCTGGGATGAATGAAGTTTGGGGAAGAAAAGAAGACCCAGATATTCATGCTCAAACAATATATTAAGAGTCACACAGCAATGGGAACACAGTTTGATTGTGACAGTGGTATTGTGGTGCATCTGGGATCCAGAGGATGGAGACAAGGGACAAAGTTATGGATCTTACAATGGTCAGGAGACCTTGGTAGCAAAAACTAGGGAGCTTTAATGTAGATCATGTCCAGACTGAGAAGCTCTGTCCTATAGTCCTATAGTGGAGTAGAGAGCTGGAGAGTGAAAAATAAAACATTAAGGCAAACTTCTGAAGTTTATTTTCTCTATTTTTTTGAGATTATAATATAATTACATCATCTTTCTCTTCCCCTTTCTCCCTCCAAGTCCAGTCATGTAACCTTTCTTGCGCCTTTCAAATTAATGGTCTCTCTCTCTTCCTTAATTGTTGTTATATATTTATATGTTCATGTGAATTAATATATTATGCATATGTATGTATAAATATATATTCCTGAGTATATAAGTATAAACCGCTCAGTTGTATACTGTTACTTGTATGTAGTATATTTTCAGGGCTGACCACTTGGAATTAACTAACCAATGAGTGCATACTTCCCTGGGGATGACAATTTTTTCTGCTCTTATCATTCCTTAGTTGACTGCAGCCCTTTGTGTAGGATTGAATATTCATGGGCTTTTTCCCGTCCACATTAGCATGCCTGTTGTTATTGTCTTTGTTCAGCTCCAGTTTGAGTTGTCATGTTAAGGGCATTTCTGGCAGACACAGTCACACAACAAACTCCTCGATCCTTGGGCTCTAAATGTCTTTCCATTTCCCTGAGCCTTAGGTGCAAAAATTATTTAGTAGATGTCTGAGTTGGAACTGGGCTCTACAGTTGTGTTTGGAGTTATGTTCTGCCTTAGTTGCCAAGAGAAGTGTCCTTGATGCAGGTTGAGGACCTGTGTGTATCGAACAAACATTTAGAATGGAGGGAGTTAGGGTTTGTGCTGGTATAATAAAGAGGTAGTTGTAGGATTTCTTCCAAAGACTATGACTTCACTGGCCCTGGAGAGTAAGATAGGTTTCCATTACCAGGCTGAAATCCCTTTTGCTGAGTGGGTCTTAAGTCCAATTAGAAACCTGGTGGTTACTGCCAAGGAATTCATGACACTATTGAACCCTTAGGATTATCATGCCATGCTGATCATTGAGACAAATTCTTAATGGTGGCTTTTATCTATCCTCCACTGTTCTAAGTGTCAACAATTTCAATATTTTTATCTAACTGAAGACAATAAGACAGTTAGTGAAAACTTTTGGGTTCAAATATATAACAAAACTATAAACAAAAGTTAATAAGCAAAATGTTGTGATTGAGCAGTGTGGTTTTTGAGGGGAGGCATGAAAAAATACTAACATCTTCAATAACATAAGACAATAGTAGTGTAGGCTAAGTTTGGAAAGCTACTTCTTTGTTCAAGAGTAGAAAAGTAATGGTAAATAATTTGTATGCAATGCATTATATTACATTTAAAATGAATAACAAGAGCTAATCTTGCTTAACTGTAACTCAGATAAAGATGCACCATTTACAGGCAGAAGGACTAGAATTAGTTTGGTGTGCAATGCAAGATTTAACAATTCATAATGAAGGCCCATGTTCCAATACAAGTGTTGAGAATGCTTAGTTTACACATATAACACAAAGTAAACATCTACAAAAAATAAAGATTATTTTTTATTGCAAAGCCTCAATTAAATGTTAAACCTTTGTGCCCATCAGAGGTTCAAAACTTCATAGTAACAAAATTTCATGGGCATACATTGTATCTTCTTTATCTTTGTCTGTAAACCTCTCATCTCTCTCCTTTCTCTCTAGCTCTCTCTTCTCTCTCTCTCTCTCTGTATGTGTGTGTCTCTCCCTCTCTCTCTCTCTCTCTCTCTCTCTCTCTCTCTCTCTCTCTCTCTCTCTCTTCCCTCTCCTTTTCTCTTGTGCTCTCTCTTCTCTCTCTCTTTCCCCCCTCTCTCTGTGTCTCTCCCTTCCTTACTCCCTTTGTCCCTCCCTCCTTCTCTCCTCAGAAAATACAGGAGCCTTCCTCCCTCCTTCACTAATTCCTCAGAAAATATAAGAGGGTATATCAATCATTTCTGTCTCTTTATCAAGTTCACTGAAGATATTATTAACATTGTTCATACAGTGGTCTTTGCATTGTTAATCTCCTTTGTATTTTATTCTATATTTTTTGCTGTTGTTCTTTCTACTGTCTGTTTCACGTATTGGTCTCAAGAGCTAACAGATGCCTTTAATTTTTATATTTTATTTTGTAGGCTTATATATTTTTCAGTCAATTATTAACCATATAATTATTGAATAGTCACTATGTGTGTGGAACATATAAGGTTAGAAAATGACAGTTAACAAAATATATACCATCCTTTCTTTCCATTACATGCCTGGCACATATTTGGAGAAGGTAACCAAGTGGCCTGCCATGTTGCATGTAAAAAATCTTTTTATGAGAACTGAAGAGAAGACAACAAAGTTGAAATATTAGAGTTTTTGTCATCCAGAATTCAATATGACAAATTAGAAGGTAATACCCTGCCAGGCAATGACAGTAGATTTATTTTAAGTGATGTGAATAGCATCTAACGATAACATGATTGGGTGTGTGTTTTCAAACTACCACTTCCCCAAACAACACTACATAGGCCAGGTGTTGAAGCAGAGACATCAGCCAGAAGTCATTGGCAGTTTTATTTCAAGAAGTGATGTTGAATTGTAGTAGAAGGGAATAGAGATGACTATACTGTGTTCAGTTGAGGGGAAAAGGAAACACCTGACTTGTGTTGAAGTTCCTGACCTGGGCAAATTGTACATGGCAGCATCACACCCTGAACTGAAAAGCACAGAAGGTTGTTCAAGTGGGGTTTGCTGGAAAAAATAGCATGAATTCAGTTTTAGATCTGCAATATTTCATTTCTAAGGTATCTACCTTGAAAATGAAATGTCTGTGTGGAAGGACCTTGGGTATGGCTCTAAATCATAACACGAAAACCATTACAGTATATATATACATATGTGTGTGTATGTATATATGTATGTATATGAAATTATATTTTTCAGTTAAATGAGTACATTATATAAAGTTAACCTTTTAAATATGGGTCTAGGAGTATAAGGTTAGTAGTTCTTGAGGAGTCTCATCATAGGTTTAGGAGATTCCTTCCCCTAATGGCTTCAAACTGACATTCCTTTTTACCATGTTTGCCAAAAGGTTAAACCAAACTACTATAAATATCTTATATTTGTGTATTTTCTTCACAATAAAATAAAATTCTTTCCCATGCTTCTCTGGACAGTTTCAAAAACCATAAGCTGCTATTAGAGAAGCCATCAGAAGCCAGAAAACTGGACTATAACCACAAACCAGTAGTTCTAATGAGGCTACTGTATTTATTCTGGGGTCATAGCCAGGGTTCAGACCCAGGAATCCAGAAATTAACCAAGCCAACACCTAAGATCCAAGGTAAAGGTCAGGGCCAAAGCTGTGGTTGAAACCAAGAACCCACTACAGGATTAGCATATCAGAGCAGCCCAGTGCTTATGGGAAGTCCAGGGCCCTGTTCACTTCCTGGGTCCTTTAGAGGCATTCCCTGTCCACACACTGGGCTGGTACTAGGGAATCCCCTTGTGCCTTCATGCAACCATGCCTTGAAGCCCTTACCAGGAATCTCACTGGAAAGGCTTTAAATATCTTCTGTTATTTTTTTAGAACATGTACACTAATTTTTAAACAATTTTGTGTGTTATTTCTTAGCCTTTTGAAATACCTAAATAGAAAGTAAGCATTGTTTAGAATAAACTGACAACAGAAGGAGAAAATCAATACTTCCATAATTAATTGAGTTTCTTTTAAAGAACATTAAATGTAAAAAATAGAAACCCATGTTCTGTTTTGAACATAGTTTATCCTGTCACTCACACTATTCCTGGGAACTTTGGTGACAAGTCTGAGATTTCTCTCTTTTTAACCTTTGATATAACAAAAATAATTACCTAGTTAAGAAACTAAAGCTTTAATTCAACTATGCCCTCAAAATGAATTAATCATAGGTGATCTGTCTCTGTATATGTAAGTTTGAATAGACAGTGTAATTATGTGTCTCAAACACTTTACAGGTCTGTATCTATAACATACATGGCAAGTTTCATCTTCAGTTAAGTACCGTTATTCTGTTTTCATATCACTGCCAATGAAAGCTAGCACTGTCATGAATTCTTCTCTATGCCCTCAGAATTTTACAACATGTGTAAAACTGAACATGCAGAACTTGGTCTTTGTTTCTTGTCTCTAAACAAAAACAGATAAATGTTCAGATCGTTGCTTCTTTTTCTGTCTAAACGTTAGATTTCTCACATTTTTTAATGTTGCATTGTATTCCATTATGGAAATTTATTTAATGTAGCCAGCTATGCAAAATATATAATTAACACAGATACTTCACTGCCAAGATTTTAATGCTACAGCTGATGCATCATTTGTATTTACTGGATATACATAAACATATCTACTGGAAATTTTGTTCGAAGCAATTTGATGAGATAGGAGGTGTTTCATTGGTGATTTTAAGCCACACCTCTCAGTGCCTTCCACAGTATCACACCCATTCCCACTTCTCCACAACCTCGTACTTAGGCTATTTTGGCAAATTTGTTTTGATCTTTTTCAAACTACAAGTGAAAAACTCTGATACAATATCAATATTTAATATTTTATTGTTACACCATTAGTATGAATCATTTTAAAGTACAAATAGACAAAAATGTGGGTGTTTTCCACACTCTTTGCATTTCTTTATGTAGATTATCTTTTTAAAATCACTGGTTTCTGTAAGAACTGTGCTATAGTTTTTGTCATATTTTGTTAATTTGTTTGCTTGTTTTCCATTTTGTGTTCTTGTGTGGGTTTTTTGTTATTTGAAAAAATAAAAAAAATTGACAGGGGAGATGAGGAGGATTTGGGAGGAGTTGGGGGAGTGAGAAAATATCAAAATATATTTCATGGAAAGATGATAAAAAAGAGAAAATAAAAATAAATTATTAGTTTCTAAAAGAACTCTGGAAGCCTCCTTGTTCTAGAATGTTGAATTATCAGTTTGCATTGCATGACTATGTTTTAATTTTGGAGCATGCATAGATTTTCATTTTTATGTATCAAATGTACCAATGTGGTTTGGCATCTAGACAATCTAAAATAAAGACACGTGAGACTTAAATGTTCCTCTAAAAATATCATCATGTCAGGTATGGTGATGCATGCCTCCCATCCAGGCATTTGAGAAGAGGCAGGAGAATCTCTATAAATTTAAGACCACCGTGATCTACATAACAAGTACACTGTAGGACTACACAGAAAGAAACTATCAAAAACAAACAAATAAGAACAAAAACAAAACCCTAGCATTATGTTTTGAGCATCTTATATGTGGATAAAAACAAATAATGGTCAATGTCATTACCATAATAGTACTGTATGAAAAGATTGATGATGATGACAATGATGATGATGATGATGATAATAATAATTAATAATAATAAAGAGAATCAAAACAGATCAAACATCAACTAAGCATGGAGTAACATGCCCCAGTAAAGCATTCAAGATCCATAGAACTGTCCATAGATGGAAATGAAGGACAATAGAAGAGAAATAAACAAGTGAGAAAGCTGCCTTGGTACAGACTAGGAAACAATATCCTGGTGATGCCAATTTGATTTAAATTGTATTCTACATTTTGTGGGCAATTCTCCTCCAGGGTAACAGGAGGGTTTTTAGATTTTTTTAAAACTTGGCAAAAATAATTATGTTTTTAAAAATTAAAAATAAACTTGTATTTTAAAATTTTAATAAGCCAACCTAAGTATGCATCAACTTAAGTACAATTTAAACTTTCAATTGTTTTCATAAATTTATTCTCTCATGGATTAGTTAACTTTCTCTAGTGGAACAGAACCAAGAGAAGATAATTATAAAACAGAGTAGGGTATGGTTGCTGTTTTTGATTTTGGTTTTAGAGACAGGCCTTTTCAGTCCTAGATCTCCTGGCATTTGCTTTGTAGGCGAGGCTTGCCTCAAACCTACAGAGATCCACCTGCCTCTGCTTCCCGAGTGCTAGGATTAAAACTGTGAACCACCACCTCCCAGCTGTAGGAAGATTAATGTATGTGCTTTTGTTCTTACTTTGTTGGATTTTTTTTTTGTTTGTTTGCTTTGATTTTTAAGAACTTGCTTTGGTTTGAAAATCCATCCCTACAGTGTGGTCTGTTGAAGTGAGATGTCCAGCCAGGCTACTCTTTGTATATGAAGAGTTGAGGCCAACTAGAAGAAAGATAGGTTGAGGGAAATATTGGAACCCTGGCCCTGTTATGATTCTTTCTTTGTTTACTGACAACATTTAGGCAAGAGGACTCTTTTTCCACACCCTCCAACCCTGACAAGTGTCATCAAAGGCCTAACGCAAAAGAATAAAATGATTGTACAGTGAAATTATTGCTACTGTGAACCAAATGAAGCTTGCCTTCTTATGAGTTGTTTATTTCAGACATTTTGTCATAGTGACTTAAGGATAACATGGTGCCAGAGAAGACATTTATTAGAAACAATAAAGAAAAATAAATATACAAAATGGCTTAGAAAACCTGATTAAGAACAATAAAATATGTCAACTCTGCAATATGTTAAAATATATTCTAACCCTCAATAATGTAAAGAACAGTATCATGTGGATACTGGTAATGTAATAAAATAAGACTATTATTATATAAGAAATCCAAAAATTGCCCTTCTGGAATTCTGACTACTTCCCAAGAAAACAAGCAAGTCAACCCCTCCTCTTCCTTATAAGGGATCATGTCTGCACATCTGAAACCATGTCTCTAGGATGCTGCCACCACATCATCCACTGATGAACCAAGATTTCAGTACATCTAACATATGCAGAAACGTAATTTGTGATAAGATGCTAACTTAAATCAGTGAAAGGAGAGCTATTCAGCAAACACTTGGGGGTACCTGGGTAGCAATCCAAAACAATATATTAAATGCATTTTATGCCTTTCAAAAACCATGGAAATTCAAAATAGTTCAGTATCCACAATTTTAAAAAGAATGGAAAGAGGAGATGCAGACATTATGAGCAACTGGGAGAAAGCAACCTCCTAATGCTCAAAGAAACCAGTCCACAGAGGTGCTCTTGTGGAAGCAGCCACCTCTCTCTCATCTCAAAGCCAGCATTGCTGCATCCAAGCCTCCTCATCAGCAGATGCCTAAGTGTCATGCCACTTACTACTGGAATGGAAGATGAAAACCCTCTGTGTTTTCATTACTCAGAAGACAGACATTTCAGATATAATGTGACACATACCCTGATTTTAAAAAAAGGCATTTGATGCAAACACAGTGGGAAGAAACAGTGGTTTTTGCTCTGTAGCATTAAATCTAAAATGCAGACATTGCCAGTTCAATCCATGTAGACCAGGTATCAATCCTCAAAAGGGCTCTTTATATCTGGACTGGGATGTGATTTACTAAAAAGGATTGGGCCTCACCATCTGTAACAATAACAAAACTTGTGGTTCATTATACATATCTATACACATCAAAGGACAAAGGGTAAATTTTGGTCCTTTGTTCATGAGAACAAAAATAAATAATACATAAATAAAGAGATCCATTTTATTATGTCCTCCCCAAAGGGAAAAAAGTTTTGAAATTAAGAAACCTATTGGATCAAATTAGTATGAGCCCTTTGACTATTCTTCATTTCACACACTATAGTTTTTCTCCATTCTTTATGTATACCTAGCTAACATCAGTGAACTGCTATTCTTTTGTGAAATTTCATAGAAGTATTTTCTTGTACTAAAATCTATTCTTTTGTCTAAGAGATGGAAGGTCTTTCTAGGCTGCATTACTCAAAAGATCATCTGAAAACTTCTGTAAGGAATGAAGCTACTTTGAGTATCTTCTTCAAATTAACAGCACAGGTGTTGAGAACAGAACGGTTAGTACAATTTAACTACTGGCTCCATCTTGGTTCCACCTGTCGCTAGTGGTGTGCTAGAGTCAGTATCATTCTGGCTAGAAAGCAGTGCCACAGGAAATACATTTGAGCAGGAAGACTTGCATTTACTTGCAATACAAGTTGAGGATGAGTTCCTACCCACACTAAAACACAGGAACCATTTTGTTCTACCTATAAGAATATTTGACATCTTCCATATGAGGAGCTCAGAGCTCTTATGTCATCACTGTATGGCACTACTGGGACTGGTTCTAGAAGGACACTCATATTTTTTGCTGGTGTAAACTGAATCCTGCCTTTTTTTCTACTGGATGACTTGGATTATTTAGTGAACTAGAAACATAAGAACTTACTGGTAACTGGTTGAAGTCAATTGACTAAGGTAGTATAACCATCCATGAGCTATTTTTCTTGGTCCTTGAACTATTTTCCTATTATTTACAGAAGACCAGAAATTAAGTTGTTTGAACTTAGAGTATGGCAGAAGGGATAAGGAGGACACTGCTGAGCCAAGTTACTCCTCTGGGGAAATGATATATAGGTTGATATGACCACCAAATACATTTTTCTTTCTATTTCATATATGATAATCATTGGGGTCTATCCAAACTACCTGATAAAATCAACTTTAGTAATTTGGCTTATATCAAAAGTTTCAACCCATAGTCACTTGATTGCTTCTAGGTATGTGCAGAGGGTAAAATAATAACAGTGTAGGATGTACACAGTAGAGCTAAGATCTTTGCTTCATATTGAGTGGGAAGTAAAATGTGGGAGGACAAAAGTAGACTTTGAACAAGAATACCCATGGGGAAACCTCCATTGACTCTAACCAGGCTTCTCTAAAATTTCTATCACCTCGGGAGGACAAAAGTAAAGACTTTGAACAAGAATACCCATGGGGAAACCTCCATTGACTCTAACCAGGCTCTTCTAAAGTTTCTACCACCTCCAGTTGTGTACTCATTGATAAATCTATCAATAGGTTGATCTATTGACAAAGTTAGAAGCCCGATGATCCAATCAGCTCCCAAAGACTCCATCTCTCAACTCTGCTTCTTTGGGAAACAGGAATTAAATACATAAGTTTTTAAGAATATGTGAGGTCTACAGAAATTTATTCTTTTTTCCCTCCTCTAGTTCTATGTAAAGTTCATGGTAGGATAGAACAAACACTTTCTGTCCCAAATCTCAGATAATTTTGACACCTTTTTTTTTCAATAGAGGTCCTAGAGTATTTGCCCTTTGCCATATATCCTTCCGGAATCAAATATTAAAGGCCTAAGGTTTTCTCCTCCATATGTCAGAATGTAACTATTTGGAGATGGGCATTTAAAGTAAAAAACATAAAATGGAGTAATTAGGGTGTGCTTTCCACAGTATTGTCTGTCTTCTGAAAAATCAAGAGATAAGTACAGATGAAGGAGGTAGGGAGGTTAAGTAACAAAAATAATAGGAAAGTCATAAGGAACCAAACTAATAGCAGCCTAAAAATACCTGTAAAATGTAAGTCTGTGAATAAACATACAGATCTGGAGTAAATAAAATTTTCTGGGCCAGCAATTCTTTCTTTAAGAGTCATAGACCATCCAACAAAACCTCAACACCATGCATGAGAAGCCCTCATTTGAGCTTCCCAAGAAACAACTCTTGGTCACCATTGTCCAAGAGATTCCCAAAACACACAGGCTATTGCTGTTGCTGTTGCCCTTGGTTAGCCCTAAGGTGATGGTCCTTATTGATAAAGACACTATGCACTTCAGAAATATGACCTAGAGATAGACCACTGAGCTGGAATTTACCTGCATGTACTCATCCTGAGAACTGGTATTAATGGTACCACAGAAAGCACCATGCAATCTTACAAAAGAGGGAGACAACCAGTGGTTCTACTCAGCTATGAAGTCTATGAACCACAACAATCAACAGGACAGGTCAACCTTGAGTGCTGTAGTGATACACATATTTTGACAGTAACTAACAGCTCTAACTAGACTTATGACCACAAGGTCAACCAGAGGGAAATCTTGCTGGATGCTGGAAACTTAACTCATTCCCAGGACTAATGAACTCATGGATTTGGTGGATAATCTAAAACTGCTGCTTTACTAAACTAGTGTAATCTCTAACTATATTCTAAATATATGTCCTCATTCCCATATTAAGTATAGTCCATAATTGCATCAAGGACAGTTCTCTTTGCAGCATAGAGAGATCATAACAGTAAGCCATAACCAATCAAAATGCAGAGTAATGGATCCTCCTCTCTCAAAGATTACATCTACAAAACAACCTGCACCAAAGGCTCAGGATATATTGTGGAAGAGGGGATGAAAATACTTTAAGAACAAATAGGGTATTTTGCTGTGAGATTGTGGTTTTAAGTAACATCAGAAGCTATACCCATAAAGTCGCACAAATATAATTGCCTGAACACAAACTGAATAAAAATAATAGACATTCTAATGTAGACTTGGAGGGACCAAGGAGGGCTTGGCCCCACACAATAGATTACAAGTAACCAAGTAATACTAAGAACAGGAGGAGAAATAGCTTCCCTGAAAAGATCATATCCATTTGTTATTCAATACCAAATTGTCAACCTTGAAAACACATGTACAAGTAACATATAAGTAAATACTGAGCGTGTGTGTGTGTGTGTGTGTGTGTGTGTGTGTGTGTGTGTGTGTGTACTACACTCTTGATGGTTAGAGCTCCAGAACAAGGTAAGAGCCATCATCTAGCCCCAAGTTTCTTTTTTGGAGGTGGGGGGCTCATTTTGCCTAATCCAAACAATCTGATTGGCCAAGTTAAACTATATCCTCAACCATGAATATATTGACTGAAATTAGCAAAGTCCATTAGCAAAAAAGAACTTCTTCTGTCATAGAGTTGTGATGACTCTGCTCATTGGTATGGTGGCAAGTCCTCAATTTAATAATACATTTCATGATGATGACATGTGTACATGGTCTCTTGGGAAGCTATTTTTTATCTTTTTCTAGGCACCACAGTGTCTTCATTTTCCATCCACAACTGACCTAGACCTGTCCATCAAACCAGAGTGTTATCTGCTTTATTTAGAAGTGCTGTCTCTTGTAGTAGACCATCATTCTGCTGAGCAAAGTGTATCTAGATGCTACCCTATGCCCTTCAGATTGATGTCTCCATTGTCTCCTCTCCATCTGTGGGCTCCTCAATGTTTTTTACAGGCAAGTACAGGAAATTCTATGGAAAAAAAACATGGTAGAAATGGATCAGATGAGTCACGTTCTCTTCCCTCTTGCTCTCCCCAAATGCATGTTTT
The DNA here is from genome assembly GCA_030556225.1 of Cricetiscus sungorus. Taxonomy (NCBI): domain Eukaryota; kingdom Metazoa; phylum Chordata; class Mammalia; order Rodentia; family Cricetidae; genus Cricetiscus; species Cricetiscus sungorus. Next base: position 24,575,056 of record JANBXA010000132.1, on the reverse strand, counting down.
CATATCCAAATTCATATTTACATATACTTCTATGATATATGTACACTTTTAAAATTACTCAGACTGTGGATACTTTGAGGAGCAGGATGCTAACTTAGCACATGAACCACATTGGGTTCAAGATTATTCTATGGAAAATATGCATAGAATTTTAATATTGACTGTATAATGCCTTGGATAAATTTTGAGTTGACTTATCTCCATAAACATCTTGGAAGTAGGAGAAGTAGGATTGTATCAGAATGGCTTTGTCCTTGGTACTTCAAGTACCAAGGTACCTAATGATATACCCTGAGAAAAGAAATGGAATAATGATTTGTGTCACTTGTGTAGAACACCATTTGCAAGTAGGAAACTTGACATCAAGACAAAAGGGTCTCAGTTATGGTTCATTCAGGAAATTTCTATTTGTTTAAATAAAAATAATACATCAATGGTAAATTTAAGGGTAATGATGAAACACTTAATATTAAGTGAAAAAGGAACCAAGGTGGTGTGGATGATATTTCAAAGATTCCAAAGTCCACATAGGAGGGACTTTTACCGAGAATACAAAACTAAGACGCTTTAGCTCCAGTTAGGTATACAGGGGCTGTAATAATAGTGAATATTTTAAGGATTTTGAGCATTTCTAGAGTTGTCTCTGCCTTGATTACATAATGGGGAAAGCTTTTATTTTAACTCTGACCAAGGAAACCCTAGCCTGAAACTGTTTCCATTTGATAAAATGTTTACTCTCACAGAAAAGAGGCAGGGCCATGCACAGCTGATGAGCCAGCTCTGAAGTGGTTATACATGAGCAGAGGGAATGATCCAAGGAATTGACATGGAAAAGCTGCCAAAATTATCATGATATCAGGGTCATAGATCAAATCCATGACCTTGAATATCTTGGGAAATTCATGTTTATAAAGCACATGGCACAATTCTAAAACTTCTAAAGACATTCTCCAAACAGCCACTTAGTGCAAACTGCTGAATTGTATATCACAGTGAATAAAATGTTAATGTTTCAAAGACTTTGAAAGCAAACAAGCTTTTATATGTAGATTTCAGTTATAGAGAAAGCCTTGTCCTAAATCAACTGTGCATACCTTTTCCTTAAGCAACTGCTGCACAAATACCAGGCAGCTGAAAGCTGAAGACAAACAGTGGGAACAAAACCCAGTTCTCGGATCTAAGAGCTGTGATTCATGCTCAGGGGGTCCAGCCACTTCTCACTGCCACAAGATGTTTACTGCCAGTGAAAGACAGAGGGACTGATCATCTGTTGTGAGCTCACTTGAAAGTCTCACACCCAATAAACTATGTTGCATTTAGGAAGCCTGGTTGGCAACAGCTGAGACTGGCTTATCAGTACGATTGCTCTGGAAGTTCAAAGGCAATCCCACATGGTCACAAGTATTATTGCTTGACAAATAAAACCCCACTTTACAGAACAATAATGATGAGATACATAATATATGTGCAATTAGTGTCTATGAAGGAACTGGGATCAGGCAGCCTTGTCTAAGTACCTTCACTGTTTTAACTAAGACATCCAGAATATTGCCATCTTTCAGTTACCTCATTCTTTTTCACTTAAGTATTATACAACCTACTTTTTATATATAAAACAGGAGATATAAAAATGAATACAAAGTTCAGTGTGTGATAAAGATAGTGGCCAGGGACCAGAAGGTAAAGCTATACCTAGAATTTGAGACACTTTTTAAGGGACACTAAATTTTATTGTTGACTAAAGATAAAGAATCAGTATGGCTAAACTTCCAGAATACAGAATAAATACATATTTTCACCCTTGATTTATAGCTGAAGGTATATATTTTTATCTGCATGTAAATATATTGTTAATTAGGATCCCCCCAAAGATTTTGCCAATGTATAAACTATGCCATATATTTACATAAAAGTACTGCAGAGATGAAACTCATGCTTGGAATTGTGAAACTATTAACAGACCTGTGCAACCCTGTCTGTCCATTTCTACGTTTTCATATCACTTAGAATCTCACTTTTTTTGGCATAGAATCAACATGACTGTAAGTTCCCAGCAGAAAAAGTTATGTGACTTATAATGATGTGCTAGGAAATCCTCACAGTGAAAATTAAGCATCAGGTGTTCAAAAAATGTTTTTGACAGTGTTGGAATTTCAAGTGAACCTACTGATGTCATATTACCAGTATAACATATAATTAAGATGAAAATGATTTTGTAAAAAGAATCAATGATCCTTGAAAGGTAAATTGGCTAAACAATAAGAAACGTAAGAGTAAATGCCCTAATCTGGGTCTCTGTATGCACCAGTGAGTCACCAGTACCTAGACTCACCAATATATGTGGGACCTTTAAAGATTTGGATTTGGTTTGGTTTGTTAGTTGTGAATTAGCACTTAGTCTCTCTATAACAAAATTCTGGGTCCCAAATGTCAGATAGTTTGCCTGTTTCCCATAAATAATCTCTCTGGCTCAAGATGACAGTGAAACTTCACTTATGAACATTTGTCCATCTGGGTTAAGAAATAAGGGAGGGGAAGCAAATTAGGAAAGGGGTTGGGTTCAGAAGGACCTACTATGTTTTACCATCCTTGTGGAATGCCTTCTGTACAAACAAAGCATCCTATAAAATAGACACTACCATTTATTTCTAAAGATAAGAAAACTGGATACTAAAAGACTAAAGCAGACTCCTGAAGTGCAAAGAAAAAGGATCCAAAGTGTTGTTCAAGTCAGAAATATTAATCACAAATTAAATTTTCCTTGAAATTTTTGACATGTTATTTTTAAAATTTCACAAGTCAAATACTTACTTAGTAATTGTAAATTTGTGCTTTTATACCCATTTCTATTGGACAATAAAACTGAATCTCTCTTTGAAAAAATGTAATGTACAAATCCCAAAAATTTGTTTACCAAAACCTCTTATAAATGATCTCAGCTCTGTTTTTCATATTGCTTTGTTTTGTTGTTGTTTTGAGCTGGGGGAATAGGGACACTGTCCTCTGAGGAGAAAAAAAAAATGTAATATTCTGTTTCAACACTCAGAGTCTTCTCTACTATCCAGGAACAAACTGCTAATTGTTGCCTGTGAGGATGACTTTCTAATACATGCATTACTTCTCCAAAGTTATTGATTGCTAAATTTGCCATCTTTAGCCAAAAATACAGCTCAACCTAAAAAATGGTTACAAATTCAGTCTTCTACATTTTCAGCCCCATATGGTGAGCAACAGGTTAATTCCAGTTATCCCGTCTGCAGAGCTGAATCACTGAAGGAGTTTCAAATGCCACATAGCATTCCAATATTCGATCTGTATTTGAAGCATATCAGTTTCTGCATGTGAATGGCTAGCACATCATGCATCACAATGTCATCCTGACTCTGAGGAACAACGGCTTCTAATTTAAAGAATAAAACACCCTCCAGCTGAAGAAAATTCTCACATTACAATATGTTTAAAAGAATCTATTCCAGTTGTGGTTGGTTGTCTATGAGAAATCTTTTTCATACGGGAAAGGGGGGTTGAACATTCCCATGTGAAAGTCTTGCAAGAGAAAAAAAAATAATGCATTGCATTTTATACAAACTAGGTGAATTCAAAATGATGGATCATTTCAAAAATATTCATTATACTATTTACTTACATAAATGCGGTTGTATAAAAGTAAAAAAAAAAAAAAAAAGGAATGCATTCACAATTGGTTTAAGTAATTTTCTCTTGGCAAACCACCATATAAAACAGGGGCGTCATGGCGCCATAGAACTCTGAATTGTGGTGGAGCATCATCGGTACACATGGCATTAATCTCTGTCTCGTTGCAGGAGACACCCTTGCTTGCATTAGCAGGCTGCCTCTTAAATATAAGATGGTGTAATGTAACTCAGGTTTAAATAACACAATAAATAAGACCTAGCTTGCTTTAGTCTGTCTTTCTCACCCTTCTAATCCAACCCCTTTATGCTAATGTGCTTCTTAGTTTATAAATTTTAAAGTAAATAACAATACATGGTTGGGTGGGAGTTTTACAAAGAGAAGATAAAGGAAGAAACATTCTGAGGACAGACATAAAAATTTTAGTTAATAAATTAAACAATTGAAAATCATTCATTTACAAAATTACCCTGGGCATATGGACATAGAATAATGCCATAATCCACATTCTTTTAGCAATCTGACAGTCCCAAATCTACTGTTTTATATCATTTCATGCTACACATGACAAGGAGAATATTTAGCTGCCTTTAGTGTCTTCTAATTAAATACTCAAAGCATTCTTAAATTCTTCTTTTTCCAAATATAGATATTTTTTGAAATAACAGACTTTTTCAAAGGCATTTTTCTATTGAACTGAAAAGATTTCAGGAACTGTCCCCACTGAACATAATGACTATTTAAGGAAATAAGCTATTTATGTGGAAATATTAAGAGGGGTGATTTTGATAACCCACACTCAAGGCCAAAATAAGGATCATAGGGACTTTTACTGAAGAAGTTAATGGAGGCCAGGCCATTGGCAAATGACCTTGAAATCCCTCGATGTAGCCTCAAATTGGCTTCTGCACAAGCTTATTATTAATGCAGACAGCTAGTTTATACCATGAAAAGCACATGGTATCTCTCTCTGAAACCAGAGCTGTCACTCAGACACCCCTAGAAATAAACAAAAGCACCAGTGAGGCAGTGTTTTTGTACTTTTTGCTTTAATAAATATCACAGGCTTGGTAATTAGTATTTCATATTATCTATGAAAACAAGGATTCATCTCCTTAATGTATGCTTTATGTATATAAAGATATGCCTAATAATTATCATACTATCAGTATATATTATTAAAATGGAATATATCATCTTGTAACAGATGATTCAGATTTTAAATTCTATTTTTCTCTCTGATTAGTAGTGCTTTGAGAAACATCTCAAAAATCTTTGGCTTTTAGGTGATTCAACATGATAAACCATCTTCTCTGATACTGATGTTTTTTAAAATTGTTACACTTTAGATCTAACATTTTATATATATATATATATATATATATATATATATATATATTATACTCTAGCCAGTCACATATATAATTTTTGTTCTTTTTGCACATACATAATCATTAGGGACTAGGGTTCATGGTGGAAAATTTAAATACCATGTATTTTTAAACAAAGGTTAAGAAAAAAGTCATGAAGTTAAAAGTTTCTTTTTGCTTTTTGTTTTTGTTGTTGTTGTTTGAAAATGCATGTTTCAAAATGAAAAAAAAAAGAAAAAGAATCTCTTAATGGTAAAGCATTAACATACTTTTTCATATGAATAAAATCTGTAATCAGTTAGATAAGAGCAATGTGCCTTTTTTGGCATTTAATCAAACAATGAAATCATACACATATTTCCTAACACAAAAGACAAATGATGCAATAATCTGAAGGAGTTTCTCTATCTCCTTGGAACTTTGCATACTTGACTTGTTTTCCATATTTTGTGACTTTAAATGGTGGGAAAATTATATTAAAATGCTTGTAGCAGTTCCTCTAAACTAGCATCCTTTTTGTTTTATTGTATTTAATATAAAAGCAGCAATTATTTGATTTCAAAGTTATGAAAATATGTACCTTATGAGAAAACAAGCAATTTAAGCTTTAATTGGTGTCATTTTTCACAGAACTGGCAAGATTCTCGCATCCCTGGCACGTTGTTTTTCTATAAAACTGCAGAGCTGCCTTCAATGAATGTTTTACGAACGCAAAAGTTGTTATATGAAGGTATATGCATAGATGCCTGGAATCTAAGATTTCTGGTGGGAGTTATTTACCAATGATGTATTTCATTTGTTACTGTGCATGTAACAACTCCTATTATTCTAAATGTTTCTCTCTTCTCAATAAGATGGCTCTCGGCTCCAGCCTGGGAAATGTGAGGGTTTGTGTCTATAGTAGGATGAGAGGGTGTGCTCAGATGGAGTAAAAATGGACACTTGTGAAAAGTACAAAGATATTATAATCCTTACTAGAAGGAAGTTATGTAGAGTAAGACACTGAGAGGCACATTCTGGTTTTCATTAGAAGGCAGGCAATACAGAACACACAATGGGAAGCTGGCCTTTCAGAAATTCTTATATGAGCCAAACAGCTCTATATTTTGTAAGATGTTAACTTATGAGGGGTACCTTCATTTGTTCTGCTTTGATTGTGTACCAAAAAGAGGTTTTCTTTGAAGGACGGAAGTTTTGTGTGCTTCTTAAGAAATGTTAACATTCTAATCTCTGAGGAGTTTTAGTGGTTGCCACACCTGGGGGGTGGGGTGGGGTCTGTTGTTACTTCTCATTAAAATGTGATTGTTACTGCCAAGGCTTCTTACTCACAGTTGAGAAGGGCTGCATTCTAAAGACACTTAGAGGTGATTCTTATCATCAGTAAGATTTAGTGGACTTTACACAGAATGTTCTTATAGGGTGGCAAATGGGGGTTATGATATGCAATGATTTATAATAAATAATGTAGTATGTGTGCAATATTACATCTTTGCCCCTTTCAATGACAATTTTTGTTAGTATCAGTGACTGATAGACACTATGTATGACTATAGCCTTGAGAGCTCACTTCCCTAAAGTCTCATAAAACGGAGACCATTTTTCTTTCCTCTTTAAAGAAGGGAGTGTTTTAAAATGAGTCATTTACTATGGACATGCAAGTAATGAGCATGTAGGATATAAAATCCAAGTCTTCGTGACTCAGTCACTTTCACCACATTTCTCTACTAGGAAATTAAAAAATAATAATAACCAGGAATGTGTTTGAAAGCATGTTTGCATTGGCTATCCAAATTGATACTAACACATTGGAATTATTACTGAGTTATTGATAGCCCCATCACTTATTATCATTATTGGTTTGATCCAATTTTATCCCAAATGAACCACAGAAACTATTCCAAATAATCTGCCCACTGCTGTCATTTTCCATGGATGTCAATATTAAAGATTTTTAAAAGAAACTCAGTGAGAACAGAGGCATCTATTGGTTTATATATAGTCACAATCTTTCCACTCACTAATTCACGGGTATGTTTACAAAATAAAATAAAATAAAGCTCTCCAAAGCATGAGTACAAATGCTAAAGGAAAGTTAAAGGAATTTTTTTTCTGAGAAACCATAGTTTTGCTGTGCATTTCTCAGAGATATCTTTGGTCCCCAAATGTGTGCCAGATTTTTCCAGTTTGGGTTGTGTCTCTCCTTTGTTTCCCTCTTTTCTAACTTTTTAAAATTATTTCAATTATGTGTATATGTATATGTGAGTATGGGCTTTGCACAAGTGTAATGTCCAGAGAGACCAGAAAAGGGCATCAAATCACCTAAAGTTGGAGTTATGGGTGATTCTGTGCCGTGCAATGTGAGGACCAAAGTCTGGTCCTCAATGAGAGTAAATTGTGCTGTTAATGGCTGAGCATTCTCTCCAGACCTCTTTGTCTGCTACTAGCACCTCAGGATCCCTGGCTTCCCAGCACAGGCCTGGGAGCCTGTGCATGGCAAGACATCTGCCAGTGTCCTCTCCATCCACAGATACAGGAACACATTTCACATTTCTTCTCACTCTCAGGTCACAGAGTATACCTTGATTGTTTTTATCTATAAAGTGCAGGTACCCAATATTTTAGACTTCCAAAAGATGCACAATTTCCTTGGCAACTCTGCTTTTACAATGCGGAAAAAAAAAGTAACAGATGTGTTATAAAAATGGGTGTGGTGAACTTCAATATGGCTAAATTTAGTATACTGGAACTATATTTCAAATAATTCTGTTTGTCACACAATACTTTGTTTTATATTTTTAATCATTTTAAAATATAAAAAACATTCTTGTGGTTCGCAGACCATTCAAAAGTTAGCAGGTCAAGCTTGGGCAATAGGCCAAGTTTGTTGACCTCTCCTTTACGCAATCAATAAATATTTGATGATTGGTTGACTAGCAAGATAATTGTGAGAAATTGGTCCCTGTTTAAATTGAACACATGATGAGCCTACGCATATAATGAATGAAAGCTTGTGTCATGACATTCTATCTCCAATTTAGAAATAATTATAAAGGACAGCAAAGTACATCAGAGGTAGTAATTAGTAGGCAAAGCTAAAATGACGCAGGACTACATAATTATTATCAAACTAAAGATCTGTGGAAATCCAAAGTACACAGACTCACAAACATAAAAGTACAGTATTTCATCCTCACAAACAGACAAACTTCAGAGGCCTTTTAGCTGATTCTATGACACCTTGCACTCCATCCTGTTTGATCTGTCTCTGAGGACCAGAAAGTACCAAGTCCAATATCTGAACCTCTTTGCTCCCTGGTCATACTCATATTCATTAATTATTTAAACACAATGGCTCCTGCACTTTCAAAACTGTCAGTGTGACTCTGAACAAAATCCAGTGACTTTCTCATGTAAATGGATTGCTGTGCTCTGGTAGTTTTCATGTTATCATGCTAAGAATTAAAGGCCATTTTTAAGTGGTGATGAAGAAGCAACTTGTACTACAAAGCCTCTATCCAGGTAGATCAGTTGGTGTAAGATGAGGCTGAGGAACAAAGGAACAGGGAAGTAACAGAAATGCATAACCTTGGCCCATTCCTTGGCTTTAAATCTCAAACTTCAGAAAAAATAATTCATCATTCTGCTCCACTAAGCCATTTTAACAAGTTAAGCAATAAGATTGTTAAGACCTTATTCTTACTTCTCAGTCAAATTTCTTAGAATGGCTAGTTTTGCCTGAGAAACACAAGGCCATAATTTCCTCCCACTTCCTCTACCAGATGCTTGAACTTCCAGGAGGTAAGTCCCTGGCCATTTCCCTATCTCCAGAGTAGGCCACCACAAATGCCAATCACACCAATCATCGCTCTAAACCAAATGAAACAGAAGGCTCAATAACTACTTTTTAGGAAAATAAGATTTTGGGTTTTTGTTTGTTTTCTCTATTTCATGAAATTTGTAAACCCACTTCTGTTTATAAATTTCAGCATTTAGTTTTCTTTCTGGTCTGAAAATAGTTAAGACTACATATGAATGGTGACTGGTGCTGTGATAGAAAAAATAACATGGCAGTCACTGTTGAGCTTAAATGTGTTTGCCCACCATGTCTGCCTTTCCATAGCCACTTATCCTAGGGAGTGGGATATTCACTGTGTCTGCTTATGTAGCACTGACCACACCCATTGAGGGGTGGAGCCAGGGGCAGAAGTGACCTGTGGAACTAGGTCTCCCAAGGAGGCCTGGAACGTTCTCTTGCTGGTGGGAAGCAGAGAGAGGAGCATCCAGTTCCAATTGCTGCGTTCATCTGTCTGTGTTGTGAGTTGTTTCTCCCTTAATAAACATCTATTCGGCCTATTTGTTTATCCTGACCCTTATTAAACTGCAAAAATGGTGTCAGGAGTGGAATTGAGAACTTTCACTCAAAACATAACAAAAGCTTAAAAAATAGTTTTTAGAAACAAAGGAACAAAAACAAGCAAGACTTCTTGGTAGCAGCATTTTTCTGGGTTGACTCTGTTTTGTGAGAGACAAGTAAATATTTGTGCGGCTCCTTTAAGGGAGGTTCCTGACTCTGCATGGGCAGCAAAACTCCTCACGAATTTTGGAAAGCTCTGCTGGCAACTTTTTGGGTGTGTACGAAAGCTAGCAATGACAATGATGTGGTCCAAGCCGACAGCATGCTTTTGTATGCAGCACAGAACAAGGCGGTGAATACAGCTCTCACTGCTGGCAGTAAAATAGCCTCCACTATCTTGGATAGACTGCAAAAAAAAAAAAAAAAAAAAATGTGGCTTTCATTTCAGGAATGTTGTTATTTAGCAGATAAAAGACTCGTGGCAGAAAAAGATAAAGATTTAAAGTATAGACAGATTCACATTAAGAAAAAGTGCTAAAGGTTTACACTGTGTTTTGAAGTATACATAGGCTTGGGAGAGAAAAAGAAACAGGATACAATGGTTTAAAAAAGAAAAAAGGAAGTAGAATGGCTGGATGTGGTGGTGCATGCCATTAATCCCAGCACTCAGGAGGCAGAGGCAAACAGATCTCTGTGATTTCAAAGTAAACCTGGTATGCAGTGAATTCCAGGACAGATAAACATTACAGAGAAACCCTGTCACAGAATATGTAAAAATAGAAGTAGAAGAAATAGAGTAATAAAAAAGCCACATAAATATGGAAAGTACAGAGAAATGTTGGATACTATATGTGATTCTGTTGTCTTTAAATTGACTACTGAGAAAATAACAACTGATGAAAGAAATGCTGCTGGATTAATTCAATTTATATATTTTAAAAATGCTTTGACTCCAAAATTTAAGCCTAAGGACAAGTTACTGGGGAAAAGGATTTCTATTTTTGTTACCACAGAAAATAAAAAGCTGTGGATTCCTTCCATACTAATGTGGTTTGTTCAAGCCAGACCCCCTGAAACATCACCCCAGGTGATCCAATATTCAAAACAGTTGGGATAAGCCAAGCTTGCAGATTACAGCCAAGATTTCTGCACCTTCTTTGGACCCCCATGATAGCACCCCCTACCAGCAGGAAGTAGTTTGGAAAGAACGACGCCCAAATTCCCAAATATTGTTTATAAATGTTTGTTTTCATTTACATGGGCTTGGTTATAAATGGTTAATGACCACAAGAAATCTTTTTAAAGGTAAAAAGGGAATTATGGTATAGATATGAATGCTTTGTTTTGGAATGGATTTTCATTTATTGATACTATTTAAGGTCAATTTTGTGATATGTATTTTTCTCCTCTTGTTTAGGTATTGTGTTTATATAGCTCATTTGAAAATGTAATGTATAATTTAGTACAGATTAAAGAGTTACCTATGATAGTCAAAACTTGGAGTTAAGTTAGTTAGGATTTTTAGATATGCAGAGATGTATTTGAGATGAATAGGCATTCTTCAAACCTTTCAAAGACCTACATAATATGGCATTTAAAATGGTTTAGAGTTTTTCTTGACAGTGAGGCACAACTGCTCCTGGTAACACCACCTGAGTCAGAAAGGAAGATGGACATCGAAGAAACACATTATGGAGCTTGCTTCTAATATGGTAAGACTAGCCATTTGAGCAAGGTAATTCTCTTGTCTATACTGTTTGACTATATGCCATATAAACTGAACATGCACAGAAAAATGACTGCTGATACAGGATGGACAGTGCTACAGGATTTTTGCTTCATGGAAGAGTCTGCCAGACAATCTACAAAACACAGAGAAAAGTGACTGACAAACTGTCAATATAGATGGACAGTTTAAAGTTTCCTGCTTTGTCGAGGAGTCTGGAGACACACTATTGCCTATGGGCTGAAGATGGAACATTACAGAAGAACTTCAGGTGACTGACCAGGTAGTGAGTTGTCTCTGTCATTTTTAGAGTTTATATATTATCCTTCTGTGGTCTTTGAAGGAGTTGAAGACAGATAGTTCTGGTTATAGTTTTCCTTAGTTAGGATTAAAGATAAGTTACATATAGGACTTTAGACTCACAAAGATAGGATAGATGATAGAATATTTTCTTTAAGTCTTACAAAATGTTAATGGACTAAATTAACTGTGATTCTTGTTTGATAACTGTTGTATGATATATTTTGCTATGTTAAGGTTAAATCCCCTGTTTTTATTTTTAGACAGAAAAGAAGAGATGATTGGAGATGTTATACTGTAAATATGTTTCTCATACTGGTTAATAAATAAAGCACTGTGGCCAATAGGAAAGCAAGATAGGCGGGGCTAGGAGACTAGGAGGAGGAAAGAGGAAGTAGTTAGGAGGAGCCAGCATGTAGAGCATGGAGAAATCAAGATGCCGGGCCCTCCGCACTCAGATAGGAGCACCACGTGGAAATAATTAGATAAGTAGAAATGGGCTAATAATTAAGACAGAGCTAGCCTATAAGGAATTAGTAACTGGCCAACAGCCTTATATCAAATACAGAGTCTCTGTGTGTTATTGGGGTGCGCGTGGTGGTGGGACCAGGCGGCTGGCGGGGAGGACCTGCTGCCATCTGGTCTGGGGAGGACCAGATGGCAGCAGGAGAAAAACCTGCTCATAACAGTACTCAAAATGCACTGAGCAGACAAATGACAAAGTGCTCAAAAGACAAGTGGTAAATGATCACAGATGCTTAAGTATAACAGAAAGGTTCCTGTTATAACCAAGAAGAAAAGCAGTAGATGCCACTATCCCAGACCATAATCTTCTTTTCTCAAGCTCCAGATGTTCACTTTGGCTCTTTACACATTTTTGACCTTTTCTCTGTCAGTCTCAGATCCAACCTTCTTCATCATAAGAGTCAGGATCACTTCACAGATTTTCTTTCCCTTATCTCTGTCTTCAGGTGTTTCTTGTACCTCCACTGGAGCTAAATAAAATTTATGACTTTATGCAATGTGACAGTCATAGGATATTACTAATTGTCCTGTTATTTCCTTTGGAATGACTCATGTCAAAAGTACAGGGAAGTTAACGATATTAAGAAGTGTTACTGGGTGAGTCATTAGGCTTTTAGTGGTTGTGCTAGTACTTGGTCATCAGAAGAACAAAATCAATAGGACATAAGTATAAAAAGGCTTTACATGATAGGGGTTGGGTAGTTCAACAATAATCATCTGTAATTAGAGGTAGAGAACATAGCATTTACCCAGTGTCTCAACAGTCCCAACCAATAGACTAAAGTCCTGGATGCTTCCTGAATAATCACAGGTGGCAAGTCCACATTGAAGAGCAGGGATGTGTGCACATGAGTGTGTGTGTGCGCCCAAGGAGGAAAGAGGCATCCAATAACATGGAGCTGACGTTACAGGAAGTTATGAACTGCTCTTAGGTTCTGAGAATCAAAGTTGTGGCCTCTGAAAGAGCAGTGTGTACTTTTAAACACTGAGCCATCTCTCCAGACCTTACATATCAAATTGGCACTGTAAAATAATTTGAAGAGAAATGAACAAGGTGAAAAGGGCTGTGCTGTAACGTTCAAGGGTAGTAAAGATCTGGGTTGGCTTCTGTTCAGTTTCGGTTTTCTAGTTGCCCCTTTTCAGTGATTATCACCACGAATCTACAGTTAGGAACAAGGAAATGCTGTAAAGTTAAACTCTAAGATGCCTCAGAAGAGTGCCAGTGGTAGAAACAATGAAATATGATCATATTATACACCCATAAATACATGGATTATCACATGATAAACATTGTCAAATATGTGTGTGTTCACATATGTATGTGGAGTGGAGGCAGGGCAGGGAGTATATTCTGCTAATTTCTGCAACTAGATGGCAAATAAATTCCCCTACAATATGAATAAACTGCATGGGACTTCTAGGAATATGCCTTTCTGTATTGAATACACACACATAAACATAGAAATTGGAATGTTCACATGTACACATGCATGTATTTTAAATAACATTTCAATGCAGTTTGAAAATACATATGCATGTACATACTCACACACATGCTGAAATGCCACCCTTCAACATAATTCATGATGTGTATTGAAATGTATCAAAGCAGAAACACATTCCAAAAAGAAATACTCACTGGTGCAATTAAATCATAAAAAAGTTTAATTCCTTCACTTAGTAGTTAAGTGTTTATTTTGACATTTTGGTCCACAGATGCTTTGTTGAGAATGAACCTGCAATGAATTAAACTTGGTTATAAATTTAAGCTCATGAGTTAACATGTTTCTTCAGGGAGCACACTTACACTTTGATGCATTTATGTGAACAATCTTCTTGAAAATGCCCATTTTTACTGCTTTGAACTTGAAACCTGAATTTATTTGTGATAGTTTTATTTAATAAATGGATTGAAATATTTATGAACTTAAAAGATCACAAGCCATCTTATGTGACAGCTTTATTGAGATACAATATTCTGGTATATTCTTCCCCTTCCAAGTGTTCCAGTCCATGACTTAAAATATTCTAGAATAATAGTTAAATTTATTTTTAATATATGTATTTCTATAAGTGCTGGCAGGTTTCCTTGTGCCTTACTATACATACTTAGATTCTATTAATTCTAATCTGTCTTTGCTATCTCCCTGTCCCACCCAATAATAAACATAGCATTATGTAAGCTCTAATCTATTTTTAATATATATTTTGGATATATTCTGAAAATTTTATATAAATGTAAAGTATAGCATATGATCTGTCATGAGTGGGCTCTTATATTTAGAATTGCATCACTATTTATTCTTCTACATTGCTGAGTAATACTCCACTATTTGGATTATCATGTTCTGTTTATCCATTTATCAGTCAATGATTCATGCATTAATTTCACATGTGTGGTTATTTGGGAGTGGGGATTCAGGACAGGAAAACTCCATCTACATGTTGTTTAGTTTTTGTTTTTGTTTTGCCCTATGCACTTGGGTAGAGAATAGTGATGGTGGAAACATGACAGGAGTCATTCTTCACCTAACTGGGGGGCAGGAAACAAAATATGTGTTAGGAAGAGTCCCTATACCCATACCCCAATGGCTTACTTCTTGGAGGCATGCTTCAAATTCTAGAATTTCCATCAAATCCCCAAATAATCAATGGAGACCAAGCCATTTAAATTATATTTTTTACTCATGTCATATCATTTAATTAAATATAAGTTCATTATCAGCAGATTATATTATTCACTTGCTACATAATAATTTAATCTTATACTTCAGTATTAATCAATAGATGATGAATGGACAATAATCAAATAGTTTTAAAAAAACTTCTGTATTGGAAAAAGAAGAAACATGTTTAAAAATGTAAATGCATACAAAGATGATAGTTTTAATAACTCTAATGAATTAAATGCCCTCACCATATGGGAAATCATTGCAATGTTTACTGACAGAAAACTATGAAGAGACAGCACCTGTAAAGTATGATATGTGCTTGAAAGTGGCCCTCTTAGCTATTTCCATCAAAAAAATCTAGGATTTAAAATACCAAAATATTATTGCATGTGTGTGTGTGTGTGTGTGTGTGTGTGTGTGTGTGTGTGTGTGTGTGTGTGTGTGTGTGTGTGTTTTAGGGAAGTACAGAACTCTATTTACAACTTGCTATTGAGTCCATGTCAGTTCCTGGAGCACATGTAAGCATATCGGCACATAGGTGTTCAGTTTATAATCTGCATTCTGTACTGCACTCTAGATGCCTTACTTG
Organism: Cricetiscus sungorus; assembly: GCA_030556225.1. Taxonomy (NCBI): domain Eukaryota; kingdom Metazoa; phylum Chordata; class Mammalia; order Rodentia; family Cricetidae; genus Cricetiscus; species Cricetiscus sungorus. The sequence goes on along the minus strand of JANBXA010000132.1, from coordinate 24,559,866 downwards.
TTTTTATAAAACTCACTTGTTCTTTTTTCTGTTACTTTACTTATTTTGTGTCTTTTTCATCATGTATCTGGATCCCATTCATTTTCCCACACCTTTACATCTGCCCTCTGCTCCTATATGCCCCTCTCCCCCCAAAATTTAAGAGAATAAAAGGGGGAATTAAAAATTATTATGGAAGATTCAGTGTCACACAGTGAGTCACTAGGTAAACCCCTTTGTCCTTGTTTCTTTATTTGCAAGTATTCATTGCAAAGAGTCATTGGCCTGGTTGGAAGCCACTGGTTTCTACTACACTATAGTAGATACCCTGTTGATACCCTGTGTTGTGGAGATCCTGAAGCGTTTGATCTGCAAAACTGGAGGACTGGTCCTTTCACAAGCACCAGCAGTTTGTAGATAGGGTGGATGTTCAGGCAGGTCAAGTTATAACCCTGGTTCTAGGACTGGGCTGCTATGGGGTTGGTCCACTCACCAGTTCTCCCTTGTCCTCATCACCAGGGTGAGTTCTCCAGCATTCCCCTGGTTAATTCACCTCTTATAGCAATGATCAAGGAGTGGAGCCAGTTCTGTGTTCACACCCTCAGGGCAGTCTCTCCCACACCCACATCATCAGGGCCAGTTCTATTGTGTTGCTCCTGTGCCTTGTCTGTTGCAGGAGGTAAGGGAGAAGAGGTAAGTAGATGCACCTCTTCCTGGCCTATACCACTACATTTCAGATACGTATGGAGAGAGGGTCCAAGAACATCAACAGAGACCACAGTTGTTTCAAGCCAGGAACCCAGACGTGAGTCCCAGTGGCAGACCAGACCCAGACATCACCTTGGCCCTCAGAAGCAATCAAGTCACTCACCATAGCCCACTCCCTTCCTGTCTGATCTCTTCTGATATGCCTCTGTCCACAGAACATGAACCATTCTCTTTCTCACTCCCTTACCACACCACACCATACTTCTAAAATCGTTCCCATCTGGCTGATGCTGCAAGGTACCAGGTGGGCCAGAGCTTTCTGCTTGGACTGCCAGGGCAGACAGCCCCAGACCTGTGTGCAGACCTCCTTGTCCCACTCAGTTTTCCATGAAGCTGGTCTGAGCCATGCTTCCTCATCACAAAGGGATCATTATATTTCCACATGCACTGGGAAGGCTCTGGGTTAGTGCATTTAGCTGAGTCCTATCTGCCCTGTGTTACTGAAGTTTTCTTGTCCCACAGGTCCCATGGGTGCCTTCAGCCCCAAATGAGCATATAGAGACTTAAATTAATTACTAAACTATTGACGATGACTAGGGCTTCTTATTGGCTAGCTCCATCTTAATTATTAACCCATTTCTATTAATTTAAGTATTTCCAAGTGGTCTTATCTTACTGGAGAATGTTCAGACCTGTTACTCCTTTGGCTCCCTACGTGGAGACTCTTTTGGTGGCTTTCTCTGCCTATCTTTCCCAGAATTCTTCTCAACTCCTAGCCCCACCTATACTTTCTTCCTGGCCAATCATCAACCAGTAAGAGAAACATATATTCAGAAGTACATCCCCAATCAACCCTGTCCACATGGTACGGGTAGGGGCATTGCTGGAGTCTGGGGACTGGCCAGGGTTAGAATCCCTGAACCACAGGTGGCTGAGTTCCTCCCACCTTACCCAAATGGCATTGGTTAAAGACAAACTCACTTGCATTTATAGATACTAAATTTAGAAATATTTTAATGCTGGTCTTAATTAAAATTTAATAAAACCTTTTTAAAGTTACTATGCTCAAATTTTCAAATAAACAACAGAATGTAGACAATAGACAAATTTAACCAACTGTGAGATAAGCATGTTAAAATTCATAGCCCAGAAATTTTTACCTTAAACTTAAATATACATAGGATAAGCATTCTGACATGACCATTAACAACTTATCAATTAACAGCAACTAAAGAAACACTTTTAATAAGTGTCATCTGAAATCTAAAAGTAAATTAAGATTATCTCTTGTAAATTCAGGAACCTATCATATACCTACATAAGTGTACCCAGCATATGCAGCAGCATATTCTTGTTGTGGATTATTTATTTGACTATGCAATAATGTGTTGCATTTGTTTAATTATGTAAATATATGTTGCTGTTTTTCCTTCACTGCCTAAGGCACCTGATTGGTCTAATAAAAAGCTGAACAGCCAATGGTGAGGGAGGAGGTATAGGCAGAACTTCTAGTAAGTAGAGGAATTTTGGCTTGCAGAAGAAAAAAGGAGACTCCAGGGAGTTGCCAGGGGTTAGACAGACAGGCAGTGAGGAAGCAGAACAGTAGGATATTAAGGAAGAACAGAAAGGAAAAAAGAACCCCAAGGCAAAATGTAAATGAATAGAAACAGTCTACATTCAGTTGAAAGAGCTAGTGGGACAGGCCTAAGTTGGGCTGAACATTTATAATCATTAATAAGATTGTGCTTTTTGTTTGGGAGCTAGTTCATGATCCAAAGAAAATTCCAACTACATATGATGATCAAACTTGAGCTCAAATAAATAAATAAATAAATAAATAAATAAATAAATAATTTTAAAAAGTGGGTAAGGTTCCTTTAAGAGACAGTGCTGTAGAGTACTTGAGCAGCTCACACCAAGTACAAACAGCAAGTTAAGTAAAAGCACCTGGCTTTGGGTAGGTGATCTTACACAACACAAAACTGGGGCAGTGAAGTGGAGCCCAGTAAAACTTTGGAGATTGAGTACTGAAATGAAAAACTAATGGAAATTTTTGAGAACACAGGCTAGGAGAGTTGCATGCACTTCCAAAATATGTTTCCTAGGGAAGGCAGGCACATAGACTCAGGGGAACTGTAGGAAAAAAGCTTGAGAGTGGAAAGATAGGAATTAAGTATAGATAATAGTAGGATCATTTGAATAGAATAAGAAAGCCTAGTATTAATCATTAGCATAATCATTTACAAATGAAACAGAACCAAATTGTGGGAAGACATTGAGTATTACATGAAAAACAAAGGTTTATAAGATAAACTTTGGAAACTTTTGAGAAGAGGCATGATATTGTAGATTGTAGGGAGGCTTTAAGGCAATATTAACTTGGAAAATATTCATAAAATAAATTAAAGTGAGAAGAAGCTTAAAGAAAGGAAGGGTCTGTCACAGCAGAAAGATGCATTGGAAAGGATCAACAAATTTAGGGAGGACTATTTTTAGCTGTAAGAGTGTAGATGATAAGAAATGGTGCAGAGAGGAAGAGTCTACTCCCTCCAGGAACAAGAACTTTGATATGTTATCTAATCCCAGGAAGTCAGCCCTAAATCTTTGTACATAACAGCAACATTAAATTGGACATATGAACAACACTCAGATGGTGGTAGTGGTAGGTGTGTGTGTGTGTGTGTGTGTGTGTGTGTGTGTGTGTGTTTGTGTGTGTGTGATCAATAATAATTAAGAAGAGGTCATGAATTTAAGAGGGAATCCGTGGAATATGTTCGAAGTTGGAAAGGAGACAGGGAATGGCAGAAATTTTGTAAACACAATACTCATGTATGAAATTCTCAAATAGTAAAACATTTAACTTAAATAAAAATAATGTTGCACAACATTTTAGAGAAATGATGAATTATAATAACCAGTTGGATTTGGAGTTAGAAATTCTGTCTGTTACACTTGGCAAGCACTACTTAATCTTTACCCTATAAATTTCCATGTTACAGCTGTTGGTAGCAATGTATGAAGGAAAGGTGTAGGAAGGGTGATTTATTGATAGACCATAAGCCCATCTTTTTAGGAACATTTGACAGGGCAATCAATAATAGTGTATCATGTATTCACCTTTCACCTAATTTTCCTCTATATGCCAATTGCTGATCACACTCTCCCAATCCTATTACTCTCACTCTCAGCTCTGCTCAAGGATGGTATTCTGGAAATCCTCCAGAAATAGATTGAGCTGGGCTGTGGCAGCTAAAGAAAAATAAAGCAATCTGTGATAGTTCCAGTAAGAAGTTAAAGGACTATAGTTTTTGAAGTATTTTGTAGAAAGACATCCTAAGTTAGATAATAAATTAAGAACAATAAATAGTGAAAACCAACAAAACAAATCATCAAATCAGTAACAGCAAAAGTAAAGGTAATGTGAGAGCCTAAAATAGTCCTTAAATTTGTACATGATTCAAATTAGCTTCATAAGGTTAATGTATTTGTTCCAAGAGTATGTACAATTTGTCACATTTCATCCCTTTTTTTTCCTCTACATCTTCTGTATACCCTTCATACCACTCCTTCAATTCATGGCCTCTCTTTCATTAACTTAAACACAACCTGTTCAGTACATTTTATCTATTTTTCACCTTTTTCTTGCTTCTTTCTCTTAACACTTGGTCTAATTCCTTATTTTTCTATTTTTTCTGTCCCTATCCTCCTATTTTATGCTCATGTTATCCTATTTTAGCCTTGGACTGAGCTGTCATTTCAAGTTTGTGTTTACTCCATCTTTTTCACTATACTTTCTTGTTCAAAAAATTCCTTCCCCACATACCTATGACAACTACCTGGTCAGGACTACAGCAGAGTCTCTAAGTGCCTAAGGTACCTAAGGTGTGAAAGGTATTGTCAGGCTCTGCTTGACAGTATGATGTCTTCCATTCTTCATATTCTCTCACATCCATATGCCAAAGGACAACTAATCATTTTTTTTCCTTAGAAAGTATTTCAAGTTTGTGATATTTAATTACATTCTTGGGTAAAGTCTAAAAGATACTCCAAGTACTCATCCATGCCAGAGTTAGACACTCAAGTTGAAACAAAAGAAAAATTGCTCAGAAAAAGAAAAGAAGAAAATACAGAAGACTAAAAGAGGGTTAGGACGACCTTGGTAGACTCAAGGGAAGTGGTACTTGTCAAACCTTTCCTTGGATCATGCAATTTGAGCAGAGTTTAGGGGGCATATTTGTTCTAGTCTCTCCCACTTTTAGAATCAGTTTGCCCAACAATATGATACACATGTTCCCAGTTATCATAATAAACTACATATGTAATGTTAACTACATCATTTCAGAGCTCCATTTGCAGATTCTTCATTTTGTTTGACTCCTATTCCCCACCACAAAGGAGACAGGCTGTTAATCCCGATCTGTTGTGGGAAGCTTATGCTATGGCTGGCAAAATGTGAGGGGAAAAAAAGCTTTGTATTCCAGTTGCCATGTTAGCTGTGGTACACACACATATATATTTCATCTCCAGTGTTGCTCTTCATTAATTCACTTTGGAATTTGTAATGCATCATTTTAGCATGGTCTTAGGGAAGCTAAAAGTAGATTTGCCTAGATATTCAATTCATGCCTTTACAGCAGAGTTTGCAGCTATAGTGAGTGTAGACACATAAATTTATACTCTATAGGGTGGATCTGAAACTTTGGTAAGCCTTGGTAAAGTCATAAGCTAAGAACATCTGACAAAAACAAGCACTATATTTAATATTAATGGACAGTGTAGCCAACACCTTACCATGTTTTCTCGGTTCTTAGAGCACTCAACAATGAAGCCATTGTTACACATTCAATCATGATTCTAAAACCTCAGGGAATATAATGGCCTCTTATTTAAAAACTTCAAATGTCACCATAGACACATAAAGAATACCTTTTGTTTAAAAGTTATAATAAGCAATATGTGAAAGGACTGAGACAGCCTTTAAAAATCTTAAACATAAGCAAAATTAAATTGTAACTTCCCCAAAATAAGAGTTTAAAACATGACCATGAAATACTTTTAAAGTCTAAAAAGAGTTTAAAAATTCTTTGAAGCTTTATGGGATGGCTTTTCCTTTCAGAACATGATTCATTTTCATACAAATGATAAAAATGCCACAAATGTTTGCACAAAAGTTGCTTTTATCAGTCAGCTTTCTGCTTTCAGGATATGTAGTGCCTCACTTCCGATATCTGATGGAGACCGGCAAAAGACTTCTGAAACAGGGCTGTGCGTACTGCTCCTTTGGAAAGGCTATGTGGAGATTGACAAGATTCTCCACTACTGTACTGTGTGCCTCAGATCTATCACTCTCATCTATCACTCTGCATTTCATATCAAATTGATTTTGACACATTACACTTGAATAAAACAGTGGTAGAACATGCATGCTCATTTACACTTTGATATTAATTGTTACACTTTTATGCACTAAATAAATGTACATAATTTGAAAAAAGACAGGAGAATTAGGTCAAATTAACCAAATATGCATTGTAAAAAAGCACTTTCCTATCTTATTCATTGCTATATATCAACATTCATATTGTAAAATAGTTTAAAACTGTATGTAATATTCCACAGGAAAATACTCTTTATAATCATCAATGAAGCAGAGTAAATTTGTATTAAGTTTTAGACAGAAGTTCAGTCAATATGACTTGTCATTATGAATGAAAAATTTTCCTAGGCTAAACAACATCTACTTTGAGAAGTTCAGGAATCTTCTGACATTAGACAACCAGGGGACCCTTAAGGGTAAGAGAGCTTAAGATACTAGTAAATCTATGGGAGCAAGTGAGCACAAGGAAACTCAATCAATCCTCTTTCCTTTCAATGAGTTTCTTTTGAAATAGCTATGTCACCATAGACACTTCATCTTCTTCTCAGCCAAAACCATGTTTCCCAGAAGAGTTTAGTTTTGAAGAAATAGGGAGGAGTTGTTCCATTGGCTTCAAGTTTCCTAATACTGCTAAATTATATCAGAAATCTGTCATATAACTTAAGCAATTAAGTTGCTGCTAGCATACAAGTGATTTTAAATAAAAGTTTGAAAATGTCTTAGGAACATATTACAGTACCTATACCAGAATATTGTTAATACAGCAGTAATTTCTGAGCCAAATAACCATAGAAGAGAAATTCTTGCCATGAAAACTTTTATAAAAGAGTTTGTGTGTGCATGTAGGTACTAAGTACATTAACTTAAGGTGAAAAGCAACACCCCTCTCAGCTGAAAATCAGGAGAAGAGTTTTTGTTCCTTTGTGAAATTTACTCATTCACTCATTGTGAAATATTAGAAATAAAATCTGTGCATCACTCTCCAACTGAACAACATGCTCATCTATCTGTTTATAAAAGCCAGTTTATGATGCCGGTTCTTAACCCTATCAATGAATATAGAACATTAGGCAATTTATCAAAAAAAAAGTAACAGATGCTACCCTTAAATCTTATCCACTTTTTCACAATTGTAGAGGAGTGTTACTTAAATTGGACATAGCTACCAATTGATCCAAATATTTCGGTGCTGTGGAGACGTGCCTTGTGCATTGTAAGAGGTTTAGTCTAACCTTTAACTTCTACACACTAGATGTCAGTAGCACCTTCCCCCTTCTCTAAGTTGTGAAAGGTAAGCTTACTGAGAAACATAAGAGACAATAGCTGTCAACTTACAGTGATTACAAAGACTTGGGATTGAGACATCAGATGAAAGAACTAGATGTGTGGCATCCTGAGGTTTGGTGATGTAGGGACCAGTGCAAAATCTCCACTAATACGAACAATACAAACAGTTAATGTTCTTCTGTCTCAAAATAGAGGTAGTCAATATTAAGTGCATGTCCAGGACTGTGATAATCCTAGGCATTAAGAAATTGCAAAAAGAGGTTGTTCAATATAGCCCATCAGAAAACAGAGAAAAATACAGCAAATTTAGGGGGGAAAATTCAACAAAATAATAAACTTCTAGAACTTCAAACTTTTATAATGAAAATGGGGCTTGGGTGTCTATGTATGTGTTATGAATTTAAACATAATACATATTAGGAATAATGAGAGATATTTGATTTTTATGGTTCAAAAAAAATACTCTAGCTATAAGGGATCTGGTAGTAAAATCCTCCTGGTTGGGAACTCCTGCCAGATAAGTCACATCTATCATAGAGACAAGTGTACACTTTATATATATAAGAATTTAAGTCATAGGAACAAGGTGTATACAGCATGTGCAATGCAAAGCCAAACAGAAAGAAGCAGAGGGGTAAAGAAACTTCTACCCCAAACAGAACAACAGAAAGAACATGTGTGGCAAGAGTCAGAATGCAGAAGGCCAAAGCCCAGAGGCTGTATATAGGTCAGTCTTATTTTGCAAGAAACTTTGGAAACTTGACCCAGAGAAATTAATAAGCAAGCCCAACTCTAAAGTTTGAATGGCAGCCTAAAACAGGGTTGTGAGAATGGGGATGGAGTTCACAGCTTTCTCATCATGATGCTCTGTAGACCTCACATATCCCTGAGGCTATGAAGAGAGGGTTGAGATGAGGGGATACCAGAGGGAGCTGCAAAAGGGCTTGGAAGGAAGTCAATATTATGTTCCCTATTCACTTGTGTTTTCGACATTAAAATCAATCAGCAAACACATACAGAGGCCGACTTCAGTGTGGAACATAGCTCTGTAGCTTACTAGCTTTGTCATTTTGACAAATTAGTTAAATCCTCTGATCCTTGGTTCTCATATATAAAATAAACACACACACACTAAGTGAAACCTTGGTAAAAAAAAAAAAAAAAAAAAAAACAAGCATTCACAGGGGATCACATTCTTGACGATGAGCTGCCAGTCTTCATCCAGCCTCACTTCTCAAACAAAGGTGGGTGGGGCAGACTGGAGTTCCTTTTCCCTGTCTTGGGATCACTTGGAACATTCTTGGGTCATTATGTTGTCACTCATTCATAATGTGTGTCTCAGCATCTAACATTTTGTTTGTCTTAGTGACACAACAGAGGGTCTACAAATTTTCCCTAATTTTGTAAAAGCACAATCTGAGCTTTGAGATTAAGTTTTCTGGATGAATTTAATGATGCAGATGTCTTACAGAGCACTTTGAGATCACTAGCCATACCACCCTGAAGGAGCCCAATCTAGTCTGATCTCAGAAGCTAAGCAGGGATAGGCCTGGTTAATGCTTGGATAGGAGATCACCAGCAACATCTAGTTGTGTGGCGTATGAGGCCTTTGCAATTACAGGGGATAAAGAAAAAAATGTATGTTTTCTTTTACATGAAATTAAATATGGAAGGGAACATTTATTTGAGAATAAAATGTACTATGAATTTCAAATGACAAATTTAGAAGCAGGGTATTGGAAACGGTCCTTCTAAAAAATAACCTAACTTCATCAACTTCACGATTCCTCTGCCTATGGGACAAGGTGAGTATTAAAGATCACATGTAAAAATACCTAATACCTGATGTTAGAAATTTAGCTCTAATACATGTTAGATTACTATTGTCAATGTTATTGTGAATAATATAATTATGTAGCACATGCCAAGCCATGTAACACTGGAGACTTTGAGATTCTTGGGAAACTGAGGAGATGAAGCACAGCCATCCTGTACTGTGGTGTCTTTTCAAGAGAGCTGAGCTCAGCGGCCAAACAGGCATGGTGAATGGATGTCATATATTCAAGTTTCTAGTGAGGAAAACGGCCCCATTCTAGCTACCCTAGATAGCAGAACCAACCTTGAGAAGTCAAGAGCCCAAGTCCAATCATGTTCTAGGAAAAAAAAAAAACACACAGAAAGTACGGTTGTTTTCTAGGGAGAACACCCACAGATATATTCACAAAACAATGTAAACATACAAAATTATACAGGAAGATAGTGTATGGATAGTGTATGCAAAAGCATGCAATCAATTTTTCCCAGAAACTTGTAAAAAGGCTTATAGAAATATATGAGTAAACACCAGACATAAAGAATACTAAGCAAAATGAGATTTGGATGAACAAGTGTAGATGAGGTAGACCTGACCGTAGGCTGACAGAAGAGGAACCAACAGGGGTACTACTTTTGACTAGACCATCCTGTCATCATTTGGCCTGATGTGTATGGAGAGATTAACACATCCATTGAATTTTAAGTTTTATCATAATTTTAGCAAAGTTGTACAATAATTGAGGCTGGGAGAAACTGTTAGGGAAAGAGCCCTAAAAAGAGAGGCTGTAGAATCTATAAACTCCAAAGGCATGCCAATCATGCATACTACACTGGAAACAATGGATCTCCAGGTTCCAGATTTACAAGGACATTATCCCAAAGGACATGGGGGATCTTAATGAAGGTAACAAAAAGAACAGATTTCTAAAAGAATATCAAGCATAGTTATTCTCTTCAGCTTCTTTGACAGTTGCTACTGCCTTAAAGAAAAAATGAAGTTGGGGTAAGATGAAAATGGACGGGAATTAAGTTTTTAAGTATCTCAGGCTAAGAAATTTCTTTTTTGGGAATTCATGGTAACCAGGTTTCTATACATGGGAAACAAGACATTTTGGGGCTTTTCACACTGAATGATGAGGATCCTCTTAAACATACCCCTCACTTTTATGAGAAAAAAAAATAGGCAAAAATAAAAAGACTGGTTTCATTTTCATTTACATGGAATTTGTGAAGGAAATCTTTCATTAATTTTACCCACTATACATGTATTGAGTTCATGTTCATGTTACCCTTAAGGAAGTCTAAATAAATTCCCAGTCGTTACAGAACACTAAACCCCAAAAGGAAATGCCAGTTGTCTAAGTCCTCAGCTGTGTGTGAGGACTGTGTGAGTCCTCAGGGCAGAGAAGAATTCCCCCATATTCTCCATCTCTCTGGCCTAAATGTGGGCACTAACAAAGTGCCATAGCAGTTCTGCAGCACTAGCTTGAATTTTGTGTGACATTTATATCAAAATGGAATTCACTCATCTTCAACCGTATCGCTCAGATCCAAATAAGAGTAATCTGCTTATCAGTAAATCCCCAACAAGTTCATAGTTCATGTTCTGTCATTTCTTCTGTATCAGATAAATTATCAACAACCTGAAAATAAAGGCAACTGCTTGCAGACTGGTCTTCTCACCTCCCCTCTGGTCCTCTCCTAGAGACTTTATATCTCTGTCACCATGCAGCCTTCATGTTTAAAAGACCACAAAATGCTTTCCTTTTTAGTTTGAAATCAGCCAGCCTTTTAGAAACAGACTCCCAGGTTTCACATACCCTCTGCCCCTGCAAACCCTCTGAGTCCAAGTCAGTGTCCACAAGACCCAGACAAAGCCTGTGCTCAAAAATGTCAGGAAAGCATGTGCATGAGTATTATGAACCTAGGTGCTGGGCAGACTCAAAAAAAGCACTGTAAACATGCACAGGTTACAGGAAGACAACTTGAAGTGCCCAGGTTTTGCAAACAAATAATTTGGCAGAAGAATTTAAATAAAAGGGTGAGACTATAAGACATTCAGAGAAGGGAAAGACTGTGAAGAACAAGGGAAGCTTCCAAAGTTGCAGCCTGACCCTGATGACTCACCTCCTAAAGACAGCCCACAAAACACAGAGAACTGCATTTCCCCCTATTTGCATAAGAAAATACATCCCCGTGAAGACAAAACACACATCTCACCATATTTTTAGATGATTACAGCCAATCTCAGGTAGTTAACGTAATTTAGCCTTTATCCTTGTACCTTATACCCCACCTGAGGCATGCTGAGCTCCTTGGAAAGGGGCCACCTATTGTTCCTCACTGCTTAATTATTGTATTAACATAGTGAAGCTGCCTTTGAATTAGCTCATCACCGCGAGTATGCACGTTTTATAGAAAAGCCCTTTGGTGATATGTGATGGAGGTAATTTTTCTTGTCAGCTTACTTCAAACATCCAATAAGTATAAATCCACTGCTATTTTAGTTTTGCCAACATTTTACTTCCATTTCATTGTTTTGTTTTCATAGTATCTTTACCCCCAAGTATAAAGCTTCATTTCCTAGTCGGAATGCAAAGCAGGCTGCCACTTTTCTCAGAATACACAGAGCTGTTTTGCTGCTCCGGCTCCTGGGACTCAGGGCACCTTTGTCCAGAGTAGGCAGAATCTGGCCTGCCTGGGAACACAGCATGAGAGCACACAATGAACTTTGGCCCACTTGGCAGAGCTTTGCACATTGACTAATTGAAAACTGGTGGACATCCATATCCTTGCACATAAGCAAGTGAATAAAAAACTTTTTTTTGAGCATTACACATAAATAACTGGTAACCACAAATTTTACCTGTTCTATATCTTTAACCTGTGGAGCAACAGCAAGAGGACCTTGGTCAGAAGAAGAAAACAAATGGAACATTCTATGGCATTCCAAGTTAATATCCTATTCTTCTCCAGTAAGTCTTTAAGAATTAAGGCCTGTTTTTAATTACTTTAGCTATACTCTCATCCTATGTCTGCCTTTTCAAAACTAGTACATGCTAAATAGTAAACTAAAAAATAAATACTGCTCCTATTCAGTTATATGTATGTCCTCTTGATTGCCTAAGATGTGGGAGGGGATAACTGCTACCTCCACAGGTTGCAAGTTTAGGTGGGTCCACTCATTTGACTGCCAAGGGAGAGCTGGTACCTAATGCCCATCCACAAGCTGCACACCATTTTTCATCAGGATACATACATTTCTTTTTTCTACATCATATTTGAGAAAGGCAAATGGAAATGACAAGAGGCCTTCCTCATCATCAGAAGGACTGACTGACTTCTCAATTCATTCCTGTGTTCACATTTCCAGAAAACTAACTCCCTAACTAACTAATTTTTCCCCAGAAATCTCCCTTTGGAGAAAAAAAAGCCAATCTCCTAAATGAAATATAATAATAAGAAAATAGCTCCTATCGATTTTCTTTGCTTGGGGTTACAAAGTTAGCCCCATGCCACACTTAGGTGTTCTACAGATACACTGTCATTTTTATAAAAAAAAAAAAAAAAAAAAAAAAAAAGAGGCTGTTGTCCTGTTAAATACAATGACTGCTGCAAAACCAGATGTCAAAGCAGGAAAATAGAAGACAAGCGGGTAGTGGCTACAGAACCGCAGTGTAACCTCATTTTAATCTTAAGCATTCACCCCTCGGTGTGAGCTGCTGATAGACTCAGAATAGGTCAATTCTGACCAAGTTCAAGTGGTGGCAGCTAGTGATATGGTGGTCAAGTTAAGTGGTTACAAACTGGCTTGAAACTGAGACAAGCCTGCGGTCCCTGGGTTATCTTGTATGACATTCAGAATAAAATAGAGATGGAGGGACTAAGAGCAGAATCCAAGGTGGGGAGTCAGGGGAGGAGGACCATGCAGGAGGTAGCATAGGGAACATCAGCAAGGGGTTCAGAATCAGCTTTCCTCTCCTCCAGCAAACTGCAATGGTCAATTCTCACTCTTTCATTATTTTAATTTCAGAGCAATTGAACAATAGGTGAGCACATTGTCTACGATAAGTACTAAAGTCACTGAAGTTCTTCTGGCTTCATGGGGGGAAAGGCACTAAACCACAATGGATAAAACAACTGCAAAACAATTCTGAACTTTACATCAAATGAACAAAATAGAGAGAATGTATGAGGCCCACTTTGGAGTGGTCCTTCAAATAGAGACAGCTTGCCCAGCAAAAAAGGAGAGTGATTCTAAGTACAAAACTAATGGCAGAATCTTGCAAGCTTGACAAGGTCTGGAAATTAGTTTATTATGCTGCATTCAAAACTGAGAGTGAAGAAAGAGCAAGGGAAGACGGCTGAAGACTTGCAAAAAATGTACAGGAATTTCAACTCAATTCCTAAATAAAAAACTCTATATTAGAATAAAATAGGCTTGACAGAATAACATATTTTATTAAAGAATTGGTGCATGTTCTCCTAAGACAGCGCCAAGCCATTCTTTTTTCTGCAATATCTCCAATATTGGGCTGCTTCTTTTTGCATTACTTACATATTAGCAGTGTTCAGGCCTCATGTATCTAAAGGTCTAACATCATATTCTGATCAAACACCTGATTGCATATGTCAGCCTTGAGTCAGCCTGCACAGAAGCCAGATTAAGTCAAGCTTTAATGACTCCCATTAAATGACTCCCAAAAAAATGGTGTCATTTTTCCATAGGTGTGACAACTCTCTCATACACATGTCTGAATCAGTGTCAACCACATAGACGTACAAACTCTTGCATGTGTATGTGGCATTGCTTGACAGGTGCTTCTAGATACATGTATATAAGTGATTCGGTGCCAACAATGTGAGTGTGCGTGTGTGTGTGTGTGTGTGTGTGTGTGTGTGTGTGTGTGTGTGTGTATCCAGAAGTTCAAACCCCTGTGACAATAATAAGGACACAAAGTGGGGACATAGCATGCAGCTGCATACATGCATAATACCATTGGCAGTTGTCTATCTCTTGCTGAAGGTGTCTTAAATCCCTACTGGGAACTAGAAAGCCCTCAGCAACTATTCTGACTTCTCCACAAAGTCCCCTGTCATCCTTTCTGGAACTATTTCCCTTTCATTCACTTTGTATCTATCCTGTTTCTAAGCCCTCCAAAAGCAACACAGCCTAATGACCCCAACAACAGAAACATTTGCTTCTCATATTCACAGAAGCAAATCCTCATCCTTCAAATCTTAGCTACTAACTACCTAAGAATTGGTTTCCTTGTGCATTGTTCCAGACGTATCCAACTCATGGACACTCATGTGCACTAGAAGTACTTATAAAAGCTTGCCCTTCACTTAATTTGCCTTATTGTTGCTGAAGCACAGTCATTGGCAAGTACATCATGGCAGGTATTTTTCCTCATAATTACAGACCCAAGAACATTTACTTGTAACAGATTTTAAAAACAATGACAGAGTTATTAAATTCTATTATAATTCTGGGCATGCATTATACTAGACAATGAATCTGTATAACAAATTACCCCAAAACTCAGAGGCTCCAACCCACAAGTATTTGTCTCAGTTTCTGAAGCTCTGAGATAAGGGAGAGATGAAATTGGTACTTCCCATTTGTCCTTCATTAGAATTGTTGTCAGGACTATAGTCAACTGAATCTAAGATCAGGACAGACAATTATGATGATGTTCCTTCACTCCCATGTCTTCTCTAAGAAGTCTGGGATGTTCTTTGCCCCCAGTAGTAGGCATCAGATACATTCTATGTGTCCTTTTCCTTACTGATTTCATGGTAAAGGAAATTATGATGCCCAGAGTGATTGATTTGTGAGAGAAAAGAGAAGAGAAAAAGAGATCAGGGGAGAAATGTCAACATCCTTTTATAAGCAAATCATAGAAGTCAAATGCTACCACTTCTGTCCTATGTCATTGAAAAGATGGGAGATCAATACTGTCTCTGTTTTCCTCATGTTTGTACAGAATTAGATTCCCACAGTACTGGAGTGGTAATTAAAAAATTAATTATAGAATATTATTTAACATATAAAATATATAAACTTGTGTGTGATGAATTGTTCTATGATCAAATTTAAACAGGTATAATGAAGAAAGCCTGTTTTGTTATTTATCGTGTGTGCGCACGCACATATGTGTGTGTGTGTGTGTGTGCATGTGCCTGTGTGTGTTTAAGATGTGAGGCATATGGGACACACATGCCATGATAGTTACATGGAAGTTGGAGGAAAACTTTGTAGAATTAATTCTCTCCTTACACCTTTGTGGGGTCTCTAGAAATCAAACTCTTGTTTCCATATTTGTATAGCAACTCTACTGGGTGAGATGGCTTTCCAGACAAGTAGTAATTTTTTTGTCTCACCAAATGAATCTTATTTTTAAGTTAACTTGAAAGTTCTTAGATTTATAGTTTTTAGTAGAACTTCATCATTAGTAGAAATGTTGCAGACTGTACTGTCCAAATAGATAAAAGCATCTTGTGGACATTCCATGCCACATCCTACACAAGGTCCTGGATTGACTAAGAAGACAAGAGAATGAGTAAGTCAAACTATCCTTATTTACAGATAACATGATAACTATCAATTAGCTATTATAAAATTCTACCAAAACAATCCTATAAACAATAAAAAATATCAGTAATGTGGCAAAATAGAGAATCAAGTTGCACAAATCAATGTCTTTTCTATATACTAACAATAAACATACAGAGAAGGAAATCATGGACTCGAGAACTAAGGCCAACAATTTAGAAAAGTAGAATTTCATAAACTAAATAGCTTCTGCATAGCTAAAGAAGAAAGTCAACCACCGAAAAGGAAGCACACAGAATGGGAAATGATCTTTGTCAGCTATACACATGACAGAGGAAGACTACCCAGAATAAATGAGCCAGGAGTCATGATGTAGCCAAGGATGACCTTGAATGGCCAATTCTCATCTCTGGGGAATCTGATTTTACAGCCTTGGCTGATCTGGAACTCAGTGAAAGTCCCACATACCACTCACTGTTTGCCATATGCTAGAATACTAGAATTAAAATTCTCTCTCTCTCTCTCTCTCTCTCTCTCTCTCTCTCTCTCTCTCTCTCTCTCACACACACACACACACACACACACACACACACACACACACACACACTATTTAAAACTAAACTGAGTCTGGGGCCTTGAACAGAGAAAAGTGTTCTCAATGGAAGTGGTTGTGGGTAGATAGGGGAGGGCAGATGACTAAGAAATAACTCTTCAAATGTTTATCATCCTTAGCAATTAGGGAAATGCAAAAAAAAAAATAACTTTGAGATTTCATCTTACCTCAACCATATTGCAAAGATCAACAAAACAATGGAAATTCTGGAGAGAGTACAGAGGGGTAGGTCGAGAGTGAGAGCAGGAGGGAAAACTCATTCAAGGTTGTTGGGCTTGCAAACTGTTGTAGCCACTAGGCAAATCAGTGGAATGAATTCTTACAAAGCTAAAAAAAAATATCTACTGTATGCCCAAGCTCTATCACTCCGTGGCATATGCCCAAAGTATCTGACATCCTACTCCACAGGTACTTGTTCAGTCACCTTCTGCCACATGCACAGTAATGAAATGAAAAGCACCTAAAAGCCCTTCAACTACACAGTGGATTATTTATACATTACAGAATACTATCCAGCCATAAAGGAAATAAAATTAATATTGCAGGTAAATGGATTAAACTAGATCATATTGAGTGGGTAACCCATACCAAAAAAAAGATAAGCATAGTATATTCTCTCACCTGAGGCTCCTAGCTCCAGATCTTCAGATGTGACTACTTATTCTAAAGTAACTACAGAAACCAGAAAAGTAAGAGGACAATAGCTAGACTCAAGGGTGGGGAGCAATAAAAAATGAAATAGCAGGGTACTATGATCTGATCTGTAAAATGGAAAAAGGGGGCTTAGTGAGGGAAGGGGAAATGAATGCAGAAGGAAAGGGGATAAATGACAGTCAGGATGTCTCAAAAAGTTATTAGGAAAAGGAATAATCCTAATAACTTTCTACCTAAAAATAAGTGTATATAAATATACATTTATAGTTCAAATGAATTTTTCCCAAGCAGGATGACAAAGCTCCCTTCAATAGCCAAAGATCACTTAACAAACACCTGACACCATGTATATGATGTTCTTTTTTTTAGTCGATGCTCAGTGTTTTCCTAGAGACTACTAGACATTACAGACTGTTGCTATTACCCTTGGTTATTCCCCAACCCATAGAGACAGATGGTAAACCCTTGTGCCTTAGACACCACACACTTAAAACACAGTACCCAGAGGTCCCTGAGCTGGAACTGACCCAAATACCTCCTTTCCCTCTTAGGTACCATTCAAATGTCCAAAGTAGAGAAGTAAATAGGAATGCTACCCATCGATGGTGCCTATGAATCACAAAAATAGTCAGCATGATAGAAGAACCCTCTTGGTGAAGTAGGTGCAGAAATACATAGCAATCAACAGCTCTCCAATGGACTTAAGAACCACTCAGCAAGAAGGAAATCATGTATGGGTATTGTAAACTTAGCCATCATTTACCCAGGGATAGAAATGTCATGGGTTTTGGAGGAAAACCTACAACCACTACTTTACTAAACTACCATAATTCCTAACTACATTCTAAAGATTTGTCCTTATACTCACAGATAAATGTAGCCTTTAGCCCTCACCAAGGAAACATCTTTTTACAACATATGGAAATCATTATAGAAAAAAAACATAACCAATCAAAATTCAGAGTTGTGGAGTCTAGTCCCAATGAATACATCTACAAAACAATTCCTGCACCTAAGATTTAGTGAGTATTATAGAAAAGAGAAGCTAAGATTTTAAGAGCCAGACGATCAGGGAATTTGTTCTAAGAATGACTCCTGGTAATGTCAGAACCTACATCCATATAGCCTCACCAACATGACTGACTGAAAATGAGTTGACAAGTTCAACAATAGATATATCAAACTAGGCTAAGGCAAAGTTCTAGAGTCTAAACCATACACAAAGACCTACAGACAACTAAGGAAAACTGAGAATGGGAGATATAGATATGCAGGGAAGAGGATACCAGATGGTTTTTTAATACCAAATGATCAGTCCACCATGATAACATACATACAAGTAACATTATACAGACTAAGAAGGTTGTATTAAAGGATACATATGTGTATATGCATGGTCATATGCATGCAATAACATAAGAAATAGCTCTCCCTCTTCGAGTCCCCTGACCTGCAGCCATCAGAACCTTCCTGACACCAAATCCCACTGAGGGACCTGGAGGCAGAACAAAGTATTCAGCATTGGCCTCCATTCCTATCTTGACCCTGCACCCTCTGGGAGAGAGGAGAAGATAGAGCCTTAAACCCATACCCAATAGGAGAGGGAGAGACCCCACCTGTACCCACTGAAAGAAGACATGGGAAGACAACAGTATAAGAACACATCCAACAATACAAAGACTTATATAACACCACCAGAGTCTACAGCCTCTACACCAGCAAGATCTGAACATCTCAATGCAGATGAAGTAGAAGAGAATAACCTTATAAACAACTTCATAAAAATGAAGGCGATGAGAAAATCCCTTAAAGATATGGAAGGAAAAACAAACCAAAAATGCAAGAAATCAAGAAATCTCTTAATGAAAGCAAAGAAAGTCAAGGAAAAAAAAACAATCAAACAGATGAAGGAAACAATTTAAACAGTTCAAGACTTGAAAACTGAAATAGAGACAATATAGAAAACACAAACTGAGGATAATGAAAACAGAAAAGCTGGGTAAATAATCAGAAACTACAGATTCAAGCATAACCAACAGACTACAAGAGATGGAAGAAAGAATCTCAGGCATTGAAGATTAGCTAGAGGAAATAGATTCATTAACCAAAGGAAATCTTAAGTTAAACAAATCCTTAACACAAAATATCCAGGAAATATGGGACAATGTGAAAAGGCCAAACCTAAGAATAATAGGTATAGAAGGTGAAGAAGCCCAGCTCAAAGGTGCAGAAAACATAATCAACAATAGAATGAAACTTTCCCAACCTGAGGAAGGACATGCCTATGAAAGTACAAGAAGCTACCAAACACCAAATACACTGAACAACAACAAAAACAAAAGTCCCTTTGACACATAATAATCAAAACATCAAACACAGAATAAAGAATATTGACAGCAGCAACGAAAAAAGGTCAAGTAACATCTAAATTACACTTTATTTGTCCATGGAAATTCTGAATGCCTGAAGGTTCTGGATAGATCTTCTACAAACACTAAGAGGCCACAGATGCTAGGTCAGACTCTGGAAGGAAAACTCCAACTCAAGGAAGTTAACTGCATTCAAAAACATAGGCAATAGATACTCCCACTTTACAAAAAGCCAGAAAAATGGGGAAAATCCACACAATACTATTACCAAAAACAAATCCAAAACAAAGAAGCAATAATCAATGGTAATTAATATCGCTCAATGTCAATGATCTTACCTCACCTATAAAAAGACACAGGCTAACAGAATGGATAAGAAGCCAGACTCCATCCTTCTGCTGCATACAAGAAATGCATTTCAACTCCAAAGACAGAAGTTACCTTAGAGATAAGGATTGGGAAAAGATTTTCAAATCAAATGGCCTTAAGAAGCAAGCTGGTATAGCTGTCCTAATTTCTAACAAATTAGACTTCAACCTAAAATTAATGAAAAGAGATATAGACGGTCATTTCATATTTATCACAGAAAATCATCAAGATGAACTCTCAATTCTGAACATCTGTGCACCAAATACAAAGGCACCCACATTCGTAAAAGAAACATTACTAAAACTCAAATCACACATTAAACCCCACACACTTACAGTGGTATACTCCAACATCCCACTCTGACCACTGGACTGTATGACCAGACAGGAACTTAACAAAGAAACAAAGGAATTAATATAAGTTATGACCCAACTGGGCTTAATAAACATCTATATAACATTCCATCCCCAAACCTATGGGACACTCTAAAAGCAGTGCTAAGAGGAAAGTTCATTGCAGTAAGTGCCCACATAAAGAAACTAGAGAATAGCCACAGTAGAGAATTAACAGAACACCTGAAGTCTATAGGAACAAAAAGAAGAAAGGAGAAGACACCAGGAAATAATCAAATTGAGAGCTGAAATGAATAAAGTAGAAACAAAGAAAACAATACAAAGCATCAATGAAAAAAGACTAGGTACTTTGAGAAAATCAACAAGATAGACTTTATTCAACCTAAATAAAAGGCAGAGAGAGAACATTCAAATTAACAAAATCAGAAATGAAAAGGGAAATATAACAACAGACACTGAGGAAATCCAGAAAATTTTCATGTCATACTTTAAAAACCTGTACTTCACAAAATTTGAAAATTTAAAGGAAATGGACAAAGTTCTGGATAGATACCACTTAGCAATATAAATCCAGAACAAATAAGCAACTTAGATAGACCTGTAGCCCACATCTGACAGAGGGCTAGTCTCCAAGATATACAAATAACTCAAGAAACTAGTCACCAAAACACCAAATAATTCAATTAAAAAGTGGGGTATGGAACTAAACAGATCATTCTCAATAGAGGAATCTAAAATGGCTGAAAGACATTTAAGAAATTGCTCAACATCCTTAGCTATCTGGGAAATGCAAATCAAAACAACTCTGAGACGCCATCTTACTCCTGTCAGAATAGCTAAAATGAAAAACACCAACAACCGTTTATGCTGAAGAGGATGTGGAGAAAAGGGAATGCTCCTCTATTGCTAGTGGGAGTGTAAACATGTACAACCACTTTGAAAATCAGTATGGTGGTTTCTCTGGAAAATGGGAACTAGTGTACCTCAAGATCTAGCAATTCCACTCTTAGGCATATAGCCAACAGATGTATATTCGTAGAACAAGAACATCTGTTCAACTATGTTTATAGCACCATTATTTGTAATAACCAGAACCTGGAAGCCACCTGAATGCCTCTCAACCGAAGAATGGAAACAGAAAATGTGGCACATTTACACAATTGAGTACTACTCTGTGGGGGAAAAAAAAAACGATGGAATCTTGAAATTTGCTGGCAAGTGGATGGAACTAGAAGAAACCATCCTATGTGAGGGAACCCAGCCACAGAAAGACAACCATGGTATGTACTCACTCATAGACTGATAGTAGACATACAACAAAGGTATCCCAGATTACAATCCACACCTCCAGAGAAGCTAGGAAACAGGTAGGACTATAAGAGAAACATACACAGTCCCCAGGTAAAGGGGAAAGAGAAAAGAGCCCTGAACAAATTGGGAAAATGGGTGTGGGGGGGAGGAGATAAGAGAAAGAGAAGGGGAAAAGAGGAAGGGGAAGAGAACATGAGGGATCCAGAAGAATGAGTGGGGAGATGAATAGAATAGAGCAAGAGATCTATTAATAGAGGGAACCATTATAGGTTTACAGAGAAATCTGTCATTGGGGAATTGTACAGAGACCCACAAAGATGATCCCAACTGGGAATCTAAGCAATAGTGAAGAGGCTACCTAAAATGCCCTTCCTATAATAAGATTGATGATTACCTTATATGCCATCCCAAAGCCTTCATCCAGCAGCTGATGAAAACAGAAGCAGACACCCACAGCTAAGCACTAAGCCAAACTCTTGGAATCCAGTTTCAGAAAGAGAGTAGTGATGAGCAAAGGGGTCAAGACCATTTGGGAAAACACACAGAAACAGCTGACCTGAGCAAATGGGAACTCATGGACCCCAGTCTGACAACTGGAGAACCAACCTAGGACCAAATAAGATCCCATGAATGCTGGTGTCAGCAAGAAGGACTGGGAAGTCTATGGGGCTTCTGGCAGTGAAACAGGATGTATCCCTAGTGCACATACGAACTTCAGGAGCACATTCCCTATGGAGGGATACTCTTTCAGCCTAGATAGGAGGAAGAAGGCCTAGGCCCTACCCCAAATAACTTGATGGTGTTTGATGATCCCTCATGGAAGGCCTCACCCTTCCTGGGTAGTGGATGGGGGATGCAATGGGAGTTGGTGGGGAGCAAGGAGGGAGAAGAAAATGGGATTGATATGTAAAATAAGATGATTTATAATAAAATATATAAAGTAATTAAAATAAATAAAAAAGGAAGAAAATAATTGAGGAATACACCTACCACTGATCTTTGGCATTGTGTGATTGTTGTGCTGATATGTACTCATGTGTGTATACAAAGCATCCTATCTTAGTTTTGTTTGCTCTAAAGAGACAAAATGATCAAGCAAATCCTCCAATATAAAGCATTTAATTAAGGCTGGCTTACAGTTTCAAAGGGGTAGTATATGATCTTCATGGAAGGAAGCATGGCAGCACACAGAAAAGACAAAGGTTGCTGAGAGTTCTACACCTGGATGTACAGGCAGGGGGAAGAGAGGGAGACAATAGGCCTGACTTGAGCATTTGAAACCCCAAAGTCCACTCCCAATGACATTTCCTCTAACAAGGCTACAACTACAACAAGGCCACACTGCCTAATCTCTATCAAGTATCATCACTCCCTACTGACCAAGAATTCAAATATTTGAGTCTATGAGGCCATTCCTATTCAAACAACTACACATATGGATGCAAGCAATGAGTTGGGATAAATAATGGTACCCATAGGATTATTGCTTGCACTTAAATCTAGGGTCTCTATTCACAAATAATTTGACATATGAGATTGTAAATCACTTTCTTTCCTTTGGCTTTTTCATTGGCAACTTAAAAGTACTTATTCTTCCAAAGGATTAGTTCCTGACAAAGTATATATCATATGGGTTATTTTTATACCCTAATATATTTTACCAATATGTGTAGTCACCAATATCAAGTATGTGTTATAAAATAATCTTTTTGTGCACTATGAAGATGTCTTTGCCAATGTGCCTTCTGATTGGTTTAACAAAAGGCTGACTAGCCAGTAGCTAGGCAAGAAAAGGTTAGGCAGTGGAGCTAAACTGAGAAGACCCTGGGAAGAAGGAAGGCAAAGTCTCTGGAGATGCAGAAGAAGCAGGAGATGAGCTTGCTGTACTGAAAAAGGTTATCACCACCTGGCAGATCATAGACAAGTAATATAGGTTAATTTAAGTTGAAAGAGTTAAGTTAGTAACAAGCTGAAGCTATCAGTTGAGCATTTATAATTAATAAAATGTTTCTGAGTGGTTATTTAGGTAGCCAGCTGGGGGCACAGAGCTGATTAGTGGGACAGAAAATCTCTGCCTACAATATAACATAGTTTCACATCAATGAACTTTTCTATCCTTACTACACACTAACATGTACTTCCTACATAGTAGCTTTAAAAGACTTTTTCTTTAAAAATAGACAAGTCATTAGTTAGCTAGAACATCCTTTTCTTTTTTAATTAATTTAATTTTTCCTTATTTTACATATAGATCCCAGTTCCCTCCTTCCTCTCTTCCTCCCTCCCATGAACCCCAGCCACCCTGCCATCACACACACACCCCCACTCCACAGGGAGGGTGGTGCCTTCCAGGAGGTATCAACAGAATCTGTCAAGTCATTTGGAGTTGGGACTAGACCCTCCCTCCTGCCTCTAGGTTAAGGGAGTATCCCTCCATGGGGAATGTGCTCACAAAGTCCTTTTGTGCACCAGGGATCCACTTGGTGCACAAACATCCTGGTTCCACTGTCAGAGGTCCCTTAGATTGTCCAAGCCTTCTAACTGAGCAGGGGGGTCTGAGTCCGTCCAGTGTTGGTTTCCCACCTATCAGTCTGGGGGCCATTAGCTCCTCCTTGTTCAGGTCTGCTGTCTCTGTGGGTTTCTGTAGCCTGGTCTGTTAACAGTAGTTTATCCCCTACTGGCCTAGACCCACTGCCACGCCAGCCCCAAATAACACACAGAGACACTGTATTAGATATAAAGCTGTTACTAGTGTTTCTTATTGGCTAGCTCTGTCTTAAACATTAACTCATTTCTATTAATCTAAGTATTTCCACGTGGTCTCATCTTACCGGAGAGAGGCACCGACATTCTTCTCTCTCAGCCCTCCATTTTGAATCTCCTCCCTACTACTTCATGGAGGTGCGTCCAGGCAGGCAGAAAAACTACGCATAACAATATGGTGCAATGTGGCTAATATGAACTTCCACTTAAAACTCAACAAAAGATTAAGAAAGGGTTTTACAAACAAACAAACGGAGACAAGTAAGGCTTCTTGATAGCAACATTTTTCTCAGTTGGACTTTGTTTTGCTAGAGACAGAGATTTGCACAGCTCCTTTAATGGAGGTTTCCTGACTCAGCATAAGCAGCAAAAAAAAAAAAAAAAAGAAGGTTTTTTAAAGAAGTTTTTTTAAAGAGCTCTGCTGACAACTTAATGGTGTGTATGAGAGCTGGCATTGGCAGTGACCACATCTCCAAGCCAGAAACATGCTGCTGGATGGCAGCATAGACAACTCTCACTTCTGGTGGTAAAAGTACCCGCTGCCATCTTTCATAGAGCAGAGCGCGGCTGATACAGCTGTATTCATTTTAGCAACATTGTTTAGCAGATAAAAGACTTGTGGACAGAAAAAGATAAAGATTTACAATAAAGACAAATACAGATTAAGAAAAATATCTAAAGGTTTACAGTGGGAGGGAAAAAGAAACAGGATAAAATGATTTAAAAAAGAATAATAGAGAGCAGCTGGGTGTGGTGGCACACACCTTTTATTCCAGCACTCAGGAGATAGAGGCAAGCAGATCTCTGTGATTTCAAAGTGAACCTGGTATACAGAGTTAATTCCAGGATAGATAAAAGTTACACAGAAAAACCCTGTCTCAAAAAACATGAAAAAATAAAAGTAAAAGAAATAGAATAATAAAAAAGCCACATAAAGATGGAAAGCACAGAGAGAATCTGGATACAGTACAGTATTATATTGTCTTTGTATCATTTGACTGCTTAAAAAATAACAACTGCTAAAAAATGCTGCTGGACTAATTCAATTTATATATTTTAAAAATGCTTTGACTTCAAAATTTAAGTCTAAGGACAGGTTACTAGGGAAAAGGATTTCTCTTTGTTTCCACAGAAAATGAAAAGTTGTGGATTCCTTCTAGACTAACATGGTTTGATCAAGCCAGACCCCCTGAAACAGCATCCCACGTGATCCAACATTCAAAACAGTTGGGGCAGGGCAGCCTTACAGACTACAGCCAAGATTTCTGCATCTTCTTAGGGTCCCCATGACAACGCTCCCTACCAGCAGGAAGCAGTTTGGAAAGAATGACGCCCAAATTCCCAAATATTGCTTATGTTTGTTTTCATTTACATGGGGTTGGTTATAAATGGTTAATGGCCACAACCAATCTATTTAAAGGTAAAAAAGGGGATTATGGTATAGATATGAACTATTGAAACCTGGGATAGAAGAAAAAAAAAAAACGTAAGTCACATATAAAGGAAAATCCATAACACCTGACTTCTCAGTGGAAAGCAAAAGCAGGAGGAACCTGTAGCAATGCACCCTGAACTAAAGAGAGAGATCAGTATAACCAAGAGGCGTCAGAAAGAAAAAAAATATGAAGCTATAATTAGCACAGCTAAGAATAAAAGTTAGCAAAATATACAAAAATGACTACAATTCACGTTAGTGTTAGTGGCTTCTTCAACTCTCAAAAGACATAGGCTTTCTGAATAGATTAAGAAACAAAACTCATCTATCTTCTAGTTAAAATAAATCCTTATCTTGCTTTAAAGACAGGTACTACCTTAAGGTGATATCTGCGGAGTATTACGGGCAGACTCCAAAGGCAAGCATCCTACCCTGCAGCACACGGAAATGGCTCTAGGAGAGGCCACATGCTGACTTAAGGCAAATCCAACAAATACAGAAAATCCAGACAGTCTCATGTCACCTGTCTGGCCTTATGCAATAAATATTAAAATCGACAAGAAAAACCCTATTAAGTATAGACAACTCATTACTGATTGTTGAGGGGGTTAAAAAAGAAATAAAGACATTCCTGGAACTAAATGAAAATGAAAACACAACAGGACATCTGGGACACATAAAAAAAGCAGTTCTAAGAGCTGTGATACAGCCCTAAGCGCCTACGTTTTTAAAAATAAGGAAGAACATAAATAAATGGCTTAATGATGCAGCTCAAGAATTCAGGGGAAAAAGGCAGAACAAGCCAAACCTGTGGAGAGCTGATGAAATCATGAGAAATGTGTATTGTTGACATGGGTACAACCATGTGAAGAACATTGATGCCTCAGACCCAGTAGAATTCGTGAAGCTTTTTCCCAGAGGCATGGTAAATCCTTCCTCTGGTCCAAGTACAAGTGTTTACAAACGAATGCCCAGGGTGTACAAAAACTAACAAAAGAAAAAGTGAAAATAACTGAGAAAGTGTAAATATGAATCAAAACAACTTTGGGAATGCATCTTACCCCAGTAAAAATGACTGACTAAGGTTAATAACATAACTGGCAACAAATGTCGGCAAGGTTGTATGGAAAGGGTAACTCTCCTTCACTGCTAGTGGGAATGCAAACTGTTGCAAATCACTATGGAAATCAGTATGGGGAATCCTCAATAAACTAAAAATACATTTTTCATATGACCTAGCACTGCCACTTCTAGGCATATGCCCAAAAGACTCAACTTCCTGTTCCACAGATATTTGCTCAGTCACAAAGGCTAGTATATGGAGACCTAAATATCTTTCAACAGATAAACAGATACTGAAAATATGGGACATATACATAATGGAGCACAATTCAGTTGTAAAGTAAAATAGAAAAGCTGGAGTGAAAAGAAAAGCCCTATCAGGAAGTCAGCTGTGAACCAGTATCACCTAGAAATGAGTGCATAAACAAGAGACTAATAGTAGTATCAATAGACATGCTAACACAGAATGGCTGGGGAATCTCATGGTGTCACAGCCCCTTGACAAAGAGCTACAGGCAACTAATCTCTTGAGAGTTGAGAGAGAGAGAACTAGCCTCTCCTCAGGATGACCTTCCCACCCCCACCACCATGGTGGGGTATCAAATACAAGTGGCCAGCCCTGAAACTATGTACACACAAACAACCAAAATAGAGTTCATTAGTTGTATTTATTCATTTGCACATACATGTAAACATATATGTAACTTTATAAATCTAAGAAAAAAGACTATCAGTTTGTGAGGGAAAGGGAGTTGGAGAAGGCATTTATAAAAGGAAACAAAGGGGGAAATTATGTAATTATATTTTAATTAAATTATATATAAAATAATAAAAAATTTTAAAAGATGTTTTGAAAAGAAATAAACACAAAAGCAAAATAGTCTTCATTTAATATAGACTAAAGATAAATCCAGATGAATTGTGTAAAATGGCTACCTTTACTATTAAACAGAACATGGGACTAGAAGTTTTCTGCATTTCTTCAGGCACATTTTTAAAAAAATGTTCTCCATCATGGCCTGAACAAGCACTCTCCTTTCTTTCCATATTGTAGCATTAAGCCACTCTCAAAATGGTTCATTCTTCCTCATGAAAAATTAAGAATGTCTTTCAAGTGTTTATGACTATCATCTGTGTGTCTTATAACATAGCATGTTCTAACACATCAACCCAGGGTGCTGTTCCCATCTTTATTCTAAATACTACCCTTCGTCATTCTATGATTCAGTTTAAAGAATCCTTCAAAAGATCATACTAAATACATAACAAGTTAGCTCTCAGGCAAACAAATAAATTTGCATTGTTTTATAGCCATCATAAATTTTTCACCTAATTACGGAGGTACCTTGTTTAGAAACACGAAACATTATAAATTAATTAGTGCCGTCCCTGGTGATTTTCTATAAGTTGTGTAGAACAGAAAAGCCACAGGTCAAAACAGGGTACAGGACTACTCAGTGTACACCATATGGGAACATCCACACATTGTCAAATGTAACCTGTGGGCTGCATTCTGAGCCACCACCAGTGTCTCTTATCAGTTACAGCATGATTTATTTTAAAATGAGGCTCTGCCTTTATTTTATTTTATTTTTTTACTTCTTTGGCTCTCTACGGAACTAAACAGATAAAAGCTTTTGTCCTGATGATGAATAAAGTTGCATTTTCTTCTCACAGCAAAGTAGAAAATTTTTACAGTACTAAACATAAGCAAGTATTTTGGAAGTTGTGGAAGACCATGGATGTATAGAATATGTAATATTAATACAGAAATGATATGGAATTTACTATTTCATATCTAAAGCAAAAGTAACACTTTTTTACTGCAATATTTTAATGATTTTTTCTGAACTTACTATCAAATAATTGACAATTTATAATGATTCTAAGTGGTGGTAACATAGGCCAAAGGAAATAGAAAAGTTCATAATCTCTGAGCTTAAGTTGAAAACAGTAAGATGTCCATATTTTATTAAAAGCAGAACCATAATATTTTGCCAAAAAATGAATTTTAGTATAATTCCTATAGAACAAGTGTTATAAATATCAAATTAACTTGCAAGTCTTAATGCTTAAACCTATTTTAAAAACTTAATTGCATCATTATAGAAGTATTATTTGATTTTTCCAAATAGTCCTAATTGTATATATCGTTATAAAATACTTGAGCTTTTTCATTAGTAGACCTTAAAGCATCTGCTGATTCTTTACTGAAATCTCTGCTCAAGCAAATGTTTGTCTTTAAAGTGAAATAGCAATAGCCTGCAGGAATTAGTGCTTACAAGAGAAAAAAAATCAAAAAAAACAAAAATATTTTGTTTGACCAAGTAAAAATACCAAAAATGGTTTGGTTTAAATGATGCACTAAGTCTGAGTGTCCCTGACTTAAGCAGCTTGGATTTTTCTCTGAGCAGTTGTGAAATCAACTTAAATCCCTTTAATGCTTACATCTTATCTTCAACATGCCTTTTTTGGCAATATTGCTGGATGTTTTGTCAAAGGGGCTGTAATGAAACCAAGATAATCAACATGGGAAATATTTAAAATGTAGGGGTTTTGTTGCATGTGTACATGCATTAAAAATGTGTATATACATCACATTCAACAAAGCTAGGAAGCACAGCAGAGATTTTGCTTTGAGGCAAAGGATAAAAGCACCCCCACTAATGCACAGGAGTCTGGCTATGATCTCTGACAGCCCCTATTCATCCTACTTGACAAGAGCCATCTGTAGATTCCAGACTGCAGTTTCATGAAGGTCTTTTGAGTTGACCACAGCTTTGACCATATAAACAGTTTAAATCTGTCTTCCTTGGTCTTGTATGGAGTGTCAAATTGGGAGAGTGAGGGTTGATTCTGTTAGCAAATTCCCAGAGTATTCTGAGCAAGTATTAGATGCTAGTCTGAAAAATACCTGACAACAACAAAATCTCATTGTCTGTATCCCCCAGAAATTAATCTTTCCTCCTGTCCTGCTATGGTTTCTGGTGTACCAGTAGCCTGTTCTTGGCTCCTCCAATAATCCTACATCACTTTTTCCCTAAAATCACTTCATTTGATATTGTGATTAATTGTTCAGTTGTTTGTGAAACAAATTCTATGCTGAAAGTAAAAATGAGATTAAATGGGAAGGGAAATGGGAAGAAAGAGAGAAAAACAGAGACAAAGACAGACAAACAGCTCAATAAGCAGAACTAAGCCTGGATTATGATCCCAGCTACTTGGAAGGTTGAGACAGGGAGATCACAAATTTAAGATGTGCCTGGGTTCCAGGGTTCATTCAGGGACAGCCTGAGCAACATAGTGAGATTCTGTCTCAAGAAAAAAAAAGTGAAAATAAGATTTGGACATATAGATTAGTTTGTAGGGTACTTGACCAGCATGTGCAATGCTGTTGGTTCTATGACCAGTACTGATAGGAAAAAAAAACTAAAGAAACATTTTAAAGAAACTAAAAATATATATTTATTTATACTAATGATGAAAATAATAGACATTTTCAGCTAACAATTTTTTATAAATGTAAATTGATCTTAGTAAAATATTCTATTACCATGTAGGTGTTTTTTAAAGATTTTCATGTTACTAATTTATAATTTAACTTAGAATAGTTGACAGGCATATCAAGTAACTATCAGACAAGATAAGAATGATTCTATTGGTAACTAAAGAGCCAATAATAAAGGCATGAAAGGCAAGTGATATTTTATTCAACTATATATTAGTAAATACTTAGGAATGTTGGTTTTTATAGCATTTACAGTGCATTTGATTCATTTTCAATCCTTTCTAAACAAATAAAAATAAATAATCATTACTTAACACAAGGAAAAGTGTACATAACCTTTCATGACTGTGCCAAATACTTAAGCAAAATAGCTTATAGGAGGAATTATTTATTATTGCTCATGATTAGAGACCATCCAGTATATAATCCTGCTATCAGGATGTGCCCTAGAAAAACTGTTGGATGCACTGCATGATAACCAAAATTAGGGACAGAAAAAGAAATAGAGAGGTGGGGAAGGAGGGAGGGAGGGGAAGGAAGGAGGGAGGGAGATAGAGAGAACAGATATGGACTAGGAATAGGGTATAACCTTCAGTAATGTTGAGTGCACTTCATCCAAATAGTTCCCAATGCCCTAATAGCCCATTCAGCTGCTACTCGAAAGATAGACTGACCATTCCTAAAGGTAGAACTCTAGTGATCCAAGCAATTGTCAGAGACATCACCTCCCTCTCCTTTCCTCCAAATCCAGTCACCTGCTCTCACCCCCATCTCTATAGCAGAGCACCTGTTATGGCTTCACTCTATGCCTCCATCTCCAGCAGATTGTACAGATCTTCTCCAACCCTCCTCCCTACTCATCCTGTTATCACATCCCCAAAGTTCATTGTATGGGACCCACCAGCCAAACCTGCCAGAAAAGCAAGTAAGTCAGCAAAGAAGGTATGCTGGCTTCAGATCTTCACTCTCCTACCTCTTCTCCAAATGAAATCCCCAAGTTGCATCAACAGCTTTGTAGCAGGCTACCTGTTGTGGCCTCTCCACACTCTGCCTTTATTCCAGGGGACTAAGAAGGACCACCTCAGCCTTCCTCCCTCATAGCCCACCCCCATTCTAAAGTGTCATCTCTCAACACCTAGAAACACATTTTACCCTGAACCCTCAATAGCCACATCTATCAGGATCCCAAAATTTCCTACTAGACAACAACCCACAGGGACCACAATGTCCTAAGAACCAGAAAGCCCAACAGAAAGCAAGGAACATAGAACCCACCCCAAAAGACAAAACCAGCATTTAATTACAATCTTCCCAAACCTAGCAGTGTCAAAACACAATAATAATTAGGACAATATGCCTTCACTAGAATCCCAACCCTACCACAGAAAGCCCTAAGGATTGCAACATAGCTAAAGCACAAGACAGTAGCCTTTATGAATATGATACAGATCCTTAAAGAAGAAACAAATAAATTCCTTTCAGAAATAAATGAAAACACAAACAGTGGAGGGAAGTATATAAAACAGTTGATGCCTTAAACTTGAAATAGAATCAATGAAAAAGACCTCAAACTTAGGGAAATTTGGAAATGAAAATCAAGGAACTCAAACAGAAACCTCGGAAGAAAGTCTCACAAAGAGAAGTCAAAAGGTGGAAGAGAAAATCAAAGTCATTGAAGGCATTATATAATAAATTGGTACATTGGTCACAAAGAATGTTAAATTTGAAAAACTCTGGCATAAACATACAGGAAATCTGATATAGTATGGAAAGACCAAATCTAAGAATAATAGAAAGAGAGGTAGAAAATACCCAGGTCAAAGGCACAGTAAATATGTTCATCAAAATTATATTAGAAAATTCCCTAATCTAAAGAAGGAGATACCTACCAATGTACAAGAAACATATAGAACATCAAATAGAAAAGACTAGAAAAATTCACCAAATTACAAAACAAAGAAAGAATATAAAAGCTAAAAGGGAAGAAGACTAAGTAATATACAAAGGAAAATATATTAGAATGACACCTGACTTCTCAGTGGAGACCCTAAAATCCAGAAAGACCTGGACAGATGTTCTAAAGATTCCAAAAGTCCATGGATGCTATCCCAGACTACTGTACCCAGCAAAATTTTCAATTGCAATAGACAGTGTAAATAAGACATTCTATGATAAAAAAAAACAAATTTAAGCAATTATTTATCTACTAATTCAGTCCTACAGAAGCCACTAGAAGGAAAACTCCAACCTAAAGAAGTTAACCATACCCAAGTAAATATGGGAAATAAATAATTCCAGACTAACTAATGAAAAGTGGAAACACACACACCAACACCAACACCACCACGGACAACAACAACATAATAGCAGGAGTCAACATCACTACTCATTGATATCTCTTGACACCAGTTGTATTAATTTGCAAATAAAAAGATACAGACTAACAGAATGGATGCAAACAACAGAATCCATTCTTCTGCTGCATCCAAAAAACACTGTGGGTCTCAACCTTCCTAATGCTGGAAACCCTTAATACAGTTCCTCATGCTGTGATAACATCCATCCATAAAGTTTTGCTTTGCTACTTCCCAATTTTGCTACTGTTATGAATTTTAAGTATCTGATATGCAGGATATCTGATATTTGAAATGATCATTTGATCCCCAAATGAGTTGTCATACACAGGTTGAGAACCTCTGCCCTAATATCAACAATAGATATTATCTCAGGATAAGAGTGCGAAAAAAGATAGTTCAAGAAAATGGACCTAAACAACAAGCTGATGTAGCCAGTTTAACACCTAACAAAGAAGACTTCAAACCAAAACTAATCAGAGAAAATGGGAAAGGACACTACATATTCGTCAAAGGAAAAATCAACCTAGAGTTCATAATTCCTATCAATAGACAGGTCATCCAGCAAAGACTAGGAAGTCCAATGTGTTATTCATTGCACAACCAAGCCTGGTCCAGATAAAAACTGAATAGAAATCCTGTAGCTAACTGACATTAAAAACCAACTATACCTAACAGATATTTGCAGATAATTTCACCAAAACACAAATACCTTGTTCTCAACCCCTTTAGGAACTTTCTCCAAATTTGACCACATACTTGGACACAAAGCAAGTCTCAATGGATACAAGAAAATTGAAATAACACCCTGCATTCTATTTGACCACCACAGATTAAAACTGGATATTTTCAACAACAGAAGCAACAGAAAGCTTACAAACTCATAGAAACCAAGTAACTCACTATTTAATTGAAAAGTGGGTCAAGGAAAATTAAAATGAAATTTAAAATGCAATCCCCAGTGTCCATATGTTGTTTCTCCTAGGAACCTTAATCACCCATTTTGTGGTCACATCTTAAACTGCTTCCTAGTGATTATCTACACATTCCAAACTTCACATATAAAATCAAAATGTTTACTTTATTCTTAGATGTTCCTTTCCCAGTGTGACTCTCCATGTTTTATTTAGTTCCTCACAATTTTTACACATGCCCAGTTCAGAATCTTTGTCTTCCTCTGTTCCTACCTAGTTATCCAAAGTCTGTTATTCTTTTCTTTACATAGCTTTACTTTTCTCACCTGTTATCTCTAACTCTGTTACAAGGTACCTTTGTCTTAGTAATTTAATTTGATTCCATGAGAATGTAACTATGATCTAACTTCTTCCATCCCCACTCTCAATTTTTAAAAAAAAGAACAAATTCATCTTAGAACACCAAAAAGATGATTTTTATCACTCTCCCTTTGATAACACCCAACTAAGCCTCAAATTAAGTAATTGTTCTTTCCCTCCACATTAAAAAAAAATTCCTGGTTATTTCCAGCCCTTCTTTTTCCTTTACATCTGCATATATGTTCTGTATTGGAATGGACCACTTCTGGCTTGCCATTTCTGCAACATAAGAAGCCTTCTCAAAAGCAAGAGTGTTTCCATAGTAGAACATCCTTCCCTTGTCATCACAAGTTCCTTTTCCTTATTGTAATTAATAGTTACTTAGTTCCATTCATTGTCATTAGTTATTATACCTTTCTTGCAGTCTCTACAATAAGGTCTTTGAAGACAAAGACTATATCAACTGTCTTAAAATTTGACATTGTGTCTTACACATAACCAAAGCTTGGGTGTTAGGGAATAAATCAATGGCTTTTTAGGCATAAAACTTATTCCTTTGGTAACTTTCATGTCTACTTATTTCTTTTAACAAAACTATACATTGATCTTCTGGGTAACATTTTTAAATACTTAGAAATGGCCACTCATCTTGAGCAGTAAATCATCTGTTCTTTTAAGAAAGCCTAGACAAGCTGCTGTATATAAGACTATTTCTCTTTTAGAAGGAGGTATCTAGAACAGAAAAAAAGAACAGTTACTTTCTGTATGATTTATGAGTGACTAATCCATAATTAGATCTTAGTGATGGGGGTGAGCATCAGGGTTAAAGCTATTTCTTTATCCAATTAAGCCTTTGCAGGAAAACATAGGTGCATGCATACGTTCTTAAAAATAGGCACAATTAAACATCCCAGTGGTATATGAATCAGGTAAGTCTGTAATTTGGCAGAGTTCTGAAGGGAAAACGGCATCAAATGGTCAGCCATTTCCCTGAATGCCTCTCTTATTTTAATAGCTATTACTCTCGTTCTATGCTTGTCTCCCCTGGGATACTGTGTTGGTTTCTTTTCCTAAGTCTTTCAAAAATTAAAGATAAATACAAGTCTCAGAATACCAACAACATTTCTCTCTGAGATATTTCTTATCCATTAAACCCAAACAGGGTGACATTGGGGCCCATCTTACTTGGATCAGGTGAAACACTCCCTGGATAAATCTATTACACAAGTCTGTTCCCTCAGACCTGAGCCAAAAGCAACAAGAGTAAAAGCACAATAATATGGTAATATCATTCCAAGATCCCAAACATATCTGTAAAACCTCGGCTGGAAGTTGATTTAACCTTTCTGGTATTGTCATGTGACCCTTGAGGTGGCACCTTCCTTCCCTAAGTGAGCAGAGCGTTTACCATTACCCTGGAAGCCTGAGCTCCCCAGAGATTTGGGAGAGCCTTAAGAAGGGATAAAGTTTCATAGTTTATTGCAATTCTTCCAGCACTGAAATCTCCTGGAGCTGAAGCACATTCAGAAATGATGAGGCATTTAAAACTGCCTGAAATGAGGGCTCTCTGTTGAAGTGACTAGTTAGACCTTAGCCCACCTGAGAAAATGTGGAATAAGATTCATAAAACACAGCCACCCCTACAACAAAACAGAGATTGTAGTTATTGAGCTGACTTTGACCTGGGTTTGATTAACTCTTCATTTCTAATAGCCTATCTTTATTTGATGATTTCAGACTACACCAATCTTTCCATTTCTCCCTCTGAATCCTGTGATAACCTCTCTCTCTGCATTGTTAGAAATGAGATAAACACTGTCACCTTCCGATAGATATCAGGGTAAATACACAACTACAGATTCATCAGATCTAGCAGAAATCCTCTCCTCCACAGCACAACCCAACCCTGAGAACTTTTTGGCCACTTTCCCACATTGCAGACCACAGGAGAAGTTAGCTTGCAGGGACTTGACTGATAACCCACACATGGGCTGTCATCCCACAATAAGCAAAGCAAGAATGACAGGCCTCCTGTGCATTCACTAAATTCTTGTTCCCACATTTGAATGGATTTTCAGATACAACAAAACATGAACCTTCCACCACCCTGGATTCATGAGTTACATACACACATGTTTTAACACTGCCATCACTCAATCAGGGTGGTGTTAATGGCATCTTGTAAACCACACTTGGAGCTGACCACAGTATTCATGGCGCAGGGGTGACCAGCAAAAGCTGCGTGTGCTGGGGGCCTACAGAGGTAGAGAGAGAGTTAGCTTCAATGCTGGAAAAAGCAAACAGGGGCATTCCCAGGGGAGGAAAATGAACAACTGACTGGCAGAAATGTGGTAAATGAAAAAGTTAACCGTCATGAAGATGATTTAGGAAGCAATTTCAGACAGCTGAGGTTCAGCAAATGGTAAAAGAGGAAAAGGAATACTTATTCTCTCAGAATGCATGTGATTACTTGTGTGGACTTCAGTCTTGCTCCAGACAGAGGGGTGCTTTGGAGATTAGTTTACTGAGTGACAGTGAAAGTATAAGAAAACCAGAAGCAGAAAAATGAATGTTTAAGACAACATATAGGGCCACATAAGCCACTGTTCCTCTGTGGCTGCCTACTTGTCTTTGAATGGTCATTCTAGAAACCAGAAATACGCTGCATCCTGAAAGAAAATAAAATAAGAAAAAGAAAAAGGTCGGAAGGAAATAAAAAGAAGGAAGGAAAAGAAACAGATTGATCTGGTGTTTTGTTGGTTTTTGGTTTTGTTTTTATGTTTTAAGAGCAAAATTGTAAAGGACAAAATTAATGGGTCAGTGCGGTACATTCAACTTTTTCAGAACTGTGAAATGAGGAGCAGGGGGAGAGAGAGCAGGAAAGAGAAAGGGAGGAAGAGTTACAGAGAAAGAGGAGAGCCTACTAAAGAAATGAGCCCCCCTGTACAGACAGCCTGACGCCAGATGGCTTCTTCTAATAAATATTCAACCTTAACTCTGTTCCCATGTAACTTCGTTGTAAAGCTGCCAGCACACCCACACAGATCTGGGCCAGCAAAATGATTACAGTAGTACAAACAAAATAGTGCACTAGAGGAAACAGACAGACAGGGTCCTGTCCACAGACAGGCAAGGCTGTAAGATGTGAGCTGATGGGCCTTTAGATTTAATGCTTTGGAACTCGTAATAATAAGTAGCACTGCTGGGGAGGGCACCTCCAAAGAGGACAAGCATTTAACTCTTATCTGAGCTGTGCTGCACATTGCAGCATGGGAAACTTGTACAACTCTCCCCTCATAGATTACAAATGAAAGACCCAATCTCAAACACAAGTCTCTGGCATGGCCTCTAAGTACATATACTGGAATATCACCTGAACTAACTGCCCCCAACACTTACACTTTTAAAATTGTGGCAAATATGAGACATTGTACTTAAGAAGCCTCACGCTAACTAGATGAAAATAGATGATTCATCAAGTACCCCTGCCCCTAGGAAACAGGAATTCTCTTCAGTGTTTTTTATTCTCCCTTCTATGCACACAAAACAACAATTGGGTACTTAAATTCTATTTAAACATGATACATATTGATTCTGAGTTGGGGAGACAGGAGGCATTTCAATGCTTCCTTAGGAAATAATTTTAAAATAATTGTGACAATAGAAAGTGCCTAATAAATGAAATGATGTATGGAGATTTTGAACCAAATAATGTCACATTCAGCTGAAGGAAAATGACAAAGTAATACAATATTATTTTTTAAATATGTTCTTTAGAGCACACTAAATGTGGTGTTTAGTCAGCCCAGAGTAAGCAAGAATAGCCCCCTGAACTTTCTATTTCCGATATAAAGAGTAGACCAGGTCAGCTAAGTAATGAAATAAAACAATTTGAAGGAAAATATCTTGATACAAAAGTGAGATTCTACCTTTATTTTATTCCCTAATGCTTGATCTGATATCTAAAATTGTCCAGAAACAAGAAAAATCTCACAAAAGTTCATCATAAACCAAGTTTCCTTTTGCTTCAAGATTGAAGAAATTTTTCATAGGGTTATCTGTGAGCACCAGCAACTCTGTGGAACAGAGATGTAAGAAAAACCAACAAAGCAAAGCATTAAACACTACCAAGAGCTAGATAAGTTTTAAGTACATACTGTTGTTTTGACAGTTTGAGAATCTGCACAGATTTTACATTTTATTGCACTGACATCAAAAGCTGTATTGATAGGAAAGGACCACATTTCCAACAAGGAGAGGCAGATAAAAATTAGCATTTATCTCCTGGTGATACTGAGTCTTCTAATGGCAGGCCATGGTGGGTTTTTTCTCCCTGCAGAAAACTCTCTCAGGGAACTGAAAATGCACTAGGGGTTATAGCTTCCCAATTAAGGGTATGATGGAGAGCAATCTTTGAAAAGATTGTACAAACTGCACACGAGAAATACAAACAATGCAAATATATCTGTATACAAAATATGCAGTTGTGCATTCACAAAAGGGTAATGGCACGCAATAATGGAAAATTATTTGAACATCTGCTTGCACATTAATCTGCATATTTTTGCACATGCAATCATCCATTTGCATCAGCATATTTTACTTGTCGCATGCACACGTTAGACACCTGTTATTAAAAACCAGGTCCATAATGTGTTGCTGATTCATTTGAATATAATTCCACTTTTATAAGATTTATCAGAGTCCAAAGGGCAGAGCTTTTTAAAGGAAGGTAACAAAATACAGAGTACGATATTAGTGAAATGCTTATGTGTGTCTCTCTGGTATCTAGGTACAGTAGACTTTCACGATCAAAGCAGGAATAAATTGACCATGAATGAAAGCAAAACAATGTGGATAGTCAATGCTAACATGATCTACCACCTCTTTTTCAGTAGAAAAAAAAAGATCAACTGCTGCTACACATGCTATGCCAAACACAACACTACCTAGCACACAGTACATGCTCAATAAATATTTGGTGATTCCTTGGTGAAGAGGGGAATGTGTAATTTAATTAAATGTCAAACTTAGCAAGTATTTGCTGAAATTTTATATAAGACACTATCTGAGTGTTTTAACAGCCCCTGTCACTTAATCCCTTCGGAAAGAGCTTTGGGGAAATACTAAACTAAAAAGACTGGGCTCTTCTGCTAACTAGGAATGTAATGTTAGACTAACTTTTCTAATTTTGTAAAGTGGGAGACTGTGTCGAGTCGGCAAGTACGTGGTACATATGGTACCGCTCTCTCTTTCGTCAACCGTGGTAGATATGAAAAAAAAAATCTATCCCCACACTTTTCCCCACTGAGTCTGGACTTTGCCATAAATTCCTTCTTAGCACAGCTCTCCAGGCAACCACCACCAACTGATCAAATTTGGCACACAAGATGAATCTATTTTCTATCCCTGGACTATATTATCTCTGAGGCCCCTTCCAAAAATTGAATCAAGAACTCTTACAGACCACTAAAATCCTACATTTTAAAGTAACTATCCTAACTATTTGGTTGCTTTCTAATTAGAATGTATCAAATATGCTCTTAAGCTAGATGTCCATTGTTAAGATTTGAAAAATGTGCACCCTATATAGAATTTCACTGTAATAGAATTTTAATGCATTTAACCCATGAAATATGCTCAAGTAAAATAGTGTTCAATGTCTTTCCCTCTTTTGGATTATCCACAAAAGTACTCTTTTCCAGGCAGTTATGCAAAGCAGATCAGGAAACCAGCATGAAGCAATACTTTGCACAGCACAGCCCTTCGATATGGAAGCAAGACAGCAGCGTGGTCCCTGTTTCTGCCAGACAGCGTTGGTGGTGTGAGAGAAAGCACAGAAACCTGGAGGCACGTTGAAAGGACACATTCAGACTCCTTGAGTGATGTGGAAAGATGAGAAGCAAATGCAACTGTCAGAATAGGAGCTGAGAAAAGATCCCCCCCCCCCAAACCTTTCCATGTGATAAGCATTACAGGCAGCTGTAATGAATCCATCAGGAGCATATACTTAGAGTGTTCATTGAGTCCAGCTTTCTGCAGCTTTCTTAGAACTAAGTGAATAAGGTGGTGCCTGCTTTGGGAGAAACTGGATGTTAACTAAGAAGAAAGGAAACCTAGTATTACAAAACTATTCATTAGTAAAGATACTGTTTTGTTTTTCCAGCTACCTAGACCCACATAAGCAACATATCAATTAATTATGATCAAGAGGCATCAAAATCTGTCAAGTCATTTGGAGTAGGGACTATGCCCTCCTGTCTCTAGGTTAAGGGAGCATCCATCCCTCCATGGGGAATATCCCAAAGTCCTTTTGTGCATCAGGGATACATCCTGGTTCCACTGTCAGAGATCCCTTAGCCCTATAACTGAGACCCAATGCTGGTTTCCTAGCTATTAGTCGGGGACCCTTTGGCTCCTCCTTGTTCAGATCAGCTGTCTATGTGTTTCTGTAGCCTGGTCTTGTCCTCCTTCTCTGCATCTGGATTCCAGTTTGGCTCAGTTTTTAGTTGTGGGTGTCTGCTTCTTTTTCCATCAGCTACTAGATGAGGGCTCTATGATGGTAGATAAGTTCATCATCAATCTCATTATCAGGGAAAGGCATTTATGGTAGCCTTTCCACTATTGCTCAAATTGTTAGTTGGGGTCAGTCTTGTAGGTCTCTGGACATTTCTCTAGAGTCAGTTTCCCTCTTTTATAATGGCTTCCTCTTTTATGGTATCTCTCCCTCCTTCCCTCCCTCCCTCCCTGACTCAATCTTCCTAGTTCCACAAGCTTTCCTCTCTTTCCCTTCTCTTCCTCCTAGCTCTCTTTCCACTTACTGCCCCCCAACTCCCATTTAAAATGGATTTCTGTCACAATGAAACAGGCTGGCAAACTCACTGCACCACTGACATGCAGTGCAGCAGGCTGCTGGCCCCACATGATGAAACATAGACCCTAAGAATTCAGTCTCTTTCCTAAGTTGTGTCCTTTGTGGGAGCACCAAGCAGATCCCATTTCTACACTTAATGCCGAGGCTTCTACTAGATTCTTTTCTGGAAAATATTTGAAAATGAGACAACCACCATAATTATGCTTGACAATCTATAAAAATTTTCCTTTGAGTGAGGATTTTTTTTCAAGTTACTAGTAAAAAAAAAAAAAGAAATACTTGGTGAATACAGTGGATCTAATTATTGAAAAAAAAAATCACCAGAGTAAGAAGTTCTTGTTTAGTTTTATTTGTTAGATTACAGTGTTAATTCTCAACTCAGGTCTCCATATTCTCTTGCTTATTCACCTTAGAGTTCACTAAGTTTCAAGTGCCTCAGAGAGAAATAGCCATGTAATGTAAATTCCACCTCAAGATGCAGGACATCCCCTAGGGACAACAGACATGCTCACTCAGGAGGGCATCTCAGGATACTGGCAGGAAACACTGGGTATCTCTGCCTAATTTCAAGGAGTAATTTATGCAATGGAATAAGCGAGCTGGTGAAAATAAGTAATACATAAACAACTTAGAAGAGGCAGAATTAAGTTTCACATGCAAAATATCAGGCCAATCTGTAATGGCTACCTGCCTGAGCTGAGGAGCCCTTAGTGCCCCTTGTCTAACCTAAGAAGTCCTGCTGCTTTATTAAAGAAAGCTGCCTGTGGGAACATGTCCATCGCAGCATCCTCACCAGCAGCAACACTTTTATTCCAAGCATTTGTTCTTTTAACCTACTTCCTGTTTAGAAAGCCCTTCTATTTTGAGCAGAATGTTTATTTTTTCACCTTTTAGTAAGAGGAAATGCATTTTATTAGCTAAAATTTGAATACAGCTAAATGAAGGAAACTCAATAAACAGGTTGAAAAATTTCATCCAATAAATTTACTGTGAAATGTCAAGTTTGTGGCTATGCCTGCAGTCATCATTTTAGTTATAAGACACATAGTAGGCAAGAGTTTAGAGGGGCCTTAACCATGGGTTTCTAAGCTGAGTAAGACAGATGTGTTCATTCATATGAAGTAATATAATTTTTCTTGGGAAAGTTTAATATTATACAAATCCATTAGCATATTTACAAATTAATCTTCCCCTAGGAAAAAAGATTTAGAATTTACAGCATGGAAGGCTTTATTACTTTTAAAACTGCATTTTTTAAAAAAGAAAAAGAGGCAAATTACATTTAACTATAAGTGCCTTGTTATGACTAACAGTTTTGTAGTACCAAAATTTATTAAAGAGCAAAATAGAATTTTCTAGCATCTCAGACAATGGAGCTTCTATATTATAAATTCCAAATTTCTGTAAAATTAAAGCTGTTTTTGTAAATGCAAGCTAAAATGACACTAAATCAATTAGACACTCAAGACTATTAATGTGAATTTCCCCTGGATATGTTTTTGTCTAAGTTCTTAGCTACTTGTTCTCATTTTGGCAAGATGTGATTTGAAACCTTTGCAACACTGCTAACAACAAAAACCAGTCCTTATGTTTTATTTCTTCCCCCAAACAATCGATTAATTATTCACTTGAACTAGTGACTGATGACAGAATTAAGGCCTGATATTCCATTTTCTTAGAATACATGTTCTTACAGCCACAGAGAAAAACTCTGAATGTGTGATAAGTCTCAATGTGTATGTAAATGCCACACATATAACAGTTAAAAAGTGATTTGTTTTTGCTCAGTCTGTTGGCCATCCTTGTATTTATTTTGTGACCATCATTTTCTAAAGTGAAGGTTTAAGTCCATCTTCTCCACATGGAATACAACAAAATACTAACAGCTAATTCCACATATAAATTGAAATATTATTTCAATGAGATAGTATTTGATCACTTTTGCAATATTTCAAACTAGTAAAGGAAATCAAAGTAGTTTCTATACTAAAATGTCCTTGAATGTGTTAAAAACCAGCTACCCCACTTGTAGAACAATGTGGTATACATTCTCCAGGCTAAAGGCCATATAGTTATTACAATAATAGTAAATTACAAAAATAGTAAATAGTAAATAATAAAAGGTATTATTACCTTTAATAATCACAACAACCCTACCAGATAAATACTATGATCATTTGTAGTTTGTAGAAGTGACAATTCAGATCAACGTTGTTGAGTATCAAAGAAATCTATCTAATCAGTGAATGACGAGCCCGAGAATGAACACCAAATCCTCTGGGGCTGAGTCCAGATAGTCCACATGGAAGTTTCATATCTTGAAGCATGCATCCCCAACATTTACTTATACCTTGAAATTAGAATTGCTCTTTCCTGTACTGTTTTATAACACAGTAAATGAGCCACTAATATTTACTCAGTCATTTGAGGGTTCTGGGCCTCAATATAGTGATGCCAGTTATTTCAAAGGGTTTTATTTCTTCCTTTACATTCAACTATTCTGAGCTTCTGCACCATATATCTACTAGATCAAGTTATTTCTCTTTTTAATTTTTTTCTTGACTCCTTTTCTGTATCTTCTGATTATTTCGGTTTGTTTGTTTTGCCTGAGACAAGGCACTACAGATATGCTTAATGACTCCTGTGAAGCATTTTTGTTTCAAATTAAACATCCTCCCATTAAACAGAACCCCTCAAAGGAAGACATATTCTGTCATTTCTTTTCTTAGGTCTACCAGTTATCTGTAGGAGAAACTGCTGGCCAGTCTACCCAAGCTACAGTCACCTTGCCCAGGTGCCCTGGTCAGCCTGCACAAGCATGCGCAGCAGGCAATTCCTCCTTGAGCCAAGCCTGCCTCTATGTCCAGAGACTGCTTACAAAGAGACACCTGACAGGAGACACCAATGAGCTGCCTGAGCTAATAGGAGCTTGGGAGGGGGTATAAAGTCAGATCTAACTTCCCTAGTAAATGAGTCTGTGGCCTGCTCTGCTACTCACTGACTCCCTGTGCCTTAGTCATTGGTGCTGCATCATCTCAC
Source organism: Cricetiscus sungorus (assembly GCA_030556225.1). Taxonomy (NCBI): domain Eukaryota; kingdom Metazoa; phylum Chordata; class Mammalia; order Rodentia; family Cricetidae; genus Cricetiscus; species Cricetiscus sungorus. The sequence goes on along the minus strand of JANBXA010000132.1, from coordinate 24,516,163 downwards.
ACCCTCCTCCAAGGGGTGTATGCATACCTCTTTAAAAGGGCAGGTTTAGACTTAGTAGAAGAGTTGCCTGAGGTATGGCAGGCCCTGAGTTCAGTCCTCAATGACTCAAAACAAAAAGCATCTCAGAAACAGCTCCCACCAATATTTGACCATTGTGGGAAGACCAGCATGTCTTCCCATTCACATCCAATTCTCCTTCATTTCAAAGTTCTAAAATTATGAATAAAATGCCATTCAGTTTCTATAACTCACAGCATAGTATACAGATAGTATCCCCCTGGAAAACCTTGACTTCCCCTCTTATGATTCAGTAATAACTTTGAACAGGGAAGAAATCTCTGGGCAAAAAGCCTAGAAAAAGGATCATCCTCTTTCATCCTTATGATGATTCTCAAACCATGGAGCATTTTAAATTTGAAAAAAAAAAAGCAGTACTTTCTTACTAGGATAGTTTCAATAAGTTTTGTCACAGTGATAGGATGGAAATTCTCAGTGTCCCAAAGCACACGAAAAAGAACAGAACTGACCAAGTGTTACTGGAAATACTTGAAAAGCAGTCTGAGGAAAAGACGAGAGCTTTCATGCCCAGGTGAAAATATCAGAATCTTAGTACAGTGATGCTGGATTCAGAATCTCTGGAAAAGCAGATACATACCTAGTTTTTCTAGATGTATACAGGTTCATATGGCATTTCCATCTTTGGTGTACCATGTTGAATTAATAGGTGAAGTATAAAAGAGGCATCAGTCAATTATCTTTAATAAAGATAGAAACTAAGAGGTATTCGGTGACATTCATTTAAAGCAGAAAATAGCAGTAGAGTGGAGTAAAACAAGTTTGGCCTTCCTGGTTTATATGCTTTTCAGACTTCCTCTTTCCAAATGTACTGCAGCCCATCACACTTAACCTACACTTCCCACACCTCCAGATGGAGATACTCACATATATACCTGCTTACTATGGCACAAACTCAAAGAGAGATTGAAAAGCTGGATACTGTATGCTGACTGATTTTTCCCTTCTACACATAAACTGCAAGAAAATCAGGTATGTCCATTTACTCCCACCCCCACATCCCCCTGCTCCTCATAACTGACATATTATGACTCCTTTGAAATTTTCTCCTACAAATGTAGGCTCAGACTTCAACACCTAAATGAAATTACATATATATATATATATATATATATATATATATGTATGTATGTATGTATGTATGTATGTATGTATGTATGTATGTATAATGCACAAGCCTGTTTGTTCCAGGTTTCTTAAGAGGAGAAATTGAATGCAGTGTATTAATCATCACACCAATGTCCCTGGTTGAAAAATTATTTAAATGAGTAACGTTTTTTTTAATACTCTCTAGAAATCTTTTTTCTAGCATTGCAAGTTGAAAGATTGAAGAAAATGTTACAATATACTACTGATATGATACAAGGACCAAATTAAAGTTGCGTATAAGTCATGTATAGGATATTATCAATTGGTTCCAGTTATACATTCAATTTATTGAATAGTAATACACCCCATTAAGAAGGTCTACACACACAGACAGTCACAGATCTAAATATATTTCTTACCCTTCATACACAGAAGCTTTTACTTCCAAAACAGATAGCATAAGAAAAGTAAAGGGAATGACCACAATATATGCTTATCCAGCCTGTACTACTTAGTGCTTTAACTTCCTAGAGAGCAAATTCTTTGTTCCCAGTTTACTAAATGCATATTACAGATATATCATGAGTACAACTAAAAGTTACAGGAATGAAACCACTAATAATGCAAGGAGAAAGACACAAAACTCAAGATGGAATGACCACCTTAAACTGTCCAAGATTGTTTTGTTGGAAATGTGCATCTGTTAAAATTTCAGTCACCTCTGGTATATATTTCTATATTCAGTTACACCAGTAAGTGTTACCATTGATATTTATTTAAGACCTTGGCATCTCATGCTAATTTTTTATCTTATTTTGTCTGTTAGTATCATGTGTTCATCCTAATGTAGCTATATGGGAACATATGAAACATTATATCTTTGTAAGAAGTTAAATTTTGTATTAGCATTACTGATATATAACTAGTATTACATACAGCTGACCCCTCCAAGTTTATAATTCAGTGGATTTGGTATGTTTTCCAACAACCAAAGTAGTCTAGAAAAGTTTTAATGCCTCACAGAGAAAGTGTTCCTTACATTCTATCCTCTCAACTTATAAAGCATACTACTGTCAGTCTCTATAATCTTGCCTGTCCTTTACATTTTACAAAAACAGAGTCATACTTTACTAATGATATTTTTTACTTAGCACAAAGTTTCATAAACTTTTTCATGTTGAAATATGGCTAAATAATCTTTCACTGTATGAGTAGACCTTATTTTGTTTATTCAATTAGCAATTGATAGATATTTAAATGGTCTCAACTTTCTGGCTATTCTGAATAGTGTTGTTAGAAATTCTCATGTGAATTTTTTCCTGTGAATATACGTTTCATTTGTCTTAGATGCATATAAGAAACTGGAAATATCCCATTATGTGGTTTTTCTGTAAATAACCATTTGAAGAATTATCAGGATATTCCCATAGTGCCTGGACTAATTCCCACTCTTATCATAGAGTCTGAGGATTCTGAATTCTTCTCATCCTCTCCTGCTTTTGTTATTATCTGACATTTTGATTCTGGCCATGCTTGTTGGGTATGAAGTAGTGCCATTCTGCAATTGATGATTGGTACTTCTCTGAAGACTAATAGGGCCAAATATTTTTTGTGTGTCTGTTATCTGTATATATTTTTTTTAAATGAATTTCTATTCCATTTATTTTGACCATTTTTAAAATGGTTCTTTTTATTACTTTTTGTGAGGCTTCTGTGTTATTCTAGATTCAATTCTCTTACTAGATAAACAATATTTGCTCACTATGGGTTATCTTTTTACTTCCATGAAAGCCAGTTTTAAGTCAAATTAACATACTATTTCTCTTTGTTGCCCATGCTTTTACGACCATATTTGACAATTCATTTTCAAATATAAGGTTCTAATCATTTATGCTCATGCTTCTTTCTAAGTGTTTTATCATTTTAAAACATGTGTTTAAACACTTAATAAGCCTTTGGTTGATTTTTATAACACCCTGTAAAGTTAACATGTAAATTATTTAGATATCTAGTTGTCTCAGAACAATTTTTGAAAAAGAAATTATTTTTTCTTTGTTGAATTGACTTGGCAGACAAGTAAAGCAGTGAAATGTGTTTATTTTTGAACACTTAAGTGGATTCCCTGGCTCAACATGTGAATCCTAATACCAATAGCATAATGTCGTCACTGTACTTTGTGTGACTTTTCTAAGGACATTTTAATTTTTGATTAATATGTTAATATTTGATGTCTGAAAATTCATTTTAAGGGTTGGTGAAATGGCTCAGCAGATAAAAATGCTTGTTTTGCAAGCATTGCAGCTCTCATAGATGTATTTCTACAAGTTAAAAGCAATGTTCTGTAGTGGGATATTCACTGTGTCTGCTTCTGTGGCACTGACCACACCCATTGAGGGGTGGAGCCAGGGTGGAAGTGACCTGTGGAGCTTAGTCTTGGAAGGAGGTGGAGAAAAGGCTTTCTCGTGGACACGGAGAGAGGAGCATCCAGTTTTAACTGCTGTGTTCATCTGTCTGTGTTGTGAGTTGTTTCTCCCTTAATAAACATCTATTCGACCTATTTGTTTATCCTGACCCTTATTGAACCGCAATAATGTTCTAACCTAATAAGAAAATGCTCCAATTCTAAACATATATGCAACAAACTTTATAAAACAGGCACTATTTGATATAAAGTTATAGACTTAATACAATGATAAATTATTTTAAGACCTAACTGTCACTCACAAAAAATTAAAAAACCCATCAAAGTTAAATAACATTATAGATCAAACACACACATTTTACAGTTTCCATTCTACAAATACTCCACCCCAAACAGCAGAATATGTATTCTCCTCACCAGCCCATGGAATTTCTCAAAAGTAGAGCCCCTTTAAGGACATAGACTGAATCTTAACAATTACAAAGTATAAATAAATAAAATAATTTGTAATTTCAGAAACATTTAACAAAGTATTAAATGCCAAATGGTTAATTAAAGTTGGCAGGTGGAATTGAAACTAGACTTTGATGGAATAAGCCTTTACTCCCAGCACTCAGGAGGCAGAGCCAGGCAGATCTCTGTGAGTTCGAGGCCAGTCTGGTCTACAGAGCAAGTTCCAGGACAGGCTCCAAAGCAATAGAAAAAAGCCCTGTCTCAAAAACAAAAAACAAAAACAAAAACAAAAACAAAAATTCCTGGAATTACAATGAAAATGGCAAGTGCTAGAGCCTGTGCACAATAAAACCAGTTCAAAAAGGGGAAAATGTATTGCTATAAATACATTTTTTTTAAGAAACCAAAGAAGTGATCATTAAACTAAAAGAGGGAAACAAGGAGGGAAGAGGCTTTGAGTAAGGCAAGGGTAACAGAACACAGAGGACGTTAAAAAGAGGAAAGAGCTGGGAGTGGCAGGATACATGAGGTCAGAAAGGTTGGGGAACTTGGATAGAAAATTCATGAAAAGTGGAATTTAATTTAAATGCCATAAGGACATCTAATGTTTCAAAATGTTTTAAATATAATTTTTGTTTTCACTGTCTTGACAATGGTCATTTAATAATCTGTTATTTAATTTCCTCACATTAAGTTTATTAATATTTTATTGTTAATTTCAAATCACAGTTAATCATGATTATAGAATATATTTTGTATTTTTAATCCTTTTGGACAAATTAAATTTCCTTTAGTGTCTAATGTGGTAAGGAATGTTCTACATGCTCTTGAGAAAATGCATCTTCTGCTGTTTGGGGGCAACCTTGGGTTCCACATGGTATAGACTGTTCTTCCCTTGCAGTCTCTTGTTCAGCCTGTGACTGCTGCTCTAGTATCATGGAAGTGAGGGGATGAAGTCCCAATTCTCCCACATTATTTTTACTGTCATAACTCCTGAAAATAAATTACCTATATTTTAGTGCTTTGTTGTTACATACATGAACATTATAATGTTCACATTTATAATGGTTTGAAACACATCACTATTATGACTATAAATCTATTTTTTTCTAATATTAGTCTAACATTTTCAATATTCTTTTCATTACTTATTTACTCATTTATCCATTTATTTATTTGGCTTTGCAGCTTTGTTTGTCTTGTAACTATAGACTAGGCTGACCTCATACTCAGAGATCTGCCTGCTTCTGCCTCCATAGTGCTGGGATTAAAGGTGTGCACCACCACCACCTGGATCCAATTTTCTTATATTTACTGTTTTAATGATAAACCTTTTTTTTCTTTACTTTCTTTTAATTTATTGTATCTTAGAATTTAAAAGTTAAGCCTCTGGTAGACAGCAAATAGTTGGATCTTAGTGTGTTTTATCTAATTATACTACCTATAATTTTTTCTTATGTATCCTATAAATGTTGAGTGTACTATAATATAGTTTGATTTATGTCTGCCACTTCAATTTTTATTTATGCATTTATGTTTTGATCATTTCTTTTTCTTTTTTTCTAGTGCTTTGAGGGAATTTACGTAACATTTGTGTGTATATAATAATTTTTACTATGCATTTTAGTAATTTCCTTAATGGTTGCCTGAAGACCACATGCATCATATATAATAAATAGCCTCAGATTTGCATTTTTTCCTTCAGTGTTAAATAAGTGCCTTATTCACATGTGTTCCCTCTTGCTTTTATTTTCACACCTTCTACATCTATAAATGACAAAATTCAAACAAGCACTATTCTTTACATAACTTGACATATTTTGAAGACATGCAAAGAAGAAAAGTGAACAAGCATGTGTTTATTCTATTTTCTATACTTATTTTCCCACTTGTCATTTTGGTTTTATCGATAAATACATCTATCTTTTATCACAACTGTTACTCCTTTAGAGAATGACCTTAACCTTGAACTTTTCCACAAGTAGAATCCATCACTTTGACTCACGTCTGAAGACAACTCTATGACTTGCTCCTCTCCTCCCTAAACTCTTCTCTTCTGAAGACAACATAGGAAATTCTGCATTTCTAAGTCTACTCCATCAGAATTGGCAGGATAAGGGCAACCAGCCTCAAGTCTCTTTTGCTTGACCTTCCTTCCCCATGGGGAACTCTCTCTGTGGCCTACACTAGTTAGGCCAGATCGCCAAAATTCTTGGCAGTGTCACATCATAGGTGGAGCTCTATGACATCATTGGGAGTTGTGCAAAAGAGTTTCTTAGCCACACCTGCTCAGAATGCAGCCTCAACTTCTGTGAAAGAGAAAAAAGAAAGAAGCCTGGGTTTATGCCTACGCCACTCCTGTGAGGAGCAAAGAATCACAGAGAGGCTGTAGTTCTGGGCTTTCATATCAGATTTGCCTAGTCTTTATAAGAACGTAGTTGGTTCTTAATTTGCATCGTGTTTATAGGACTATTTCCACAGATCTTGGGATAGTTTTTGTTTAGCTTTGATTACTTTTCAAAAAAGTTTTCCTGAGGGGAAGACTTCAGAATTTCCCCCCTGGTCATTCTAACAAACTCCTAGTCCCTTCAGTTTTATAGTTTTGATTATACTCAGTCAATTTCTTTAACGAAAAGTATTATTGTAACTTGGAGGGCCAAGAATGAGTTTGTTTTATTATGTTTTACAGCATTCTTACATTTAGAATACAGAATCAGTAAACTTTGAATCATTGTAAGTAACACTCAGAAATCAGTGTGCAAATCTGTAGGGAATACTCAAAGCCAATACTAATAAAGAGGCAATTTTAGAAGTGAGATGCTACATATCCTTTGAAAAGCAACCACTCTAGAACATAGCTTTGTCTTAAAGTTAAGGCACTCTATGAAATGTCATAATCACACCATGGAAATTTTGTGATCATTTGTAGACACAAAACATAATACAACTAAAAGCTTCCCGAGACAGAGTGTTTAGAAATGTTTGGAGGAGTGCTTGTAGAAAATACTAGTGTTAACCATCTCCTTAAGTATTTACAGGTTGCATATTTTTGGAAGATAGCTATTGTGTTAGAAATATAATTAAATTATGTCTCTTTAAAATTCGTGTAGAAGTCCTCAGCCTGAGTACCCCATAGTGTAGGTGTTCCTTAAAAGAAGTTATTAAGGTCACATGAGATCAATGGGTGAGCTCTAACCATTATAGAGGCCAGGACACAGACAATTAGGCCAATGGGTAACTAGGTGAGCACACAGTGAGAAAGGTACGACTGTAAGCTGAGAAGAAGAAACCAACCCTGCTGACTTCTTGAGCTCAGATTTCTGGTATCCAAAATTAAGAGAAAATACATTTATGTGATTTAAGTTGTTCTGTGATATCTTGTTATGGCAGCCTAAGCCAAGAAATCTACAAGGGAAGACAGAAAGCCTACAATTGGTATGTTAGACCCTGCTAACCAATAATAATTTAAATATGGTCTATATCTGGAAGAAATAAAGGTAATAGAAAAATGAAATGAGATTCCAACATGTGATACTCAACCAGGTAGTCTGATTTCTCCCTGTAGAGTTTGGGAAGAGATAACACCAGTACTGACCTATATTAAATTGTATGGAGATGGAGGACACATAGAAGTGTACAGGTCAAAACAGATGCCAAGGAAATATCTTACCTGCCAACCAGATCCTTTGAATCCTATGGTGCTGAGGCAGGCTAGACTTGGACGATGATTTACTTTGAACAGATGGGATAATGTTTGTATCTGAGCTACAGAGACAATGAACTTACTGGAGACTTCACCAACTTTCTTTGTGCTATCCCCAGAACCACACTGGTTAACTGAAATATACTACAGACTCATAGAGCAAACTTAATAATATACACCCAATGCCAGCACAATTTAATAACTGCAAATATGGCTTTCATTGTTTGGGTACTATAATAATAAGAGTGAAAACAAAAGCTTTAGACTCATGCTCATTGTCAACCAAGATGAGACGAATGAGCACCTGTGAGGAGCCAGATCCTGTGAGGGACAGAGAAATGGCAGTGAAACAAAAATGAAGATAAACATGTCTCTGTCACTTGTGAGCTGCAGCAGATTCATCAGGATCTACTTTATTATATGTTAATTCAGGGTCATAAGATTGATTTTTGGATAACTGTAAAAAAATTTAAAAAGCAAACATTAAAAATACTTAAAAACAATACCTGGCAAATAACTCAGTGCTGAGTTTAATTCTTTCCTTATTCAGTTCACTGTTGCTCTCTACCAAGATCAACATGTTAGAAAAATTCCTTTGAGTATTGTTGAAATGTATCAACCTTCACAGAAAATAATCTAAGACTTAGAAAAAGACCACTGAGCAAGGCCAGTTCTTACTGGAGAAAACCAGCTCTTCATTATCCTGGAAGAAACTTTCAGAACTGTTAAGTACATTCTTCTTGGGGTGTGTGTGTGTGTGTGAGAGAGAGAGAGAGAGAGAGAGAGAGAGAGAGAGAGAGAGAGAGAGAGAGAGAGAGACAGAGAGAGAGACAGAGAGAGACAGAGAGAGACAGAGAGAGACAGAGAGAGAGTATGTGCATCTATTCTCCCTGATCACAGAGGACAAAAGCAAAAAAAAAAAAAAAAAAACTTGCTAGAATAGACAACAAAGAGGATACAATGGAGAGTTCTCTAAAGAAACAAACAAAAGAAAGAAAGAAACCCATTATCTTGAAATATGAAAAGCCTTACATTTTTATACATGGAATATACTAATGTGCTTTTTCCTATAAATAAATTAACTATTCTTTTCTAGACTGAGAAAAAAATAGAAGATAAAGGGTAAGTCAATCCCCGTACTACATTCAAACATTGTGGGGAGTGCATAGATTGGGTAACATATTGGTATGGTGCATAGTCTGTGGTGTTGAGCAGAGTTGTCAGTGTCCCCTTCCAACTGCCAGGTTGGCTAAGCAAACTGAGAACAGCCTTACTTTTTCACAGTGTCAGAGAGTAGTTTCAAATGCACATTATACAGCCTACATATTCATAGTTTCAAAAGGTTGATTAGGTGCAAATTATCTTCAAATTACTTTCAAGTCCTATCCAAGCCAGCAAGTTGCAGATTCTATAGGCAACATGCTCTCTACTCTTACTTCTGTCACACTATCTCTTCTTCTACTAAGGAGCAGAATTTTGTTCTAAGGTTAAATGCTAACTTTCTTGTTCTAACTTGCCACTTTTATTTTAATCTCAAAGTCTTCCCCAAACAATTCTCCTAAATTTATTCCCTTTATTTTTTTCCCACTGCAATTATGTTCTCCATACTGTTACCTTAATCAGTTCTTTATTTTATTCTGAAAACACTGAGTTTGTTCTTTACAGAATATAATGTTAAGATGTTTAGAGATCACAAGAAAATAAAGTGCCCAAGTGATTTTTACACCCACATTTCGAGTCAACCAACAGAAATTTTCCTATACATTTCATTTTTGTACACAAACTTATAGGCCTTTTGTTAAACGGCAATGTTATCAAATAAACAGTGATAGAATATTTCCTTCAATACACTGGACTTTATGTGCAATACTCTTTTCTGTAATATTCGATGAAACTACCTACTGTTTAAAGATTTCTATAAAATCTATATGCATATGTGATGATGCTCCTTTGAGACAGAACAATAAAACTTGGGTGATGGCTCAGCTGAGAAAGTGCTTGAGGCACAAGCACACAGAACTCAAATCAATCCCCCAGAAAATATGTAAAAAGAAAATGTCATGCATGTTGGAGCATGCCTAAAATCCCTTTACTGAGGAGGTAAAGATGAGGGGATAGCCTAATTAGCAAAACACTAGCCAATGAAAGACTGTATCTCAAATGACAAGGTGTATGGAACCTTCTGAAGGATGACACAAAAGGTCATTTTCTGACACAGGTACACATATCCACACATACACCTGCACACTTTTAATAGCATGCATGCACACACATACACAGGGGTGCAATAAGCACAGAGAAAATACAGAATAAATGCATAACTTGAATACATTTTAATCAAAATAATAAATAGTACAATCTTCTGCATAATAAAATTTAGACGGATTGGTAACATCCTCACCAAATATATATCAGGCCAAGGTTTCAGATTCTTTTATTCCTTCTGTGTGACTAACACACCAAGCAAGATACCACAGTAACTGAACTTTACAATAACAGCCCAGACTCCGGGAAGTGCTCTCAGAGTAAGTCATGCAATAATACAAGGGTACTTCTCTCCATATCTCCCAGTTTCTTTGGTAAGCCAGAAAATATCCATGTATATTTTGTTAAAAATCAAGAAACTAAATAGGTTAATGTGTAAAGTATTTTTTAATTGAACTACATGGTTTTTGTTCTTTAGCTCTAATTACTTTCTACTTCCCCAGATGTTGCTACCAGTCCTCCATTTACTGCTCGCCAAGGAACTGAACCAATGGAAATCTCTCAGGCAGAAGTAACAGTAACTCACTAACCCCCCTAGGATTCTGAAACTCCAGCCATGACCTCGCAGGTTTCTTTGGTTCCAAAGCTGACTTAGTGGTCCTTGAAATCATGAAAGTGTTAAGTGCAAGAACTCATAAATCAGCATTTCAAAGTCTGCTGCCAGCATGACCTCCCCACACTGAAAAAAGAAGGTATTTAGATCACACTCAACAGGCCTCATATACTAAAATTCAGCATCTGCAACGGGACATCACTGAAATCTAGTAATACAAAATAGGACAGGTCTTTTTCTGTCCATGCGCAAACTGTATACAGATATACACTTACACCCCAAATACTGAAAACAATAGAGAGTAAGATCATTTAACCTAAATTAAAACAACTTAAAATTTAAGGAGCATTCCAGTATTTTGTTTTAGATAAAAATATTTAAGATATTTTTGTGTTTATAAAAGTATGCAATTGCTTTTTTAATTTATTCAAGTGGAAACACTCCCATACATATTGCAAAAAGGAAATAATAGGGATTTATCTTATTTTAGCTTCAGCTTTTGGTAGAAATTTTTAAGCCTTTTTTTTCTATAGACATTTTCTTCTTTTCTATGATCTTGTTTTAGGATAGAAAATGAACCTTGTTTTTCTTAATGATATAAATTTTATCATAAGAGATAAAAATGACTATTTGCTTCATTATTTACTAAAGTTAAAATTTGTAGTTTCAACTACAATGTAGTTTTGGTGAATGCAAAATGTTTAATAATGTGTATTCTGCTAAGATGTGATGCTTTAGTGTAAAACAGAAGTACATTTATTTTAGAGGTAAAATAGAACTTACCTTCATACAAATAAGTCTACAAGCAATTTTAGAAGCAAGTTTGGTAAAACAAATACTTTTGCAATTGAACATTTCTAAAAACAATTGGTTATTTAAATGAAGTCTACTTTTTTGGAAGACACAATTTATAGCATGCTTTTTGTAGAATTAAAGAGCCAGATTATGGTGTCTGTCACATCTTGAGACACATACAGTTGAATATGGCAAAATTTTTTGAAACATGGCTGGTCAGATATTTAACAGGAAGACAGCCATCTACTGAGAATCATGGGGGAGGATCCCTGCCAGCAGTCTCTCTCCTGTACCCACATTCTAATCGTTGCATTCAGAATTCTAATCACTAGTCATTATTTTTTTGCATCATTAAAAATCTTTACCAGAAAGCAAACATATTACCTAAGAAGTCATTAATAAGTCATTAACACCTTGCCTTAAATTAAATCACTCAGACTACGATAATAGTTTACTTAAGAGCCCAGAGGGAGTATAGTACCAAACAGGTAATTTTGATGAGGATAGCCATTTTGAAGAATTCGACTTTGGGTCAATTCAAAAGAAAGTACCATAAACCATTGTTTGATTTGTCAAGAGAAGAACTGAGAGGGTCATACATGCAAAGGTTGGAGAGGTATAAAAGGAAAAGAACCAAAACTAAAACAAAACCTATGTCATCATCTCTCCGAACACAATCACTGTAGGTGATTTATAGTGTTACCCCATAAAATCTGCCTTTAGTGAGCTCTGACCTCTGTATTCCTAATGATACTTCTGGCTGGCATAGAATTCACCACACTGCCAGTCCCCTGATTACTTTTGTCTGAAGCAAAATGCAGGACATAGGAAATACTCACTGGCATTTTATGTTGAGGCACAGCTTAACTCTAAGACTTGTTGAAATGCCCTTAGTCACATAATTCATAGAAATCAGATGGTCGGTTACTGATTACTCAGTGACATACAGGTAATTCTGATGCAGTTTATTAATATAAGTTCCTGTGGGATCATGCAGCAGTGCAACTGATGGCTTGATTGAAGGGACCAGTCAAGGTAGGTGGCAATGCCTCAAGACAATCCTGTTCTGACAGAGCCACACCCTCTCATCAGTGAGCTCTTAGGCTCCCCAACTCCTTTGCACTACCACATATCTCTGCTGCTCAACAAAAGAAATAAAATTAACAGCATTTTACTGAATTTTACTAAATTTCATGAGTGGATGTTTTCTGAAGTTAATCAATAATAAAAGAGTAAAACTATTACTGGAGTATATTTTTCATGGTCCAGAATGATGTTTAACATTTTCTAACCATTCTCTTATCTTTTAAAAAAGACTCTGGTTATCATTCTCTAGGGGTGAAGTTAGATACTTAATTGAGCGGAGAGAAAGAAAATCACTCACTTCAAAATAAGGTAACTATTTCAAAATATTTCTGTAAAATGTTTCATATAATTACTAACAGCCCAATTTCTTGGCCAACATTTTTGTAGGTTTTATAAATGGCATGCCACAAAAGTTAACTCCTTCAGAAACATGTTTATCTTAATTAGGAAAGCCATCAGACTTCTAATGGGGAGAGTAGGCATTTTTCTCTGTGTTATAGAAGGAAGGCATCAAAGGCCCAGCTCTCCTCCCAACCAGTCTTCCTTCCTTCCTGCCTTTTAAACCCAGGTGATTGCAGACAGCTGAGCCTGCATTTTCCCTAAAGCTTCTCATGCACTGACTCCACTCTGCTGCCTTGTCACATTTGGGCTCTCTTGCTCTCTCCTTCACTTTTTGTGTCGCTCCTTGTCTGTAGTTTTTGTATTTTGCCTCAGGAAACCAAGGGATACTCATGGCACTGAGGCAAATAATGTGGAATTAAAAACTAAATTCTTGAGGCCTTATCCTAGCAACAAGACCATCACCATCTGTTCAGAGGACAAGCCAGCCATTATCTGCTGCATTCTTTATACAACTCCATCACCTGTGAGGGGGAAACACTGCCCCTTTCCTGGGCTCTTTCTTTGTCATGAGAGAGAACGGGCTGTTCCCCTAGGATCCTGTAAAATCAAGGAAAGCAAATATAACTGGAGCCACTTACAGAAAATTTAAAGGGACATGTCAGAAGGCCCTAAATGGCCATTCCAAAGTAATCTGATAATTGTCATCTGTGTGCAATAAAACCTGACAAAAATATATTGTTGGTGTCTCGGAGTACTCATTATATTATTTAAATTGGAGAAGGACAAATGGAGAGCCTCTGTGTGTGTGTGTGTGTGTGTGTGTGTGTGTGTGTGTGTGTGTGTGTGTGTGTGTGTGTTCGTTCAGTGGTAAAATAAGCCTTATAGTCTGTCTGTATTTATTTATTTATTTATTATTTATTCAGCTAAATTTCTGTTTGTTTCAGCTTTCAAAACCACAGGAAAAAAATCGTATTTTTAAAATGTCATCTCAGCCACAAGTCTCTGAGTGTCTGAGTGGTGAACTCTTACCTAGAATACATGAGAACCAGGGATAAGTCCTCAGCATTGAAAATAAATGTTATTTCAGACTTCAAAAATGGGAATTATTGTGCCTAGAAATCTAGTTTAAGCACAAGATGAGATGTTTCCCCAAGGAAAAATGTTTAAAACAATAAACACAGCAAATAGGTTGTATTTCATGTAGTAAATGTATATTATTAAGAATAAACAAGGTTTGTTTCCTATCCTAAAACAAGACTACAGAAAAGAAGCAAAGAGAAACAGCAATTGAAAATCTTCACAAGAAGCTAAAGCTCAAATAAGATAAAACTTGATGATTTATTTCTTATAATACATGAGAGGAGGTCGATCCAAGCAATATATTAATAAATAATAAATTAATGCTCTCTACCAATTAGATATAAATGAACTACTGAGCATTACAAAAAATTGTCACATTCTTTAAGAAAATACACCACAGATAGTAAGTCTCAATGGATATAAAATAGAGGCTTTAAAGTACATACAGACAAATACAGACCATGCAACAAAACAGTGAGGAAACCCAACTTCTGAACTCTCTCCAACAGAAAAACCTAAGTCTATTTCAAACCTGAAGCAATTCTGGTATCTTAAAGGGTATCATTAACATTAATATTATATACAGGAAATGTAGGTGGATACAAAGGCTCAAGCTACAGTAGCACTAGCTCTCCATTCTCTTAGGCAGAAATCATGTGATGGTTACTCTCAGTTGTCAACTGGATGAGATCTAGAATCGAAAGAGATGACCCTGTTAGCATGCTTGTGGGGGATTATTCTTCATGAGTTCATGGAGGTGGGAAGATCCATCCACTGTGGACAGCAATATTCTTTGGGTTGAGACCCTTGAGTACAGAGCAAGGATAAGGTAAACAACCAACACAGGAATTCACCATTCTCTTTGCTTTTTAACTATGGATCCAGTGTGACCAACTACCCCAGGCACTTGTCATCAAGCTTCTCCACCATGATGACCTGTATCTTTGAAGTGTAAATTCAAATAAACCTTCTCTTCCTCATGTTGCTTTTATCAGGATTTTTTTTTTATCATGGTAACAGGAAGAGTAAATAAGACAATGTACTTAAGGAGTGATAATCAGTTTTCATGGAGAGGTATTTCCAGAGTTATTGGCAAAATACAAACTTATACTGGTAAAAATCCAAGTCATCCATATATCTTCTTTTGTATTGTACTTTGTTCTCCCAGCTCTATGGATTTTCCACATGGCTTTACTAAAATTATTCTGGCCAATCACACCTGAAAGTCCTTGGAAAATTAGGTGGGGATTCTGAGAAGCAACCAAATCATCCTATTTCTTAAAATGATTTCAATTGACCAGGCATATAAAGATATTCTTTGATCACAAAAATTTCAGTGCTGAACTAGGAAAATCACAGACAACCTATGATGAGTCACTCATCCAGGGATGTGAAATAAATTCTCTTGTGGTTCAATTTGATGCTAAAATGTACAGACTTTTAAAGCATGTCTTTATGAAACCTTTTTCTTTTAAATAGAACTTTAAAGGACCTATTTTTGATAGTTAATAGATCTTATGGAACAATTATTATGAATTTATATTGTGTGAATACATGTTAATGTAGGCAAGTATGTGTTTGAGCATGCATGAGTATGTGTGGAGACCAGAGGTTAATGTCTGTTCTAGATACAAATTCTTTTCTAGATGCATAGTGGACAAAGAATTTTTACTCTTATGTAGGCTTCATTTGAATGATGATGTCCTTCGCTGTATAGAGGGTTTTAGTTTCATGTGGTCCCATTTGTTAATTTTTGGTCTTTGTGCTTGCACTATTTGTTCAGAAACTCATTTCCTGTGCAATGAGTTCAAGCATATTCCCTATTTTCTCTTACATCAGATTCAGGGTGACAAGTTTTATGTTGAAGTCATTAAAGTATTTGGAGTTGAGTTTTGTACAGAGTGGTGAGACATAAGTATCAAATTTAATTCTTCTATAAATGTTTAGATATAAATAGATAGGTAGATTAAATAGATGACAGATAGCTAGATAGATTTAGATATCAGTTTGATCAATATCAGTTGTTGAAAATATCTTTTCTCCAATGTATGTTGTTGGCATCTTCCAAAATTCAGGGTGGGGGCTTAAAAGTGGGTCCTCCTCATCCTATTCCACATATCAAAATGTCTGTATTCATGTCAGTACCACACTGTTTTAATTATTACAGCTATGTTGCATAATTTGAAATCTGGAATGGTGATACCTCCAGGAGTTTATTTGATTGTTTGTTTTGTCTGTTTGTTTAGTTAATTATTATTGTTGTTCAGAATTGTTTGGACTATCCTTGCTTTTTGTTTCCATATAAAATTTAAGATAACTTTTTAAATTTAGAAATTGCATTAAATCCATACATTGCTTTTGATAGAGTGGCCACTTTTGTACATTAATGCATGAGCATGGAAGATTTTTCTAGCATCTTATATTTTCTTTGGGCTTTTTTGATGTCTTAAAGTATTCGTTGCACAAGCCTTCCACTTTCTTGGTTAGATTCATTCCAGGATATTTTTGAGGCAATTTTGAATAGTATTGTTTCCATGGTTTCTTTCTTGCTAGTGCCAGCGAGCATCATATAAAATAGAAAAGTCAATTTCTGTATTTCTTATACGTCACCCATAAAAAGTTTTCATATTTACAAAATATAAAAATAAGTAACAGAAACTTTAAAGACATTGTAGCAGACACCTATGGCACCAATAGCTCATCACTCTGCAGACCAAATATCAAACTCACAGCATGAAAACATCCAGGGGAAGGTCAGAGATGGTGATGGAGAATAAGACAGGTGCCCATTTTACAAGAGTTGCAAAATAAAATAACTCAGTAACAATGAACTCATAGGATTGGCAGCATTCTCGTGACAAATGGCTGCTATTTCCAGAGAGGAAAGAGGGACAAAAGAAAGAGAGGGGGAAGAGAGGGAGGGAAGGAAGGAGGTAGAGAAGAACAAAGGAAGGAAGGAAGGAAGGAAGGAAGGAAGGAAGGAAGGAAGGGGGATAGAAGAAAAAAACAAAAGAAAGGAGAAGGAAGGGAGAGTGCAGCACCAGAAAGGAAGTTATCTAAGATAAATAAAAAAGACCTAAACTTTCCTGTTAGCACTGCTTTCAAAGTGTCCCATAAGTTTGAGTATATTGTGTCTTCATTCTCACTGAATTCTAGGAAGTCTTTAATTTCTTTCTTTATTTCTTTCTTGACCCAGGAATGGTTCAATTGCACATTGCTCAATTTTCATGGGCTTGTAGGGTTTTTAAAGTTTGTGTTGCTGTTGAATTCTAACTTTAAACCATGGTGATCCAATAAGATACAGGGGATTATTCCAATTTTTTGTCTCTGTTGAAATTTGCTATGTTGCCCAGTATGTGGTCAATTTTAGGGAAGGTTCCATGTGGCACTGAGAAGAAGGTATATTCTTTTGTGTTTGGATGGAATGTTCTATAGAAGTCTGTTAAACCCAATTGGGTCATAACTTCTGTTAGTTCCTTTGTTTCTTTGATAAGTTTCTGTCTGCTAGTCTTGTCTAGTGGCGATAGTGGGATGTTGAAGTCTCCCACTATGAGTGTTTGAGGTTTTGTGTGTGATTTATGTTTTTGTAATGTTTCTTTTATGAATGTGGGCCTTTGTATTTGGGACATAGATGTTTAGAATTGAAAGTTCATCTTGATGGATTTCTCCTGTGATGAATGAGAAATGACTTCTTCATCTATTTTTATTGATTTTAATTTACACTTAAGTGTAATTTATTCCTTCCTGAGTCAGCACCATCTGTGACTTCAAGCGCTATTACAGAGCTATAGTCCTGCAAACAGCTTGGTATTATCACAAAAATAAACAGGTAAACCAATGTAATAGAATTGAAAATTCTGATATTAACTCAGGTACCAACAAACACCTGAT
Source organism: Cricetiscus sungorus (assembly GCA_030556225.1). Lineage (NCBI taxonomy): Eukaryota > Metazoa > Chordata > Mammalia > Rodentia > Cricetidae > Cricetiscus > Cricetiscus sungorus. Next base: position 24,498,409 of record JANBXA010000132.1, on the reverse strand, counting down.
TTTTGACAAAGAAGCTAAAATTATACAACAGAAAAAAAAAGCATCTTCAGCAAATGGTGCTGGCACAACTGGATGCTGGAATGTAGAAGACTACAGATAAATCCATATCTATCACCATGCACAAAACTTAAGTCCAAATGGATCAAAGACCTCAACATAAATCCAGCCACACAGAGCCTCTTAGAAGAGAAAATGGCAGGTACCCTTGAATGAATTGTTACAAGAGACTTCTTCCTGATATAACACCAGTAGCACAGACATTGAGGTTGACAATTAATAAATGGGACTGCCTGCAAATGAGAAGCTTCTGTAAGGTAAAGGACACAGTCAACAAGACAAAATGACAGTCCACAGAATGGGAAAAGATCTTCACCAACCCCACATCTGACAGAGGACTGATTTCCAAAACATACAAAAACTCAAGAAGCTAGTCACCAATACAGCAAACAATCCAATTAACAAGTAAAGTACAGACTTAAATAGAGAATTCTCAATAGAAAAATCTAAAATGGCTGAAAGGAACTTAAAAAAAGTGTGCAACATCCTTAGCCATCAGGGAAATGCAAATCAAAATAACTCTGACAAACCATCTTACTCCTGTCAGAATGGCTAAAATAGAAACACCAAAGACAGTTTATGCTGGAGAGGATGTGGAGAAAGGGGGACATTCTTCCACTGCTGCGGGAGTGCAAACTCATACAGTCACTTTGGAAATCAGTATGGTGGTTCCTCAGGAAAATAGAAATCAGTCTACCTCAAGATCTAGCAATCCCATTCTTAGGCAAATACCCAAAGAAGCGCATTCATATGACATGGATGTCAGTTCAACTATGTTCATAGCAGCATTATTTGTAATAGCCAGAACCTGGAAGAAACCTAAATGTCCTTCAACTGAAGAATGGATTAAGAAAAAGTGGTACATTTACTCAGCAGGAAAGTAAAAAAAAAAAAAAAAAAAAAAAAAATGGAATCGTGAAACTCCCAGGCAAATAGATGGTACCCCTCAGAAGGGGAAAGGGACAAGATACCCTGAGCAAATTGGGAAGCATGGGCAGAGAGGAGAAGGAATTAGGAGTCAGAGAAGAGGAGAAGAGGAGGAGAGAGGAGGACATGAGGGAGCAGGAAGATTGATTCAGGGAAAGAATAAAGGAGAGCAAGAAAAGAGATACCATAATAGAGGAAGCCATTATAGGCTTAAAGAGAAGCCTGGCACTAGGTAAATGTCCAGAGATATACAAGGATGACCCCAACTAACAATCTAAGCAATACTAGAGAGGCTACCTTAAATGCACTTCCCTGGTAATAAGATTGATGACTACCTTATATGCCATCCTAGAGACTTCATCCAGTAGCTGATGGAAGAAGAAACAGACACCTACAACTAAACACTGAACCAAACTTGTGGAATCCAGTTGCAGACAGGGAGGAGTAACAAGCAAAGGGGTCAAGACCAGCTGGAGAAACTCACAGAAACAACCGAACAAGGGGGAGCTCATGGACCTCAGTCTGGTAGCTGGGAAACCAGCATAGGACCAACCCAGACCCCCTGAATGTGGGTGTTAGTTAGGAGGACTGGGAAGTCTGTGGGTCCTCTAGTAGTAGATCAATATTTATCCCTAATACACAAATGGACTTTGGGAACCCATTCCACGTAGAGGGATACTCTCTCAGCCTAGACACATGGGGGAGGGCATAGGTCCTGCTCCAAATGGTATGAATGACTTTGAAGACTCCCCATGGAAGGACTCACCCTCCCTGGGGAGCAGAAAGGGGATGGGATAGAGTTTGGGGGGGCAAGGGAGGGGAGGAGGGTGAGGGACTAGGATTGGCATGTAAAACTAGTTTCAAATTTAAACATAAATAATATTATCATTATAAAAGAAAAGATAAAGTCAAGCTACAATAATAGTCCATCCAAGTCACTTCTCTGGGGTTACTTGACATGGAAAAATGGTATCTGATTTTCATTGTTCCTGTGATATATATCTATGATAAAAATTAAATTTAGCTATTAGAAACAGTAAAACATTAACAATAATTATTAAAAGTAGAACCAGTTTCAATGAAATAAAATAAAACATTCTGTGAATTACTTATTGACATTTTTAATATTTGTGAACTGTGATTCGCTGCAGGTTTCCAACACCATAGACACTGACACTGTGGAAAAGGACCTGTTTTAGAATAGCTTGCTTAATAAAAAAAAAATATACATATATAATGACTTACCAACACAGAGCAACAATGACAAGCATCTCTTTGTCAAAGTGTGACCTTCTTGGCACCGAAGGCATGTACTAAAAGAATCCATTGTCCTTTTTTGAATCAGAGTGCAGAGAACCAGTGGAGTGTTCAACCTCTGTCTCCCAGTGCAGGAATTAAAGGTGTGCATCATCACTGCCCTGGTGAGTCAATTTCCTTAAAAAGTGTGGCTGGAGGGAGGAAGACAGAGAGAGAGAAAGAGAGAGACAGAGAGAGAGAGAGAGAGACAGAGACAGAGACAGAGAGAGACAGAGAGAGAGACAGAGAGAGACAGAGAGAGACAGAGAGAGAGACAGAGAGAGAGAGACAGAGACAGAGACAGAGAGAGACAGAGACAGAGAGAGAGAGAGAGACAGAGAGAGAGAGACAGAGAGAGACAGAGAGAGAGACAGAGAGAGAGAGAAAGAGAGAATGAAGTTATAGGTTGAGGAGGGGAGGAACTGGGAGGAGTTAGGTAGGGAATGAGGAGTGAATAAATAAAAATTAATTGTGTGGAATTAAGGTATTATATTTAAAATAATAAAGGTTGGAGAGATTGCTCAGAGGTTAAGAGTACTGGTTGCTCTTCTGGAGGGCCCAGGTTTGATTCCTAGCACCCACATGGCAGCTCATAATAGTCTATACCTCCAGCCTCAGGGCATGTGACACTCTCTGCTGGCCTCTGTGGGCACCAGGCACATCCACAGTGCACACAATACAGGCAGAATACTCATATCCACAAAATGCTACACTTCAAAAGAAGACGCTTGACTCTGGAGCCTTAGACTCCTCAGTCATCCTGCATCTTGAAACCCAATCTAATAAGGGTAGGAGCAGGTGAACAGAGGATACAGAGTAGTTTAACCAAGACTAGATATGTATTTTCAAAAAAACACTAAGGAAACCTACTGTTCCTTAAGCTAATTACAAAATATAATTTTACAAGCAAATTAGCTTGAACAGAGGGAACCTGGCTTGGGTGGACAATGATGTTCCCAAAAGACATAGGCTATTAAACATGAAATCACAATGCCAGACACAGGATACCTCCTTACTAGCTATGGTCAGGGAGGTCACTGAAGTATTTAAAACAACTTATGTCAATTTTTTTCCATTGCTCTTATTATCCCACCACAACTATAAGTTATAGTCTATTGATGAAAGCACACCACACTTTGGCTGAGACATAGAGAAATTAAGCTTAAATCATCCAGGACATTTCTTTTGGGCTGGTTAGCATTCATACTGCCAAAGGATGCTATGCAGATTGACAAGAGAGAAAAGACATTGATGATTCTAACTAGCATTGGACCCTCCATGCTGTAACAGCAACTTAACAGGTAATACATGTCCAAGGGTACAACAGAGGCATGACACTGGAGGTTATTCACACCTGATGCTGTAAACCTAATCAAAAGTCACTGAATGGGGAGGTACCAGGCCCTAGAGCTGAGCCTATTGTTGTTATATTGCTAAATGGCTATGCTGTCAAAATACCTTCAAAACATTTATGTTCCTATCCATAGACCTAGACATGCTCTGCTTTCAACCTTGACCAGAACAGCTTCTTTTTGCACTGGGTAGCAGCCAATGCAGATACTCCTAATTGCTCAACTCAAAATGCTAAGAATAGCTGCTTGCTAAGCCTTAAATCAGAATTTCCATCAACTTGGCAGACCTTCTGTCAAGGCTCAGCAGCATCTTGTAACAGAAGGCAGAGAGTTGTAAGCCATGTTTAAAAATGCCATCTTATGTACAAGCACTGGTCATTGCACTCGGAGGCTCACATCAGCAGTGGTTACATTGACAAGACTCTCACAGAATCAAGACAGCCAAATCCTCAGCATAGACAGAAGAATTCACAGGGCCCCAACCCTGACCCTGGAGCAATTAGCAGTTGATAGGTGTTAGGGAGGAAGGTCATTCTTCTCTGTGGGTTTAGCCACTAGTAAGTTGCCCATACTCTAGTGTGTGGCCCCATACCTACACATAAAAGGGCAACAGGCTTAGTACACCCATTTTTTTATTAGAGAAAAAGAGAGGACATGGAGTTGAGAGGTAAACATGGTGTGAGATCTATGGGAATGTGGAGGGGGTAAATAAAGGTAGATATGATATTTTAAATATTGTTTTTATTTTTAAGGAAGTAAGTATAAAATTAATTAAAATGACAACTCAGAAAAAAGTAATTTAAATAAAAAATGAATCAGTACTAAATGAGTTGAAAACAATAAAAACATAGTACACATGAAGAAAGTTAACAAAGTGGCAGGTTGATTGTCAATAATGCCTTTAAATGTAGGTGAACTATATTCTCAATTAAAAGATAGAAACTGGCACAAAGCATATACTATAAATAAAATCAGAGTATACTGTCATCAATAAGTAGAAACAATAAAAATATATTTTATTATAAAATCTTTCAAAAGTCATTTGATTTCAGATTTTTGGCAAAACCTATCATATGGGGAAGAGCACACAGGACACTTGGTTACAGTAAGACTGACACTAACTTTGGAGTGTGTCTCCCTAGTTATGAATTTTGAACTCCATGCTAATATCATTTTAAAGTAAAATTCTGTTCCTATGAAATATCAAATAATAGCAATTTGAAATACTATGAAATGATCTGAAAGATCTTCACAACCAGCAAAGAGGCCTTCTCAAAGAACATAGGCTAGCACAACAAAAATAATCTTCAGGTAATTTTTGTTTAATATCTTTAACTCAGAAAGCTAAAGTGATCTTGTTAATAAGCTAATAATGGGGCTTTATTGTCCCTCACAACTTAAGCTCAGACTAGGACAACAGACAGAATCAGCAGTGAGAATCTGCTTGAAGTGAGCACACCGTGCAGCCAGACACATGGCCACAGAGCTATACAGAACCCTGCCAGTGTCTTCGGCAACAGGAGGAGATGCTTGCAGACTTGACATTGGGGAGGATGTGGTGTCTAGGACGGCAGTGATGAGCACATTAGTATTCCTGGGGCCTCAGGCTCTCCATAGGTACCACAGTTGTGGAACATATTTCATCTGAAAAGAAATAGCCCCCTGAAGGGCACACATGTGAAATCTAAATGCTACCCTTTCTTTTTGAAATTTTAATTTTGGAACTTAATATACAGTCTACTGTTACCAGAACAAATGCATCCACCCAAAATCATCTGAAAGTAGCTGGAGAATCCCCAAAGCATAATGAGTTCTTATAGAGTTTCCTTAGTTATGGAGAGGAAATCATTAGTAACCTAAGACAGAAATAAAGAAATCATCTAATTAATGTATTCAGAGATGAATCTTAATGTCCAATTATTCTCTTGATTTGACACAACCTAGTAACAACATAACACAGTCAGCAACATTGTACTACTGTTAGAAATAGCAGGAAGTAGCCCAGTAGGGAAGGGAGAGACATTTTCTTATCCTTTTTTCTTTTTCACGGCATACAATAAGAAAACCTCCTACGTGAATTTATATAATTTTTTAAAGGAAACTAATGGTACTAACCTGAAATTTATATTCTGCTAGAAAATCTGTATTCTATTACAATTAAAGCTTTCAGATATGATTTAAACAAGATCTAGTGTCCAACTCACTAACATTAGCAAATTATGCTGTTTTCCAGTGTGGCCTCTCAGTTCAGTTTATTGATTGATTTAATTATGACCAGTTTCCACATTTTGTAGTTGATCCAAAACTAAATGGTGCTTCTGACAAGAGGAAGGGGGGAAAGGTGAGAAGCTAAAGTACTAATGTTGTGTTGCAAGCTGATCCCTTGCTGTTTGAAAGAAAGAACTACCTTAGCAATCAAAACCTGTTTTTTCTTCCTTTCCTCTTCAAAACTTAAAAATTTCTAAATCCTTCTTTCTCATTGCTCAAATTCTTCCAAAATTGAAGGATCATAGCTTTTAAACATCATAACTTATAAACATAATTACAGCTATAATTAACACTTGTCTATAATTATGATTACTTAGCCCCATTTTATTCTCCCTCATTAAAACATTATAAAACCAAGTATATATTTGAAGAACACAAAATTCACTATGTGACTATAAGGATGATCTTCTTTCAAAAACAAATTTACTTCATGGTTATTTTTATATTCAGCAAATGTCTCCTGCAATGGATATACTTTTTACTTGCTTTGTTAGGTAATCCCTCTTAATTACATGTGCTTTTTAAACACTGACAAATGCTTCTCTCCCATTGCTTCCCTGTTTGTCAGTCATCCCAGTGCTATTGATTTTATACTATGAAGCTCTACTCTGACTACCCAAACTATACATGTGTTTGAAAAGACTAACGTGTAAGCAAACAATCAATAATATGGCCAAATATCACCAGAAGTTAGCTGCCAATAGAAACAAAAATCCAAAGAAGATACTATATTGGATACTGAGAATTAAAATCTCACTCCAAGGGATGCCTAAGAAAGGAATCTGGCCTTCAAGAAAAAAAGTCCATGTGAGAAGGTGCAAGGAGATGACATGCACCTATTATCTATCTTTAATAATACTGGATCAAAGAACTAAATGTAGAAATTCAAAGAGACTACAATCAAGGATTTGTAATTTTTTCTTTTTAAGAAACAGTATTTGAGCTCTGTCTCAGATTTGTAAGATTCTGTTAGACAAATACATTATATATTCATTTATTTGGATATTAGAATCCACAAAACCACAGAAGTTAGATAGGGAGTAGGGGACAAGAATCTCTATGAAGAGGGGAAATAGAATAGATAGTTACAGAAGGACTGAGGGTGGGGCTAGCTAGACTGGGAAGATCAAATGGGAGGATCAAAAGAAGAGGAATACAGAGAAAAACTAAAGGCCATTTGAGGGGGTCATATGGAAACCAAATAGAGTAGAAGCTTCTGAAAATACATCCATATATGAAAGAAATCTAGATGGAATCACCAAATAACAAAAATACAAAGCCCCACCTAGATGTCTCTTGCCATTAAATGAAATTTCCAATGCTGGGAATGGGTTATATCTGATCAAGTTGTTGGCCAAATGGTCCCCATGGGAACCCCTAAATAACTCAGGTTATTGCCAAGGTTATTGGTTTTTCTCCATAATCTAATGGTAAGACTCTATTGCTGAAAACAACACCGACATAACTCATTGAACAAGGAGAAGTCAAGCTGATACCTAAGTAGAGCATTTACTTCTATTGACTAGTGATCATGTTACTGGATCATATTACACATACTACCAAAACTAAAAGGTAGACATGAACACAGCTACAAACATTCAGTTCTAAACTGCATATCTTCATCAAAGCCCTTCCCTCAGGGATTAAGGAAATCTATGAATAATGATGCGGAAACATTGTAAGAGTCAAGAAGGATGGAAGACGGGGAGGAAACAAGACTTCTGAACACAACAGGACTGACACACATGAAGTCACGAAGTCACAGAGACTGCAGCAGCATGCACAAGACCTGCACAGGTCTAAACCAGAAAAGATGAATCCTAGTGCTGAGAAGGGAAGTAGACAGAAGCCCCCATCGGATAACCCCTCTGAAACAAAAAAAAAAAATTAGTTTTCTTCAATGGTATCTAACTGGGTATACAAACCACACTTAAGGGCAGGCCCCATGCCTAGCAGTAGATGAACAATGAGAAACAAACACAATGATGTTTTGTGGACAGAAAGTTGTCTTATAAAGCTTTGTGGAGTCATTTATTTTATTACACATCTTTTGTTTGTATATTATCATTACTGATTTTGTTTTTATGAGTTTCGTGTGTGAATGTAAAAATATGTGTCTCTGTGTTTGTATTTCCTGTGCTTTTCCTTTAGCTTTTTTTTTCAGTTTGTTTGGGTTGTCCTATTCTGTTTCAGTTGTGTTTATTTTGTTTTATTATCATTTTATTTATAGATACTCTGTTTTCTAATGAGATTTAGAAAAAAAGTGTGTAATTGTGAGCAATTGGGGAAGTGAAGAGAATATAGGTGGAGTTTGGGGAGAAGAAACTATAATCAGAATACAGTGTATAAAAAAATCTTAAAAAGGAAAGAGAGAGAGAGAGAGGTGGGGAGAAAGAGAGAAAAGGAAGAAAGGGGATGCAAAATAATGAAAAGGCATGAAATGGAGACCTAGGAGATGAGAAAAGAATGGAAAAGCAAATATTATTAGGAAGATTAGGACTGAGAGCACCAGAAATTGTATTGTACTTGTAAGAAGGAACTTCTCATAAGACACTGTGATTAAATGCAACACAAGAAGGAAAATGGTTTACTTCATCTTGCAGTCCATCCTCAAAGGAAGAAAGAGTAGAAAATTGAAGTAGAAACCATGGTGGAACACCTTTTGATCACTCTGACACAGGCTTATTCCTATTTAGCTTTCCTACATATCCCAGAACATCCTCATAGGTATATTGCCGCCAACAGTGGACTGGACCTTCCTGCATCAATTAATAATCAAGACAATTCCCGGTAGACATGCCCATAGGTGAATGTGATTTAGGCAACTCCTCAATGGAGGCTTTTTCCTACAATAATGCTAAGTGTGCCAAATTCCAATGTCTATATTTTGGAAAGTCAATTTAGTCATATGTAGCCAAATGTACAGTCAATGAATTTTTTCAAAACTGAAGATATAATTAAAAAAAAAACATGAAGCTTCAAAACAAACAGGGAAGTTTTGTCTTTTACTTATACCCTCATTTACTCAGCAAACATTGTCAAGTCTTAGAATATCTAGTCATTATACCATAAATCCAAGAAAAGTAAAAAATTGCCCACCTTAGAGATCCACTTACCCTTAGGACAGAGAGAAGACACTAGTGGCTGTGATTGTGCAATGGAAGACTCAGATTACTATAGTAGAGAAAATCTCCTGGCAGTGGTTCAGTCTGAGTTAACCACATGACCCTTCTAAGAAGTCAATGGAGACCTTCTATGCAGTGGCACAGAAGCAGGATGATAGGACTCTCTCTCTCTCTCTCTCTCTCTCTCTCTCTCTCTCTCTCTCTCTGTCACACACACACACACACACACACACACACACACACACATGGCATTCTTTCTTGTGATTTTTGCAATGAAGGTGATGCCAGGTCCTTAGAAGATGCACTCAACTCTTTCCCACTTCAGAGAATTCTGTTTTCTGTAAGCCTGGTTAGCCTTGCACAAATTGTGATAACCCAGCTTAAGAGTGCTAGCATGTCACAGCTAAACACATCTTCCAATTAGAGGAGCCTAGGAGATTTGGGAGTGGTGAGGCAGTCTCCTGTTATTCCAACAATTCTGAAAGACAGGCACAATGCTTAGAGCTTCCAAGGAATGAACTTCTAACTGTCTATTATAGGAGCTTTCACAGAACATTCCAGAAATGTTATGGGCCACCAAACCTTGTTTGGGGCTCTGCTTTTAATAGAGTCTAAATAAGGACGAAAATTCATTCAGGGTCACTTAACAGAAATGTGTGTTATTGGTAATGGCAAGACAGCGTAACCTATATGCAAAGACAGTAGAAACTGAAAATAATTTTATCCAAAAATCATATATATATATATATATATATATGTATATATATATATATATATTGATCATGCATGAACACAGACTTTGAAGGATGGAATAACTAAAAATTCAGATTAAAAAAAAAAAAACAAGAAAGTACCCTTTTTCTAACTCCTACCTTCAATTTAATTTTGCCATAGAAGAAATATGTGAAAAGGTGAAATAATTTTGTTTTTATTTTAACATATATCCCTAAGCTTTCATCTGAGTGACTCTTTCTTCAAGTACCTTATAATATATAGCACTGTTTGAGAATGATTATTTAATATTCATGAAACAATGGATGAACAAAGAGATGGAGCAAGATGTAATTTTTTCAAAAATTTTGATTAGGATTTATTTTTTTTTTAATTTTACTCTCTAGGGAGTTGTTGTTTTAGGTATTTTGCTTTGTTTTTCCTTTTAAAGAATCTCGCATATCATAGCCTAGCCTTGAACTCACTATGTAGTAGAGGATAATTTTGACTTCAGAGTGCTAAGGTTCTAGACATGTACCACCATTCTCAGTTTTGTTCATCATTGACTATCATCAAACCAGCAGTTTCTTGAATGCTTGATTAGAACTCTACTCACTGAGTCATATCCTCAGCCCTACTTTGTTACCTTCTAATAAGTAGTATATGTAGTTGAGCCTTGGCCTACGTTTCTAGTCTAGTCTGTGTCTGAAAAAAATAAACACTTACAGAACTTGTGAAGTTCTGTGTAATGACAACTCTTTTAGAGTTTAATCCTTTTAATTATGCAGTATTTTCAGACTTAAAGGTTTACAACAGAAATGATTCCTTCTTTTACCTGGTCATTCTTGAATTTCAGGGCTCCCTGTAGTCATGTAGGAAGCATGCATGTTAGGATACATATCAGAGGGCATTATACTAACACTGTTACCACCAAATATGAGCCCAGAAAACCTGTGGGATTTTTTCCCTGCTTCTATGATATGGACACTGCTTGTCTGTAAACACTACCTTAAGAAACTCAATATCAATTACACCATGAAAACTTTGTCAGAATTGTCTCTGACTCATTATATATGTTTAGTGTCTTTAACATAGTACAATCGCAACAAATGTTTATAGTATTGCATGAGACCCACTCATTACATAAATAGTGTACATAAAAATTATTAATTAACACAGCTTTATTAAAGACCCAACTCAATTCTTCTTGTTATCCCCACTTATATAGAAATTAATAAATCAAGAAAATATTAAGTAATTGCTTCCCCATTTGCTGAAAATGGAAAAGCTGTACTCTGTGTTGTCATGGATACAATGTTCTATTTTCAGTACTAGTCTGTCCTACTTGTTAATGACTGTTACAATAACCAATAGGAAATAACACTTTACTCACCACATTTCATTGAATATAACACCTCATACTAAGCTTAATGGGACAATAAGAACAAAGCATTGCTTGCCAATTGTTTACAGAATTCCACTATTTCCCTACTGCCTGTGACTTGGATAGCATCAATCTTCATGACTAGCTTCCCCCAAAAAGACAAGAAAATAAAAGCTTTCTATGTGCCTTAATAATAAAGGCTGCTGTGTAGGACATTTGCTGATACTTAACCAATAGTTGGTTTTGAAGATTCTACTGTCTTTGACTTGGGATTTCTGTTTCTCCAATAGATGATTACTGTGCAAGAAATACCCTTGTTTCCCAACATGGTAAATTCAATAGAAAGTACACTAGGATGATATGAGTCCTGAGTACTAGAACCTCGAGAAGCTAAGTGACAGTGTGAATGTAATTGGCCCCTACATGCTCATAGGGAGTGGCACCATTAGGAGGTGTGGTTTGTTGGAGGAAGTTTATCACTGTGGGGGCTTGCTTTGAGCTCTCTTTTGTTCAAATTTCACTCAGTGTGACACACAGACCATTTTCCTGTTGCCTAAAGATGTAGGACTCTCAGCTACCTCTCTAGCACCATGTCTTCCTGCATGTTGCCATGTTCCCCCCCTATGATGATAGTGGACTGAACATCTGAACTGTAAGCTGCCACCCCATTAGATGTTTTCATTTTTAAGAGTTGCTGTGGTCATGGTGTCTCTTCACAGCAATAGAAACCCTTACTAAGATGCTGATATTCAAGAGATGTGAATGAACAGAGAAATTATTTAACTTGAATAAGATTCTGTGCACTTTGTTGCTGAGGCAATCACAGTGAAATAATCACCACCATCACTGAAATCATGTTACATTACTTCCAAGGAAAGTTGAGCTGTGAGAGGAATAAGTCTAATATCATTTAAGGGGGTGGGGAGAAATTACAAACAAACAGCTTAGGCTCTAGAAGAAAAATGTAGGATAATTAAGTACGTTTTATGCTGCACACATCTGAGCAAATGATCAAGGAAATACTGCAAACTGTAGTATTCTTTCAAAGTCAAGGGAAATAAGTGGAAAAGGAAAGGACAGATAAGTCAGAGGGACTGAAAAAAATCCCAGATAGAATATAAAAGACTGGAAACAGATGTTTATATTAAACTGCCAATGGAGTGATGAAACCCTACAGATTGTGGTACCAATTTAACTAGAAAAGGCTATGGTGAGCAGACAGTTCTGAGTTGGAGCCCTATTTTCTACCAGTCAACTAGAGGAGGTGGCTGCTCCTGTTACTGCTAATGATGAGTACCATATGCTAGCAAGAGACTCAGCCGTGTTCTCGGCTGTGTTAGTTAAGAAGATACATACAATTTTCTTTATCTGTCACAAAATTAGTGCAACTTTGAAATAACTACATGCAGAAAGCATACAGAGGAGACCATATTGCTTCTCATTCAAAAAGTCAAGTATGAGTCATTAACCAATTGTTTTCATTTCAATTCAATAACTCAGCTGAAATAGCTTTGCTGTGACTTAGACTTGGTACTGTTCTAAGTTCTGGTTGATTTTTGTGGTGGAGAGAACACCAACCAAAAGATATACATGCAGTCAAATAGTCTGTGTGATATTTAAAAAGCAAAACACTTATTGCTTGCAGATCCCTAAGGAGTATTTCATTAGCTTTGTGTACACGTGTTAAATAGTTTACTGTGTCACCAATGACAGAGTCCAATCCTTGGCTTCTAGCCACTCATCTAGTTCAGTACCTTAAAACTTTCATTACTGAGGTTTTTATTTTTTAAAAAACATTTGTGTTTAAAAACAATCTAGGCTTAACAATATGGGGGTTCTCATTTGTTTGTTGTTTTATGCTGAGAAAATTTTAAAGTCAAAAAATAAATAGCCAAACTAGAAGAAAATGAAAGAACAGCTAAAGAAAACAGTGTGCAAACTGTTTTGTTTTCTTTATAAAACTAACTGTAACTGTCTTAATTTTGAGGCAAACACATGGTTAATCTGACCTATTCAGCAGGAGAAAGACAAAAGGAAGAAAATAAAGCCCTAGTTATTTATTGTTATATCCAGACAAATGGAGTGACTGCTTATCTCAATATTTTATGTGCCATCACTTTATCAATGTCATGTAGATATGGCTGAAATGTACTTTTGTTTGTTTCTCCCACCACCCCTTTAAATCTCATTAAAATATGAAGAGCACAAAGGGAGAGCCACAGAATAAAAATATTTTGGTAGTCCTCATTAAAAAGAGTTTAAGTACTTTGGACTTATTTTATTGCATGGTAATAAAATTCAGGCAGCAGAGATATGTCCAATCCGGAACTCCAAGGCAGAACCCTAAACAGAGTTAACTCCTAACCAAGGAGTTTTGACCCAGACATACCCAAAGGAATCCTATTGCCCCAGAAAAACCATTGGCACTATTTAAGCTACTGCGTTATTTTTAATGACCTCTGCCTTGGTCTGAAGGTTTTTATAAAGCCATTAGTATAAAAAAAAGAGGAGAAAAAGAATTCTGATATAATGTTAGCCTCTTAATAAATACTATCAGATAAACTTTAATATGACATGCTTATCAATCAAGTTTTGTTGTAAAAGATAAAAGAAAAGTGGTAACTGGGAGAAGGTGGGAAAACAAGGCAAAAGACACGCTATCAGATATAGACTGTGCTCCTGCCAAGTACCTGCCATTCAATTTTGTCTGGAGGTCTATAACAAGACTCAATGCTTTTAAGTTTTGGGATCTCTGATACCAAGAGTGTGAACATCTATTACTCAGCAGTGTTCTATACTGACTGTTGGAAAAAGTTAATCCACCTGTGCCTCCTGCTTTTGGTGTAACACTGTCCTGCATGACTGGCCTGACCCTGCAACTCTACAAATGCCCTGTACAAGAGCAACCCATGCCTCCCAGTGAGTTTTCTCCCCATCACCCCTTTAGGAATCAAGAGTCCCCACTGAAATCCATACCAGAGCTTTGCATCCACAGCTGAGGAAAACAGTAGCTCTCTCTGGCACTGTTACAAATGATCCTTGAGCTCTCAGGAAACCAACTTGCTGAGAAAGGCTGATGGTCACTGGGTTTTGTATACCAACCCCCACCACCAGTATGCTATCCTGCTTAGGTTCCAAGAATTCACAAAGAACAAGAATGTAGAAAGAAATTAGAATTGTAGACATGCCAAAGGTGTCCCTTGGAGCAGTGTGTATATTGTGTTGTCATGTAAAAGAGCCCTTGAAAGATAAAGGGGCTGAGTCCAATTACATTACTGGTTCCATGTTCATCTGAAGCTGTCTAACATCAGACCTCCAAATAATGAATTCACCTCTTACTTCCAAAACAATGTTGGAAAATTAATCCCCAGTACTACGACAAATTTGGCAGCAGAACAGACAGACATATTACAATTTTCCAAGTTACCTGGCAATCATTTTGAAATGTTATCTTGTGTAAAATGATACTCTTGTGTCTTTCCCACAGATAAAGTCCATCTGATTACTGGGGTTTATTTCTTGCTAAGTTAAAGAACGCATAGCCCCTTTTTATGCTGCCATACAACTTATCTGCTTACCTGTAATAAGCATTTACACAAATGTCTAAATATAATTTCACATAATAATACTGATTTTAACTAAAAGTAAGTGAGAGCCAATTAAAATTAACCTTATAAATAAATACATTGGAGATACAAGTTTGTTGTTATTGTATGATTATATTTTAGCTTATAATGAGAAAAACCAACATAATAATTTAATCTTGACCAGGAGTGAAATGAATTATTTTACAGGTAATATTTTAATTAAAACACAAAATTTTGGATCTATATATCAGAACCTAAGAGCGACCATTTAAACCACATTAAAGCTTAAATCTTCCTCAAAGTGCCTACTGCGCATGTGCAAGAACCTGGGTTAAAACTGTAACCCTAGCAGTACAGGAAGCTAACAATCCGACCTTGTGACTTGGGTTGTTGACAATTGAGAAGACATACAAAATGTCCAGAATCCAAAATGCTGTTTGATCAAGAGGAGTTTTCTGCCATCCAGACCTGTTCTGCTTATTACTATTAAGAACCCTGCTTCAGAATGCACAAATTCGCAGGGCATCCATTCTTTATGCTAGGCTCTCTTTCGGCTATACCAATCTACTGATCTCAAGAAGGTATATTTGAATGAATATCTCAGCAGGAGAGAGAGGAGGAAGGGAGAGGGAGGGAGAAGTAGAGAGGGAGGGGGAAGAAAGAGGTGTGAGCTAGCCACAGCAGGGTACTCTTTCTTTTGGCAAAAACCAGCAGCAGGCATAACCCTTCTGTTTATGGCAACACAAACTACTTTATTTGAAAAGTCACTCATTTCTATGATAGCAGTGGACATGTTTTCATCAACAGAGCAGTTCAAGAGGAAAAATTGTATTATTAGCTAATTTTCATTTTATGAATTAGAAATTTTTCTCTGCACAGACAGAAATTTCAAACCCCTCCAGAAATGGAAGTGTGCCCATGGATTGATGACTAAGATCAAGTTTCCAGTGTGCTAATAACCTGCTCCAGTGAAAACATATTTTTAATTTGCTTTGAGGGTTATTTATTTTTTTATTATTATGCTAAGGGTTTATAATTTAATGTCAAACATAATTTTGCACGAATTATGTGAGTGTACTCTGATGCGGTAGATAAGCCTGTGTGCCTGCTTGGCATGGTCTCAGACGACGTTTTTGAGAAAATGGATCACCGTTTGGCAGGTTGCCAGTCCATAAACTGCTCGGTAGAACACTGAAAGGAGAAAGTTGCAAGGAATTTTCACGTTTTGCAAAAGAAAAGAAAGGGGAAGAGAAAATCCCTAGTAACACTAGAAAAAGAAAAGATAATTACACTCATGGTTTTCCACTAGACATAAGATAAATTGGTAAACCTAATTAAGAAATTAAAAGGCTTCCAATTAGAAATTACAATGTCATATTTATTATAAATCATCAGCCAGCTAAGTGGAACAATATTTTAAACGGGAATATTTGTTTAAAATATAAAGTAGTCATCATAGTGTCTCCAAGCTTTAGGACTGGATGGTAAACATTGAGAAGCAGCATCTCCAGTGGGCCAGCCATTCTGCTGTGAATGAGAGATGAAAAACGAAAGCTGACTGTTGCTGCTCTCTAGGAGCACCGACTAATGGAAGAGACAGTCACAGAACATCCAGCCAGGGTAATGCAGTAAATCCACTAATGCAGTTTCACATGGGGTACTTTAGAACACACAGAAGGAGCATTTGGCCAGGATTTGAACAAGAGGTGAAAGGTCAGAAAATGTCTCTAAGAGGGGACTGGGCAACAGGCATAGTACTACAAATAGGAAGTTAGAGATCCAAAGGATTGTCTGGGTCACATAAATAGTTACCTTTTATTTATCCATTCTCAAGTTTAAAAAGACAATAAATATGATAAGTGTGTACCATTAAGTCACTATCAAATGCTTTCACTAACCTGGTTCTCAGACCAACCCTCCTATTAAATCATGAGGGGTTTGACTGACTCTCCTCTGCAGATAAGGACAGTGATGCCCAGATAGCCCAGATAGTACCCCAACCTGGGGCACTCAGGTAACAAATGATTTATAACCAAGCCAGCATTAAAGACAACTGATCCATCACTCCGGGATACTGCATTCCTACAGCACCCTGCTCACTATGTTGTCCTGACATAATAAGAGGGAAGTGCATGATTAGAATCACATGAAACATCATTCTAGTCTTTTCACTAAAACAAAATCAACAAAAATTCTATCAACTTAATATAATCAATAAAAAACAGATGTACATTTTAAACTTGTTGACTTCATATTCCAAATGCAGTAGAAAATATGCCCTAGTTATTCATATAGAATATTTTAAAAATTATACCAGAAGGACAAATAGCCGTATCAGTCAGTAAGAAAACCAGCTGAACACTCTCAAAAGAAAATGTACAAATTGCTAATAAATACAGGAAAAAAACCCTTCAACTCCTTAGCTATTAGGGAAAGACAATTTAGAAGAAGTAAAAGGAGGAGGAGAGAAGGAGGAATAAGAGGAGGAGGAAAAAGAAAACAAACATAAGCATTTGAGTTGGGAAGAAGTCACAGAATCTTGAAGCCCAGCCTAGGCTACAGAATGAGCTAAGAGCGAGCTGATCTATATTATGAGGGTGTATGGAGGGTAGCCTGTGTTATATAATGAATTCAGGGCTGACCTGGGCTATTTAGCAACACTACATACCAATAAAAAATAGTTACTGTGATTCTATCACATACATACATACACACACACACACACACACACACACACACACACACACACACACCACTCACAATATAACAAAAAGCAACAAATCCGACAAGGATATGCCACACCTATAAGAGGTACTAGGAGGTGTCTAAAGGATCACAGAACTCCTTCCCTGGCATTGACAAAGAGTTGAATATCCAAGAAAGACAGAAAACCAAGCTGCAGAGAAAATAAGTGTGATTACTAATGGGGTATTTCCTTCTGTATATATGTTTCTCTTATTGGTTAATGAATAAAACACTGTTTGCCTAGTGGCCAGGCAGGAAGGATAGGCAAGGCTACCAGATGAGGAGAATTCTGGAAGTGTAGACAGACAGGAGTAACCATGAAGGACCAGGAGGACGAGACATGCCAGGTGTTCTCTGGTAAGATAAGGCCATGTAGAAATATTTAAATCAATAGAAATAGGTTAATAATTAAGACAGAAAAAGCTAGTAAGAAGTCCTTTACATTGGCCAACAGCTTTATAACTATTATAGCCTCTGTGTGTTTATTTGGGGATCAAGGGCTGTGGGACCAGCCAAGACAAATAACCACTCATTACAGGTTTCTTCATCCCCTAGGGATGAGAGAAGTCCTAAGGCTTGGAGTACAATAAATGGATGATGACTTGGGTATTTTATAGGTTCCCAGGGCCCTCCCCTTTACCTGGGTGTCCTGTTTAGATATAGACCCATGCCTACCCATTGTTTGTTCTCCCAGTGTTGTCTGGGAACAGAAAGCCTGCTTTTACTTTCCTTTTCTGCCCATGTCCTTACTAATTCTCCTCAAAGGGAACCTTTAAAAATAGCTGATATGAATATAAATTAGTCTATATACCAGAAAAATGAGTACCTTAAGAAACTCAAAATAGAATGTCCTGGTTAGTTTCAGTCAGCCTCACACAAACTAAAATCACCAGTGAGGAGGGAGCCTCAACTAAAGAATCCCTCCATCAGACTGGCTTATGAGCAAGTCTTGGAGGCATTTTCTTGACTAATGGAGGGCAAGCCACTGTGGGTGAGGCCACACCTAGGCAGGTAATTCTGTGTGGACAGGTAAGCAAGCTGAACCCAGCAAGGAGGATCAAGTCAATAAGCAGCACCCCTCCATGGCTACTGCTTCAGCTCCTGCCTTCAGGCTCTTGTCTTGAACAGAAACTTTGGGGCTTCACTAAGTGATGGAATATAAAAGAAAGTGCTTTTGGTCAATGTTTTAGCACAACAATGAAAGTAAATGAGGACATTGAAAGACAGTGTGCTGTGGTTATACTACCCCTTGGCATATACTTGAAAGAATCCAGAGCAGCATATGCAATAAAAATACCTGCATAGTTACATTTAACATGGCATTATTCACAATAAGAAAGTTACAGAATCAGTCTTAGTACCCACCAATAGATGAATAGATAATGAAAAATTTGTATATATACAATGAAATATTACTTGAGCATAGCAAGAATAAGATATATGTTACTTACAGAAAACTGAATAGCACTGAACATGATATTAGCTGAAATAAACTGGAAAGGGTAGAATAAAGAAGTACATTATCAAATCTACTTTAAACTAGAAAACAAATATAAATCTCAAATATTTTACATTAGTATGGATTTTTGTATACGATACAAAGTTAAGGTTTTATATATATATATATATATATATATATATATATATATAGTATATATGCTTTCATTCTTGCTTAAGGTATTGCACATAGGCATCTCATTTTAAAACATAACGTATAATTAAGAAATATAGATTAGTAGATAGTCATCTATAAAAATCAAACTTGTAGTTATATTAGGTATATTAATGTAAATATAGCAGGCTTTATTGACTACCAACTCCTAAATCATAACACAGATATTATTAATTATGAATGCTTGGCCTTAGCTTAGGTTTGTTTCTAGCTGGTTATTTATTTTAGCTTGAATTAACCCATTTCTTTTAATCTACTTGCTACCTCAAAGCTCATTTACCTCACCCATGTACTGTACATCCTGCTTTCCTGCTTCCTCTGTGTCTGTCTGGCCAGCCCCTGGATGGCTGGCTTCCCTTTGCTCTTTACCCATCAGCCCCACCTATCCCTCCTCTGCCTAACTATTGGCCATTCAGCTTTTTATTAGACTAATCAAGTGCCTTAGGCAGGCAAGTTAAAACAGCAACGCATCTTTACACCATTAAGCAAATAATCCACAACACAAACAAATGTAACATATCTTTACTTAGTTAAATAAATATTCTATTCCCAATAATAAATCATATACAGAAAGAAAAACATTTCAGAGCTAACCCATGTCCTAATACTGCAAAAGAAAAACAATTTGGGGAAATAATCATGAGAGTAATCATGAGAGAAGAGCTATGACAAAAATCAGGCTACTTATGGATAAGTACGACCAAAATAAGTGATAAGCATGCCAAAACAATGTTACAATAAAATCATTTATTCTGCACAATTAATTTAATAATTATTATTTAAAAAAGAAGGAAAAATGCTGCTAGATTTTATATATATATATATACATTTATATAATATATATTTATATTTAAATATATATATTTAAAATGCTTTGACTTCAAAATTTAAGCCTAAGGACAAGTTACTGGGGAAAAGGATTTCTAATTTCTAATATAAATATATATTATATTTAAATATATATATATTTAAAATGCTTTGACTTCAAATTTAAGCCTAAGGACAAGTTACTGGGGAAAAGGATTTCTAATTTTGTTTCCACAGAAAATGAAAAGCTGTGGATCCCTTCCAGACTAATGTGGTTTGATCAAGCAAGACCCCCCTGAAGCAATGTCAATGGGACAATGCAGCCTTGCAGACCACTACAGCCAGGATTCTGGGTCTTCTTAAGACTCCCCCATGACAGCGCCCCCTACCAGCAGGAAGCAGCTTGGAAAGAATGACACCCAAATTCCCAAATATTGTTTATAAATGTTTGTTTTCATTTTTTAAAAAAAGGCATATATAATTATGCCCAGCATGAGATAAATAAATGTATTTTTTAAAAAGTTCCATAAAATAGTCATACAGGAAATGACTGGAGGAACAGCTCAGTGGTTAATAGCATTTGCTGCTCTTGTAGAGAACTCAGACTTGGTTCTCATAACCCACATGGTAGCTTGCAATCATCTTTAACTCCAGCTTCAGGGGATCTGATGCTCTCTTCTAGCCTCTGTGGACCCAGACATGTATGTAGTGTACATAGAGATATGCAAGCAAACATTCATACACACAAAATGGTAAATTATTTTTTTAAATCATATAGAACTTACAGAAGTGTACATAAGAGGATTAAATTTCCAGTGACTTAGGGAAAACAATGGTTAGACAGAACCATGGCAGCAGAAACAACTGAGAGCTTACATCTCAATCCACAAACAAGAAGTAGAGAGAAAAAAAATGGGGATGCTGTTTGGATGGCTTTTGACACCTTAAAGCCTGACCTCAGCAGGCTTCCCTACAATAAAGCCACATCTCCTAAGTCTCTCCAAACTCACCAATAACTGGGACATAGGAGTCACATGTCCAAGACTTAAGAGGCTCTCATCAGAAATTAGATCTTTGCAGGGATAGCATAGATTTCATAGTGCATTAAAGACACCTCCATATCAGAGTAACCTAGGATGGCTTCTGAAGATACAGCATGTGTGATCTTTATAACACTTCAATTTCCCTTTTCTATAAAACAGGCATAATGCCTCTCTTGCATTATGCTGAAGGAATTAATATTTGTAGTACTAAGGTCAATGTATATCAATGCCATTTCCTGGGAAACAATAATGCTTAAAGAGCTCCAGAGTAACAAGTATTATTAATAAGACCCAGACTACCATGAACATGCTTAGAACACGAGCTTTTTGTGTGGATTTCTGTTCCTGAAGTGGAAATATACATTATTATAGAATACAATATGCCATAGGAAACTTTCCAAAAATACTTTCTAAACAACACAACTGTTATGAATATGAAGTAACATATACCTACTTTAGAAAATACTTAATACTCAAAGTTACTGAAATAAATTCAACAGAACTAAAATAATTTGCCTTGTTTTCTATCATGTAAGAAATTTTCTAATTAAGTGGTCATAGCAGCTGAAAATCTAGTAGATCATTACAATATATAAAATAATTCATGTCCCCAATGTGTGATTAAAAATATAGCTCCAGGATATTAACCCAACCTAAATCATATGTACCATTCAATATTTTCATTTTACACAACACCACTCAGCATATTAATCAAACAGTGTAAAGAGACAGGAACACTTATTTATATTCTCTACTTATTCTACCAAATCTTGATATCACATACATGTGCAAGTAAATGATGTAACTGAAGCCTAACCTGGTTGGCTGTATAAATCATAGTAAAATCTCAAAAATGTGCATTTTCATCTATTGACTGTGATCTTAGTTAGGGTTACAATTGCTGTAATGAAAAAATGACTAAAAGTACTAAAAGAAGAAGAGATGTTTCTGGCTTACAGTCATAGTTCATTGAGAGAAACCAAGGCAGTAACTCAAACCTAGTGAAAACCTGGAGGCCATAATAACCAGTGTAAATTTAAGCTCATGTTTTATGCTGAGAAGACAGAATCTGGGCAATGAAGTCACAACAATTTCATGGTGAGCTGGCATTTTGGGTCACTTCTGGATCTGTTGATGTAACCATGCATTAAAGACACCATCAAGACATATAGCATCCTTTAAACACTGATTTGTAGAACAATTTAAAACAAAAACAAAAGTGAGGCAAAGAAGTCATCAATAGGCCATAATACAGCAGCAAGGTTGTGAACCACTCATAGTTGCTAACATGAAAAAAACCTCATTTTGATATCAATTTTATAGTAAAATTATCTTAAGTCACTTAGATAAGATGACTATGTATACAATCTTGAAAATACCATTCAATATATGAAAACTATATTTGACACTTTTAAATAGATGTATCTTTATTTCTTGCACATTACAGTTAATCACTACCCACAATGAAACAACATTACCAAAAAACAACGTGGAGAACAAAGGGTTTATTTTGTTTACACTTCCACATCACAGTTAATCACTACCCACAATGAGCTATGCTCTTCCCTGTCAATCACTAATGGAGGCATTTTCAGATAACTCTAGCTTGTGTCAAATTGACTAAACTAGCCAGCACAAATGACCCTTCATCAACTTGACACACAAACATATCATTGTTAATCCCCTTTCCTTTCTTATTTACCCCAAGATTACACTTAAATAGTACAATATAAATATTCCAGATTTTGAAAGTCCTGTGGTCTTTAAAAATGCAAACACTTAAAAATCCAGTCCCTTTAAAATATTCAGTTTCTTTTAAAATTCAAAAATTTTGTGAAAAATAAGTTGAATATGTTCTTACTTCGAGAGGTAGAAATTAGGGCACAGTCACAATCTGAACAATGCAAACCCAAACTCCAAAAGTGTAAATAACTCAATGTCCAATTATCTGGGACTCGCTCAGGATCTGCTGGGCTCCTACAAAGGACTTAGGCCACTTCGCGAGCTCCACTCTGCAGCACACTTGATTATCTTATAGGCTTAGTCTAGTTCCACTTTACATCATCACTGTTCTTGGTAGCCATACCATGGTAGTGGTGTACCCAAAACACTGGGGTCTTCTGTTGCAACTGGAACTACACTTTCACCAGTAGCCTCTCTTAGGTTCTCTTCAGGAACTCCAGGCTTGACATACTGTCCATGCCTCAGCTTCTCTCTATGACTTCTTCGTGCCTTTAAATCCAGTACCACCTAGGTGACTTTTATAGTACTACGTTCAGCTGCAAACTTGGCCACTTCTAGAATGCAGATTCTGTGTGTGCTAACCCTAAGGAAACACTTCCCAGTAAATTTCACTATGGTGATGCTGGTCTCTTTTTAATAACAGCTGATTTTTCAGACCCAGCTAACCAGTATCCATTATCCCAGTAAAAGAAAGGATTCACTTTAGTGATTCATGTATTTTGTTAATCACAGCCAATCTTCAACTAGAGCTAATCATTACCACGAACTCTTAACTCAAATGACTCAGTAGAATCTTTGTTTCTCTCTGAAACATCACAAGCTTGGCCTCCATCGTTTTCATTTTCTTGACATTCTGATCTCCCAAACTTCCACAGAACAACTCATTGAACTCTCAATGGCTTTTCTAGGCCAAAGTTCCAAAGTCCTTCCACAATCCTCCCCAAAAAACATGGTCAATTCTATACAGCAATACTCTGCTCCTGGTACTAACTTGTCTTAGTTAGGGTTTCTATTGCTGTGATAAAACAAATTAAGAAACAAATACCTTGTTTGCCTTACATTTCCACATAACCATTCATCCTCAAAGGAAGTTAGGATAAGAATTCAAACAGAGCAGAAAACTTGAGGCAAGAGTTGATGCAGTGGCCATGGAGAGGTGCTGCTTACTGGCTTGCTCATCATGACTTTACTCAGTCTGCTTACTTGTAGAAGCCAGGACCACCATCCCAGAGATGGCACCATCCACAATGTGTTGGGCCCTTCCTCATCATTGATCACTAATGAAAAATTGCCTTACAGGCTCAGTCTCCCTGGAGAGAAGGTGAAGAATGGGATGGGAAGGGGGTTGGGGGCATTGGAGGGTTGGAGGGAGAAGGAACTGGGATCAGTATGTAAAATAAGAAAAAATAATAATAATAAAAATGTTCTTTAAAAATTTTGCCTTACAGCTAGATTTTATGCAGGCATTTTCTCAATTGAGAATCCTCCTTTTAGATAAGTCTAGCTTGTGTCAAGTTGACAAACAAACAATCCTCAGGATATCCAGCGTGTCCCCTAATTAAGAGTATACAACCCATCTCTATTAAATGCTGTTCTTTCTACCAACAACAAAACAAGCTTTCGAGACATTGGAGAACATAGTTAATACTTGGCCATTAAAATTTAGTAAATACTGACTACACAAAGGTTATTGAAATGTAAATAAGTAACATTCATTATGAAAAATAAAACCACATAACAGTTTGTGGGAGCCAGGATAATTAAAGATAAATTTCACTAGAAAGTACCTACATGATCTTTTACAAGAGTTTCATTATATGAGTCAATAAAAGATACTGAAAAGATTAATAAAAATGGTGGTATTTCTCTTTAACTAACACCCACACAGAGTTTGCAAAACTATTCCAAATTTAAATTTTTAAGTCAAATATTAGATTATTTTCATAAGTACATTGAGTGGAGGTCAATTGAAATATAAGAATTCTGGCAGATACATCTCTCTTATTATTTTTTGCCAGTAGAAAAACACACACCTGTATTCAGCCCATCTTACTACATTTATTTTAATAGTATGCCCCTTTACCCAATCCCATGTGTAACTCACAAATCAAATTAAAAACATTTGACAAATAAATAAATAATGGTGGATACTATATGGTCCTTACTGAAAAATGAAAGTGAAGACAAAGAAATTACCATGAGTTCATGGGTCATCCAGCTAGCAGTAAACAAGAGAGAACCCTTCTCAAACATTATGGAAAGTTGTTCTCTGACCTCCACAAGAGCTCTGTGAACAAAGAAATGAGGGGTAGGACAGGGCAGGTAGATAGAAGGAAGAATAAAAGGAGGGGACAGGAGAGGAGAAAGGAAGGGAGAGATGATAAGAAAGAGGGGGAGGGAGGGAAGGAAGAAGGGAGGAGATGAAGGAAGGAACGAAGGAACGAAGGAAGGACTCTTGAGACAATAGGAGCAGTGCAAATGATCCTTCCCAATTCACAAATGTAGACACTCCTTCACTTTCTATGTAGTGAGATGATTCCTCTTTTGAAAGCAAATTTAGAATTCTAGTTAAAGTGAATAACCATGCTTTCAATAGGCTCATCTGTGATGTCATCTAGGCAGGAAGCACTGTCCCTCTCATGCTAGCTTGGCCTAGTAGTGTGATCCACTTATGCATTATTAATAACTTTGACAATTCACTCCTGATTCTTGCTGTCCTCATCTTAGTGTTTGAACACTTTCTCACCTAATAACAGACACACAAACAACAGGAAAAGGGGAAATTGCTGACAGAAACAACGCAACAAAGAGGTGAAAATTTTTATGAGTTCTTGAATTTATACATTGAGAACTGCTCCAGTTAGTGAGAATACATAGAATTATCATATTAAGAATGTTATGAAAATTGCATTGTAGAGCAAAATAAGAATGGACAAGGGTGGAGAAGCTAATAAAACAGAACTTTAAAGAAAATAAATTGAGGAAATTGTGAGAAAACTAAAAATCTGGGAGGAGCCTCAATTAGATGAATACTGGTCTCAAAGAGAGGAGAGAGTGTCACATGTGACATAAACTGTAGATTATTACAGCACCCCGTGGACTTGAATGGCACCATTATAATTGCAAATAAAATGAGAGTGGGATGCTGTTGAGTGAATCATTGAAAAGGGCCCACATCATTATGTGAACTTCAAAACAGGGGCTACAACCTGTGAGCTGTGGCTCATTTTTGTCTGGATAAGGAGGCCTAGTTTTATTTGAAATTGAAATAGCAAAGGTTATAAAGCACCCACTCTCAAAAACTAAGCTAAAATATCATTATTATTTTGTGAATTTACTTTTACATCATCATGACTTTTAAAAAAATCAGTGGTTATTCATGGTATTTTTCTACATATCAGAAACATATTGGTGCAGTATTGGCTGATACTACTAAACCCACATTGGTAATGAAGGATCATAATCAATGATCAAATCTTGCTTCTTTATAAAATATTGGCTTAACAAAAACAGTGTAATGTTTTCTACAAAATAGACTTCTCTTGACACTGACTTACAAATGCTTTCATCTCGGCTCCTGGTGTGAAGATGAGGAGTAATGGCAGAGAGAAAGCCAGCTGACCACTCACCTAGGGCCTTGAGCCACACAGAATGTCTGAGATGAGGTGCAGCTCCTCTGCTTGCTAGCTGTGCTAACTTGGACCATCATTTCACCCCATCTCATGTCAGTTCTTTCCTTCATAAAGTGAGGGTGTGAGGAGCACCCTAACATAAAGTCTGACAACATGGTTATGTGAGTATCTGGGTAAATACTCCTCAGTCCTTGATTTTTGCCCCCTCCTCCATTTCCTCTTACTGTTCGTTCCCCACAGTGCTGCAGGCTATGTTCTCTTCTTCTTCCTTGTGACATTTCCAGCTGTAACTTTTCAGACCACTTCATTTTTTTCCCTCTGAAATGAATACCAAGTATCTGTTTTTGTTCTCATTCTTTAACTCTTTCCATTGTCTCTATTAACAAACTCATTCAAAAGCTCCCTTTAACTATTGCCTTTAGCTCTTCTTAGTGGACTCCAAATCTTTCTGATGTTCCTTGTGTTGAGTCATCTGCTTGATGCTCATAGGAGCAGCACTCCAAACGTGCCACTGTCTCTATTCTCAATTTGTTGTCTTGTTTTCTCACTTCATGCATAACACTGTCATCTATAGAGTCAAACAAGCCAAACAAGCCTAGAATCTTGATGACTCTCTTTGTCCTCCAGATACTGCAAAGTATCTATGACTTTCTAATTCTGGTGATCATGTTCCATTTGCTCTGGTAGCCTACAATGGTGTTCAAACTCATAGCTCTAGGATTATCTATGTTTTTGTGTATATTTACCATTTCAATCACATTATCTTTGATTGACATCTACCTTCCATCACCTAAAGCCTGCTTGAAACTCCAACTCCTATCCCAGATATCCATCTAGGCTGTGGTTGAATTACTGAATCCCAGAAAATTTTTTGAATTTCACAACTGAGGACATGAGATAATCAAACAGTTCTTTCTTTAAAAATGTATTGGTAGTCAAGGGTTATTCACATGCATTTATTTTATAGCTTGCTGAACTGCACAGCTATACATTTTTGAGCACCCCAATGCAGCATGGAGAAGAACTTGAAGTAGTTTAAAATTCCAGACAAGAAGATGTACTACATAAGCAATCTTATGTTATATGCAAAATTATTAAATTTTCCAAGAGCTTCTTAAATACCTCTAGCATAGGAAGTTTTTCTCATCTGGTCAGTGTGGTGAGGGGTACAATTAAAGGATCTCTGCTGTGTGTGGCTGCTAAAGACTGCTAGAAAACTGACCCTGAGATAAGTGGAGTGTTACTGTATAGCCAAAGGCTTCTTGCCAAAGACTTATAATTAGCAACAGAATCAGCTGGCATACCAAACTATATTTTGTTTCTTTAATCTCCTTTTCCTCCCTTTTGTTTTCCTTCTTCCTGTTTGTGGCTGATAGAGCCACATGATCAATAATCTTCCTTTCACCAACTCTGATCATCATTTTCACTACTGCTTGGATGCTATTATTCACTTTAATACATTAATCCTTTGGTTGAAACTCTTAAACCACAATTCTTTATTAAAGGACCATCTTGGCATCCACATACTGATAGCAGCCTGTCTAGTGTTTCAAAAAAATCTGAATGAAGCCTCTCTTTCCCCCAAAAGATTTCACTAAAGAATAAAATCTAAAGAAAGGAAGATTTCAGCTCAGTGGCACAAAGATACCAAGGAAAATGGAATCTTATTACATAAATTAGAGAACAGGAAAGTTTCACCTTGCAATTACAATTAGATGTCAACGTGTCATTGCATGACAAAGCACTGAGAAATATTGTGGCACTTTATTGGATCTATTCTCATTACTATCACAGTGAGAAATAGAATACACACTGTACTGGTTAGCAGACCAAACCTTTGTACAATTGCTGTAACCTTTGGTGGAGCCCAGTGATTTTTGTTCCTTTTCAAAAGGACATTAAAGTGACAGTGTGGCAGGCCATTTTTTCCACCACACACACTAAAACTAGTGTGCGTGCAGTAGAGCTC
Organism: Cricetiscus sungorus; assembly: GCA_030556225.1. Classification (NCBI taxonomy): domain Eukaryota; kingdom Metazoa; phylum Chordata; class Mammalia; order Rodentia; family Cricetidae; genus Cricetiscus; species Cricetiscus sungorus. The sequence goes on along the minus strand of JANBXA010000132.1, from coordinate 24,470,091 downwards.
TGCCAAAGCACGTTGCATTCATACAAAGATCCATACAGATCTTAATCATAAAATAATCCATTCTGTACTGTTTTTATGACATTTATATGAATCTGGCCACAGCCTCATCAAGTAGTTCACAGAGGGAAAATTGTTCTATTTATGTGGTTGAGACAGGGTGGACTTGATTTCCAAGCAAAGGAAGAAAGAAATGCCCATTATTTATTTATTTATTTAGTCACAAATCTGAACTCAAAAGAACTATTTTACACTATTTTGTGACTACATTTGTAACAGAGGATCAGAAGAGATGAGAATCCCTTCCTCTGCCCCCTGTCAGTAGTAAAGCCATATCTCAGTATTTATGAAACAGAGTGAGTGAATACACCTGGAAATAGTTTTCTCCTTCCCTTCTGTGTAATTGCAAAAAGCAAGAAATGCATGTGTGGGTAAATGCAGAAAGAAGAGCACAGAATGCAACTGCTCTAATTTATTTTTGCCCCTGCATTTAAAGAACTAATAATTTTTCAATTAATACCTTCAAATGTTTCTTTTTAATCTCTGTGAAGGTATGTTGTATTCACTTACAAAGAATAAGTAAAATCTGAAATGCTCTGATTTCTCTGCCATTTTTGCAGGTTTGTGACAATGTTAAAAATTTAACCTCGGTGTTTGACTAGTGTAATCTTTTTTTCTGGATTATATCTAGTAATACATATACAAATAAAGTCAACTGTTTTATTTCATACACCATCTCTTAGATAACTAATTTTCTGGTACACTGTGTGAATAAGTAGTAATATGTATAAAAATATCTCACTTGTATGATGGCTTAGTGGCATTTCTCAACTGTTCATCCTGACCTTTGCTCATGTACCATAGTTCTGACTTCACTAATCATTTGACAACATAAAACTAAACTTGCACTGGGAACATGATTAGTGAAGTAGATGCTGCGGTCACTCCTTTAAAGTCGAAGATGGACTCTGATACTCTATATGCTGCCTTAATGATGGAGATATACATGTGTGCTTTCTGGGGTTTTTTTGTGTTTGTTTTTATTGTTGTTTTTTTTAAGTTACCATCATTTATTTATGTGGGAAAGAATTCCAGAGAGATCCAGGATCACCTATGGCAATCAAACACCATGTGAGCCAGAAAGCACATCAAATGTGATTTTTCTTATACACATTTTATCACAAAATAAACTTTTTTCCTTTCTGTATAGTAAACAAAACACTGCCTCCCTTCTTAAGAAACAGAGAAAAGAGTAATTGTCAATACATCTTAGGCTCTTATAAGGAAGGGAATCAGTGAGAATAGTTACATGAAGGCCTCTCCCAGTTAAATGAAAACAAAGTCCAGGGAATTCTCCTGCCTTAGGTTGAACACTATGTACTTTCCTTCTCCAGCAACCCCTCCCCTAAACAAATGACAATATAAATAGACACATAACTCCACATGAATCATTAGTATGTGAGATACTGTTACGCTAAGGCTGCCACACTCACATCCCTTGCTTCTATTTCAAATCTTTAAAATATTTTCTTTTTAAATACTTACAAAAGCACGTATGGTTGAAATAAAAATAAAACACATACAGATGATATTTTTAAGCATGGCAATCTTATACCAGAAAGACATGTTCTCTTTCACTGCATCCTTTATATAGCCGTAGAAATAGAAGCTTAAAAGCATTGGCAGACAATAGGAGTTTGTAGAAAAACTTTGAGGTGTTGCAACTCTCCTTTGGAATTGACGTCTTTCATATAGTCCACCTTGCTGATGTCAAAGCTCACATTCCATTGTTGAAAGGGCAAAAGTACAAAAGTAATTGTGTTTCACATGTAAGCATAGACAAATCTTAACTGTCTGAAAATGTTATGAAAAATATTTTTCATAGAAAAGATAGATTTTTCTAAACATTTCTATTTATCAAAGTCATCTTTTGTTTTTCCAACTCTGAGTTTTTGGAAATGATCCTCCAGGTAAAACCTGTCAGAAATCCTGCAAATCAAACATCTCAAAGTCCAATTTTCTGAAAATGAGGCAGCTTCTAGGAACTGTGCATAGCTATTCCCACCCTAGTGTTTGCCAGCTTGCTTCTGTGAAGACAAATCATATTGCAATTTAACAAAGAGGTTGAGTATGTCCCTGAATTTGTGTGTGTGTGTCTGTGTGTGTGTGTGTGTGTGTTCATGCATATATATGTGTGTACACATACATGTGTGTTGCAGAACCACAAGTTTACTCTACATAACTTCTTCATAACATCAAGAACCCCTATTGTGTTTTATGCTGATATGGAAGAGTTCCATCTCCCCAAACTTCTTTTTCCTTGACACAATGAGCATTTTTTCCAGAGTGACATCCTTCCAATAGTCAGGATTGTACACCAAATATACCTTGACCACAATATGAAACTAGTCAGAAAGAAGACAAAAAATTGAAACGAGTCCCTACATAAAAACCATAAATCATAAAATCATAAAAATAGGCTGAACTCCTAACTCTTTGCATTGAACATAACTTCAAATTCTAGATTTTCTTGGAACAAGAGAACAGCTACATAATTGGTGTACATTTAAGTTCTGTGATCATGGCTATTCATAAATTGACCAAGCAAATAAATACAAAGGAAAGGTCCTATTTATGTAGCAAAGCACTTGTGCCAGTGTTCTACTAAAAGAACATGAAAGAGACATTGAATCCCTCTTCCTTCATCCAGTCCCAATTCACACAGTTCTCTTAGTAATTCTTTCATCACCGAGAGATACTTCAGTATACACAGAAAAAAATCTTCTCTACTACATAGCCCTAAATACAAGTCAACCACCTTATTTTTAATTAAACAAAAACAAAAAAAGCCATCTATGCCAATATTAGTCAGAAATCTTTTCATTTGGACCATATAAGAAATAGAATCTATGGCCTATAATGTGTCACCTTCCTAAAAAAGCATTTTCTCTATTACAACTTTCTCTTTGTGTCCTGACTTTAACTACTTTCCAGCTACATATGAGCATCTATACATCTTTTTAAACAAACATTTAATGTTGCCAAAAGAACTGATCCCTAGTACCCATTAAAGAAACCAATTGGCAAAACAAGAAGATTTTTAATGAGTATCTACGGTATGCCAAGTTAGATGCTATGGGCAATAAAAGAAAGCATAGTACATGATATCAATCCTTGAGTAATTAAAAGATCACACATGAATAAAATTACAGGCAGCAGAACAAATATTTTTCCAGTATGTAAGAATTGTGAATCTTGCAATCCATAAATTAAAGTACAGGAAAATCAAATAGAAAACTGTGATGTGGACTCATCCTAGAAGACTCTCAATAGATGAGATGAACATTTAATGAGGAAGTATAGATAAGAAAGAATAAAGAAAGTTCAAGGCTAAAGTTACCACTACATCATTAAATGAACAATGAGATCAAAATAGATACTTTAGAGTAGTTTCTCCTAGCACCTAATAATAACATAGAAAGGGCCCAACAAATAAATGTAACAGACTGATTTTCTACTGTAGCTGTTCCCCAAAGATACACAGAAGAAAACTCGGCAGAAATCATTTAGGAAACTCTGTTGTAGTGATACTAATGCTCGGAAAGCATAGTCCCCTCCCCTCTTACACACACACACACACACACACACACACACACACACACACACACACTTCACACACTTAATGCTGCAGGAAGTAGAAATGATGCTATCCTGTTTTGGTCAAAGCTACCACAATACCCCCAAATCAAAGAAACAGGCACACTAACAAAAGACTGGATAAAGAACAGAGAGTCACAGAAAGTCTGGCGGACAAATAATCAAGCCAGGATTGATTGTAGAAGCTCCTGTCTCTCATTCTGGGCCTAGTGCCCATGGAGATAGCAACACCATCATCAGTGTCATCCTCCAAACAAAGGGCTACAGTGTAGTGAGAACAATATTAATTATTGTCAAAATTACTTGTGCACTCAGCGATTTCAATAGAATGATCAGTTTAAGTGGCGGTGGCAACTTCTCAACATAAAACACACTTGCTGCAATCCAAACTGGATTTAAGGAAAGGTGAGCCACTGCCTTGGTTGTTTAATCTGGTTATATGTGAGCTAAAGTAGTTCACATTTTTAGAATGAACTAATCAAAGGCGTAATTGTTTTTGTCATCTGCACAGCAATTTTACTCCTGAATGCATTGTTTTAGGCAGGAATTAATAAAAATTGCATGCGCTTCAGGTGCTGGGTAGATCACCCCTTTGCACACAGCCCAGCCTGGAGCTGTGAATGCTCCTTTTCTTGTTATCAGTTAATAATTCTCTCTCATTGAGGCAAATTAGGAACTTGACTGTGTTAGAGAGTCCAGAACACTGCTAGAGGCAAAGGGGGCTAAATGGCAGAAATTCCTCTCTGAGCAAGATGCATGAAGCACGACATTGTGTCCACCACAAAAGCCGCTCTGTATTTTTGATCCTTTCTAATTTAATTAGCCCAAGAGGTAGTGCATTAATTTGCCAAGAATTCTTCTGATGCGAAAGCTGCCCTTATTGCAGTGAAGGGAAAAAATAACCTGCGTGCTACAGTGGCATGCCAGTAATGAAAGGGGGTTATTTTTGTGTTACAAATGGCATTGCAGGGTTACAAGAGACCTTTAAACCTTTTTATCTCTGGTTAGGTCATATGTAACACAGTACAACACAAAGCGCTAATTAACCAATTCTGATCCAGAAATCTTTTAGAAGGCTTAGGAGAGTTGCACAGTTAGAACTCAGGTCAAAAGCATTGCTTTGTTTTGAATTTAAAAACTGAAAACGTCTTCTGGAGTATATATTAAAAAATAGAACAAAAACATCATCAATCGGCAGTTCAGTTTCTCTACAGACACAGCACACCAGATACTTATTCTGGTCTTTGTTTCCTTGCTGTTTAATGATATTCTTTATGTGGGCAAGCTGGAGCCTTGAAGTCCCCTCGAAGGTCTCTTGGCTCTTTATGCTGTATTTATTTGGTAAATTGTCTCCATGTTAATCTTCTTCATCAAATGCTTGGAGTCAGTTTTGAAAACTTTGATCAGATCTGCCACCACCAAGCTTCTTCATCGCCATGTGCTTCTGATATGCGCTCGTGCACTCAGATGGCTCATTTACTCATTAAAGAACAAGAAACATGCGTCCTACCACGATAAGTCCTTCCCAATACTTTGAACTGCTAATTAAGTCTATGTAATCATGTCTCCTGTTTGCAGAACTATTTCTTTTCTAGAAATTACGGGATCCCGTTGAGGAACTCTCAACACCCTTGTCGCACTCCCTCGGCACTTCCCAAGCTGGCTGCCTGGATGAAGCTGCATAAAAACACTCCCAGAAACAAACCAAGAAAACCTGAGGATTATTACATCTTACATTTCATTCTCTGAATTTTTAATGAAAAGCAGTGGAGGGCAGGGGCTTTAAAAGAACACACGGATAGTTCCCTCCCTGCCTGTGTCTATCTATCTAGAGATCAGTGACAAGAAATTGTGGAATTCAGAATATTTTTTATCATTCTTTATGGATATCCCAAGACACCACTAGCAGCCTGTGTGTAGCATAGTGCAAGATTCTATAGTCAAATAGAGAAGAAAATAGCATTGTCAAAAGCAGGGTCTGTCCAGGTGGAGGGCGTAGCTGGAGTGAGGCCAGACAATCTGAAGAAGGGCTGGCAAGAGCTGGATCTTTTTAAAAAAGCAATCCTGGACCAGAAAGATGTTTTATAAAAGTGAAAGGGGGGATAAAAATTTGATGTTCATTGTAAAGGAAGGATAGTATTGGTAAAAGTTGAACTGCAAACATCTCTTCCTCTTAGTCCAACAACATTTTCTTATGAACAACAATAAGACATCTTCTAGTCTCTCAAAACAAGTATACCCTTTTATATGTCTCTCGTCCAAAAGCTGAAATGCTTTTCAAGTAATACTATGTAATTTTTTAACCATCAACTAATTTTTCTGTGTAATAGTTTTAACTTTTCATATTTTCTTTTGCAGTTTATGCTTAAAATCAGCAGCTACTTAAACAGTAAGATGATAATTTCTGTTCAAATTTAAAGTTCATAAATAGTATGGCTGTGGATAAGATAACTCAGCTGGAAGTATGCTTTTACAGATACATGTTAAACTGTTCTGAATTTTTCCAGGTTGTCCAAAAGATTTGAAAGGGTAAAGGATTTTTTAATGCACAGTAAATACTTCTGAAATAGTGAATTAAAATGAAAAACAGATGACAAATTTATTCGACTTTTGGCTTCTGTAACATCAAACAGCACATTTTCTTTAAATGGTTTCATCAGTGGACTGGTAACTTCTTAAGTTGATTGACTCAAACCTGTCACATATTTGATGAGTGGAAATTTATAAAATAGTCCCTCTTTTTCCTCATCTGTTGACATTTTACATACCTCTAATAGTAGACTAAAGTGCAGCTTCTTTGCTAAAACTTTCTCTATAGATATGTTCAGGTTTTCAATGAAAAATGAAGATTAAAAAAAAACAAAGATTAAACATTTTATTTTCATTAAAGAGGTATATCAGAATGAGGAGCTAATTATTATGGTTAAGTTGTTCGTATAAAAGATGAATAAAAGCTATCAAAATTTTGCTCAGAAAGAAAATTTTAAAAATGTATTTCTATCAATGTGACATGCAAGCATATGAACTTATTAAAAGCAATGTTAAATACCAAATGAGAGGACTTCAACAAAGCTAGGAACCAAAAAAAATAGATTATTTGAATTAATGTCTAATGAATAACAACAGCTGATTTTGTGATAGGACAAATAGGACATTTTGCTCCCTTATTCTAGGTAACTTTATAATCTCAGAGAATGCACAACAAAAACAAAAGAATTTACCTATACATGCTTTCCAGATAAAAATCGGTATTCTTAGATCACAATCTACATCTCCTAAAATACCATGAAGCCCATAACAGGGTACTTGGCACGAGAATATATGTGTCCCATGGCAACCTCTGGGAGTTGGCTAATGATTAAGTCATTATTGGCAGGGGAAAGTTGAAGAAAAGGTAACAGTGTTTTTCCCTGCACATAAAGAGTGAGAAATCAAAAACAAAAGACTGGCTTTCTCCCTATAGAGCCCAAAGAGCAAAGTGATTATTGAGTCCTCTGTATATGTCCATTTATTATGGACCTCAAGGAAGCATGATGGGATGTATCAGCCAGAGCCATGGACCAAGCACATTCAAGCATAGAGTGGATTCTTCATAAAGATTACAAAGACATCAACGGGAAACTCCCCTATGTTGGAGCACCCTAGAGAAGCACAAGAAGAAAGAGTACCTATCTGAGGTCTAGTAGCAGAAATGGGGAGGTAGATCATGTCACTTAAATCCAGTCAGGGGAATATGAAAAGCACTAGGCAGTCACCTGATGAGCTGTGTCTTTTCTACATGAAGATTTCCTTTTTTATTCTAACATAATATTTTTATGGATATTTGGGAATTTCACATGATGCACTCTGGTCTTACTTACTCCCGGTCCTCCTGGATATGTCCTTTCACTCTTGCAATCTCCACCCACCCACACACACACCAGGAGGAGGAGGGGAAGGAGATAAAGAAGAAGAAGATGATGATGATGAAGAAGAAGGGGGAGGAGGGGGAGGAGGAGGAGGAGGAAGAAGAACAAGAAGAAGAAGAAGAAGAAGAAGAAGAAGAAGAAGAAGAAGAAGAAGAAGAAGAAGAAGAAGAAGAAGAAGGAAGTCTAATGCCCATATACACACATGAACAAATTTCCAGTGGCCAGCCCCTTAAAGAAAACTGAGACTTTCCCCAACCCCATCCCTGCCAGAAGTCATCAGTTGTAGAGAGCTACAAGTAGGCATCCTTATCACAATTTTTAAGTGTTCCCGTCAATGGCTTCCTGTCCAGGCTGTTACTTTTGTGGGGACAAGAGGTGGGTAAGGGTTGTCACCAAAGCCTTCTATGTCCCTCTTAACTGTGAGTCTGCAGCCATTGATACAAATGGGGGGGGGCTTTCTTTGCCCTTCACAATCAGCAGGAACATGGATCATAGACTTCTACATGGTTTCTGGTGACAGCAAAATACCACAGATATTCACACGATCTCAGGCATCAGCATATGCCACTGACCTCAGCATTATTTCTAGTGGCAGTACAGACCACAAACATCAACACAGCCCTCTACCAAAGAATAGGCTATGGACACCATCATACTTAGAAAACTATTTCCAATCCATAGCCACTTGCCAGAGAAGCTGGAAACTGTAATCCAGACCTCATTCTCTTCTCACACTCTGCTCTGCTACTGCTGTCAACCCATAGGACACCAACTCAGGACAAAAAACAGACAAGGAAACAAGCTCCCTGTAAAAAGGGGATAGGAAAGACCATGAAAGTCACTAGCACAGGGGACTATGGTAGAGTAAATTTAACATTACAAAATGTCAATGACCATATCATATAAGATAATATCTTCTCAATGAACTTTTAACAATACCCAAAGATAAAAACACCTAAGTGACTAGGCACAGTGATACGTGTCAGTAATCCCAACACTTGGAAGGCAGAAGTTTGAGATCTATGAGTTCCAGACTACCCTGGGTCACATAGAAGGATTTAGACTAAACTAAATTACATATTTCAAATATTAAAATAAATTATAGCAATGATATATGAAATTATACTTAAGTGTACAAGTCTACAATAGCTCCAGTTTTTTTCCTAATAACAAATATGACCTATCCAAGTAGAATGCTAGAACAGGAATGGTAAGAGAAATCAGATAAAGCAGAGAAAGTAAATGAGAAAAATAGCCAACCTAAAGAAAAAAAGAAATTGAGATATGTTTGTGACTTTATTTCTTCCCCAAGACTCAATCCTGGTGAGTTTAATAACATAGAGCAGAAATCCAAGCATCACCCCTGTCAGATTTGTCTCGAGTCCAAGTTAGATACAAAGCCACTCTGAAAGTGTAAGTCTATAGACAGGGTAAGATAGCTTCTACAAAGACAGTGGTACAAAAACTTCTACAGACATAATAGCAGAAAAGCTTCTACAGACATAGTGGTAAGAAAGCATCAACAGAGGCAGTGATAGCACATTGTCTACAGGCTCTGATACCAACACCAGTCAGATACAATAGAGATGTAGAAAACCTATTTCCATGACCAGAGAAGCTATTTCAGATGTAGAATTCTGCTTTTCATCTGTTTCCCAGCCTTCCTCACTTTCCCAGAGAAAGGTGAAGCTCCTGTGTAGATGTGAAGACATGAATAATGGGTCATTAGGAATTGTCTTCCCTGTACAGCCCACAAACTGGACTACAGAAGACAGTTACCAGAACCACTGAAATGTACTTTCATGTCAAATGCCAGGTGATGTATATCTTCCTCCCCTTCTCTCATTACTTCTTCCGCTCATTTCAATATGCATTCCATCCACTTTTGAGCACCAATACTAGACATTGTGTGATAATGAAGACAAAAATTAATGAAGCCAGATCCCTGGTCTTGAGCAACAAAATGTAGTGAGTGATAAAGACACATCTTCACACTTCCCCACCCTTTCATACACAGAACAGCATAATATCATGTGTAAAACAGTCACACAAATATGAAAACATGCTTGTGCTTGTGGTGTGTGTGTGTGTGTGTGTGTGTGTGTGTGTGTGTGTGTGTGTGTGTGTGTTAAGAGACCTCATTTTATCCCTTGGAGACAGCTTCTCCTCCACTTACCACACTCTTGCCTGGCATCTTTCCTGCGTCTTCTGGTCTTTGATTTCGACAGGTTTTTAAGAGTTGAACATATGTGAGGAAGCTAAAGCCCACTCAGAATGATACAGACAGAAGCTCCTTCCAGGATGAGGGTTAACAGTGGTAGGAGTTGGTAATCCGCTCAAGAAGAGAGAGTAGGAAGTAAACAAAGGAATTATACATGGACAGGAAATTATAAAGACATGGAAAGAACCAAAAACCAATATTCCCTTTCAAGTTTCTTCTGTCCACTAGCTTCATTCCAGAAATAAACAGGCCATATATTTTTTTATATTTGAAACATGTCACAGTGTGTATTTATGATGTAATTGTTGTTGTTGTTTTATTAGACTTTAACTGTGCAGCCCTTGATGTCCTGGAACTGGCTACGTAGACCAGGCTGGTCTTGAACCTCAGGCTATGTCTGCCTGTGGAGTGCTGGAATTACAGACATGAACTACCATACCCAGCCACTTTATATTTTATAGGAACAAATAGCACTCTTCTGCTATTTATTTCTGCTGTCACCATTTAAAAACAATGCACCGCTTTAGGAACCAGTATTAATCTACCAGAGCTATTAAAATCATCTGAAATGTTAAAAACATTCAAGTCCAACCCATACCCACCAATCTGGACTCTCTGGAAGTTGGCTCAGATGGCAGTAAGGTTTAAAACACCCTGGCCAAAACTAATGCGCAGCCATGGCGCATGGCTCTAGGTGAGAAACCTGTATCTGGATGTGAGCGTATTAGCCACATGCCTACCATTACCCCTGAGCAAATGTAAAATATTCCGAGCAACTCCTTGGTTTCCATAATGTTATTACCAAGAGTTTCCTATATATAATGATGCATTTTTCCTACTGATAAAATGAGTTTTCTAGGTAGGTCTTGGTGGGTAGAAAAAACTCAGGCATAATAACGGGGCAAATTCTTGTTCAAATGACCCCTTTAGGGTCTACCCTTACAACTCTGAAACACACCCCACCTCATCAAGCTACTCCTGTGCTGCTCACATTGTCACCTCTCTCTTCTATTCCGTATCTGGATTGATTGTACGGGGTTTTATAATTCAGAAATTAGAAATTTTAGTTTGGGTAGGTGCTGATTTAGAAGGAGTCGAAGAGTCATTTATGCAAATATTCCTTAGTTTCTTGGCTATGTATATTTTGCCTTAAACACACCAAGTTGACTTGTGCCACGTTCAGATGCACCATTGGGAACAGGAGGCATTCCATCTCCAAAGGTCTGCATGAAGTCATAGAGAGCTGCACCAGCTCCGCATACAAACATTGAACTGTTCTAGCTGATTGGGCAACATGTTTTCTAAAGGTGCAGAATCCACTTTGTTTCTGTCACTTGTCAGAATTAAGCATAAATAATGTAAAAACAAACAAACTGTGCCAGTACAAAATGTAGTATTTGTTTACAAGACACTTGCAGAATCTGACAGTGGCCCTCTGTTAGCAATATTTAGGCCATAACCATATTGGCCAAATTTTACACACAAAGAAATCTGAAGCTTTGGATAATGTTAAATGGTTTTGAATTCCCCCTGTATCGGGTGTCTAATCTCAGATGTGATCAGACAAAGTCGTTCATTTTAAAGATCACATCACTCTAAAATCTGAATAAGTGTAATGATGAGTTAAGACCCTACTATACAGCAGGCTAGCATTCTCGACTTCCTCGATTCCCTAGATTTAGGGATTTTTTTTTTCAAGAAGTTACAACACCCTCAAAAAATGGTGTAAAGCAAACATAGTTAGCATCTTTTACTCTTGTCACAGAAGAGCATTCAAAATGGAAAATACAATGACTGGTGTCAGTATGTCTTTGTACCACACAAACACCAAATAAATCTTTTAAAAGTACAAACAATACAAGGTTTTTGCTGTGTCTTGGATATTTTGTTACACTGTAGCCCTATGAAAAACATGTCTATAGACTGACATAATCCCATTGAACATTGTTTTGAAATGACTATTCTGAAAGTATCCATTGAATAATCCACAGACACCACTTCTTGAAGTCTCAGACATACCTGAATAGAGCTTTGCTTCTACTCAGTTTGATGGGCACCCTCTATCTTCAAGACAAAATGAAATGTGCACCTATCAAGTTCATAGCTTCCCACCTATTGGAGCTCCTGGTAACACTGCAACAAAAGAATAGCATTTTTTGGAGACAGCATCCTAGTCAAAGCCACACTTTCTGTGTGTTTGCTCAAAACTTAGTGAATTGAAACCCAGACCTTAATTCTTATAACTGAGAAAAGGAATTCACAGCCTGTGGCTTTTATCATGTTATTAGCTAACACATCACAAGATGCCCTCATCTTTTAAGATCATGTGACACATGATGTTGAGGATGAGAGATTTTCAAAGTTCTCACTCCTGTTCTAAGCTCACATAACCACAAATTCTTATCTGTCGTGCTGAAGACAAATTCTGCACCATAGCTGCATAGTAGTAGATGCACATTCTAAAATCTGGGTGCTATGCCTCTGAAACTATCTGGTCTTGTTTTCAGCATTCACGATGAAGTTAAGATTATTGATTCTAAAAAAACATTTTACTTCCAAGGTTGGGAAGCAGGTGTCTGGCTCATCTCAAGGGAACATTGTACTCAGGAACACATGCTCTGGATTCCAAGAGGCTTTTCAGGCAACTGTAAGTGCTCTAACTTGCCCTTTTGGGGGCATTTCTTTATAGTACATTAATCTCCAATAAACAACAAAAATACTATATTCATCCTGGTAATATTTATATTTTCTTTTGTACTATATATATGCTCTAATAACTGGCCTGGAGATTGCCAAGTGGGCTAGGCTGGCTAGGCAGAGAGATCCAAAATTTTGCCTGATTCTGCTCTCCTCAGGACTGGAATTCCAAATTGATAATCTTTTCCCCACACTTATTTTTTGGGTGGACAGAGTTTCACTGTGTGGCCATGGCTAGCATAGAACTCTCAATGTAGACTAAACTGGACTAAACTTCAGAGAGATCCACTTGCTTCTGCCTTCTGAGTGCCAGATTAACACTGTGCTGCAGGACCCACCCTGTCAAATTTTTCAGTTCTTTATTTTGTTGTTTTTTAATGCGAGCCCTTGAGATCAGACTCAGATCCCAGTACTTACCAGGCAAGTACTAGACCAACTTGACCTTCTCTCCAGCTTATATATTCTCAGTTGATGATTTACATTCCATAATTATTTCAAACCCACAGTTGCATTTCAGTGAATGCCAGGGAATTTCTCTGAATTTCCTGGTTCCTGTATCCATGGTGATACAGTCTAACTTCTCTGAAATAACTTACAAAGAATAAAAGATGGTGGGAAGAAATGTAGGTTGTGCTTTGGGCCACTGATATTAAAGATGCATGCAAGGTACTTAGGAAAACACTGTTAGTTTCCTGTTAGAAACAGGTGTGTTTAATGAGCATTATCCTTTATGCATATACAGACTACAGTGTTTAATAAATACTATTCCACAAAGAAGATTGATAGCTTGTAAATTATTTCACTATTCGCCTTGGCATATGTGTGAACAAGATTTAGCTTCTGGAACCACATTAAACTTGGATTTTTATTAATTTTAATGTGGAGCATTGGGAAAGAAAGAGAAGGGGAAATTGAAGGAGGAAAGGGAGTGGTAGGATACAGAGGGGAGAGGAAGGAAGGAAAGGAAGGAGAGAGAAAAGGAAGGGAACAACAGGGAAGGGAGAAAAAGAAAGGGGAAAGGGGGAGAGAAAAGAGACAGGCAAGGAAAAGAGGGAAGGAAGTAGGTAAAGGTAGACAGGGAAAGGGGGAATAAGAAATGGGGGAGGAGAGAAGTGAAGGAGATAGAGAAAGGGGGGAGGAAAAAGAGGAAAGGGAGAAGAAGGGAGAGGGGAGGGAATAGTGAAGATCAGATCTAGCTAAATTGAAACCACTATTTTTAATATGTGGACTCATGTAAGAAAGTCTGTATCTACTGTGATGTTTCTTAACAGGAGATAAGAGCCACTTATATAGGAAAACATTTTAATTATCAAAGAGAAATTCCAATAAATGTGCCCTTCTGTGCACCCAATGTCAGAGAAGATGACCAAACTTCTCACCTTGATGCACAGACAGTGAATGTATGAACCAGGAATTGTACAGGAGGTATTAGCAGGAGTTTACTTCCACAGACTTAGTAGTGCATTCATAGTAACAGTTAGAAACAAGAACATACAGTACAGTCTAGCTTAATGGACACAAGCCATACCCTTGTTTTGAAATACACATCCTGGAGGAAGAGACTAGGGCCAGATCCAGAACTCTGTTCTGTTTTATTCCTCTAAGAATTTTATCACTACTGTAGATGGGGAAAATTAATCACTATACAATATTCATTCACTGTAATTGCATACATGAGCTCAGCAAACCTCAAAGATAAATATATTCTTACCTGGTACATTCACTAATGGAATCCAATTCACTCTACAGTTTAAGATGAGATTTCTTTAAGATAAAAGTAATTTGGTAAACTCATGCATAAATATAAGACCTGATTACTTCTATACAATAAAAGAAGACTACCATGAAGAAATGATAGGTGAAATGGGGAAACATCTTTCTGAGTGATAAAGAAAGGCTTTATACCATGGCTAAACAGAGATCTAGGAAATCTGAGAAACACCCAGATAAAAATTATTTTCAGACAGAACAGATGCAAAATGTTTCAAGTCAAGGGGAACCTCGGCCCCTTCAAGGAACTGAATAAAGCCAGAAGAGAAGAGAAGCATAAGACAATTGGTACCTTGGAGCACAGTTTCTGGCAGGAAAAGAAGCAAGGGGATTTGTCAGGTATCGTACCACTAAATGCCTCATAGGTCATGACATGGGTTAGATTTTCTGATCTCCATGTCATGTGAAAACACTGAAAGAATTGAAGTAGGAAAAGAAGGATTTACTGTGGTTGTTCAGTTAGGAGTAGATTTATAAGAAAACAATAAATAAAAGACCAATTAGGAATTTATCACAGTAGAGATTAGCTCCATAGGGAAAAAGATGATAATGGATTAGTATAACAACAATGGAGGAGGGATAGAAGCCGATGGGCTCCAAAAATCTTTTGAAGATGAGATTGACCGGACTGGTTATTCATTTGCCTGGAATGATGTTGAAGAAAGCAGGGCAGAGATTATCCACCAATGTCAGAACTGAGCTATGCAGGGATTGAAGGGAAATCCTTCAGGCTTTCGATTACATGTGCCTCAATGCACTGGTATGTAGTAAGCAACCAGTCATGTGGGTACCTAGTTCTGAAAGGTGCTCCATGAGAGATAATTGCATCACAGTCACAACTCTGAAAGGGAAATGAGTTTAAAGAGCATTTGGGGATGCCTTTGGTAAGGTCTAGCTCTTTGAAGGTTGCTTTGATGTCACAATGTCTAAGTAATATCAGCTTGGGTTTTGAGAACTAAATAAGTAGCTACTCTCTTTCTGCCTAAATTTGGAATCAATAAAGAAGGAGGGCGTAGGTCCCACAAGACAAGACAAGACAAGATAAGACAAGACAAGACAAGACAAGGATTCTCTACTCTAACCTTGGGCACATTTGTCTCCTGTATGGCCCTGCTTCACAACCCAGGGTAAAGAAGGAAGCAGAGGGAGAGGGACCACTGTGCCTGTTGTCTTTTGATTGTCCCCAATCCTTTGGGAAGAAAGTACCAGTGGAGAACACACCCTTGTCACTGAAGTTTGCTTGTTCCTATTCTGTAGAATTGAGAATTTGGCATACTTTGCTTTGGGGGAATAATGCAGATTCAAAGCAACTAAGTGTCGTTCTGATCCCACCACTCAAGCTGTGTTTTTAGTGGAGGGCAGCTTAAGCATTTCTAGAAACTGATCACAAAAAAAAAAATGAAGCATAAATGTTTTGGAATTTAGTAAAGGTGTAGGATTTATTAACAAAAGGAATGTTTTAGTCATATTTCTTGGAAAAGGGAGGTATCTTTGCCCTTTGAGAAGCCTCCAAACTTTCCTTTACTTCACATACAAGATGGCAGAGTATATACACCCATATTTTTTTCTAAGAAGTGAAATCCTTTGTGCAGCCATCATCTGAGCTGGATAAGAAATGTGTAAAACCCCTGAAGTAGAACTGTCTTGGTATATGACAGAAGTTCTAAGTATCTTCAGGAACATCTTAGAACTCCAGTGAAGTCCAACATTGTGCTTACCACCCATTCCTTAGGAACCAAGTGACCAAATACCTGAGCAACTAGACAGTTGTTCTTCTCTTGGAAAGAGTATTAAACAGACAGGCCCATGCATCATATACAGTAAGTGGTGAAAACAGTCAAGAAGATAACAGAATATCACCAAAGAGCAAAAAAATAGAAATTATCAAGTATGCATTTGACAATGAAAACTAAAAGAGCTAAGTTTTCTTTCATTCCATTCATTAGTTCTCAATACTTTCCACACAAATGTATGTGTTTTTCTTTCTGTCATTGATTTTGCTGTTTTGACTTTTCTGATTTGTTGAAGTGCACTTCAATATAAAGTATTTTACTGTCTTACAGAAATAATTAGGGAGATGCAGAATGCTTTGAAGAGACATGTAAACAATGCAGGATAGGAACCTGCAGAGTTCCAAGGCTCCTAGCTTAACAGGGTCTCATTTTCTTGAAAATGATGATTTGATCCTGCACTGAACTTGGCTGTGGTATTTTTTTTTGTAGGACAGAGCATCATTTACGAAGAAGACATTCCCTTCGGTGCTATGTTTGCATTTTCTTTGCATTTCCTTTGCATGCTACCTTTTAGACAGTAAGTGATGGAGTGGAAGCAGATCAGGTATTTGCAGTTACTCATGAGTCATTTGCTCTCACATAATTTAATATCCACAGAGCTTTGCTATTTATGGAACATGTTGAAAGGAGGCGACATATGTAGACATCTTCACTACATAGCTTTATACTCTTCTTGAATACAAAGATATAAATTTTGTCACCATTTATGCAACCTGTTAAAAATCTTGCTATTAATTCATTTGAATGAGCTTTCTTCTAAATTTTTAATTAAAATGTGAATGCCTTGCACACTTCAATCCACAATACTCTATATGTACATTCTTCTAAGTTGTGACTGATCATTAGCTAGCAGGAAATTTATAAGATTTCTCATACCTGAAAATTCCAACAAATCAGCTATTTGTGTTAAAAACACTGAAAATTTATTACTAGTAATAGTCTCCTCTTCATATTCCTATGTATGCCAATGCATGTTCTAAGAAAAAAGGAGTGGAGATCTATACAGACAACTAAGTGCTTTAGCCTAGACAATTAAGTTGTGTGTATGGTGGGGGAACCACAAAGGAGGAGAAACAGTATTACTTAAAAGCCAGGGGTACGTAGATGTGTACTATCTCAGTGAAAACTATGTATACCTTAGGGTTTCGGTAAGTATTGAAATTCAGGGCTGGGGAAATGACTCAGCAGGCAAGAGTGTAGGGCATCTCAAACTGTTTATAATTCCAACCACAGGGGATCTGACACCTTGGCCTTTTGTTTGCTCCTCTACCATGTACACATACCCATATGACATTCATGTATATATATATAATTAAAAATAAAACATGTCTTAAAAAGAAAAATTTGATTTTCAAGACAGACTGCTTTGAGCCTTGGTTATTATAGTAATTAATTCTTTGTCAACCCTAACAGCTTCTAGAATAACAGCTAATTCAGAAGATGGTAACATATTTTGAAATGTTTTATCCTAATATAAGTTTAGTCTACCAGAAGCACTTGTCTAGGTTTTTCTATATCTAATAAAAAAATAGAGTAACACAATGTAATATAGTTATGTTCTTTAATATCTTATTATAAAACGGAATAGACTGCAACAAACCATACCCTTTGTTCTTTTGATACCTTCTATATAGATCCCTTTTCAGCTGCTCGTTTTGCAATTATAAATAAATGCAATGCTATACATTCTTTCACCATCCAATCTTAATGCTATTGTGAAAATTGTTAATGATTATTATATTGAAAGGGAAGAAACAAAGCTTTTTCTAGGCTGGTTTTTCAAAATATAAGTGTACATTTTGCTAAAGGAATGGAAGAGAATTGTTTGATTAACTGACACTCAGAAATCATTCCTGAGCAATCTGTTAGAATTTCTTCCCCTTTGCAATGTTTTCTGTTCTGTGTTATCAAGAACTATGAATCATAATTTCTGGCAGCTAAAATCAAAGGGGGTGAGAGTCTATTAGCATCCTAAAAATATGCATGCCCTAATGCTCTCTTAAAATATGTCTGCTCAGAGATGTAGCAGATTTTCTCAGCCAAGCAAAATGGCATTAACTAAGACCCTGGCATGAAGATTTGCTTATTTTAGTTTGCTTAACAATGTAAACCATAGTACAAAAATATTGCTACTCTGTGACACATAAGTTCTTCTCTCACACTCTGACCCACTGCTTGTTAATATTACATGATAAATGATCAAATCACTTTTGATCACTAATTATTTTGATCATTCACTTACAAAGACAAACTAAAACTGTTTTAGAATTAGTTCTGTTTTTCAGAGAGCGTGCCTTCTTTCTGTTATAAAGGAGTCTGGCTTAAATAACTTAGATGAAACCAGGAGTAAGTGAGAACAATTAATAATTTAAATCAAGACAGTGTAATATGTCTATATAAGTAGCTGATAAATTTTTGAAAAACTTAAAAGTGATGCTAATGTTTCTTGCATTCCACAATTCATGAGGAAATTTGACTTTATTTGCCTTGTCCTCAAGAAGGTTTACTACAGGAATCCAGAAGAACTTCCTAAACATTACCAATATCTGACAGAGTGTTTCATTGACTCTGGGTAAAGGGAAGGGAGCACAGGTGCCACATCTAAGCCAAAAGAGGATGCATGATATTCTGATGTTCAAGCAAAAGCCTACTGCCTCTGCAGAAAGTGGAAAGCGGTGAGCAGACGCTTCTGCTACACACGAGAGGACAAGGGCTGTAGAGCTGCATCTCTCTCGGCATGTCGCAATGATGTCTTATTAAATAGAAAACAGCAAATTCATTAAAGGAACACTTCCACCTGTTTTACTTCAGGTAACTGGTAGATTTATAGACTTCTGCAAATATTGTATGCTATAAGCAAGATAAAATGGATCTGTTTGATAAGTTCAGTGGGAAATACAGTGAGATTTAGACACTAGTAAGAAAGGTGCAAAAAGTAACAAAGAACACCGAGAATTCTGCACACAACCCTGAGGATCATATGTGGGAAGAGGAAGACTTGGGAAGGGAGCCAGACTCAAACAAGATTTGGAGAATACACCTAATTAACGGTTGAGGAAACGGGGAAAAATAGTGAGTGACAACAAAAAGTCTTAGTGCTATTTTATGCCAAGAAACCAAACTTAATGGTATTCCATTAGGCCACCATTATTCAAAGATGTCTCTTGAAACAAGAAATTCAATTATGTGATTATTAATATATTCCAAATGTATTTTATGTGAATATATATGTATATATAGCAAAGAAAAATAATCTTATATTCAAAAGATTGGAAGCAGCTAGAGAAATGGATCAGTAGATGAAGCACTTGCCAACAACTATAAGATCAAACCGTGTCACTGAATCATCAGTCTGGGAATGAAAACAGGGATCCTCTCCCCAGGAAGGGGTTGGCTAAGTAGACCAGTTGGAATCATTCTGGGTTCAAGCAAAGACCCTGCCTCAATAAATAAAGTGGAGAGAGACTGAGGAAGATTGAAGAACATGCCTGACATTAACTTCAACAGCTTACACACACACACACACACACACACAATTTGCAAGCTAAACATTGTGGCATACACTTCCAATTCAAATACTCAAAGCACTCTGGGACAGGTTGATGGACATGGTGTGTGTGTGTGTGTGTGTGTGTGTGTGTGTGTGTGTGTGTGTGTGTAATTGTGTCTCTCCTACTCACTCTCTTTCTCTCTCTCTCTGTCTCTTTGTCTCTCTCTTTCTTCAGCAGTTACACTGGTATTTAAGCAACTATCCTTAAAATAAGATATAGTGATAAAATTAAAGAGCAGAAATAATTGTTTTGCCTGTAGATAAGCTGTTTATATTTTTCTCATTTTCTACATGTATACATTTTAAAGGGTATACTGATTCAGAGAGAGGAGCTGAAAGTGTCACCCTTTCCTGAGGTTTCATCTATCAACACTATAGCATTGTAGATTGAGTTACCAATGTGTATTTACTAGAATTTATGCAAACCATATCAATCATAAAAAGTGATGAGCTTGAACCATTTCTGCTGTGGCAGAAATAGGAAGTCCTCAAAGAATGAAGAATCTCTATCAAAGGGATATAGCTCAAATGGCATACATTCACCAAACTGGAGCACCAAATATCAATACTCCATGTGATACAGAGTGCAAAGCAAATTGAGAGTCGATACATCTACATTCGTTATTAATAATTTTAAACATGATATAGTGGAGACAGGATAGAACATAGAAGTTGAAGAAGAGTAAAGGAAAATGGCACAAAGTGTCTATTAATCATACAAATTATTATTTAATGTGAGGTCTGGAAGTACAAAAAACCATAAGCAGAATTGTAAATAGAATTCTGTCAGGAAACAACAGACCAAAACAAGATGTAAATTGTCTAAAACTTTTGCTTTGCCTAGGAAAGTTTATCAGAGGACAGCTTCCCCAAGATGATAGAATAACTTCTCTGCTGAATGGCTAAGATTGAAACCTGGGCCTTACTTGTAGTAAGCAATCACTCTACTACTGAGCTGCCTGCCCAGTCCTTCATCAATAGGATTAAAGATCACTGTGTTTGCAGTGAACAAAACCAAATGGCAGTCCACAGACTGGGAAAAGATTTTTACCAACCCTATATCTGACAAAGGACTGATCTCGAAAATATACAAAGAACTCAAGAAACTAGTCAACAAAACACCAAATAACCCTATTAAAAATGGGATACAGAATTGAAGAAAGAATTCTCAATAGAGAAAATCAAAAAGGCTGAAAGACACTTAAGACAGTACTCAACA
The DNA here is from genome assembly GCA_030556225.1 of Cricetiscus sungorus. Classification (NCBI taxonomy): domain Eukaryota; kingdom Metazoa; phylum Chordata; class Mammalia; order Rodentia; family Cricetidae; genus Cricetiscus; species Cricetiscus sungorus. Next base: position 24,449,279 of record JANBXA010000132.1, on the reverse strand, counting down.
TCCTTAGCTATCAGGGAAATGCAAATCAAAATAACTTTGAGACACCATCTTACTCCTGCCAGAATGGCTAAAATTAGAAACACCAATGACAACTTATGCTGGAGAGGATGTGAAGAAAGGGGAACACTCCTTCACTGCTGGTGGGAGTGCAAACTCGTACAGCCATTTTGGAGATCAGTATGGTAGTTCCTCAGGAAAATGGGAATTAGTTTACCACAGGACCCAGCAATTCACCTCTTAGGTATATACCCAAATGATCCATATCCATGCAACAAAGACATGTGCTCAACGATGCTCATACCAGCATTATTTGTAATAGCAAGAACCTGGAAGCAATCTAGATGCCCCTCAACTGAAGAATGGATAAAGAAGATGTGGCACATCTACACAATGAAATACTACTCTGCAGAAAAAAATAATGGAATCTTGAAATCCTCAGGCAAGTGGATGGAACTTGAAACCATCCTGAATGAGGTAACCCAGTCACAAAAAGAGGAACAGGGTATGTATTCGCTCATATATGGATTTTAGACCTAGAGCAAAGGATCACCAGCCTACAATTCACACTACCAGAGGAACTGGGATACAAGGTGTATTCTAAGAGATTCATATACGGTCCCTCACAAAAGGGGGAAGGCAGTGAATGGAGAGAAAACTAGGAGAAAGAGAAGGGGAGGAGAGGAAGCATGTGCAACTAGGAAGATTGAGTCAGGGTAGGAATAGAAGACGAGAGAGAGAGAAAGAGAGACAGGGGGAGAGAGAGAGAGAGAGAGAGAGAGAGAGAGAGAGAGAGAGAGAGAGAGAGAGAGAGAGAGAGAACATAAAAGAGGGAGCCATTATTGATTTGAAGAGAAAATCAAACCTAAAGAAAGGTCTAGAGACCTACAAGACTGACTCCAACTAACAATTTGAGCAACCGTGAAAAGGCTAACATAAAATGCCCTTCCCTGATAGTGAGATCATCAACTAAAATATCCACCATCATGGAGCCTTCATTTAGTACCTGTTGGAAACAGAAGCAAACACCCATAACTAAACACTGAGTCGAACTAGAATCCAGATGCAGAGAGAAAGAATAAGACCAGGTTGCAGAAATAAACAAAGATAGCTGACCTGAACAAGGAGGCGCTAATGGGCCCCCCAGACTGATAGCTGGGAATCCAGCATGGGACTGACTCAGACCCCCTGAACATGGGTCTCAGCTAGAAGGACTGAGTAGTCTAAGGGACCTCAGACAGTAGAACCAGGATGTATTCCTGGTGCACAAAAGGACCTTGCAGACACATCCCCCATAGAGGGATACACCCTTAACCTAGAGACAGGAGAGAAGTCCTAGTCCCTACTTCAAATGACTTGACAGATTTACATGACCCCGCCTGAATAACATAACCCTACATGTAGAATGGGGGTTGGAGAGGGGAGGGGAGGGTGGTCAGGGTGCATGTGAGGGAAAATAGGGTGAGTGGGAGGGAAGGAGGGAGGGAGAGGAATCTGGGATCGACATGTAACTTTTTTAATTAATTAATTAAAATATATAAAAAAGATCACTGTGTTTGATATAAACCTAATGATACCATTTAATCTCTGAGATTCAATGTTATTCTATTAATAAACATTTAAAGTGCTGATATACCTATTTATGCAGTTTCTTTTTATTTTTTCTTTTTTGTTATTTTATTTAAATTTGAAACAAGCTTGTTTTACATGTCAATCCTAGTTCCCTCACCCTCCCATTCTCTCCTATCACTCCCACCAAACCCCAGCCCATCCCCTTTCTGCTCCCCAGGGAGGGTGAAGCCTTCCATGAGGAGTCTTCAAAGTCTGTCATACCGATTGGGGCAGGGCCTACATCTTCCCCCATGAGTCTAGGCTGAGACAGTATCCCGCTATGTAGAATGGGCACCCAAAGTCCATTTGTATACTAGGGATACATTACTAGAGGCTCCATAGAATGCCCGATCCTCCTAACTAACACCCACATTCAGGGGGGTCTAGGTCAGTCCTATTGTGGTTTTCCAGCTATCATACTGAAATTCATGAGCTCCCCCTTGTTCAGGTCAGCTGATTCTGTGGGTTTCTCCAGCCTGGTCTTGACCCCTTTCCTCATCACTCCTCCCTGTCTGCAACTGGATTCCAGTGTTTGGCTCAGTGTTTAGCTGTGGGTGTCTGCTTCTGCTTCTGTGAGCTATTAGATAAAGGCTCTGGGATGGCATATAAGGGAGTCGTCAATCTCATCCTGGAAGGCTTGAGATTCATTATCCTGGAAGGGCATTTAAGGTAGCCTCTCCACTATTGCTTAGATTGTTAGTTGGGTTCATCCTTGAAGATCTCTGTGCACTTTCTTATTGCCAGATTTCTCCTTAATTCTACAATGGCTCCCTCTGTTATGGTATCTCTTTTGTTGTTCTCCTCTATTCCTTCCTTGTGTGAATCTTCCTTCTCTGTCATGCCCTCCTCTCCCCTCCTCTTCTCCCCTTCTCTTTCTCCTAATTCCCTCTCCCCTCCCTCCATGCTCCATGGTTGTGTGCATTGTAGGCTGTTAATCTTTTGCTCTATGTCTAAAATCCATATATGAGTGAGTACATACCATGTTTGTCTTTCTGTGACTGGGTTACCTCACTCAGGATGGTTTCTTCTAGTTCCATCTATTTGCCTTTGAATTTCAGGATTCCATTTTGTTTTTCTGTGGAGTACTAGGGAAGTGTACCACAATTTCTTCATCTATTCTTCAGTTGAGGAGCATCTAGGTTGCACTGTTTCTTTTATAGTCTGTTTCTTTTACAATCAACATTGTTTAACATTGAAAGACCTTAAGCCTTTTCTGTATCTTGACATTCCTAATAATTGAAATGTGTCATAAATGTATAATATTCTTATTCAATTATTCATCCCTCATCAAGGAAACTTCTATTTGCAACACATGGATACCATTATAGAAAATCACAGCCAGTCAAAATATAGTTTGACAGCCCAACCCAAATGGATACATCTATAGTACAATTCCCACACCAAAGGCTCAGGGATCATTTCAATAGGAGAAGAAAGATTGTAAGAGGCACAGGATAGGGAGTTTGCTGTGAGATTGTGTCTCCTAGAAATGTCAGAATCTACACCTATAAAGTCTCAACAGCTTGAGCCCTTACACATGAGCTAAACAAGAATTGCAACTATACACATGCTAAAATGGACTGGGAAAGCCCAACAAAAGAGACCTCAATCTGTATACAAAGGAATACAAACAACTAAGGAATCCTGAGGGCAGGAAAACTCACCTTCCCCAGAGATGATCATAGAAATTGGTCCAATCCAAAATGGTCAGCCCTGACAACACACATATGAGTAACATTATATGAAGGGAGCAATATTATAGTTTTGTGGGATTTTTCTTTTTTTTTTTTTTTTTTTTTTTTTTGAGACAGGATTTCTCTGTGTAGCTCTGGCCTGGAGCTGGCCTAGAGCTCAGATAGATACACCTATCTCTGCCTGCAGAGTGCTGGAATTAAAGTCACATGCCACCACCACCTCCATATAGTTATGTTTAAAAAAAAAAAAAAAACAATTAATGAATAAAGAGGCCATGAGTTTGAAAAAGAGCAAGGAGGCAGGTTTACAGGAAACAAAAGTGGAAAATTGTGTAATTATATTATAATCTCAAAAAATAAGAGAAATTATTTCTAAAAACTCACTTATTTGGCTGTATACCTGCCTTAATTTGCATTAACCATGCTTCATATATTGCTATCTGGGCCTCATGTATTGGGATTTGAAATTTTGAGATTTTTATTTCAAATTATTCTAGCCAGATACTTTTTTTCCTTTTTACAGTTCCAGATAAAATATGAATATTTTTATATTCTTTATATAGTTAGCTAACATCCCCTTCATAATTTCAGCAATTTGTTGAGAAAAAATGCCTTTTTTATTTTTAAGGCTATTTTTGCATACTTATAATTTGCTTTCTTTGTTTTTATTTAATATGAAATAAGACTGATTTTTATAGATTTACTTCATTATGAGTGTTAACAATAAACACAATGGTGTAAAGAACATTACATCCATCATTCATACAAAGTTCTTCCATCTTTCCAAAAGCCTGCTAACCAACCCCTTCAACTCCTAACCATCGACAGCTACAATTCTGTTCTTGATTTATAAAAATGTCATATAATGGAGCCACACAGTAGGACTGAACACATTGAAATTCATCTGAGAAGCTGTTAAATTAACAATATGTTCATTTGTGTTGCTGAATTATTATTGAACATTTTTTTAATTTGGAGGCAAGTTGAGTAGAGTAGTTGGAAACATTCATGCATTTATTTTGTAGAATCATAAACCTGCATTTTTAGATAAGTGAAATTATAAGAATATATTTGGTATATATCTTTATGATACATATAACATGCAATTTTTATAATGTAACAGGTATAGCTTTATATAAACTTCTAAGCTATTTTATGAAGTGACAGAAATATTATGTGCTCCGTTAGTGTTATATCAGAGTTCCAGTCCCTCTATTTCCTAATCAGAATTTGATGTTGTCAGTATTTTTACTTTACTGTATAGAATTTGCTAAGATTTTGACCTTTTTGAATATATTTTCATGAGCAATATTGATCTTCAGTTTCATCATTGACTTTCTGTTTGTTTCTAGCACGGAAAAGTTTCATGTCACAAAATAGCTTAAGCAGTGTCTTACTTAATCAATAGACTACACTTGATTGTTGTCTTAATTCATATAATGGCAGAATTTGGGAATAAAATCACCTAGTCCTAGAGATTTCTCTTTCAGACTGTTAGTGGTTTATGTTTCTTGATGGCCACAGAACCATTAGGGTTACCTACTTCACACCAGCAGTGCTTTGGAGATGTGCAGCTTTAGAGAAATTATTGGTTTCAATTAATTTGTAGGATTATGTACATAATAACATCTGTAATATTCCAGTGTGTATCTATAGGGAAGTTAATGAGCCCCGTCTTTGATTTCTGACATCAGTTTTAGTGCCTGCCTTTGCATTTCTTCCTTCTTGGTAGGTACATCAGGTTCAATGATCTTTTAATGACTCAGCTTTGATAAAGTTATTTTCTCTGTTTACAAAGTTACCAAATTCTGCCCTTATATCTATTATTCTTACTTCTATTTAATTTTTACATTCTACTTAATTTTAAATTCTACTTAAGTTCTACTTCACTTCTACTATTTTGAACTATTTCTAGCTTCTTAAAATGAAGTCCATGACTCATGTTTAGCATGACACATGTTTTGCTTTCCATTATTATTCTTCTGAAACTACAATGACTGCATCAAAGACTATTTGACATGGTATATTTCATGTGTTTCAAATAGAAAATAAGTTCAAACTTTTCTTGAAATTTTCTGTTTAATACATGAATGTACATAAATTTTATTGGTATTTGTATTAATAGCACCTACTTTGATTCAGAGAACATTGTATTATTTCAAGCATCTTAAACATGTCCCTTGAGATCTGCTTATGATCAATCATCTGCCTGGTTGCAACTGCTATATGTATACTTAAAGACATCATGAACTATCATTGTTTGGAAAGGTAATCTGCTTATGTTACCTGGATCCAGTTAGTGCACAGTGAAAGGCCTTGCTGGTTTTCTATTCATTCTTCTATTCTAAGAAAGAAGTATAACACATCCCCATAATAAATGCATGTTTGTTTTGTCACCTTTCCATCAGTGAATTTTCATTTTATATTTTGAAACACTATTACTTGAGAATGGACTTTTAAGATGGCCATACCTCCTTAGGTAATTTACTTTTACCATTCTTTTTTTGAACTTTGTTTCTTCTTGAATCTAAAAGAAGGATACTATTTAGTGACACTAATATGGTCACTGCTGCTACTTTTTTTCTATTAGTGCTTTATGGTATATCATTTCCTGTACAATTGCTTTTTCTGTATTATTGTACTTGACATAAGACTCTTACAATCAATATATAGTTGTGTTTAATCTAGTCTAATTTTTTATTTTATTGGCATAACTATAAATAGTGATGTGTTTACATTTATATGTTACTATTATAGCATTCGTGTCATGTTTTATCATGCTCAAAAATTCCATTTTCCTGTCCCTGAATTAATTTGCTATTTGAATCACTTTTAGTATACTGCTGAATTGAATCATATTCCTCTGTATATGTTATTAATTTTTGTGCTTATTCTAAGAATCACAATGTCTAACTTTCCACTGCTTATTTAGAATCAAAATTTAGCACTTGAAGAGTAGGATGCTAGATGTGGTCCTTCCTGCCTGGCCTTCCTGATTGTAGTGGTGCAGTTTTCAGTAACAGCTTTGTTTGAATTTTCTCTTCTCCCTGGTAGCAATTGCAGATTACTTATGATGCTCCTGATTTTTTTCATCTTAGGGGTTTGCTGAGCCCCTTCAGTCTGGGGTTTTAGACCTTTCTGGAGAAATCCTTAAAAGAAAAGATAAAATAAGGGAAGAAATGAGAAGGAGTAAATGAAGGAGGAAGAAAAGAGAGGATAAAGAGATAGATAGAAAGGAACAGATTAGAGGGAAAAGATGGGGGAGAAGACAGGGAGATAAATGGAAATGAAAGAGTAATTTCAATCACTTGGTGTGGGGAGCAAGTTGATTAAAATATGACAAGTTTACTTTATCTGGGAAAGAGATGGTTGTGAGGGAGCCACAATGTGGGAGGCTTTTGTTGTTGTTCTTGTTATTGTTATAAAGTAAAACAGAAATACCCCTTATTTTTCAAAGTAGTAGAGGTTAAAATAAAATGAAATACTTATCTTGGAAATGCTAGATCTGTGGGAAGAGAAGCTGCAAGTGATCCAGTGTCCTTAAAGAATGATGTATAACACAATCTCAGGGCATTGAACAGGGTGGTGTGCAAGCACAACTTCAGAATGTCTCCCCACATTTTTATGACTACTCTAATAGAACAAGGGCAGCAATATATTAGGTTGAAAACCATTTCAAAGTGAGTAGAAATGAGAATTTATCAAATATTTCTGGATTTTTATCCATTTACCTTTTGCTCTATATTTTTCTTATGAAGTTGGTACATATCTGAAGTCTCTATCCAATATCAATTAATTGATCTTAGATGTACATTTAAAAGGTAAACTGTAGCTGGGGGTTTCTCATCCTGCCCACCAGTTCTGGAATAAGCACTCCAGGCCTTAATATTAATTATAAATGTTTGGGCATGGCACAGGCATAAATTCTATTACTTAATATTTTGCCACAAAGCTCATGGCTTTTTATCTCCCATCTTTTTTCCCTGGAATTTGCCAACTCTGCCTTCTTTCTCTCCATAACTCTGTTTTGATTTTTCCCAGCTATATTCAAAACAGCTTTATTCATCAATCAATAAAAGCAACACATATTCACAGTATACAGAAGTACATCCCACATAATTAAACTAAGCAAACTGGGGACAAAGCTCAGTCAGGAGACTAGTTGCCTGGTGTCATAGTTCACTTGAACTGTCAATTTGAAGGAATCTCAATTGAGGAACTGTCTAGATCTGATTAACCTGTAGACAGATCTATGAGGTGTTTTCTCGATTACTGATTGATGTGGGAGGACCCAGTCACTGTGGGTAGCACCATCTCTAGGGTCTGGCCCTGAGCAGTAAAAAAAAAAAAAAAAAAAAAAAGCTAGCTAGGCATGAGCCCGATAGTGACCCAGTAATCCATATTCCTCGGTGGCTTCTGTTTTGATTTCTGTTTAACTTTATACCCTGAATTCTATGTGAAATTAGAGGCATGGAAGTATTATAAGACAAAATTTCTTCCCCAAGGTGCTTTTGGTCAGAGTGTTTTATCATAGAAATATAATGAAAGTAGAATACTTAGCATGTGTGAAGCCCTGAGCTCAATCCCCAGAACACACACACACACACACACACACACACACACACACACAGGTGTGATGGCAGAGGCAAGATCATCAGGAGATGAAAATTACCTTCAGCTACACTCAAGAGTTCAAGACCAGCCTGTCTTGTCAAAGAGAAAATAGAGAAACATAACCACAATAAAATAAACATTATTCATTTGGGGGGAATATAATGAATAAATGATTTAATTTTCAAATTCTTTCTCCCTGTTCTGTTTTTGCTGTTCTTAGAATAGAATGGATAAGCTTGGCTAATGCTAGCAGTACCCAATATCAGACAAGGAATGAAGATAAAGAAAAATTTTTACTTAGTGTATCATTTTCAATTGTGAAAATGTGAAATTATAAGAATAGGTGTTAACACAGGTATACAGAGATATGTATGTCTTTTCTTGCCTGTAAATGGCAAAATACCCTTACTATCAACTTTAACAGTGATCCAACTTCTAAACAGAAATGGAATCCTAATCAGATAGGCTAAACAAATAGACAACTCCTTTTTCCTAATTAGAAACAAAATAGAGGCAAGAATCAAAACATATTAGCTGATTATGGTTTTTCTACCTACATTAAAATCTCAAATTTTACACATCAAGTCTTAGACTCCTACTCCTTGAAAGCCTAAATATCTCCTCTAAAAAAGAAAAGTAAGACTGTATGCCCAAGCCTGGCCAAGAAAAGGTGTTAAGATATGATGGGAGATGTTATTCTGTATATATGTTTCTCATACTGGTTAATAAAGACCTGTGGCCAATGAGATAGCAAGATAGGCGGGGCTAGGAGACCAGGAGGAGGAAATAGGAAGTAGTGGGAGGAGTCGAGATGTAGCCCAGGGAAGAAGGAAGACGCCTTCCGTGGCTCCCCGATAAGATGACCACATGGAAATACTTAGATAAGTAGAAATGGGTTAATAATTAAGGAAGAGCTAGCCCATAAACAATAATGGTAACTGGCCAACAGGATTGTATCAAATACAGAGTCTCAGAGTGTTATTTGGGGCTGGCGCGGCTATGGGCCCAGACTGGCGGGCTGGCGGAAATATACACGCTACAAAGATATACTTGCCTTATGAAAAGTTGAGTATTGTTTGTTAAAAAAAAATTAAAGGCAATTGCAAAAGAGTAAAAAGTGCTTGCCATTTCTCTCAGTCACCCGGTAACAAAGGCATTCCCTGGGCACTTACCAGCCAAGCTGACCAGGGAAGCCTTAAGCTATTTTTATATCTTCACTCTCCCTCTTCTCTTTCAAATCCAGACTCAAAGAATCATCCCCAGCTCTGTAGAAGACCACTAGCTGTGGCCTCTCCACACTCTCTGTCCTCATTCCCAAAGGATTAAGCAGATCCTCTGGCATACCCTACTTTTCTTCCTCCTATGAACCTCTTCATTCCCCTCTCTTTTAGTCTATCTTCATTACAAATATCAACTCTCAATACATAGAAATTTGGTCTGCCTGGAGCCCCCAGTGACCACACCTGCCAAGATCTCAGATGTATTCCCTACCCAGGCAACCCACAGCTACCATACTATCCTAAGAACCAGAGAGGGCAATAGAATCCAAGAAATGGAATACCCACTCAATAAAGACAAGACCAAATATGAGCATCTAGAAATCTCAATCATCCCAAATCCAAATGTCTAGATGCCAGAATAAAAACACAATCAATAATACCCAGGATAACACATCTCCACTAGAGTCCAGCAGCTCTATTACAATAGACTGTAAGAGTGCAATGTAGATGAAACACAAGACAATGACTTCAAAATAGCTTTTATGGATATGTTAAAGGTCCTTAAAGAAGAGCTGAACAAACCCATTTTAAAATCTATGAAATCACAAACAATGGAAGGAAATGAAGGAAACAGTCAAGATATGAAAGTATAAATAAAATCAATAAAGAAAACTCAAATTGAGGGAAATATGGATATGATAATTTAGGAACTAAGCAGAAATCTCAGAGGCAAGCCTCATCAAAAAAAAAAAAATAAATAAAAATGAAAGACATAGACGAGAGAATTTGAGGCATTGAAGATAATGTAGAAGAAATAGATACCTAGGTCAAAGCAAATGTTAAACCAAAAAAAAAATCTAGGCACAAAATCAACAAGAAGTCTAGGACAGTCTGAAAATACCAAATCTAAGAATAATGGATATAGAGGAAGAAGAATATCATATATGAAAATTCCCCCAACTTAAAGAAGGAGATGCCTATGAACATACAAGAAGTACATAAAACACCAAATAGAGTGCACCAAAATAGATTTCCCTTGTCACATAATAACCAGAACATTAAACATACAGAACAAAGAAAGCACTAAAATCTACAAATGAAAAGGACCAAGTATTGTAAAGCATATCTATTAGAATTACACCTGACTTTTCAATGGAGACACTAAACGTGGATAGATGTTGTACAAACTCTAAAAGAGTACAGATGCCATCCCAGACTCCAAACCCAGCAAAACTTTCTATCACAATAGATGGAGACAGAAAGACATTACTTGGTAAAAATTTAAGCATTATCTATCTGCAGATCAAGTTCTACAGAAAGTGGTAGAAGAAAAACTTAACTCAAAGAGGTTTACCACACACAAGAAAATTTATGAAATAAATAATATCAGATGAGCAAAACTAGAGAAGAGAAAAAACCCACACCACCACAACAAAATAACAGGAATCAACAAATACCAGTCACTTATAACTCTCAGCATCAATGGTCTCGATTACAAATAAAAAGACATAAACTATGAGAATGGTTGGAAAAACAGGACCCATCCTTTTTCTGCATCCTAGAAACATATGTCAACATCAAGGTTAGACATTACCTGAGGATAGAAGGATGAAAAAAGATATTCCAAGCAAATGCATTGCAGAAGCAAGTTGGTTTGGCCATTTTAATATCAGACAAAATAGACTTCAAGCCAAAAAAATCAAAAGAGATGGGAAGAATTTTATACATTCACCAATAGATAGATAGATAGATAGATAGATAGATATAGATATAAATAGATATATAGATATCATGTATATCATATAATGAATCTCACACAGTGATAATGGGTGACTTCAATACCATACTCTCACCAATAAACATGTCATCTGAACAAAAATCAAGCAGAAATGCTAGTGCTAACTGATGTCATAAACCAAATGGACCTAACAAATATCTGCAGAACATTTTACCTAAATACAACAGAAAGTATCTTCTTCTCAGTGCCTCATGAAGCCTTGTCCAAAGCTGACCACATTTTTTTGGACACAAAGTAAATATCTACAGATAAAAGAAAATTGGAATAGCACTCTGCATCTTATCAGACCACCACAGATTAATGTTAGATATTGACAACAACAGAAGCAACAGAAAGATTATGAGTGTGTGCAAACAGAACAACTCATCACCTAATGAAAAACTGGTCAAAACAAAAATAAAGAAAGAAATTTAAAACTTTCTGGAACTGAATGAAAATGAACACACAACAGACCCAGTCCTGTGGAATACTATGAAGATGTTTCTAAGAGGCAAATCCATAGCAAAGTGCCTACATTATGAAATTGGAGAGATCTCATAAGAGTAATTTAACAGTACATCTGAAAGCTCTAGAACAAAAAGAAGAAATAACAACAAAAAGGGGCAGGAGGCAAGAAATAAACTCAGAGCTAAAATCAATAAAACAGAAAGAAAAAAACTTGCAAAAAATCAATTGAAACAGAATTTGCTCTTAGAGAAAATCAATAAAATTGACAAACCTTTAGTCAAATTAACTAAATGACAGAGAAAGAAAATCCGAATAAACAAAATTAGAAATAAAAAAGGGACACATAACAAAAGACAATGAGGAAAATTCACAGAATCATGAAAACATACTTTAAAAACCTATACTCCACAAATTGGAACATCTAAAAAAAATTTAAAGGATAATTTTCTTAATATACATCACCTACCAAAGTTAAATCAAGATCGGATAAGCAATTTAAGCAGACCTAGGACACTAGTGAGATAGAAGTAGTATTAATTAATTAAAGTCAACCAAACAAAAAAGCTCAGGTTTTAGCACATAATTCTACTAGACTTTCAGAGAAAAGTTAATGCCAATACTCCTCAAATTATTCCACAAAATAGGAAGAGAAGGAACATTTCCAAGTTCATTCTGAGGCCATAATTACCCTGATATTCAAGCCACCCGGAGAACATTAAGCACCAATTTCCCTTATGAGCATAGATGTAAAAACATTCCAAGAACACATAAAAAAGATCATCTGCAATGCTCAAGAAAGCTTCATTCCAGAGATGCAGGAATGGTTCAATATATGAACATCAATTCATGCAATCTACTGTATAAACAAACTAAAAGAGGAAAGAACACATAATCACCTCATTAGGTACAGAGAAGTCCTTTGACAAAAGTCCAACAACCCTTCATAATAAAAACCCTGGAGCAATTAGAGATTCAAGGTACATAGCTACACATAATAAAGGCAGTTTACGGCAATCCTTTAGCCCACATCAACTTAAATGGATAGAAACTTAACGCAATTCTTCCAAAATCAGGAACAAGACAAGGCTGTCCACTCTCACTATGACTATTCTCTTATGACCTTGTTTTTCCCTGCCTTTCGGTCCCACCGTCATGCCAGCCCCCAAGTAACACTCAGAGACCCTGTATTTGATACAATGCTGTTGGCCAGTTACCATCATTTCTTATCAGCTAGCACTGTCTTAAATATTAACCCATTTCTATTAATCTAAGTATTTCCACGTGGCTTATCTTACTGGCCAGAGGGACTGGTGTTCCACCTCTCTGGTCACTCCATGTTGATTTCTTCTTACTCCTTCCTCTTTCCTCCTTGACTCCTAGCCCTGCCTATCATGCTTTCCTATTGGCCAACAGTGCTTTATTTATTAACCAGGATGAGAAACATATTTACATAATAACATCTCCCATCATCTCCCCTTTTCTGTCTAAAATAAAAAGAGGGGTTTTAACCTTAACATAGCAAAATATACCATACAACAGTTATGAAATAAGAATCACAGTTAACAATATTTAGTCCATTAACATTAAGTAAGATTTAAAGAAAATATTTTATTATCTATTCTATCTTTGTGAGTCTAAAATCTTATATGTAACTTATCTTTAATCCTAACTAAGGGAAACTATAACCATAACTATCTGTCTTCAACTCCTTCAAAGACCACAGAAGGATAATTTATAAATTCTAGAAATGACAGAGACAACTCACTGCCTGGTCAGTCACCCAAAGTTCTTCTGTAATGTTCCATCTTCAGCCCGTAAGCCATAGTGTATCTAGAAGACTCCTCAGCAAAGCAGAAAACTGTCCATCTGTATTGGCAGTAGTTTGTCAGTCATTTTTCTCTGTGTCCTGTAGACTGTCAGGCAGCCTCTTCCATGAAGCAGGACTCCTGTAGCAATCACTTCAGCAGTCACTTTCCTGTGGGTCCTGCATGTCCAGTTTATATACCATAAAGTCAAACAGTCCAGACAAGAGCAGTATCTTGCCCAAATGGCTAGTCTTGCCATATTGAAAGCAAACTCCATAACGAGTTTCTTTGATGTCCATCTTCCTTTCTGACACAGGTAGTGTTGCCAGGAGCAATTGTGCCTCACTGTTAAGAAAAACCCTAAACCATTTTAAATACCATATTCGGTAGGTCTTTGAAAGGTTTGAAGAATACCTATTCATCTCAAATACATCTCTACATATCTAGAAAACCTAACTCACCTAGCTATAAGTTTTGACTATCATAGGTAACTCTTTAATCTGTACTAAATTATACATTACATTTTTAAATGAGCTATATAAACACAATACCTAAACAAGAGGACAAATATACTTATCACAAAATTGACCTTAAATTTGTATCAATAAATGAAAATCCATTCCAAAACAAAGTATTCGTATCTATATCACAATCCCCCTTTTCCCTTTAAAAAGAATTGGTTGTGATCATTAACCATTTATAACCAACCCCATTTAAATGAAAACAAACATTTTTAAACAATTTTTGGGAATTTGGGTGTCATTCTTTCCAAACTGCTTCCTGCTGGTAGGGGGTGCTTGCTGTCATGGGGATCCTAAGAAGATGAAGAAATCCTGGTTGTAGTCTGTAAGGCTGGCTTTTCCCAACTGTTTTGAATGTTGTGTCACCTAGGACTCTGTTTCAGGGGGTCTGGCTTGATCAAACCACATTAGTCTGGAAGGAATCCACAGCTTTTCATTTTCTGTGGAAACAAAATTAGAAATCCTTTTCCTCAGTAACCTGTCCTTAGACTTAAATTTTGAAGTTAAAGCATTTTTAAAATATATAAATTGAATTAATCCAGCAGCAGTTCTTTCATCAGTTGTTATTTCCTCAGCAGTCACATAATTTAAAGATAACAGAATAGCGTATAGTATCCAAAGTTTTTCTGTGTTTTCCATCTTTATGGGGCTTTTTTTTTTTTTACATATTTTTACTCTATTTTTACATATTTTGAGACAGGTTTCTCTGTGTAACTTGTATCTGTCCTGGAATTCACTCTATATACCAGGTTTACTTTGAAATCACAGAGATCTGCTTGTCTCTGTCTCCTGACTGCTGGAATTAAAGGCGTGTGCCACCACACCCAGCTCCTCTCTGTCTTTTTAAAACCATTTTATTCTGTTTCTTTTTCTCTCCCAAGCCTACTTATATTTTAAAACACACTGTAAACCTTTAGCGGTTTTTCTTCATCTAAATCTGTCTTTACTGTAAATCTTTATCTTTTTCTGTCCACGAGTCTTTTATCTGGTAAGCAACGACATTGCTAAAATAGAAGCCACAGCTGTGTTAGCCGCAGTCTACCAAAGATGGCTGTGGGTACTATAGTACTTGAAGCTTAGACAGAGAAATAAGACAAATAAGAAAGGAAGAAGTATCTTTATTTGCTAATGATAGGATTGTATCCATAAGTGACCCTAAAAACTCCACTGAGAAACTTATAAACCTAATGAACAAAGCAGGCTACAAAATTAACATGCAAAAATCAGTAGCCTTCCTATATACAAATGGCAAACAGCCTGAAGTGTGAAAACAAAACAAAACAAACAAAAAACTAGGAAAAGAATACATTTCACAATAGCTTCAAAGAAAATGAAATATCTTGAGATAAGTCTAAATAAGCAAAAGACTAGTATGATAAAAACAATTAAGGCATTGAAGAAAGAAATCAAAGAAAATATCAGAAGATGAAAAAATTTTCCATGCTCATGGATCCATAGGATAAACATAATAAAAATGACCATCTTACCAAAAGCAATCTATTGTATCAATGCAATCTCCATTAAAAGTCCAATTCAATTATTCACAGATCTTGAAAAGACACTTTTCTAGTTCATATGAAAACAACAACAACAAAAACCAGTATCACTAAAACAATCTAAAATTGTATTAATAAAAACAGCATGATATTGGCACAGCCATAAACACATTGATTGATGATATAAAATTAAGGAGCCAGGCATAAAATCTACATACCCATGGACACCTATTTTTTATATGCAAATACACACATACACACACACACACACACACACACACACACACACACAATCTTCAATAGATAAAAAAGACAACATTTCACCAATGAATAATGATGCTGGTCTAACTGGATGACTGCTTGTAAAAGAATCCAAACAGATCCATACTTAACATCCTGTACAAAACTCAATGCCAAGTGTACCAAAGGTCTCAAGATAAGGCCAGATACATGGAATCTGATATTAGAGAAAGTAAGGAATAATACTGAATTCAATGGCACAGGAAAAGACTTTCTGAATAGAACACCATCAGCACAGGCACTAAGAACAACAATTAGTAAATGGAACCTCATGAAACTGAGAAGCTTCTGTAAGGCAAAGGACACTGTCATTCAAAGTGTCAGGCTATATAATGGAAGAATATTTTTACCAACTACACATCTGATAGAGGGCTCACATCCAAAATATATAAAGAATTCACAAACTGGAATCTATCTACAAAATGGGAAACAAATCTAATCAGAGAATTCTCAAATGAGGAACCTGAAATGGATAAAAAAGAAAATGCTTAAAGAAATGTTCAAAATACTTAGTCATTGTGGAAATGCAAGCCAAGCCTACTTGAAGATTTCATCTTACACCAGTCAGAGTGGCCAAGATCAATAAAATAAATGTTAGCTCATGCTGGCGAGCATGTGAAGTAAGGGGAACACTCTTCCTTTGCTGGTGGGAGTGGAAAATTGTACTGTCACTATGAAAATCAGTTGGCAGATCCCTCAGGAAGCCAGAATTTGATCTACTTCAAGATCAAACTATAGCACTCTGGGGCATGCACCCAAAGGACACTTCATCCTGCCAGAGACACTTTCTCAACCATGTTCATTACTATTCTATTCATTATAGTCTTACACTGTAACAGCCTCAGTGACCCTCAACCAAAAAATGGATAAAGAAAATGTGGTTTATTTACACAATGGAATATTGCCCAGTCATTATAAAAAATGAAATTTTCAGGATGGAATTAGAAAAAAAAAGTCAACCTTAATGAGGTATCCCAAACATAAAAGGACAAATATGTTATTTATTTACATCTGTATAGATGTTAGCTGTTAAGTCACTGATAAGCAAACTATAGTCCACACAACCACTGAAGGTAGGTATAGGATGAGGGGCTAGGAGGGAAGAATGGATCTCCCTAGGAAGTGAAATAGAGTGAAAAGTTATGAATTAATGATGTGGGGACTGGAGTGGAAGGATAGAGGACTGCTGCAAAAAGAGGAGGCTGTGAGAACCAGGAAGAAAACTGTGTTCTCGCCAGTCAGGCACTGTGACAAGGATCGCTTTAGAAAAGGCTCCTGGACACCAGGAGCACTGAGACAACATTGCAGCCCTACTCCCTAGTAGGAAGTAAGTGGATGGTGGGGTGATGGGAGAGAAAGAAGCCCCTTACCACCTGCGATGGCCAGAAAGAAAGCTGGCCTCAGGGGCATTGAAGTGGGAGAGCTGGTCCTGCCCCTCACCTGCTGCAGCACTTGGGAGAGTTGGCCCTGCACCTGGCATGGACAGCAGAGTAGAGCTGGTCCTGACAGTGTGAGTGTGGGTAACTTAGCCCTCATGAGAATAAGAAAACTGGTCCTGACCCTTGCTGGCTGCTGCACTGGGTGAGCTAGCTGTGGTTGTGCTGGATAGGCAAGAATGGGGAGAACTAGAAGGCTGACCAACTCAGCTATCACCCAGGTCTAGATCCATGGCTATGAGCTGGTCCACCCCAGCATCCAGCCCATCTATGAGGCTGACCAACTCAGCTATCACCCAGGTCTAGATCCATGGCTATGAGCTGGTCCACCCCAGCATCCAGCCCATCTATGAGGCTAACCAACTGAGCTATCACCCAGGTCCAGATCAAGGACTATGAGCTGGTCCACCCCAGCATCCAGCCCATCTATGAACTGCTGAAACAAGTGAAGGGGCAGTCCTGCAGATCAAAAACTTCAGGATTTCTGGAACACTGGACAACAACAGGGTATCAAAGAGGAGTCCCAGTGAGGATCCAGTATAAATACTGTAGCAGAAGTCAGAGGCCATGAACCAGATAAATGACCCTTTGCAATGAACATTTACAAATAAAAATAGATGGGCAAAAGTGTGTACTGAGTGACTCAGTGTGACACACTCACCATAGCGTCTGTGTTTTGTTTCCTTTACTTTTTGTCTTTTTGGGTGTGTGAGGAAGAGGTGGCAAGGGCATAGGGTGATTACAAAGGGACAGAGATATGAGTGTGATTATGGTACATGATGTGAAATCGACAAAGAATCAATAAAAAAGTTAAAAAATAATAATAATATTCAGATTCTCATCCTTAATTGTAACTAAACATTCAAACTCCATGTTTAAAAACAAATTGCGATATATTAATCTACCTAGATGTCCCAAGACACTCTCCTTCGTGAGACCCTTAATTATCTTTGCTTTGTCATATAATGTGATGTATCTACAGTTTACAGTATAGGGACTATATTAGATGGCCATAAGGGTACCACAGGCACTTTAAAGAATTTCATATCTTGTGCCCTTTGTCAGATAGCTTCTCAAAAGATTAAGTAGCACTAATTTGATTAGTGAGTTCAGTTATATTATGAGGAGTTACTAAAGAGACCTTATATAGGATCACACAAAAAAAAAAAACCTCACATAGGACATAAAAGTACTCCTGGAATAGTGACAGTCCAAAGACCTGAAACTGAATGGTGAAAAGGATGTAGCTTCAGTAATCCAAAACAGCCATTAATTTGAAAGGTTTTCTCTCTATGTAACTTAAGAGAAGCGAGTGCATCCATTGCCAATCACCAGCCAGACAAGAAGGAAACCAGAGAAATAAAGATGTCCTTGACCCCTCTCCCCTTGGCCTTATATTGACTGAATTCAAACAGAAGGCAAAGGGCAAGAGAGCCTGATTAATGCAACTCATTGAGTTTCCCTCCCAGGGCACCAAAAAGGGTGAAGAAGGGTAACAGACGAATGCAGAAGGAGAAATAGAAGAGCCTGTAAAGTTCCATTGTTTGTTCTTCATCATCTGTGCTTGTCCTTTGTCCAGATGAAAAACACATGTCACTAATATAGGAGACAGAATCCCATCTGTTGCTATCTTCGCACAGAATCATGTCAACTCAGTCACATGCTCCCCAAAAAACTGAAAGGTATACAATATATCAAAGTTGTGAGGTAAAGTGGGAGGAAGAAATGATTAACAAAATAGAGTTACTGCTACAGAAGGTTCCAAGTGAAGAAGTGCAACCTTTATTCCCATAAGATGTATGTTCTCAAGATTACTGACTTTACAGGACATTCATAATTTCTCCTCGGCCTAAATTATAGTTGGATATGGGAACTATTCAGCATCCCAATGAGTGGTCTGACTTGGAGAGATGAGATCCGTTTCCCTTTACAAAATGGCAATCCAATCCTCCCTAACAGTGTAGTAGCCACAATTACTTGGCGGGGAGAGGGGAGTTCCCTGATGGAAAGCATGTCTTTTATTAGGATTAAAACATTCAAAGCTATAAAACCTAAGTTCATGCATCATGAATATATGAAATTGAATCAGAAGGTACACTAGAGAGAGGGAGGTGTGCTCGTATTCAGTCCCACTCCTTCATTCCTGAAGACATGCATTTTAGCTTTGGGATAAACAGAATCCTACCTGAGTTACAATATTTAAGTATATATTAAATACTTTTCAAGCTATCACTCATCCCTCCTCAGAGAGAAACACACACAACAGGTACTTAGTAACATGTCTTTGTCAGCACTGCAGTTTAACTTCCTCTGGGACTTAAACTTGTCTCAGTTAAGGAACTGTCTACGAGTTGGATTAGTTCAATAAACTGTGCTCACCTGGGTAACTTAAGCCAATTTCTGCCTATCAGACACAGATATTTCCCACTTGTAAGAAACACCTCAGGCAGTACACGTCTACTTCCAGTTCTAAATAGTCTTCTGTAGGTAACCACTGCCATTTGACCCTGTCAATCACTTTTCACCACTTCATCTTTGAAAAAGACTAAGCTGTTTGATTTCTGCTGATTTATCAGAGACACAGTGTGGTCTATGGTACTCCATGATTCTTTATTCCAGCAAAATCTAGTGTGTCAGTGTCTGCTTCTACTGTCATTGGTCACCTCCAGAAACATTTCATGGAGATGGTACTGTTTTTACTCATCATTTTCCTGAATGCTCAACTGAAGAAGGACACTTCCTGTGAGTGTGTGATGGACAGAGTATATTGTATAAACACCTGTACATTTTCCTACTGCAGTATTTCATGGTATTGATGACATTTCTTCCTTACTGACTCTAGATCACCATTTAAGCCTACTTCTCAGTGCACTAATACATTGTACCTAGGTGGCTAACAGCACATTAAATTGCCAAACTCAAATAAGTCAATCACACAGATGTATCTGGACCAACCTAATCTTGTTTTACCCCATTTGCTTAATGCCTTTAGACACTGCTCATATACATATACAAAACAATGTCCTCCTGACGGGAGATGTTATTCTGTAAATATGTTTTTCATACTGGTTAATGAATAAAGCACAGTTGGCCAATAGGAAAGCAATATAGGCAGGGCTAGGAGACTAGGAGGAAAGAGGAAGTAGATAGGAGGAGTCAGCATGGAGAGACTGGAGAGAGCAGAACGCTGCCCTCTCTCTGGTAAGATGAGACCACGTGGAAGTACTTAGATTAATAGAAGTATTTAAGACAGAGCTAGCCGTTAAGAAACTAGGAACTGGCCAACAGAATTATATCTAATACAGTATGTCTATGTGTTATTGGGGCTGGCGTAGCAGCGGAACAAGACCTGCAGGGAAAACATACTCGTTACATACTCCTGCTATTACAACTTGGCAAGGCTCTGATAGTCTTTTAGGTGTGGTCCATTTCCTTACTAATCAGACATTATAATTCTCTGTCCAGTTTCTAGTGTCTACAATTTTTTACTACATTGACTCTGCAGTATTATGCAAATGACTTCACATATACGAGTCTCATATTTCAAAGAAACTAAGGGAGTGGGGAGATTTCTCCATTGGTAAAGTGCTCCCCATGCAAGTGTGAGGACCCAAAGTCAGTCTCCAGAATCCACACTCAACAAGTGGAACAGGGTGGTATGTACTTAGAACCCCAGTATTAGGGACAGGGAGATAGGCAAATCTTTTTCAGACTTGCTGGCCAGGCAGCCTATCCTGCTTGTTGAGCTATAGGCCAATGAGAGATCCTCATCCTTAAATAATGTCATCCTGAGGGTTGATCTCTGTATTCTACATATGCAAACAAATGTGAACCTTCAAAAGCATGCACCAAAAAAGGAAGGTAATAGAATCTCTTTCATAGAAATAATTTGAGAAAAAAATGGGCAATTCAAGTAGAACTCTAAGAAAAAGTTCCTTGAACACAAGGAACACAAAACATTGTAGCAACCATCCTCTAAGCATTCTCTAAGACCTAAACAATGTCTTTACATACAAACAAAAGTACTGACAAAAAACATTGTTGCAAATATATGTGTACAGAGATATTAATATTGAAAAGCTAATTTGTTTAATTCAGACAATTATACATGATGTAGATGCTCAAAATATTATTCGTGGAATTAAATTCTAATCTAAAGTTTTAATATATACTTCTCCTTGGAGTTTATTCTCCTTCAAACATCTATATCTGAAGAAAATATTCTGTATGATTTCCAGATATACCAGTAAAAGATAAATGCATCATAAATTGATACTTTAATTGCTCATGAGTGGGTTTGATGCTGAGCCTTGAGTATATTTAACAGGTTTTGTTTTACATGAAAGCCTACATTTCAGTTGACATTGGCAATCAGATTCCACATCTCATCTCCAGTGGGGTAATTATGTCAAACTCAGCTTGGGAGGGTGGAAGTGTTCAGTAGAGAGCACTTGCCCTTGTTCACAAGGAAAGAGAACAAGAAGGATGAAGGATACGCTCTGAATTCATCCTACTTTGAGAACGGCAGACTTCTTATAGAAGTCCAGTAGAAAAATGAATGCTAGGGAGTTGGTTTCCACTTTATATGGCAGAAGTCAATGGAAAAATAGTAAAAGCAGACTGCAGAAATTCATTTCTTCACTGATGTGTTTGCTTTCCCAGTGCCTGGGAAGAAAGTATAAGCAAATGGGTTCTCCACATGTTTTAATTAAGTTGTTGGGGAACACCCTTTGTAAAAACTGATGCTTTTGGTTGTGGTGCTGATGCAAATTGCTTTAAGAACCTGCACTTTGGGGAATGACCATATGTATGTTTTATGCAGGCTTTTGGAAGCAACTTTCTTAATAACAAAAAGGTGTCGTATATAAATTCATAGTTTAGAGTCATCTATTAGAAATTCATTCATCCCAAATACTTCTCCAATGTGTAAAATTGAGATACAAAACAGTCATCCCATAATGTGCTTCAAGATGTACCAGATGTATTTATCCATTCTTGTGGGAACCTGTGGATTAGCCTTCCCACATGAGCAATCCCTGGGCAGGAAGATCATTTCCTCCTACTTTCCCCACCAACTTGGTTGCAATTTGCAGGACATTATGGGATATTTGCCACAATATGTGGGATAGTTTGGTCTCTCCCTGGAATTTTGCAAGTATGCCCTAACATGGTTTGAAGCAGAAACCAAGATATTTGTTTCATATGGTGAGAGCTAACATAACATAATACTTCAGGATGGGACCAGGAGCTTGCCTTCCTTTTCCAAAGCCATTAGCACTGACAGATGCATCCCATTTATTTAGTCAAACAGCAGAATGGAAAGGCATAACCATTAGCTACAGATATCCCTGCTGATTTAACAGCGTTAGATATTGCAACATCATATCTCGATGCTGGCAGGAAGCAAAGGAAGCTGGCAAATCCATCCAAAAGTGGGTTCTCCTTTTACAAGAAGTTTAATCTCTGCCATTCTGTTTACTGTGAGCAGCACAAAGTTCAAGCAACAATAAATTACTGATCCTATACTTTTTTTCATTTGATAGGCCTGGCAAAACCAGAAACTAGAAACTTACTAGTTCTAAGCACAAATCCAAATTATTTATGTGATATAGCTTTTTATTTTTTCAATTGATTTATCAATTACCTTACTCTTGAAAAATTATAACTCAGCTCAGGGGTGAAATGCTTTCTGATCATTAAAACTGAAAAACCTAACTTTTTTTTTCTTTCTTATTTTACATATCAATCCCAGTTCCCTCTCTGCCCCTCCCTCCCTCCCTTTCTCACTTCCACCTTCCCTCCTTCCCATGCCTCCGGACCACCCTCCCATCCCATCCCTCCCCCCCACTCCACATGTAGGATGGTGCCTTCCTGGAGGGGTCATCTAAATCTGTCAAGTCATTTGGGGTAAGGATTAGGCCTTCCCTCCTGTCTCTAGGTTAAGGGAGTATCCCTCCATGGGGAATGTGCTGCCAAAGTCCTTTTGTGCACCAGGGATACATCCTGCTTCCACTGTCAGAGGTCCCTTAGACTGCCCAGGCCTTCTAACTGAGACCCATGTTTGGGGGCCTTCCCTGATAATGAGATTGATGAATAACTTATCCACCATCATAGACCCTCATCTAGTAGCTGATGGAAAAAGAAGCAGACACCCACAGCTAAACA
Source organism: Cricetiscus sungorus (assembly GCA_030556225.1). NCBI lineage: Eukaryota > Metazoa > Chordata > Mammalia > Rodentia > Cricetidae > Cricetiscus > Cricetiscus sungorus. The sequence continues at coordinate 24,426,175 of JANBXA010000132.1, read as the reverse complement.
CTGACCCGAACTAGAATCCAAATGCAGAGAGGGAGGACAAGATCGGGCTACAGAAACCCACAAGGACAGCTGACCTGAACAAGTAGGAGCTAATGAACCCCCAGACTGATAGCTGGGAATCCAGCATTGGACAGACTCAAAACCTGAGTTTTGTAAAACCCCAATTTTTAAGAAGAATACTTTGAAGTTTTCAAGAAATAACAACCCACTTAAAGTGTTTTTATAATTACTATGTTTTTTTTTATTTGCAAAGTTTTTTTACACCATATTCTATTTTAAATATGCCAAAATACAAGAAACTTTTGCCCGGTACATTTAGAAAGGATATATTCAATTGAAGTGATTTGACGAACTCCAAGTTGTTGTTTATGCCATGACTGATGTGATGCCATGATTTATAGGATGCATCAGTATTAAGTAATCAGATGAACTTGCAAATGCAGTGAGTAATTGCATCATACTATAGCTGGTCGAATCATGAACTGGATTCTACATTAGTACAGAGACAATTTTGTATGCACACTATGAATTCAGGGACAATCCTAGAGACATTTCTACTATCAAAGCTATCAAAACTGAAAACAACAGCCTGTCAAACTATGATAGTGGCCTTTGTGAAGAGAATCTTTCTTAAAACACACATACAAAACAACACCAACAAAGACTAACAAAAGTCTTAATGTTTTAAAAATAAAGTGAAGAAACAAAATCTTGTTTACCTAAATTCTCGTGTTCTCTAGAGTTGTACAAAATGTTCTCTTCTTTCTCCTCCCTCTCACTTATCAACCCAGGCCACTTTGTCTTTTGTATCCATTTTCTATATGCCCACACAAACACACTAGCTAAAAGCAGCTTCTACAAATTTACCATGACAAAAAAAAATGATACTGAATTAATAGACACATTCCAAGCCTTACTTTTCCTTGCCCTCTAAACAGCATAGACAGCTTGCTGTCTCCTTGAAGCTTTTAATTCCTTTGGCATCATAAGACATGCTTTTGTTGGTTCCCTGTCTATTCTCACCAATCATCTGAGAGGCTTGTTCTCTTCTCTGCATGGCCATCAGTGAAGACATGGGTTTTCTTTTTTACATTTGCTTTTTTCTTTATCTCTTTTTCTTCTTTCTTAATTGCTTCCTTTCTTCTTTCCTTTCTTTTTAGTGTCTTTTATTGAAAATAGTTTTTCAGGTAATATATATTCTGATCAGTTTCCCGTTCCTCATCTTCTTCCTGATCTTCCAGACCTCCTTACCATGAAATCCCAAAACTTCTTTCTCTCACTTTTTAGAAAAATCATGAGAAATACATACACATAAAACATAAAAACATAAAATCAAAAACCATAATATACAAGAAAAGACCCAAACAAAGCAATATGAGACAAAAAAAATCTCTAAAAGTTTCATTGAGTCATGTAGGCAATACACTGAGACTTGTGACTTGAGGTCCCTTTAAGTATAGTTTGTATACCCACTGAAACTTCATGGAGAAAACTGATTTCTCCTTTGCAAGTGCTTGTGGATTGTAGATAGCTTCTTGGTTAGGAATGGGAGCTGTTCATTTCCTTATTCTCAGTGCTGGGACCTCATCTGGCTTAGACCTGTGCAAGCCCTGTGCATGCTACCAGTCTCTGAAAATGTATACATGCTTTAGCCAGTACAGTTATATTGGGAAGATGCTGATTTCTTGGTGTCCCCCACCCCCTCTGGCTTCTAAGCCCTGACAGAAAGGATTTGATGGAGATATCCAAGGTTACTCACTCCCACATATTACTCATTGTGGGTCTCTGAATTAGTTTCCATCTACTGCTGGAGGAAGCTTCTCTAATAATGGCTGAAGGAAGCACTGATCATTTCAGAGGGTTTGAGTCTATGGTCACAGAGCAAAGACATGGTGGCAGGAACACCAGAGAGCTCACATCTGCATCCTAGGCTTACATGGAGGCCTTGGGGTGTGTTCCAGTGTCCCCTGTTATCACAGCTCTTAGAAGTCTCAGATTTGTGTTCAAGTTCAACAGTGCTCTGAATCTGAAGCTTAAGTCTACTTTCTTTAGAATTCCAGGAAGCCTCCATTGACTGTATTTTTGTGTTTTCGTTTTGTATTATATCTTTTATGTGACATGTTCAGTTAGCTGTTTATGAAATTGTATATTTAGTATATTTATAACTGATCTGATCATAGTTTTTTATTCCAAATTTGGTTTTCTTCCAGTATTTCCTGATATCATAGGACAACATTGATGCATCTATGAAATCTAGCAATCTAGAAACCTAGCAACTATGGATAGGAGTTCCATCAACAGTTTCCACTTTGCATATTTAGTTAACGTATTTCCTGCTGGGCATGGAGGTTTGTCTGGAAATCTCCTTAAAGTTCCTCTGATCTGAGTATGAAATTAGTCCACAAATTTCCTGTACAAGAAACTCAATCCACAAAGTCCTAAGTTAATAGTATTTGAGATGGGTAAGAGGAAAATAATTCAGCTGTGGGTGCCATCAGCTTCTTCGTATAAAAGCAATTTCTCTGTAGCAAGCTCTCAATGATGCCATCCACTACATTATAATGTAGCAAGAAGGCATACCAAATGCTGAAGAGATGCCAATACATACTCTTGCACTTCCCTATATGCAGAACTATGAGTCAAATGATTCTAACTTTATAAATTAATCAGTATTGGGTGTTTTGTTATAGGATCAGATAATCGGTAAAGACATTTACAATTTTTATTAAGATAGATGACAAATCTATTTTTATTAAGATAGATTTTTTTTATTAAGATAGATATTGTTAGTCTAGACGAAGAATATCAGGTCACCTGTAGAGACCTGTTCAGTTGGTTGCTTTATGTAATTGTGTACTTTGTAGATTTACAACTGATTTCTAAACTTGGGTTCTTCCAGCATTTCCTGATAACATAAGACAGCATTGATGCAGCTATGCAATCTAGAAACCTAGCAGGAGTTCCTTCAACAGTTTCCCCTTTGTACATTTAGTTAACATACTTCGTGCTCACTCCCTCCATTCTGCTGTGCCATGTTTCCACCTGCTTCACACAATGGTGCCTCTGTTAAATGTTCTTCCTCTTAAATAAGTCAAATCTTTCCACAAATGTCATGTCCATAATCTCTTCCATTGAGAAGATTTCGATAAATTCTCTGAGTGGGCCACAGTCCCTATGATATGATCTCATTAGTACGATAAATATGTACCCTGATTTTACAATATGAAAATTGTCAGTGTCATTGTCAGATTAATGTACATAAGTGCTGTATTACCTGATGTTGGGGAAAGTTCATTTCATTTACCATATTAATTTTTGCTTCAACATATTGTAGGTTCTACATTGATATTAGAATAATGAATGAGTAAATAAGTGGCATACTCTAGAACTCTTACTAAATGAAGACAGATACTTTAAAAAAAAAAAAACACTGATCAAAAAAAGAACCTAAGTGACCAGAGGACCTAGCATTGCACAGTGAGACTAATGTTGATAAATGATTAAAATGAAGACAGGGACATTGACAATAGTGATTAAAATGGTCTATTGTCAGCAAGCTTTGAAAAGTCTCCTAGACAAAGTGACTGTAAAGTCTTCATCATAACCCTAAGAGTAATATTCCTGTCCCCTTTTTATGAGGATGATGAAACCTACAACCATGAAGGTGATTTGTGTGATTACTGTCATTAAAATTTGAGGACCCTCCCAAGCATATTTTTATTATTTTTGTCTATGAGGTAGAAGAATAATTCTTATTCTTTTGTTAATCCAATAATGCCAAACTTTGTATGTTTAGTGCCCTTGAGGGACTTTGCTGACCTTTCATAATGAGCTCACTAACAAACATTTCTAATAATTTAAGTGCATTGTTGTTTATCATCAGTAAGTTTAAAAAAAAAAAACCTCATTCTTTGTTACTATAAAAGATGGATTTGAAATGTCTTGTGCCCAAGATAGTCATGATGGCCTATACCTACCACCCAGCACTTAGGAATGTGAGGCAAGAAAAGCATCAATCTCAGACCATCCTAGGCTACAAAATGAGTTTGAGGTCAGCCTGGGCTACCTGTATCAGAAGGGAAGAAGAGGGAAAGAAAAAATGAGAGGGAAAGGAGGAAGGGGGAAGAAAAAAAGGAGGAAGAGAAAGAAGAAAGTTACTTGATTTCTTAGTATAGTGTTCTCTATATTTTAAGTTCTTGCTCAAGTTAAAAACTTTTTTTTAATTTTTTACAAGACAGTCTTTTTTGTTATAGAAAGTAACACAAGCTTTGATAATATATCTTCCTCAAATAAATGTACTATAACTATAGCACATATACCTAATATATTTTCAAATATTTATTATTCAGAAATATAAAATTATAACTTAAAACATCATAACATGCAGAATGTACCATAAATAATAATTATTCCTTTCTTGAGCATTCACCTTATCAGACACTTATCTTTTTCTATGGCACACCTTCAATCTAGTAAGGCAAAATAAATACTCACAAGTTGATATAAAATAATGGTTGTCAAACTTAAGTGTCAGAAAAGATGTCTCCAATTCTGACCAGGAGTCCATTATAATATTATATTCCAAGACATTAGGCTGAAATTGTCTTGATCCATACAGCATTTGTACTCTATAAATCATTTTATATGAACCTTCTGTCACCTAAATCTTTAGAATATATAATGAATAATATAAACTATTTGGATAAACCTGTGAAAATGACAGCTGATCCTGCTCAAGGAAACGTGTCACTCTGTCTCACGAGAAGTCATGCCACACTGAGACCTAATGATGGTTTTACAACTGTTTTCCAGCATATTTTTACATTGCATGCATTTTCACTTCCAGCCATGAATCCAGTACTTAACAAGACAGAAGATTAATAATTCAGCTGAACATGTTTAACCAGGTAATGCAATCAACTCCCCAGATGAATGAAGTTTATTTTCTAGACCGTGATATTAAGTCATCTGCAACTATGACCAGATCAGCTGGGATTCTACCACACTGAAGGGTACAATAGGCATGCACCTCACAAGTACTCCTTTTTGGGTGTGCAGGAAACAAGGAGGCTTGGATTTGGGGAGAGGGAGGGGGAGCTGACACTCCATGTGTAAGTTGTTCCATTGTATCTCGCTATTACAGCACATATGGCTCGTACCATACTGATCTGAGATCCCTCCCACACATAGGAATAAGCAGAAAAAGTGAGGAATTAAGTGTTAGCCTTCACTTTGAGTTTCCTGACTTTGGAGGTTTTCTCTAAGAGTATTATTTAAAAGTTGTTAATTTCCTTTTATAACAGTTTTTTTTTAATGGAAGAAATTCCTCATGGAAGTGTAAAGAAGATGGCATGATGGATGGTGAAGGTTCTAAAGACGTGCAAACACTTATTTATGGGCTTTTTAATGCAGATTATTCAAAAACTCATCAAGGACTTTAACAGGCTTTATAAATCAGACTATAATTGTATTATTCTAACTATTAGAAACTTCCTTTAAAATGAAAATTGGGTATTGATATTTACCTAGCAAATTTCAATTATTCTACCAAGGCTATTTACTAGTCTGTATATGAATATTTAGAAATTATTTTGAAAATGCACATTCTAAGACACAACAAAATATGTACTATTAGATATTCTCTAGCTTCCCATAACATCAGGTTGCCAGACATCTCTGTGGCAAACCAATGTATTAATATCTAGAATGTGCAAAAAGTCAAAAAGCTGAACAAGAAATCAAACAACTCAATGAATAGGCCACAGAAATAAACAGATAGTTATCAAAAAATAAAATATAAATGGAAAATAAAAACATGAAAAGATGTTCAACATCACTAGCTTCAAGAGAAATGCAGAAAAAACATTGATCTTCATGTCTCCCCTGCCATGAAACATCAGAGGAGCTATTGGTATCTGATAGCCACTAAGAGAAGGAGAGTTAAGTCTCTCTAATGACATTTCTCCTGGTGTATCGACCACACTCCTGGGAAGTACGCACTCTGGGGTATAGTTAGGAAACACAAACTGGACTTGATGGGAGGAGAGAAAAAGAAATCTCAAAGTTGGATGGGTTGGGAGATGGGGCTGAAGAGAGGAGAAATAGGAGGAGTTAAAGAGTAAATATGATCAACATACATTGTATGACATTTTCAAGGAATTAATAAAAATATTGCTTTATTTTAAAACTGCACTGGAGCCAAGCATTGGTGACATATGCCTTTATTCCCAGCACTCGTGAGGCAGAGGCAGGTGGATCTTTGTGAGTTCGAGGCCAGTCTGGTCTACTGACCTAGTTCCAGGACAGGGTCCAAAGCAATACAGAAAAACCCTGTCTCAAAAAACCAAAAAGAAAGAAAGAAAGAAAGAAAGAAAGAAAGAAAGAAAGAAAGAAAGAAAGAAGGAAAGAAGATAAAGAAAAGAAAAGCTGCACTGAAATTCCATCTCACTTTAGCCAGAATCTCAGCCATTAAAGAAAATAAACAACAGGAGGGAGGGGAGAGGGGCAAGGGGAGAAGGGGAAGGGAAGGAGAACATGAGGAAAGGGATCTTGAAGTTGAGGGAAGGACAGAGTAGGAGAACAAGGGAAAAGACACCTTGATAGAGGGAACCATTATGGGGTTAGCAAGAAACTTGGCACTAGGGAAATTCCCAGGAATCCACAAGGATGAGCCCAGCTAAGACTCTAAGTAATAGCAAAGAGGATGCCTGAAATGGCCTTCCCCTGTAATCAAATTGATGACTACCTTAATTGTCATCATAGAACCTTCATCCAGGGACTGATGGAAGCAGATGCAGAAATTCACAGGTAAGCACAGGGCCAAGCTCCTGGAGTCCTGTCAAAGAGAGGGAGGAGTGATACCATGAGCAAATGTTTCAAGACCATGATGGGGAAACAGCTGATCTGAGCAAGTGAGAGCTCACTGACTGAGGACTGACAGCTGGGCAACCTGCATAGGACCAGACTAGGCCCTCTGAATGTGGGTGACTTTGTTGATTCCCCATGGGAGGTCTCATCCTCATTGAGGATCTGATGGGGAGTTGGAGGAAGGTGGGGGAGTGGGGGGAGCTGGAGAAAGGCAGTGAGGGGAAACTGGGATTGGTATGTAAATTTTTTTAGATTATTTCAAAAAAGAAAAGAAACAACAAATGCTAATGAAGATGTGGGCAAAAGGGAATCCACTAAAGGTAGGAATGTAAAATAGCCAAGCTACTATGTAAAATCATTGTAGAGATTCTTCAAAAATTAAAACTAGATCAACTGTCACATGACCCCAAGAGAGTTTACAGAGATACTTGCACAACATTGTTTATTTCTGTGCTACTCACAGTGGAGATGGAGCCAGACTAGGTATCTATCAACAGAAGAATGAATTTAAAAAGGTAGCATTCATACAGACTTAAAATTTTTAGCCATATTACATTGTTTGCAGAAAAAAATAAATTTGATTCAAGATAATAATATTGGAAGAGTCAAGTCTATCTCAGAAAAACAAATATCAAATGTTTTATCTCATATATGGTTACACTTTATATAGATATACAAAACTATCATATATGCATGTATCTATAGGACATAAAAGTAGAAGCAAAACTGTCTAGGTAATCAACAGGGACTACCGAGAATAGAGGAAGGAGAATGGTTAGTGATAGCAATAGGAGACAGCATTCTTAACATAATATATACTTATAGGAAAATGTCACTCACAATATCATGTATAATGAACACACACAATGAATTTTAAAATCCATTACTGAGAATGCCTTAGGCCTCAAGAACAATCTTAATACTGTTGCGAAGAAATATTATCATGACACCCAGCCATCTCTAGCTTTAACAGTGAAGCATCTTTGCAATGAATGACAGTGGATACAGAGGGCTATAGCTGTTCAAGTTGCTGAGAATGAGAGAGAGTTGAGTACCAAGCTGTAAACAGGACACTTATACCATCTCTAAGACTCAAAGAACACATTGGAGAAAAGGCAGAAGGAATGGAAGACCAATAAGATAGGGAGAAGGGCTGTGAAATTGTCTCCTCTTGGCATGGTACAACCAGTAGAATCAGAATCTCATAGTATCTGTGGTGTCTGCAATGGGCCCATGGGAAACTGGGCTTAGTATCTGTCACAGAGACTTACCCCTACCTGCTGAACTATTTGCTACTGGTGGTTCTGGTGGAGGCAGTGTCACTGACTTCAGTTGAGTACCCACTGAGGAGCCCACCAGATTCCAGAAGACAATTCCAAACCATGGTCACACATGTGTGAAGTCGATAAACAAAAGTCATGTATGCAGGAAGAAGACTTATGCTGAGGAGGAAAGGTAACCAGCGTGATAGGGAGATTAAGTGGTGGTATAATCAGAGTGTACATTATGTATAAATGAAATTGGTAAATAACAGATTCAGTAAATACTAATTTTTTTTTAAAAAAAAAAATGTTTTGGTGCTTTTTCTTCCCTGGAAAAGCTATGTGCAGTCAGCTCCTCAGGAGTGTGGCTTCAGTCACATTCAGTTGTCCAGCAGAGAAACAAGTTTTAACCAAGTTTGACAAGTTCCACAGAAGAGAAATGCCAAAGGACTCCCATTACATTCCACTGACCTAAATGAGAAGAGAAAATGTTTCAGAAGTATGTAGAAAATAAAAGAAAAGATGGTTTTATTCATCTCTGGTAGTTGAACTGAAGAACCATTGTTTTAATACATTTAAATGAACAATATTTGACAATAAGTATATCAAATGAAGAATGAAATCTCCATTTTCTATTTCATACAATAACTAAATAACAGATATAGTATGGCCATTGAAACATAAGTATTTTAGAACTCTAATTCAGGACTACCAACATTAAATGATTTATTCATCATCCACTCACGTTTTTCATCTGTTTTCTATAATATATCTGCCAACCTGGGCACTGGAGTTTTCATATTGCTACAACACAGGTGGATAGGTGATTGGTGTAACAGCATGTTTAGTTTCATTCTAGAAACCTTGTAGCAGTTTTAGAAAGTAAAATAGTAAGGAGAACATCACTTAAGGCCATTCCTTATCTGAAAAATTTCCCAACTTCATCTATCTCCAGATGGAAATTACATGGAGGAGTGAAGAAATTCAGAAGTGCTAGTTTGACTCTATCATAAACATTAGTTACAGGGAAAATTACCATGAACCAAAGTTTATTCCTCTTTAACAGTGGAAAATAAAATTGTAAAGTATAGGTTTGGCTCTCTTTCTGAAAGGTATCAATACTCAATCTTTACATATAATAATTGACTCAATGAATACATTGGAAGAAAATATATATGTATGAAATTTTAATGGTTAAGGGAAGGAAGTACTTGAGATAGAATGAATTTGGGGGTTTTGTGGGAAAACAGCCCTTGGTAACTAACAAGATGGTTAGTGAGCTTTCAATGCAGGCATGTTGCACATCTTTCTTTTCCATTAATGAACTTGTGTGACACTCTAGGAGGCATACATTTCTCAGACCTAGTGTCTGTGTCATCCCCCCTCTTCAAGAACAATCTCTGGGATGAAGTGTGGACCATGTTTATAGCATCCTCACTGCAGGAATCCTGAGTAACAAGAGGATAAACAATTCTTCTCATGAGATAACTTGTTTAGAAATAGATATAAGACAGATTTCTAGAAATCTGGATTTATAATTACAGGAAAATTCTTTTGTGGTGTTCTGCAGTGATTTCAGTTGTACACATTGTGCAAGATAATTCCTAACTATTGCAAAATAGTTTGGAGAATTTAAACAACAGTGATAGAGAAACAAAAGGCTTCTCTGCCAGCTATAATCTGTAGCATGTGACTTAAAGCGGGTACTGTGTCTTGAGTACACTACCAAAGAATTATTGAAACAGTGCCTTTGTTTTAAAAGATTCTCAGTAGCAAGAATTAAAACTAACATCTTTCTTTTAAATTATACTTAGATACCAAATTTCAACACAAACACATCTAGGAGTTTAGAAAATACATATGCAACTATAACTGGGAGAATCCTTGGAAATAGTTTGGCATTTTACCTGATGTATTACCTTTAAAATATTTTTAAAAATAACTAACTTCCCTTCCAGAAACAAGGTCCCATGCACTGAGTTCATACTTTTGAAATTAAAGGGGAGCAGGGAAAAGAAGGGCTGTGAAATATTCTTCCAGAAATGGCCTAGAAAAGGGAAACATAAGAAAGAAAAAATGAAGTGTAGCCCAAAGCATGAATAAAAACAAAAGTCAAAGCAAAGTTTAGTGTTCTGGTAAAATGAAAATAACATGGCCAGAGAGGAAAGAGAGCTGCAAGAACAACACAAAGCCAACTGTATGGAATCTTCAACACTGAGCTGAGAGGCAGCAAATGGGGTTAGGGTTATAGATTTGGAGTTCAGAAATGCCATGGTGGGCTAATGACATTAGAATTAGAGAGGTACATGTCAGGATGGATTTGAGTAGAGACACTCAAAGAAGAAAAATCAATTGAGTTGCTAGTGCAGAACTTCCAACAGGAATTGGCCAAGCCTGAGGAGGTTGCAGTCACCAAATTAACAAAGAAAAAGACATCACCAAAGTATCAGGTCAATAACCAAGGAAAAATCAAAGCATGGTATTGTGGAAAGGAATAGACTGGGGACTCAAGCAAACCTACGCTTGGTTGTTTATTAACTTTGGGACCATATTTATAACACATTATCCTTTCACAGCCTTCATTTTCTAACCTGGAGAAGACCATATCACACAAAGTTGTTCTGAAAAATAAATGAAAAGACACAAACAAAATACCTGAAAATAAATATGTATGCAATAGTTTTTATTACTAGGGTCCAGTTGACTGAGAAACTATGGGGTTTTGTAATTTTCCAAGTTAGTCAAAAGTGTTTCACTGTTGCTGTTTGCTGACTTTACCAGACAGACAACAGGGAAAGAAACTATGGAACACATTTGAAGAACACATTCAATAAAAACTTGCAAAATCACAAGTTATTTTCTGTTCTGCATCTTGCTGTTATTTCTTTTCAAAGAAGTCATGGTGATGAAAATCAAAACTAGGCAGGACAAACCAAAGAGATGCAATTTAATGGACATGTGCACACTGAAAATGATGGAAACTATTTCTAATATTGGTTAGTTTCCCAAGTGTTCTTGCCTGGTGCTTATGTACTTCTTATAAAGATAACTGATGCATTTGAGTCAGTTTTTCTACTTTTTTTTTGTTGTTTCGTTTTGTTTTGTTTTTGGATTTGTGTAATCATGAGTCAGCACATATAGAATGTAGTCTAATGATTGAGCCAAGTTCAAGCATATCTTTACTGTTGTAAAGCACATATCTACATCTTAAGATTAGACCAGTTCTTCAACATGTAAAAGTACAGACACCTACTTTTACCTAAAAGCAATTTTATCTAGTCACAGAGTTTGGTAAATACCAGCACAACATGTCAATACCAACACTTCTCTCTTTTCCAAATACCATGTTAAGGAAATAATGCAAAATGTTTACTCTTGCATCTAACTTTTAATTCTTGGCACAAGTGCTTTGAGAAGCATTTGTACTGTCCCCTTTACTACTGTAACATAGTTTGTTGTCTATATGTGCTATAATTTACATTTTGGGCAATAGATAAATGTTTGAATAAGGTATAAAAAAATTCACTGTTTTATGTAGACATATTTTCATTTAACTTAATAAAAAGTCTTGGGGATTGGTGCTATAACAAGTACACATTGAACCTTACAAGAAAACCAGAGTGAGAACACTGGAAATGTGCAAGAGCTTGAGTTGTTCCCTGTTTCAACATCTACTGTCACAAAAACAATGCTATCACTATACATATCACAAGTGATTAATATTCAGAATATGTAAAGAACTCAAAAAAGAGACAAAGAAAACAAATGATCCATTAAAAAAAATGGGCCTGAGCCCCAAACAGAATTCTCAAAAGAAAAAGGCCTAAAAAATTCAATGATTGTCCCCCAAAATTATGGAAATGAAAATAAAATCTACTTTGAGATTTCATCTTGCCTTAGTTGAAATGACAAAGATAACAAAACAATAACAAATGCTGGATGGTGTGTAAGGAAAAAAGGGACCTGCATCCACTATTGATAGGATTGCCACTAGGGAAATCAGTATGGAGAATTATAAAAAAGCTGAGGTAAATCTACTGTTTGAAGGAGCTATATCACTCCCTGGCATATAACCAAAGGGCTCGACATCCTACCCCAGAGAATTGCTTAGCCATGCTCATTACTGCTCTATTCACAACAGCTAGCAAATGGAAGGTATAAATGTCCTTCAATTGATGGATGGATAATGAAAATGTGCTTCGTATACACCATGGAATATTACTCAGCTGTAAAGAAAGAAAACTAAAATCACAAAATTTTCAGGGATAACAGTAAAACTAGAAAAGACCATATTGAATGAGGTAATCCAGACCCAGAAACACTGTATTCTCCCTCATCTGAGCCTGGAGTAACTGCAAAAACCAGAAAAGTAAGATGTGACCATTACTGGGTTGAGGGGTTATAGTTGAGTACAAGTGATCTAATAGGGAAACAGAGGTAAGGGGTTCTAATTGGGAATGAAGTTAAATACAAATGGAGAAAAGAGGGTAAAGCAACAGTAGGGATGTCTAGAAAATCATAATCATAGCATTAACTACCTACCTAAAAAAAGAAAAACCTATGATACATATAAGTGAGTAAAAATACACATTTATAGCTGAAATAAAATATCCCATCTGGACTGAGGATCCTTGTTCCAAGAGCCAAAGACCTTTTGATGAAAACCCCAATACCTGGTATGAAAAGTCTTCTTTTGAGTTGTTGCTCAGGGTTGTCTAAGGAAAAAATATTTTAAATTAAAACCTGTTGCTATCACCCTGCAGATGGAAGGTAAACCCCTATTTCTAAGGACACCATACCCTGAGACAAAGGGCCCAAGAGGTCCCTGAACTGGAACTGACCTGAGTGTCTCCTCCTTCAGGACTAGCCTTCATAGTACCAGTGTGCACCATGCACACTCCAAAGGAGAAAAGCAACCAATAGTCCCACCCAGCTGTGATACTTAAGAACCACAAAAACAACCAGCATGGCACAATAATCCTAAGGATGCAGAAGTCTGCATGCATGCCTAATGATATGCAACAGGCCTCTATATTCTAGATATTTGTCCTTATACCCACAGATACTCATAGTCTCCACCCCTCATGAAGAAGTGAGTTTCCTATGAGATTTGAGTGTATGTCAAAACTGCATTCATAGAGTCTCACCAACAAAGCTATCTGAATTTGAGCTGAACAAGGATAACAATAGACACAAATGTAGAGAAGGAAAACAAGGCAGCCTCAACCCTACACAAAGAACTACTACACACAACTAAAGAATGCTGAGAGTGGGAAGAATACTCTTCCCCAGGGAAGAGCACATTAATTGGTTATTCAGAACTAAATGGTCAACTCTGAAAGCACACATACAAGTAACACATTATACAGATTGGGCAGGATATACTTGTATATGTACGAATACACATACATATATTATACAAATACATATATATGTAACAACAATTAATGAAAAGAGAAGCCATTAATTTTTAAAAAAAGGAGACGTTTATGAGAGTGTTTGGAGGGGAAAGGCAAAATGATGTAATTATATCATAATCTCACAAAATAAGATATAATTATAAAATAAAGGTATCAATAACAAAATGGTAGCTATAATAAATAGTCACAATTGGAATGTTTTGCCTTTCTCATAAGCAGTTTTAACTGATTGTGCTTAATTTACATTTGCCTGTGGACTAGTGATGTTATATGTTCAATCATATGTTTGTTTGGCATCTGTATCTTGGCTTTGATGAGCTAATAGTTTGCCTGTTTTTTATTTGGTTGATTTTAATTTTTTATTGAGTTATAAGAGCTCTTATACACAGAGTTCTGTGTATAACCCATTTACCAAATGTGTTTTGAATATATATTTTTCAGTTTCCATTTTCTTCACATTATTTTAAAACAGAGATTTTAAATTTTAATAGATTCCAAATCATGAATTTCTCTTTTGTGTTATCTGCTTTTGTCTTATCTAACAAATATTTGCCATGCCAACTCATAAAGCACTTTTTGCCATGCTTTATTCTAGAATGGTTTTAGTTTGGGGTTCTGCTTTAAGTCTAAAATACATTTCTACTTCATTTTTTAAATGAGGTAAGTAATGGGTCAACTTAAGTTTCCAGTACAATATGTTGTAAATGCTCTGCCATAATGTGTGACTGGCCATCTATGAATCCATCTCTGAAATTACTTTTGTCTTGATTTGTGTCTGACCTATTAGCAAGACCATCCTTGTTGATTTCTGCAATGCTGTGACTACGTTTAAAATGGGAAGTGTAGATTACTCCATTTTCAGGGTTGAAACTGCTTATTCTAGATCCTTCTCTACAGCTTTGGATTTTCCATGTGTGTTTCAAAATCACCTTATTGAAATCTACACGAAATCCTAATAAGTTGTGTATATTTTTCTTGTCAGTGTACAAACCTGGGGAGAAAAGGCACGTTAGAACATCACCTTCTGTTTATGAACATGGTCTGTTTCTTCATTTATTTCAGGGCCACTGAACTTTTTTAAACTGGGTTGTATTTTCAGCATTTAAATAATGAAATTTGTTTTAGTCATAAAAATCTCATGTTTCTCAACATTGTTGTAAACTGAATTGGGAAGCACCAATCTATGAGTACAGCAGAGTATCATTAGGAATCATTTTGTTGACTTAGAACTACCTTAGGTCTCTAAGATATCCAGCTCCCAATTCCTGATCATCCAGACCGTATCCAGCATAGAATTCCCCTCATGTCATGGGCCTCAAATTAGACCAGTCACTTCTTGGCCACTCCCACAAGTTCAACTCTGCCATTGCCCCAGCACATCTTGCAGACAAATTGTAGCTCAAAGGTTTTAAGACAGGGTTGCTGTCCCAGTCCCACCATCTGAAGGAAGCCTTGCCTGGATACAGAAGATGAATGGTTCAGGTCCTGATCCTCATGACTAGGAGTCCTCCATAGGGTCACCCTCCTAAATTCCTGGGAATTTTCACTGAACTAGGTTTTCACACCACCCCCAAAATGATCTCGAATTCTAGTCATCTCTTCCCCTACTCTCTCCCTTCCTTCCCCAACACACACCTGATCCCTCATGTTCCCAGCTCCACATATGTACAGTCCACACACAAAACCTAATCTATTTTATTTCTCCTTCCCAGGGAGAGCTATGCATCCCCCTTAGAACTCTCATTGTTACATAACCTCTTTGGGTCTGTGGGATTGCAGCATGTTTGTAATTTAATTAACTCCTGTAATCCACTTGTGTGAGTCCATATCATGTTTATCTTTCTGGGTTTGGGTTACCTCACTGAGGATGATTTTGTTTTCCTAGTCCCATCAATTTGTCCTCAAATTTCATGATGCCATTTAAAAAACCTAGCTAATTAATACTCAATTGTCTATCCATAATTTGAAGGCCATCTAGATTGGTTCCACTTTCTGGCTATTATTAATAAAGCAGCAATGAACACAGTTGAGCAAGTGTCTTTGTGACAGAATGGAGTCTTTTGGCTATATACCCAAGATTAGTATAGCAGGATCTTGAGGTAAACTGATTCCAAATTTTCTGAGGAACCACCATATTGATTTCCACAGTGGCGGTACAAGTTTTCATTCCCACCAGCAATGGCAAAGTGTTCCACTTAATCCACATCCTTTACAACATGAGCTGTTACTTATATTTTTGACCTTAACCATTCTGATAGATGTGAGACAGAATCTCAACATATTTTTGATTTGCATTTCTCATGGCTAAGGATGTTGAACATTACTTTAAGTATTTCCTGACCATTTGAGATCCCTCTATTGAGAATTTTTAGAATTCTTCAAATGGGTTAGATCTGTAACCCATTTTTAGTTATATTATTTACCAGGGATTTTTATATCTAGTTTCTTGAGTTCTTTTTATATTTTGGATATTAGCCCTCTATCAGATGTGGAGTTGGTAAAAAGAAAAATCTTCCCATTTTATACATTTTTCATTTTGACCAACTGGTAGTGTCATTTGAACTAGAGAACCTTTTCTGTTTCATGAGGTCTCATTTGTTTAACATTGATCTTAGTGCCTTCACTATCTGCATTCCATTCAGAAAACTGATATCTGTATTAATGCATTCCAGGTTGTTCCCCATTTTCTTTCTATCAAGTTCTGTGGGGAGCCGCGAGCCGCCGCCATTGCAGGATGGCGACCGCTCCCCTACAGGATGCAGTAAACAACTCCATATTAGGCAATGCCTCCTCGGACTGCGTGTCCTGTGCTTCCCGCATGCACCGTAAGAACGATGTCTCTGGCCAATCCCAAGGCCTCGGTGTCTGCAGTTCAGCTGTGACCAATCAGGGTATGACCCGTGTCCTTTTTCCCTATATAAGCAGCTGCATTTGGGTTTTCGGGGCCCCTCGCTTCCTGCTCTCCCTTCAACCAAGAGGCTCCAATAAAGCGTGATTTGAGAAGAATCCTCAAGGTGTGGTCGTTCTTCCTCGCTGGTCGAGGTGCGTGCCGCAAAGTTCAATGTATCTGGTTTTACGTTCAGGTCCTTGATCCACTTGGGACTTGTTTTGTGCTAGGTGGTAAATATATCTATTTACATTCTTCTACATGCAAACATCCAGTTAGACCAGCATTGAAGATGCTTTCTTTTTCCCATTGTATATTTCAGGCTTCTTTATCAAAAAATCAGGTGTCCATACATAGGTAGATTTATGTCTGTGTCTTTGATTCAATTCCATTGATCATTGTGTCTGTTTGGTTTTGTGTGATTTTTTTGTTTGTTTGTTTGTTTTATTTCTTAATTCATCTATTTATTTTACATCCTGGCCGCAGCCTCTCCCTATCTTCCCAGTCAACCCCCCCCCCTCTTTTGTCTCCATCCAGGAAAGGGTAAGTCAGATCTCCTATCAGTAGCAATTAAATATTAACCAATTAAATATCAAGTTGCAGTAAGACTAAGACCCTCCCCATGTATTAAGGCTGGGCAAGGTGACCCAGTATTAGGAATAAGGTCCTAAAAGCATATAAGAGACAGCCCTTGTTCCCACTTTTAGAAGTCCCATAAGGGGATCAAGATAATGTGTCTGTTTTTATGCCAACACAATGCAGTTCTTATGATAGCTCTGTAGTACAATTTGAGATCAGGGATGATGATATCTCTGGAAGTTCTTCTATTGTTCAGGATTGTTTAAGTTATCCTGTGTTTTGTTTGTTTGTTTATTTGTTTTTCCATAGGAAGTTGAGTATTGCTCTTTCAAGGTCTGTAAAGAACTGTGTTAGAATTTTGATGGGGATTGCATTGAATCTGTAGATTGTATTTGGTAGGACAGCCACTTTTACTATGTTAATCCTATCAATCAACCAGCACAGGAGATGTTTCCCTTTTCTGATATCTTCTTCAATTTCTTCAAATATTTGAAATTTTTATCATAGAAGTCTTTATCTTGCTTGGTTAGGGTGACACCAGCATATTTCATATTTGTTGTTATCATGAACAGTGTTGTTTCCCTGATTTTTCTTTTCTGTCATTTGTATATAGGAGGCCTACTGGTTTTTAGAGTTAATCCTGTATCCAGCCACTGCACAGAAGGTGTTTATCAGCTGGAGGAGTTCTCTGCCAGAATTTTTGAGGTCACTTACATATGTCATCATACTAAATGCAAATAATTATATTTTTATTTCTTTGGTTTTGAACAGTAAAAAATAAAAACTTTGGCTTTTGGGGGGGGCTTTTAATACTGCTTCCATTTCCTTATGGATTGTAAGTCTATTTAAATTGTTTATATGATCTTGATTTAACTTTGGTGAGGGGTATCTGTTGAGAGAATTAGCCATTTTTTAAGATTTTCAAATTTTGTGGAGTGTATATATTTAAAGTATCCAAATGATTCTTTGGATTTCCTTGATTTGAGTATTGTTAATTTGGATATTCTCTCTCAGTCTTTTAGTTAGTTTGGGTAAGGATTTATCTATCTTGTTGATTTTCTCATAGAACCAACTCTTTGTTTCATTGATTCTTTGTATTATCCTCTTTGTTTCTATTTTAGCCCTCATTTTGATTATTTCCTGGCTTCTACACCTCTTAGGGGGTGCTCACTTCTTTTTGTTCTATAGCTTTCAGGTGTGTTGATAAGTTCCTAATATGTGATTCCTACAATTTTTTATGTAAGCACTTAGTGCTATAATTTTCCTTTTAGCACCACTTCATCGTGTCCCTTAACTTTGGGTAAGTTCACTGAATTATACACAGTCTTTGATTTTATTCATTTATTTCTGTCTTGAACAAGTTTTCATTCAGTTGCTCAGTTTCCATGAGTTTGTAGACTTTCTGTGTTTCTGTTGTGGAAATCTAGCTTTAATTCTTGGTAGGATGCAAGGGTTATTTCAATTTCATTATACCTGTTGAGATTTACTTCATGATCAAGTATGTGGTCAGTTTTGGACAAAGTTCTATTAGGTGCTGAGAAGCAGGTATATTCTTTTGTGTTGGGTGAAATGTTCTGTATACAGATATCTGTTAGGTCCATTTGATTTACAACATCTGTCAACTCCACTATTTCTTTGTGTAATTTTTGCCTAAATGACCTTCCCTTTGATAAGAGTGGAGTATTGAAGTCTCCCACAACCAACATGTGAGAGTCAATGTGTGATTTAAGCTTTAGTACTATTCCTTTTACAAATATGGGTACCCTTGAGTTTGGTGCATAGATGTTAAGAATTGAAAATCCTCTTGGTGGATTTTTCCTTTCATGGGCCTTTCTCCATCTCTTTTGATTAATTTTGATTGGAAACCTGTTTTGTTAGATATTACAATGGATACACCAACTTGTTTCTTATGTCCATTTCCT
This sequence comes from Cricetiscus sungorus, assembly GCA_030556225.1. NCBI lineage: Eukaryota > Metazoa > Chordata > Mammalia > Rodentia > Cricetidae > Cricetiscus > Cricetiscus sungorus. The sequence continues at coordinate 24,407,238 of JANBXA010000132.1, read as the reverse complement.
TAGAAAATCTTTTTCCATTCCTTTTGTCTGAGGTAATACCTATCTTTGATGTTGAGTTATGTTTCCTAAATGATGCAGAAGGGTGGATCTTATTTTTGCAACTATTCTTTTTTATTGAGGGATTTAGTTCATTGATGTTCAGAGATATCAATGACCAATGACTGTTAATTTCTGACTTTTTGTTGGTGGTTGTAGGGGTGGCGATGGGGGTGATGAATATGGTGTATGCATGTGTGTGTATGTGATGATGTGTGTACGTTTCCCTCTTTTTGGTTTCACTGATGTGAGAACATTTCTTTCCTATATTTTCATGAGTGTAGTTAACCTACTTGAGTTAGAGTTTTCTTTCTAGTACCTTCTGTAAGGCTGGATTTGTTGTAGATACTGTTTAAATTTGGCTTTTTTATGGAATATCTTTTTTTTTCTCCCATTTATGGTGATTGACAGTTTTGCATGGTATAGTAGTCTAAGATGGTATCTGTGATCCCTTAAAGTCTGCAGGACATCTGTCCTGACAATTCTTGCTTTAATTGTCTTCACTGGGAAGTTGGGTATAATTCTAATAAGTCTTCCTTTCTATATTTATTTGTCTTTTTCCCTTATAGCTCTTAATATTCCTTTTTTGTTTGACTTATTTAGTGTTTAACTATTATGTAGCTAGGGGATTTTCTTATCTGGTGCAACCTATTTGTTATTCTGTATAATTCTTATAACTCTGTAGGTATGCCCTTCTTTAGGTTAGAAAATTTTTCTTTATGATTTTGTTGAAAATATTTTATGAGTCTTTGATCTGAATTTTTTTTCTTTCTTCTATTCCTATTATTCTTATGTTTAGTCTTTTCATAGTGCCCCGGATTTCCTGAATATTTTTATCTCAAATTTTTTAGATTTAACATTTTCTTTGACTGATATGTCTACTTCTATTGTATCTTCAATGCCTGAGATTCTCTCTTTCAGTTCTTGTATTCTGTTGGTAAAACTTGCCTCTGTAGTTCCTGTTTGATTACCTAGATTTTCATTTTCAAGATTCCCTCAGTTTGTGTTTTCTTTATCACTTCTATTTCCATTTTCTGATATTGAACAGGTTTATTCATTTCCCCCAACTGTTTGTTTCTTTTTATTTCTTGACTTCCTTTAAGATATTTGTTCATTTCCTCCAATTTTTTGTTTGTCTTTTCCTCAGTCTCTTTAATGGATTTATTCATTTCCTTCTTAAAGATTTCTATCATCTTCATAAAGTTGATTGTAATGTCTTTTTCTTATGCTTCAGCTATGTTGCAGTATTCAGGGCTTGCTGTTGTATAATTTTTGGGCTCTGATGGTGACATATTGCCTTAATTGTTGTTGATTATGTTCTTAAATTGGTATCTAGGCTTCTGGATTTAAGATGATTATAGGTCTAAGTGACACTTTCTGAGTTTGACTTTGTTGGATGCATGTTTTATTCCTTGGTTTCTGTTTCTTCTATGGTCTTCTGGCCAGTGTGGCTTGTGGTTGATCTGAAGTTCTCCATCTGAGTTGAGGGCTGAACTTCTGGTAGCTCACATTGCCTCTGATCTATGTCTGAGTTGTGAGCTGTAGATAGCACATGACAAGGAGGGATAGAGGAATTAGACACTGGGGTGGGGGATGAGAGAGTGAGTAAGATCTATGGGCAAGCAGCCTACCTAGACTTATGGTCCCTGTGTGGCCACTTGTAGCACAGGGTGTCTCCACCTAAGTCTGGGTTCGTTTATTTCAATTCTAACATATTTTGTTTTATTTTCAAGGCCAAGGACTGAATCCATAGCCTTGCACATGCTGGGCAAGTATTTTATCACTATGGTTTATCCCTTGTTCTTATTTTTATATTCTATTTTAAAACATGATCCTACTAATGCCCATGCTAGATTTGATCTCATCTCATGGTAATTTGGGCAGTTTTTCCTTTTTGTTTCTATGTATAAGTGATGTGTGTATATATACATGGATCCATACATGCAGGGTATGAAAACCCATGGTTATCTGTGCATTTGGTGGCCTAGGGCTGATGTCAGGAATCATTTTTCCTCACTCTTCTACCTTGCATCACTGTAGCAGTGTTTCGCAGTCAAAGCAAAAGTTCCCAGTATAACAGTACCAGTTTCATTAGCCAGCCTGCTCTATGATCCTCAATCTCCTCCCTCTAATGCTAGAATTACAGGAGGGATACTATGCCAACTCAAAAATTTTTGTGAGTTCTCAGACTTGACTAGCAAGGACTTAATGACTGCTCAATCTATCTCTCTTCATCCCAATTTTGGCATTTTTATATATAAAAAAAAACAATTATTTTTTCATTTGTAAGGAGTTAAATCTATTCACCATTCTCTTTAAGCATTTTAAGAAAGTCATTTAAATATACAAAGCAAACCATTTACATTTTAATATTTATATCTACAGAGCAAAGTCATTTATTTGCATCTTCCTTCTAGTATATTTGGTTCTTTCTTATTTCTCCTTTCTTTTCCTAGAACTTATTCTCTATATGATTAAATGGGATTTCCTAAATTTATCTTTCTCTAAAACTGAAATCAATTGAAAATTATGGTGAGATTTAGCCTGAGAATTCTCTGTGCTTATCTTCCAAGACTAAGAGATGCATATTGCATGATACAATGGATATGGTGTGAGAGCTTATGTCCATAGAAATTACATATGGTATGGTTAATAATGCCCTTGCCACTTCAGATGCAATTGTCCCAATGATTACTAATAAAATATAGGGAAATTTTAAAGACATCTAATGCATGTTTTAATTGGTTTAATTATCTAGAACTACTGAAAAATCAAGAATTTAAATACAGTCTTTTAGTCTTGCCAAATAACTTTTCTAGTTCTCAAGGGTTCCCAAACAGACCTAGTTGAGTCCTGGACAAGCATTGCTAAGCATTCTCATGGACTTAGCATAGACTATGCTAATTATCTATGTGACCTAAATAAGGCTAATCCAATTATTATTAAATAGCATAACACTAGTACACTGATAGATCCTTAGCACAGCAAAGGCACAAACAATTGAACAAACTCTTTTGGCTTTATTACTCCTGTCAAAATTCAACACAACAGAGTAAAGCAACAGAGGAGAATGAAAATATATGAACATAAACTTTTTTCCAAAGTTTCAAACTAATAATAAATTTTACTGCAATGGCTGACTTCTATACCAAATGAGGGAGTTTTCATAGCTCGGGGCCCTAAATCCTTAGGGCTACAGAAATTACAAATATAACATGGTTTCTATAATTAGCATTTTCTATTTCTAATCCTGCTAAGCTTCTACTCTAATAAAAATATGGAGATTCATAAAAGCTAGTTCCTAAGATCAGATGGTTTTCATGAGTCAGAATATTTCGAACTCCAAGTCCAGGATAGGAATTTTAAAAATATCAAATCTATAATCACTTATCCTAAGTTTGATCAAAATAAAAATATTTGCTGAGGAAAGGAATTGACTGGGAGATAGACAGGAACTTCAACTTTGTCACTTTCATCTAAATCAAACAAAGCAATATCCATGGGGCTTTAGAGGCACAAATAAAACATGTTCAAAAATTTAGCTGACTTTGTAATGACTAAAATTTTTGTTATATAATGTTAAGCTTTTAAACTGTAAATCCACCTTCCATGTTAGAGCATTGGCATCAAGACACTCAGCAGAACTTCAGTGTTCTTGTTCAGAGAATATATTTTGGCAAAAGACCCCCAAGGAATGCTAAAGGACCATTATTTGACCAAGTAAATCATCCAAGAACTGCAGTGGGTGCACTTCAAAACTACCCCTTTGTACTTGGTTCCAGTTCCACCAGAACAAAGGGGACATCAGCAATGGAGATATATTTTATCTACAGATACTATAACTTTTTATGTTGAATCATATTTAATAAAGGTACTTTATTTAAGACATTTAAACAATAAACTGTGTGAAAAAAGGATTGTTCATTCAATAGTTCAAAATCCCTCTTATTTACAGTAAAACCTACATCATTTGCAAGCACTGGTAGACTACTACGGACTGGGATTTCACCAGAGAGCATCAGGTGTTTTTCTGAACACTTATTTCTCCATGCTTGGCCTAGATGATAACAGTTCTTTTCCAAGCCAAATGCTCATATTTGGCATTTAAAATCATGGTTATAATCAGGTCATCTGTGGGAACTATGGTGGTAAAAGTAAAATTGGGTTATTGTGAATTTTAAGTGGTTAATTTAAGTCTTTTCTGGTAGCCTACTACTGTCTTTTGAACCTTTGAAAAAGTCATTTTCACAGTGGTTTTAGAAAAAGTAAACAAGTGTCCATAATTCTGGTCACCTGCATAACATCTGAGAATAATGACAATGTTAAATAACTTTGAAATGCCCCAGTTCGGGTCCCCCAGTCACATTCAAACTGAAACACTTTGTGTAAATTGAAGGGACTCTAATAACATTAAATCATTGTGCCCTGCACATGCTCAGAACCAATCCCTTCCAAATTTGAATGCATATAAAAATTTGAAGAGCTTCAATTATTTTAAATCGCCATGTGCAGTGTAGAGAGAGATTTCACATTGTTGTAGTGCCTGGCATTTTTTAAGTACTTCAGCCTGGAAGCAAGTCTGGCAACATCCTGTCAGGACACACTGGCTTAGCTGAAATCATCAGACATAGAAATACATATCTTAAAAACAAAATTGTTTTTTAAATTACACAATTTGAAAAATGAGCATCTTATAAAATAAAATAAATAAATACACTGTTCTAACACATTTTCCTTGAAATCTGGCTGCCACTGGGCCAGACTAGAAGAGAAAGATCAAAATAATATTTGGAAACTGGAAAAAAAAACTGGTTTTCAAAGCAGGGCAAGACAGAAGCAACACTAGCTTAAAGAAATGCAAGAGAACATTGAAGCAAAGAAGGTAGATTCATGCACTCCCATGGAGGGCCCTTTACAGCAGGGGCTTTCCCCTCACTATTTCTCCTTGCTGTCACTTGTCACTGGCCTAGAGAAGCTGACTTCCTGGTCCCTTCATGGAGTAGTGATTGTACAGCCTTGTGCTTCACCGACACTCCGAAACCACTCTTTCTATGTCCCCTTTGTTAGACTGTGGGAGAGGGTGAGCACTTTGACATTTTACACAGCTCAGAGTTCATGCTCAACATAAAAACCCTTAAAGAGCCCAAAAGTTATATCTGCACAATTGGGCTTTTTAAATGTGGCCTTTCTTCAGCATTTTTCATCTTCTCATCCAAGCAAAAAGTTCTGGTCGCCTTTGGGTGTCCACGTTCTCTAGGCTTGCCACTGCCCAGGGAGCTGGACACTCTTCATAATTTTGTGTCAGTGAAAACATAATGTCCTATAGTTAGTAAGGGGAAAAGAGGAAAGGGAAAAAAAAAATGAAAGCAAAAAGCCTGAAGGCACTAGAATAATTAAGCCAATGCAGTGACAGCTGTGGCAGGTCCTGGACAGAACTGGCCCCACTGAGCTGAATTAATGCCATCAACAGCCCCGTATCTCCATTAACACTTGATCATTAATTATTACCCTCTGACAGTAAGAGCCCAAACCTTGTTAGGAGTGGCCTGTTATTAATCTACCTTACCTGCCCTCCACGCTGAAACCTCAGTGCTGTTAGTCCTTGCGCAGTTAGCTCTTTCAGTCCTTGGATTTTGTTGGGTATTTCTTTTTTAAACTTCAACCATAGCTTAGTTTACCTGGGTAAACAGTAATGACCATCAGATCATAAAGTCTGCTTTGAGTCACTAGGTTTCGTGTTCTGTCATTTGAGTCAGGGGTGGGGTAGATACCTGGCTAAGCTGCACTGACTTTCTTTATCCAGTTTAGAGGGGTCAGGAGACAGTTTACCTGAAGAAGTGCAGAAGGCAGCAGAGATGTAAATTATTCACTACTGTCCTCTTATCTGCCCCTGTGAGGACAAGAATTCCTCGGATTCCCTTAGCGTCTCGTCCATGGAGCTCTGAGCACTGGGCATGTGTCTTTTCAATTCCAAAAGCTGCTCACTTCATTTGCTTCCAGGAGTTAGGGAGATTGCTCAGTTAACAATGTTCATTATGACAGCTGTAGGATAAAAAAAATCAGTCCCTCTTCTCCACAACACAACTCATAGTGGAAGAGGAGAACAGACTTCCAAAAGACATACTCTGACCTCCATGCTCACTCTGGCACTCAAGACACACACACATACAACACACACACACACACAGACATATATACAAATACACACATATGCACACACACACGTATACACACACAAACACACACATATATACATACATATACACACATCATACATTCACTACACACATTATTATCATCACAACAATATTTAAGTTTTAAATTCTCTCTAAAGGTAGGAATGTTCAACTTTATGTGTATTGCACCAAATATTTCCTTGGTCAAATTCTGTTCACCCTGGAGAAAAGGCACATTGTTTAATTTTACAAGGAAGATTAGTTGAATTTTGTCTTATAAATTTTAAGAATTTGGCATATATTTGAAGCAGAATATTTCTGGGAAAATTTCAGCACTTAAAGATTAAAGTCACACTTTTAAGCATTTAATATACACAGGGAGACTACAATAGACACAGAAAAAAAAATCTATGGAATTCCAGGATTGAAAATTTCAAAATAACCTGTTAATACTGAGCAATACCAAGCTCTGTCCTTACAGCATAGCATGAGTGTACTTTACTCACTGAAAACTAAAATTGGGGAATGCAAGCCCAAGCTCGTGAGTTAAGTGCTCTCCTCACAGCAGCAGACACTATAGTACTGGAGTGATCATTAACCTTTACCAAAGACTTCATAGAAATCCAGTACATTAATTTGCTGATTGTTCTTTTCCTGCTAAAGACATACTCCAGAGTTCACTTCCTCATCATAAACATAGACACAGTATAACTTAATAGAGTGTCTGCGCCAGCTAATGGCCCTGGAATGCACTGAGAAGACCCCAGAGCTTCTGGGAGCAGATAACATGCTTCCCAGACAGCATCAAGAATCTGTGTATAAAGAAACAATAGTATGAGCAGAGCTGACCACATTTTGTCCATTCTCTCTTCCATAAGCAAGACAGATTCTAAGGAGCAGTTCTAAGGCTTTTGCCTAGGATGACTGTAAGAAAATAAATCCATATTTATATATCCTCTCACTAACACATGGCACTTCATTATACCATGAGAACTAAATGCTTACTTTCCCATTTCCAATCCTAGACCTAAAGCCAGCTCTGCTCTCTTGTCTGTGTTTACAACACCATGTAGAACAGTCCTGCACAAGATCCTCCTGGGTCCATCAGTGTGTGAATGTGGTTCAGCAGGTCCCCTCACTGGAAGCCATCACTTAGGGATCACCATTAGTTGGAAATGGCTACATGTGGAATAAAGCCATTGATTAATGTCTTTACTTACTATCCAAAATTATACAATTCTAAAAAAATAATAAATTGGGGGGATTTAACTCCATGAGCCCCAATTCTCTCATTTAGAAAAAAACTCTAGAAAAATGCAAACAGCACAACTTTTTGAAAATGTAAAGTTGAGACACTTGTTGAGTGGTGTAAATTTGCATAGCTAATCATGAGAGGTGAATGAAGAATCAAGAAAGAACAATTAACCAGACTAAGTAGCATTTAGTAAACATTTAGCAAAGCACTGACAGGCTTTGGCATCCCAGGAAGTCCTGTGAAGAAGGAAAAAAAAATGTTTGCTATCTATGCACCATTTTTGTTGTTCCTCACAGGAACAACCACGTGAGCTTCAGTCTTTCTCATCTAGGGGGAAAAGCAGCTCTGCTCTCTGCAGCTTTCTCCCTTCTCTACACTTTGTGGTGATTCCCAGGACGTAGCCCTACCTCACTTCATTTCAGGGATGTGTTGATGCCCCACAGCCACCCAACCAATGGCCCAAATGCCCCACTCCTTTCCACACAGATATGTTTTGTCTAACAGACTCAGAAATGCTCAGTTGATTTTATTACATTCAAGTTTTCCCTGGTATAGCATGCTAAATGATAGCAAGGCAAAAATATATAATTTTTAACTTCTTATCCCATGTAGTATATTCCATAATAATAACATTGTATTGGTTTGGATCATCCTATCCAATTTACATTAGTTGGTTGTCAATATTCCCCATTACCACTGTACAATTTCTGTCACTCACATAATTCCAGAGTGTCCCTAGTTTCTAAGGCACCCAATTTCACATCAGAATCTTTAGTTATAGATACCAGTTTTCTAGAATATTTCAACTACATACGGCAAATTCATGTTTGAAAATTCTTAGCAAAAAGGAAAATAATGAACACAGACCATTACTGAGAAACTTTGATGCTACTCTCAACAAGAGTAACCACATTCTACAGGGCAATCCTTAAAGAAAATGTCACTATATTAAACACCATCTTTTTATATTTTCATTATATATTTTCCAGAATTTTCTTCATCTTGTGACACACTCACAATGATCCTTTAAAGAATTAAAATCTTGCATTTTGATTACCTCTTTTTAACATTTACCAGGAATAACAGAAAAGACATTGTTTGACATTGAATTTCTGTTAACCATGTCTTCCCCTGGAGCATAGTTGTGCACATTGTTTCAGAGCTAACATAATGGGGAATATTTTCAAAGAAGGCTGTGTTTCAAGCCAGATGGTTTATCTGCTAAAACAATTCTCCCAGTAGAGAAATAGTGGCTGCACAGTTGCAGTAGTGTTCATAAGCCCAGTGCAGTAGATTCATTTGGCACCCACATTTTGGAGTCAAACAAAAGTATGGTTTGTGTGAATCGCAGACTCAGATATTCATGAGTGAAAAGGAGTCCTCTGAGTTGTGCCTTGTGCATTATTGTAAAGACTTGGATATGTTTACATCACAAACACAATATGGAATTAGAATAGAATTTTCGAGTATACATTAGTAGTTTCACAAATACAGTGCAAAGGGGTAATATTGTTAGGATGAATGCCTTAGAGATTACCATGGTCTGGCTCAAGGAAAGCCAAATTGCCATTACTTGTGTGGAAAACAAATGTATTACCACAGTTCAAGCCTACTGCATCTTCTAACACTTGAAATAAAAAAGATTAAATATGTATGGTCTATTGGGCAAAGAACCATGGACTTCTTGTAATGATGGTGAATGGCAGGAAGCAGTTAGCAATGCTGCCACATACTTCTTCCCACCTCCTCACCATGCTCTCAATTTTTTTATCTTAATTCTCAAGGGAGCCTTAAGCAAGGTCCTGGTGGCTCATTGAATAGGCCACAGGGGTCATTGGGTATCTAGTGATGCATGTTGGGAATCTTGTCCTTTGTCACAGAAACAGTCACTGCCCACATTTTAAAAATAAAACGGAAGAGGTTGAGAACTCCAACAGGGACTTGCCATGCCCTGGAATGTCTCTAGCATGTAGAGGGATGGGAAAATCCCTGAGATTCCAGAGATTAAAAAATAGCGCATGGGAGGTTCTAAATAAAGAAATTCTTGGGTATGTTGGGGAAGTTGGCACCAGCTTTTCAGGTCTCTCTCTCAGAGACTATTTTTGTTTTAGTTAGCCAGAAGGCAAGTGCCAGAATGGACATGCATGGATGTGCCCTTCTGTGCTTAAAGGACCTAATGAATATTGGTGACAGTCTACTTGGAAAATAAGATACTTTTAACATTTATGATTCTCCATTAATTTTTCTTTCTTTGTATGTCTATAGCTATGTATGTATATAAGATACATCTTATGTCTCATTTGTTTTATTTAAACAAACTATGCTATCTACTTCAAAACTTTAAGAAAAAAGACAAGGACTTTTTAAATCCTGAATCCACAAAATGAGGCATTATTTGAAGTTACACTTTAATTAACACATACAAACACAATTTGTGCATTGTAACAACCATAAAATAGGAAAGGAAAATACATAAAGCTAAATATCCTAAAACAGGTTATTTAGAAGACCTGAGATATCCTAAAATTAACAAGTTATTTAGAAGACCTGAGAACCCTGTAAACACCTACATATCAGTGTTAAATTGGGTAGGAAGCATCCAGATCAGAATCCACACAAATGATGAAGGCAGGTGCCAAGATGAAAATCTTTATGTCACTGTTTCCAAAACAGTACATTCAGGCAACCACTCAGAAATATAAATGTACAATGGCCTTTATCTCTTGGGGCTCCAGGGATTCTAAACACTGGCTTTCCTCTTTAGTCTTCTGCACACCACATCTTGATTTTCCTGAGCAAGGAGTTGAGATTCAAATCAGCCATTTGATATGCTCAAACTAACACAATTGTGTGTTGGGGGGGGGTTATGTGGCTGCTCTGGGGCTGGTTCTCATTTTTCTACTTTTCTTTGTATCATTTTATGACTATCCTCAGCTAATAGTGGACAGTTCATGGGATACTGTAACATCAAATTCCAGATTACATTCATAAGAGAAGTTCTGTAAGCATTTTATAAATAAACTAATATTACATAAATAAGACAAAGAAAAATCCTTACAGCCAAATATCTAATGCAGCCAGTTTTTCTGAACAATTTATACCATACATCCTTTAATCACAAAGTACTGAATACCAGGAGAACCGCCAAGTGCTAAATGCTTCAGTATACCACTGGGAAGGCTTGCTTCCTCGTTGACTTTTGGACATCACATCATTTCCAATTATTTCACCAAGAAGAAACAAGGGTGTGTGTTTTTCCTCTGTTTTGGTAGATAGTGTTACAAAAACTATGCCTATGAAATCAGAGAAAAAAAGGTGAAAGACTCTTTGAAAGCCAAGTTGGGACCATTTAAATACTTGTGGATTCATGATTCATGAATGAATTGTCTAATACGTGAACAAATGAAGCCATTCGCACAGCTATACTTAAGTGATCCTAATGGTTTGAATGGCAACAAGGCAGAGTACAAGTAAGGTTTGGAAATATTACATGCAAATGAACACAAGAAGACTGGTGTCTTGGTAAACTGGTGTTTTTGAAATATGACTTTCCCGAGGGGGAGGGAATAACTCATATGTTTAAAATAGAAAAAGAAAAAATAAGTTCTTCAATGATATGTATAGCTTTAAAGAATATTCAGAAAGTTATATAACTGATGGGAGTTGGGAATGATCTTGATTATTGCTATTGGGGTAGCTGTAAGAGTCCAAGGTAAGCTATTCCTTCTATGCATGCACGCATGTATGAGTGTACCTGTGCATGTATTCATGCATATGTGTATATATGTACACATGTACTGTTATTGAAACTAGAATTTCATATGTGCTAGGAAATCACTCTACACTGTGATTGAACCTAGAATTTCATGCAGGCTAGACACTAACTCTACACTGAGTGTTATCTCTAGTCACTACGTTAAAATATTTTTTTCACTCAAAACAATGAGGCATATATCACAATTTACCATTTTAAAAGTGAAATCCAAAGACAGGAGAGAAGTCCTAGTCCCTACTTCAAATGACTTGACAGATTTATATGACCCAACCTGGATAGCATAGCCCTACAAGTGGAATGGGGGTGGGGGGATAAAAGGGGAGGGTGGCCAGAGTTCATGTCACAGGGGAAAGGGAGGGAGGAAGGGAAGGGAGAGAAAACTGGGATCTACATGTACAATTTTTAAATTTTATTATTAATTAAAAAAGAGAAAAAAAGTGAAATCCAAGACAAAATAAAGACAGAACAGAAGACTGTGAGAACAAGAAAAGACATGCGTTGGAAGAAGGTGGGAACAAGCCAACTCAATACATAACTTCATTGTTAGAGTGATTTCTTAGATGGATTTCATGGATTATACATTCCTCATACTCTGAGAGAACCTTCCAATAAAAAGGGATACCAAATTTTATCTCCTCTATTATGCTCATGATTCCCTTCCTATATCACATGTTCAGAACCAGTGGGATTTCCAGCAGGGCTGCCTCAGGCTGCACAGGTCTGCCAGGATCTTCCTGGTCAGAGATGCTGGCGCTCTCACTTAGCTTTCCATACTCTGGCCAAGTGTGCAATAGCCACAGACCAGGGCCACGTTTTTTCACATGTGCTAAAGTGTCCAGGTGGCCTGTTTGTGTTATGATTGTGCCTGGCCTCAAAATAAAAACAAATTGACAATCCCTCACCTCTCTCAAGCCAGTGCCAAATTTTAAATAAAATGTCTAGTGGTGATTTATTGCCAGTGCAAACTGCCAGACTGGCATTCTGTCCACTCATAAGCAGACAAATCAGTAAAAGCTATGTCAGCCTTGCCAGGTGCCATAAGTATATTCTAGAAACATTCCAAATATCATGTTTATTTTGTTACCAGCTTTCATATTCATGTTCACTGGGAAATAAGATCTCAAGATGACCTTACTCGATTTATAAAGTGGTCATTCTTCTATTAGGGGCATCCGAGGACCATCCACATTCTTTTTCCCTAGATAGCACACTGACTTGCACACCATTTGGGAAAACCAAACCAAGATAAGTTCTTTCCTTCAAGTAATATCAGCTCAAGGATGGGTTTCCTATCACTTCCCCAGGGAACAAACACCTGCCTAGCAATTCACAAGAGGTGTTTCTCTTCCTTATTCTTCATCATAAATAACAGTAGCTCTTGGCACAAGTGTACATTTTTAAGTATTGATTTAGGCCATACCTGGTTGTAACCATCACTACTATTCCCAGCAATCTGATCTACCACTGCCTCAATACAGTGTGTTTGAGGCTTGTACTGCACCCATCCTTCTTCCTCTCCAGGACTGGCAGCTCTATATCTAAACAGAAAAGAAAAAAATCTGAAATTGTCAGTTGCCATTTCTCTAAGATTACAGACAAGCTTGGCTAACATGCAAACCCCCTTCCCTTCTTACTTGAGCTGTCCAAGTACCTACTTACCATGTCAGTGAGAGGAACTCTCCCAAGACTCATCTCCATTCCTCTATGTCACTTGTACATAAACCTCAGAACTGTCTATTTTTCATCAGCCATTGTCTTCATGCATTATTTAATAACCTGTTTAACAGCATGCCTAATTACAAACATTTATTATAGAATTCAATTCTAAAAATGTATAAGAATATGCTAAATTGTTTGCTACCTAAAGTTTTAATGAGAGTATAATACCTTCAGCCCATATGCTTCAAGAACGTTATCCTTAATTATGTAACATGGGTATTTTACTGATATCTGTTAACTGCTCGAGCAGCTGTGGTTTTCTGCTATTTTGCACAGCTCAGGAGGAGCAGTGAGTTCAGTTTCCCCTTTTTGGGGGTTGCAAAATCCATGCCCCAAACAGGTGTGTGCAATCACGAACCACAGTGATGAGCCCAAACTGCTGCCTTTCTAAAAATTCCACCAGCCGGTGACACACTCTGCTCAAGGTTGCACAACCTTGTTTTCCACCAGTTATTTTGATGATTCATTCCCCCATGGGGAGGTGAACTTCAGCTATTATTTCTCCGCTCCTGTTTCTGATAATTAAAGAAATCACTTCCTCATTTGATGATCTCTCTTGGTCTAACTCTCCCTCCCTCCTGTCCTTCTTTAAAATTAATTCTGACCTTTTAGAAGGTGGTGTTCTCTTTTCCGTAGACTTCAAAGAATAGAAGAGGTAAAGTGTGTTCTCTCTCTCTCTCTCTTTTTCTATCTCTCACTCACTCACTCATTCATTCTCACACTCAGAACTCTTTAAGTTGTTGATCTGCTGCAGTAAATCTACCTTCAAAACAAGGAAATTATTCATTAAAAGTTATCTATCAGTACTCAAACCCATGAGCATGTGCAGACCACTTCGAAACAGTGACTTTGCAAAGCTGCCCACTGTGCTCAGGGAACTTAGAGGCATTGCCCCTTGAGCCTCCTTCATGTTGTTTCAAATATCAAATGCAGAAATCACCTTACCAAGAGAGATTTTTATAAATGACAATGTTTTATTTAGAGCCATGTCTGCTGACATCTGGCTCTCGTCTTCTTAGAAATAGAAATAAAGTTGATTTTTAAATGACAAAATTTAGGTCTGTAAGAACACATTAATGCACAGAAAATTTCAGACTTTTTCAGCACAGGCAAAGGATGTTGAGCAACAGGGTGAGCTGGAAGAAGCCAGCATTCCTTCAGAAATTTCCTTACAAAACTTAGATGATATAAATTTTACCTTCCCATCTTGATTTTTCAAGAAAATGAGGAACTCCAATTAATGTATTCTTTTCCTTGTTGAACAACAATTTAAAGTTCAATAATGATACATCTTGGGAACTGCTTTCTTAATGATGCCTAAATAGACACAAAAGTACACCAACCATTTCACATTTCTCTAAATATTTTTATACTGGCAAGTGGTGTTCACAATAACAGTACAAACTGTGGAGTCCAAATACGAGGTGTTATTTTAACCACATACTGTCACCTCGAGCAGGCGACAGGAACTCTAAGACTTCCAGCTTTCTCATCTGTAAGTGTGGGGATAATAGAAGCCTCACCCCGTGTGCAGGTGAAATGGTGTTTTTCAAATGCATCAATCAAAACACCTAAAGCATAATGGCTGCTGAGTGAAGCTTCAGTGACAGCCTTTGTCACCTCTCCCGTTACCATCACCAGGTATAGTATGCAGTCCATGGTGAGTTTAGCAGGTACTTATTGAACAGGGCTAAATACATTCTTCTGGACATATGGAAAATCTTAAATTGGGGACAGAATGGTAAAGATTTTCAATGAATTTATTGTGAAATTAGTTCAGGGTCAAGTGTGGTTTGATTTAATTCATAATATTTCCAAAGCTTGCTATTAGCCAAAAAAAAAAAATAGTATCATTATATAATGTCTCACACAATTCATTCTTATTACATCCTCCCCCCTTCCACTTTTTCAGTTCTCCTCCTTACCTCCCATCTTCCCCAGATCCACTGCTCCTTTATTTCCCTTCAACAAAGAACAGGCCTCCCAAGGGTAGCAACCCAACACAGCATAACAAGTTACAGTAAGACCAGGCACAAAGCCTCATATCAAGATTGAACAGGTAACAGTAGAAGTGGAGGGTGTTTCTGACTTCTTTGCCTGCTCATGGGACATGTTTCCCCATACAGGGTCACCTTGTCCCCCACTCCTACTGTTAAGAACCCTACAAGAACACCAAGCTACACAAACATAACGTGTATGCACAGGGCCTGGCATAAATAGACCCATGCACTCTCCATGATTGCCAATTCAGTCTCTTTGATCCCCTGAGCCCTGCTTAGTTGACTCTGTGGGCCCTGTTCTCCTGGTGTTCTCAACCCCTCTGGCTGCAGAGAGGAGGAGGAAGGATTGTAGGAGTCACTATATATTCCAAAGTGACTGATTTATTCCTTTTTACTTTTTTGTTCTTTTTTCTATATATTAAGAATGTTTTGCTATCAGTGAGAAATTATCTCTCTAGACATATTCACAAACATTAGGTGAGTAGGTGACTTTAGGTGGACTGGGTGGATAAGATAGCAGAAGTTATAGGTTAGGCACAGATGTGAAGGTGGTGGGAGGAGAGCCCTAGATAGGAAGAACACTCAGCCACCACTTCTATAATTCTTGGTAGCTGCAGGGGTGTGGGCTCCATAAGGGTGGTGGAACACTGAAGCAAGGTCACACTTCCCCAAATGTAGACTCAGTGGGGTGAAGTCTCCTCTCTTAACCTGCCTAATACAAACCTGAACACTCATACCACACAGCTCAATCATAGGAATTAAGGCTGTCTGTAATAGACATCGAAAATGCAACTATCAATCAAACACATTAATACATGTCATGTCATCATTTTATTTCCCCATAGTGTCATGTTTCTCTACCTTTGGCTATTTTTCAGAAGTCATAAGACTCTTTAAACAATTCAAAGATGAGGCAATCTTAGGCTTAAGACAGCTAAACAAGGTGGCCTTTTTTTTTTTTTTAATTCAAAGCTATTGTTGCCTGGGCATCAATTTACAGGTAGAAAATTGAATTGATTCTTTCAAGTAATATCTTACTACAAATTGTTAACTACTGCACAACAACCAGCAGTCAAGGGTACTGGACCTCCAGTCAGCATCAAGACAAAAACAAGAAATACCTAAGAAAATAAGCAAAAGTTCCAAGAAGGATCATTGATATTCTTAGAACTCTTTAAAAATGGAGAGACCATAACAAACAAAACCCACACAGGTATCCTCAACTCTTCCTGAAGCTGCTCACTGCATAACAATGCTCATTTTGCTTCTGGGAACACCTGGTTACCAGGACATTATAGGTCATCTTCAGTTTACATAGGTACCCTCTGAAAAGACTGTGCTCTGTCATGGCGCTTAGAGAAGAAGGAGAATTACAAACAAGGAACAGAAACTGCGGACTTTTTTTAAATCTTAGGTTGGAATCCCATGACCCAAGATTTTGCAAGTCCTGAAGGAAATTCAACTCAGGCAATGAAGAGTCTTATGATACAATAGCCTGCAATCTGTTAGTGCTTAAACCCCTGATTCATAAAGCAGGGGGGAGAGAAGCAGTATAACAGACACAACCCAACTCACCTGACAATTCATCATCCTGCGTCTTCCATCTCATAGCTTAGTGCCACTCTCTAAGAAACCCCTCTCATCCTTTGTCATGTCTGTTGGCCCTCTAGGCTGTGAGTGGCATTAGAGCAACGATAGAAACCGCCCTGACACGCCAACTTCTGGTATAGAAATGGACTCAGATGAGATACTAGATATTTGTTAAATCAGTCAACTAAATGACATTTGTACAGTAAGGCTTTTAAAAGGGTTTGCCCATGACATATTTTTCAATTCAACAAAAAGTAACATGTAGGAATATAATAGTATAGCAAGGAAAGTTGAATGGCTTATACAGAACCTTGGGGCCAGGGTTTTTTTTTTTTTTTTTTTTTTTTTTTTTGCCATGCCCATTTTGACATCTCTTGCAGACCCTGGTTCATCAAGGGTTGTCTTGGTTGAATCTTAAAGGTTAGAAATGAGAAAAGAGCATGGGTGGAGGGGAGAAGGAGTTAGGAGAAAGAGAAAGGAAGAAGAGGAGGGGAGACGAGGGCATGGGGGAGCAGGAAGATTGAGTTAGGGAAAGAATAAGGAGAACAAGAAAAGAGATACAATAACAGAGGGAGCCATTTTATAGGTTTAAAGAGAAATCTGGCACTAGGGAAATGTCCAGAGAGCTACAAGGACGACCCCAACTAACAATCTAAGCAATGGTGGAGAGGCTACCTTAAGTGCCCCTCCCCGATAATGAAACTACCTTATATGCCATTCTAGAGCCTTCACCTAGTAGCTGATGGAAGCAGAAGCAGACACCCACAGCTAAACACGGAGACAAACGCCTGGCATCCAGTTGCAGACAGGGAGAAGTGATGAGGAAAGGGGTCCAGACCAGGCTAGAGAAACCCACAGAATCAACTGACCTGAACAAGGGGGAGCTCATGGACCTCAGTCTGATAGCTGGAGAACCAGCATAGGAACAATCCAGAGCCCCTGAATGTGGGTGTTAGTTATGAGGACTGGGCAATCTATGGGGCCTCTGGTAGTGGACTTTTGGAGCCCATTCCACATAGAAGGATATTCTCTGAGCCTAGACACATGGGGGAGGGTATAGGTCCTGCTCCAAATGATATGACAGGCTTTGAAGATCTCTCATGTAAGGCCTCACCCTCCCTGGGGAGCAGAAAGGGGATGGGATGGGGGTTAGTGGGGAGAGAGGGAAGGAGGGGAGGATGAGGGAACTGGGATTGACATGTAAAACAAGCTTGTTTCAAATTTAAATTTAAAAAAAAATTATCATTAAAAAAAAAAGAAAGAAAGAAATGAGAAAAAAATAGCATGGTAAGACCTGGAAGCTTCATCCTCCTAGTCTTAAATTTCTGCTCTGAGGGTATCATCCAGTTCCTATTAACCATCCCTTCGAACATAAGAAACACCTCTACTGTTGTTTACCCCATCTCAGTAAGAGAACTTCTATCTTTTGTTACTCATACCAAAAATCCATGGGCACTATTAATTTTTCTTTTTCCCTACTTCATATCTAAAATCAATTAGGAAATCCTTTAGAATCTACTTTTAAAACACCTCTAAATTCAGCCTCCTTTTGTCACCTCCTCAACCAACTTGGTACAAGCAAACACTGTGTTCATGTTGGTTTTAGAAATGAGTCATAACAGGCCCTTGCCCCACTGTAGTACACTCATTGTAAGAAAGGCAGGGTGACTCACTTCAGACATCATCCATACCATTCCTTCAGTGTGAGTTTTTGAAAGCAAACAGAGGGAAAGGTGGTGTTCTTTCCATAACCTTATAGGTCATAGATTATCTGTACCCTCCAAACTGCCATTCCCATTTCCTCTCCAAACTATCTAATACCTTCATCTCTCTGCTCCAGGCACACATATCAGGCACCATTCCTAATAAATTATGGTTAAGAGTGCTAACTTCTCTTGAAGAGGACCTGAGTCTGATTCCCAGCACCCTTGTTGGGTGGCTCACAATTACCTGTAACTCCAGCTCCAGGAGATAGATATGTCTGGTCTTGCCCTCAGATATACATACATACACAAAATTTAAAATAACAAGATAAATCTTTAACAAAATATTTAAACAGAACTTAAGAAGTCAGCTACACTAATTTAAAAACAAAGTGCATTCTCTTCATGGAAACAATAATCCATCCAAAAAATATGATGGCACAAGGGAAATCCTATTAATAATATCAAAAAAATATATTTTTAGGGGAATTTTAATCATAAAAGTAAATTGTTCAAAAACTATTAATAAAGGTAGAGTAGCTTTAAACTCACAAACATAGAGCATTCTTAAATTATCAAAAATACTTTTTGTATTTGCCAAAATTCAGGACACTACTAGGCAGCAATCACTCAGCCATGAACAAGTAGTATACCAAACCATCAAGCGTTCAAGTAGTTCCAAAAGTAACTCACAGGTCTTTCTCCTCCAACACAGTCCTAGCCCATTGGCTCACAGCTGAGAATGGCACCAGAATGTATATACAACAGGGTCTTTTTCTTTTGACACTGTTCTTTATTTTGCCACACAAATCAAAGCCACCAACTAACACTGGAAACTGTCTCCTAAATATTTCTGAAATCTGCTTCCTCTCCACCTCCACTGCCAATACCTGAACCGGAACCATCATCTGTCTGCATTGTCTGCCTCAGCTTCTCCTAAAGGGTAGATACACTTTATGAAAGACTTAAAAATGACTCTGCATCGTCCAGAACTTAACAAAAGCATCAGTGCTGTGGAGGGAATATACATAAAGGATGACAAGTTCTCTTACTATCAGGGAGTCATCCTGTAGTGTCATCCTGTAGTGATATGATAACCCAATCATCTTTGTTCTCTCCTGACAACCTATAAGCACTATTAGGACAGGAAAACTACTTTTGGGTTTCCATGTGTTCTAGTGTTTGGCACAGGAGCTTATTGATGTACAGTAAGTGTTCAATAGATCATTTTTAAGTTCAGTACTGCCTCTAAGCTAGGTACAGGTGGGAACCAGCTTTTGCCTTATCACATAGATTCTCACTCTATACAAAGTTCATAAATATACACACATATACACATAAATATATGTGTATACACACAAAAATAAAGGGAAGGAATGTGTGAATATATCCCAATGTGGTTCTCTCAGTAGCTTAACCATATAACAACAAATGTACTACCTGTAAACCTATTCTTATACTTAATTCAGAGTTCAGAATAGTGCTCCATATCGACTCCTTCCTTAAATCTCAAAGCAAGAAGTAACTCACTGGTTGAGGATTACAAGAAAGAAACTCTTGATTCAAATGAGAGGGAAATGCACAATTAAGTAGGAGGAAAGGTAAATTAGTCATCTCGTTGGAGCCTTACTTTCAGACAGTATGATGTAAGGGGCTCTTGTAAAATAAATATAATTTCACAAAAATATCTAGCATAATTTTGCTTCTATTCAGGTTCCAATTCACAAACCAACACACAAGAATTTTCACTCCTCAGGATGGCAAAGTTTAAACCAACTCAAGATTGAGGTAGTTTAGGGAAACAGAAACTCCTCATAGAATGTGGTACGAAAATGTTTTAGAGAAAATTTTAAGTGTATATCAAAATTTAACATCTCATACCACAATACATCCTTCCTAATTGAATCTTCCACTTCCTTGCTCTAAGACCTCAATCATGTTTCTTAAACTCTTGATACCTCAGTTTTTTCTTCCATAAAATTGTAGTAGTTTTATAAGGCACCTGTTTGGTACATTCTAAAGTTGTGAGGAATAAAAAGTAAAAGACTGTAAAATGATTTCACAGAGCATGATCCACCACCTGACTAATATCAGGCATCATCATATTTTTTGTATGTTATCTTATTTGTATATTCATGTCAATACTGTATATTTACATGAAGCAAAGCAAGAAATGTCCAAACTGATGTAACAGATCTTAAAACTTAGTTATATCTGAGTTTCACTAATCAATTGATTTTCTTGTACATTATTAGAAGTTATAAACATTTCTCACTTTTATCATTTACATTTTTATTTCTGTTATTTTTAATTTCCATCTTTGGGCTTTCTAGTAGTCACTAACTCCCAGACATGCCTTCAATGATACATCATGAGATGCATTCTCTTTTGCAGTCTAGTGGAAGCTGTGATGACTTTCAGACAGTGAGCTTCAAGAAAGGTTGTATCACTTATGGGGAAAAAATGGTTTGGGACTGTCTGGTGCCTCCATGCTCTATCCTTTTGTTCTTAGAAACTTGGGAACACACATGATGGTGCAGGTGCAACCCTCAGGAAAGACAGCACAAACATTCACACACTTCTGTTACCTTTTGTAACTTGAAGGGAAAGGGCTCAGTAAATATTTCATTAATGAATGTTAATCATTATTTGCTTTCTCAAGCCCAAGCCATAGAATATTATCATTTAACTTGCAAATTCTACCCCTAAAATTTTGAAGAGTATTTTACTTTTCAATCTTTGATCACAAGTAAATAAAGAAAACAAACAAAAAAACAAAAACAAAAAAAAACACAACCTGAACAGCCACAGGACATTTTTAGGAATTTGCTTTACATTTTTCTAAATTGCAAACATCAATATGCAGATTCACCCAATAAGAAAGCTTCATTGTCTATTTGTACCAAAAGCTTGGGAGACTGAGGCAATCAACACTATGAACATGAGACTGTCACATTCACCACCTAATTGGAGCTCAGGGATGGATATTCATAATCAACATTGTGGAACATGGGGATGGCTCGTCGAGTGTTTTTCTATTCTTTGTGATATAGGACAGTTCAAATGAGATTTTCGTGAGACTAGAGAGATAACTCTGTTTCTAAAGTGTTTGCCACACAAGAATGAGGATCTGAGTTTAGATCTCCCAAAGGAAGGGAGGTGGTAACAAAAGGAGTCCTGGGTCCCTGAACCTTCCTGTCCAGCCATCCACCTGAATTAGCAAGTGTCAGGTTCAGTGAAAGACCTTGTCTCAAAAATAAGTTGGAGGGCAATCAAGAAAGACAGCTGATGTTGAAACATGGGCTTCATTTGCACAAAACACAAATGTTTGTGTGCATTCACACACAAAGACACACACGCGCGCACACACACACACACACACACACACACACACACACAGGGGCTAATTTTAATAACTTCAAAGGAGTGTTTGGATTCTGTAAGGTACAAT
The DNA here is from genome assembly GCA_030556225.1 of Cricetiscus sungorus. Lineage (NCBI taxonomy): Eukaryota > Metazoa > Chordata > Mammalia > Rodentia > Cricetidae > Cricetiscus > Cricetiscus sungorus. Next base: position 24,385,533 of record JANBXA010000132.1, on the reverse strand, counting down.
TTTGTTTTAAAATTTCACAAGTCCCCAAAGATGTTTGAACTAAAATGTAATTTTTTCTCCTTTTTATCAAATAAAGTGTTTTGAGCTATGTTTACTGACATCTTCTCACAGAGCTGTAATTCTGTTTAATTCAGCTCTGTCTATGGTTGGATATCAACGTTTGCACTACTGTTGGAGGTCTTTTGTTATAGCTCATCAGGGATTGGTTAATAGTGCTTAGGCATTTAAAATATATGAAATTCAGTCCAAAAATCAGATTGATGTCAGTGTAGTAATGTAATTGAAAGTCATGGCTACAGCCCACAGAGATGGAGGTGTGATTGGATTGAGCCTGAGCAGAAAAAGGTAAAGGGATGCTTGCACAGCATGTTTGCCTCTTATCCCACTTCCCCACTTACACGATAGGTGCAAAATCTGCAGGTTAAAACTGCACAACAAAATAAGACATACATTACATGAAACCTTATATTTCACATGCATTTCCTCAATTATTCCTGTAATAGAATCTCCCTTATCACCTGAACTCAGAGCTAACTGTTCCCAACAGTGCCATAAAAATGTCAGTTTGAATTTTTTTGCAAAGCATACAAAACCTCAGCAGGTGGAGACCAAAATTCCCATGTATGTAAGTTTAATGTAATGTGATCATTAATATACAATGAATCCTTGCCCACATTTCTGAATGGCTCTTGCTATTGTGGGAGACCTTAATCTTGTAGCTGTAACAGTTACAGCCTCATTGACAATACCTCCAGATCAGAAAATTCCCTCTCTGGACGCTCAGTGGCTCTGATGTTAAAAATGAGTGGTTCTTCTTCTGAAAATTTTCTTTTGGGTCCCTAGTCACTTAATCTAAATTGTGAGTTTTGATTTTTGTTTTTTTGTTTTGTTTGTTTGTTTGTTTGGTTTGTTTTGTTTTTCTTGAAATGGACTGAATTGTTTAGTATGACCTTCACGATAACCCCAAGGAATACATTCATCATGTGGGTAGAAGAGCCAGAGACCTGAATGGAAGAGGGCACGCCCACTCATCCTACACCCTGAAGAGTTGGGTTTTCTTCGTTACTTGAAGCAATCTAAGGTTCCGTTGAATCAATTTGACTTTCCCTGATCTAAAGTTTCTGAAGTTCCCTGAAAAACTAATGGAAAAGAACTACTTTCTCCATAAGTCTGCACAGGAAGCATACATGTCCTATATACAAGTGTATGACTCCCATTCTCTCAAGAAGATCTTCAATGTGAACAACTTAAATTTGCCTCAGGCCGCTTTGTCTTTTGGCTTTAAGGTCCCTCCTCTTGTTGATCTGAATGAGAGCAGCCATGATGGCAAGCTTAAAAAGAGAGGAGGTAGCAGTGGGTGCAGCTATCTGAAAACAAAGAAAGTGGAGAAGTCCAAGATCTTTAAACACATCAGCAAGAAGACAGCAGAGCACAGGCAGCTTTCTCATGGAAAGGAATGGATTTCTACCTAAACTGATTTTGCCCTAATTTCCCCCTTTCTCTTTGAAAAGGAACTTTTTTTATCCCCTTTAGGATCTTTCTGTCTTAACTGTGAGGGTATTTTATTTTTAAATATTCCCATAAAGAAATATTCACTGCATGTTGTTAACAAATTAGACCAGATTTTAAAATTGTATTATCCATATGCTCCCATGCTTATAAATGAAAGAAGATCTAAGCAATAAAAGGTTAGCCCTTACTATTTTATTTTTACTTATTTCCAACTTTCCTAGAATCCCCTCACTGGACATATTATTTAGAAGTATATCATGTATACACAAATGGAGAGTTTTGTATCTTTCTTTGGAACTTACAACATCTAACTAGTGTCATCAATTCCTAAGCAGAGTGAAGCAACTTATCCTGTAAGGCTCAACCACTATTCAATGTAGGAAGGACAGTACTCAGACTCTGCCAAGTCAGAAAATGAGAATTACTCAAACTCCTGATGCTGACACTGAAATGTGTCTACCCTACAGCAATGAGCCAAGTGCTGACACTTCAATTACAAAGGCCCTGTCAGTTCCTGTTGGCTCGGATCCTCCTTGTGCTTGTTGTTGTAGTCTAATTCAAGTCAGTTGTTTTGTTTTTAAGCTACACACAAACCTTAGCTTTTTCAATAATGTTTTGACTAGGCTGGTGGTGTGGAAACTCAGTAATAGTCACCCTCCCATGGTAAGTCTACTTGTAGAACTAATAATATTGGTCAATTCACTGGTTCTCAGATTTTGAAATTTTATGAACTGGCTTATTTTAAAAAATAAACAAAGAAATATTCTGTTCCCACCTAATTTTACTTCATTTTTAAGAGAGATGATCTCAAACAAGCAGCTTCTCAAGAAAAAGTGTTCTGTGTACCACCATCCACTGGAAACACCCTCTAACAAGGTCATCTCAGGGTCTCCTCTAAAAAGCCATTCCTTGCAAATGAATGATTGTTTGATCATCAACCAAGTTTTATCAGAAAATAAGTTCAATCAAAAAGACGTCTTTTTGTTTCCCTAAAGATAACATATTCCAAAGAAGAATCAAGCAATTCTCTACATGGTAATTTACTTTTAAACTTTTAGATTTTCAGAGCTAGAAGGATGGTTTAGCACTTAAGAGCACTGGCTGTTCTCCCAGAGGAGCCTGGTTCAAATCTCAGCACCCACATGATGACTCACAACCATCTGTGACTTGAGTTCCAATTGAACTGACACCCTCTTTTGGCCTCCCCAAAAACCAAGCATGTATCACAAAATACTTACACACATAAAACAAACCAAATTTAAAAGACTTTTCACAATATTTCATGGGCAAGGAAAACAGGGCTGGGTTTGTAACCCAGTGATAGAATACTTGTCTGGCATATGCATAAACATTCATTATACAGCACTGCAAAACAAAAGTGAGGGAGGGTGTCTGAAATCTAACTTTTTCAATACTTAACTGTCTACCAGTACAGACACTGAGGTATTCAGAAAGCTTGCTAGCTAATTTTCTGAGTACATTTAAGTTGCTTGCTGGGCACCAAATTGCCCTTCTGTCTTGGTTTGGATTCCATTAGATATTATCAAACAAACAATAAACTTGTATTACTGACACATGTGAATACATACAAAACCAAGGGATTGAGGGGGGGGTTGTTTTGTTTTGTTTTCTGATAGTTGCTACATGTAGAGCTTCACACAGTAAAGGATCCCAAATACAAAAAACCTAAATCTCAACTCTAAATTTCACTTCCATGGCAGTAAAATCTGCTCACCAGGAACCGAATCTTCTTCCTCAATCACTCTTAATATTTCCAAAGCCACCCAGATCAACCATGCTGATTTTCTGGCCAAATCCAGGCTAACTTATCATCCAGTACCGGGAATGTAATATGGATTAATCATGGACTTTGGTCTGTTTCAAACTCATCACATAGCAGTTTAAAGGTAATGCAAGTTTTAACAAGAACCAAGGAGCAAAGGAAAACAGAGGCAAAATGAAAGGAGATTCCCTGCAGACATTTGGTTTCAGCTAATGGGCTTTAGGTAGCTCTTGGACAAGGGTCAACATTCATAATCATGTTTTTTCCAGCTCCCTAATCCAAATCCAAAGGTAGTGGTTTCTTTTATGAATATTTTATCAGACAAGAATAAATGCAACATTTTATTTGGATTACACCACTCAGAGAAAAGGGGAAATAGAGAAAGGCCAATAAATCTTAAAGAGTTAATTATTTATACAGAGAAAATTTACTTTCTATGTTGTGACTTGTTTTATTGGTACACTGCAGCTCAATTTAGATTAAGAAGCAAAAGGATTATGGTTTCCCAACAGAGATGTATCATAAATAAATACAGCATATTTTTGTATTTACCCTAAACCATCTGAAAATCTTCAGAATAAAGGGGGAATGCATTCTAAAATTCTTTGTTTTTAACTCTTCATCTAACAACTATAGTGGGTATCAAAAATGTAGTAATAACAACCGTATTAACAATACCAGAACAATGACATTAACAATGGACACGTTAACTTGAAAGGAAAACAAATTTCACAGTGCCCCACCCCTAGACAAAAAATAAAGCTACGGGAAGAGAATTTGAAAATGCAGAGTGGTCAGCCCTAAAGCCATATACACACAAACAAACACACTCAAAAGGTTGTACTTATATGTCTGTGCATACACACATACATTTATATGTAACAATAACAAGGTTACTTATATGTCTGTACATATGCATACGTATGTATATATGTAACAATAACAAAAAATAGGAGGCTTTCAACTTGAGGAAAGGAATGGGGAAAGTGATGTGATTCTATCCCAGTTAAAATTAAAAAAATAAAAATAAAAGCGCTTTGTTTTTAAAGAAAAAAACTGTAATGGTGGGGCTAATCAGGGCAGCATCTTTGCCTAAGAGGTGAGGTCAATGGTAGGACTGTTGTCATAATCACCCTGCCTTTGCTCATTGTTTATCTTACCCAAAAATAAACAAAGTGCAACATCATTCTGAGAGGAAGAATGTACCAGCATCTATTGTAACATTTTGGTGCTGTCTTGATCTGAAGTAGAGAAAACTGTCAGAAAGCAAAGAAAATTTGAAGGTAAATTTCACCTGGCACAAAATGTATACACAATTATTATTATTAAATTGGACAGGAGAGTGGGTCAATGGATATAAAAATGGATGGATCTGTGGATAGATGATGGATGGATGGATGGATGGATGGATGGATGGATGGATGGATAGATGGATGGATGGATGATGACTGATGAGCAACTGTTAAACAAGAGATTATTTGAAGCTGTTGGAGACAGGCCAAGAGCTGCACCTCTCCTCAGACCTGTTTAAGTAGTAAAACTTCGTCAAATAGTTACAAATGAATTTAAGCCACAAAATTCTTACAACTTTTTGGAAGTTCCCTAGGATGGGAAAAAATTTACTGAATTGTATTTTAAATTGGACCTTAAAATCCACCACAGGTTATCTTTCCCTTAACTCATTTCTTGCACTACATCTTAGAATAAAACATGCCTAGAAATGATTTCCCACATTATCTGGAAGTGTAAGATTATTTCTGTGTGTATGCTTGAATGTGTGATATGTGGGCACATGTGAGCACTCGCATGTGTATACACACACAAAAAAGAGAGAGAGAGAGAGAGAGAGAGAGAGAGAGAGAGAGAGAGAGAGAGAGAGAGGCCAAAGGTCAATGTCTGGTATCTTCCTCTGTCCCTATCTACCCTCCACACTTTATGAAACAGTCTCTCACTGAACCTTGAGCTCACAGCTTCTCAACAGTTAATGCCCAGCAACCCTAGGAAATCATCTATCTTCTTTTTCAGCACCAGATTACAGGCATAAGCAGTCAGCCATTTTACCAACTAGGCCTTCTCTCCAGCCACTCAGCTTACATCTTACTCTCCCTCCAGAATTATAAAAATAATAGAGGACACTCATTAAACCCTAAATACAGACCACTCTTTTGTGTGGTGGATTGCAAATCTATAGCTTCATGTGGTGCTCACTAAAGTCTTCTACTTCCCTTTGTTTATGCAAAGCTCAAATAATTTATGTATTATGTTCTGAGACCTTCAAAGTAGACAAAGAGCTCTGTCCCTGCAGAGCTCACACTGTACCTAGAGTGGAGTAGGGGACCAAAAAGAAACAATGACAGGACAGAGTAGTAATGGTATTCTCACTTTAAGGATGAAAAATTGTTTAAATAACAAAACAATTTCACAAGGAATATATCGGCTATAAACAGAACATGGGGATATTTAAAACCAGGACTTTTTACATGCAAAGCCTGGTTTATTTTTCTAGGAGTGACACAAAATGTTCCAAGTATTTAAAGAAGGAGTTAGACTGGCATAGGTGACTGGGACATAACTAGCTATATGGGGACAGTGTCAAGTCTCCAGTCCTCTAAACTGCTGCCAAGCAAAGCATAGCTTCCCAGTATCCCTCTTCCTGTCATTGTGACCTTTGCCTATCATCAAGACATCATGGCTGAGCTTCTTTCTACAGTTTCAGCCCATGACTATCAGGGAGGACTGCAGATTGTCTCCCCACTCATCAAATGAGAACATGTACCTAATTCTGTCCAAGATGTTGTGACCACTAATGATCATGTCCCTTGTAGAAGGACACATACTCTCCCTCTTTTATGAAACCTGGACATGCTCAGGAGGCTGAATGCTCTGCAGTGTGATGTGCTGGAAACTGACAAGGAACAACACTTTGCAGGACACGGAGAAGGAAAAGAAGCCTTGCACTTTACCAGAGAACTGTAGAAAGTCTTTCCTTCCAAATTGACCTTTTAATAACCATGCTACAGTCCCAGAGAGGCTAAGTAACAAGGAAATCCCAAGGGGGGGGGGACCCATGGATTTCCCTGGGTAGGAGAAATGGAATAGATCTCCTGGGTAAACAGTGTGGAGGGGTGGGAGTGATGAGAACATGAGGAATCAGGTTGGGCAGTTGTGGGGTGGGATGGAGGAAGAGAATAATGAAAGAGGTGTCTTTATGGGGGGAGAATTTAGGGAGAAACCTAGTGTCAGGGAGACTCCCAGGAATACACAAGGATTATCCCACCTATGACTCCTAGCAATAGTGGAGAGGGTACCTAAACTGGCCTTCTCCTGTCATCAGATTGGTGACTGCTCTAGTTGCAATCAGAGAATTTTCATCTAGTAACTGACGGAAACAAACACAGAGACCCGGAGACAAGCACTGGCCTGAGCTCTGGAAGTCCTCCCAAAGAAAGGGAGGTAGGATTGTACAACCCAGGGGGTCAAGGTCATTACAAGGGAACCCACAGAAGCAAACTAACCTGGATTCATAGGAACTCACAGACTCTGGACTGACATCTAGGAAACCCACATGGGACTGACCTATGGCCTCTACGTATATGTGTGACAATTGTGTAGCTTGGTCTATTTGCGGGACAGCAGTGGCTGTCTCTGACTCCTATTTTTGGGAACTCTTTTGGCTTTTGGGAAACTATTCTTCATACTGGGTTGTCTTGTCCAGCTTTGCTGACACTCACAGGCCACAGAAACAGAGTGGATGGGGGTGCAGAAGGGAGGGGGAAGAGAAAAATGGGAGGAAAGGAGGGAGGAGAAACTGCAGTCAGGATGTAAAATAAATACAAAAAAATATTACTTAAGAAAAATTTAAAAACTGAGCTTTCCTTTGTTGAGAATTAGAAATTTTCTAAAGCCCAGTTATAGAGTTGTGAAGACAAATCAAATACAAATGTGAAAGGCATAGTTTAGGGGGTAACAACTTTATAGATTTGATACAGGATATATTAGAAAGCAAAGTACAGAATTTTAAAGGAAAAATTGTGAGAAGTATGTATTTGAAGCACTAGTAAGCAAGGAAAAGTACATCAAGCCTAACAAGAAAAAAAATCAAGATGAAAATTTGTGCTCTGAGCCCAGGACTGTGTACAATTTAAAAACAGTATCTAATTAAAGTGGTTATGTACTCATAGACCAGCTGCTCCAGGACTTGGGTCAAGAACATCATCTATATCTGGGAGTTAGATAACAGCCTTGGAATACAGTTTGGACCTTATCCCAAAATAATTAATAATAATAGTTTAATATTCATTTGTTATATATATATATACATATATATATATATATATATATATATATATATGTTTCTTTATAGTGTTCTTATCAGTTGAGTTCTTTCCTAATCAGAAGCTCCAGGGAGACAAATGACTTCTTTGCCATGTGCCTAAATTCCCAAATCTTTGGAAAATCCTTGAAAAGTTGACATGCAAACCTGAGAGCACTTCTTCATTACAGAATCAGAAAGATAAAAGGCCTCAGGAACACAACCAATGCCACCTGCATCTGTAACTTCCAAATGGAAAGTGAAAAAGGAACAAATGTGGTCTCATTGCTTTCCATCAAGGGAAAACTCCTTACCACAGCAATGTTCATTACACAGGTTACCAAACACAGTGTCTCTTTAGAGTTTCTGGCAATGACAGAATGTATATACAGAGAGGAGAATCAAAAAGACCATTATAGATATGCCTCACCTTCCATGCATAAACAGACTTGAAGAACTCCGATTAAAAGGATAAAGAGAATTTGGTATCTTAGTAGCCTTAGTATCTTCTCTTACAATTCCTAATTCTCAATTTTAAGAATGGCATTGCCACCTTTGCTAAATTTTAGCTCTTGATATACAAACTCGGTCTGGCGGGATTATGTTAATAACCTATTCCAAAATCCTAATTTTAAATATTTCCATGATTCCCCCTAGAAAATGAGACAGTTATATAATAGTGTCTGTATTATAGAAAAGCAGAAGCATGCCCATGAAGTATGCCTGAAAGTATCTAGGACCTCATGGGTACTCAAGACCCGTGAGGAAAGTAATATATATATACATATATATATATGTATATGTATATATATATATATGTATGTATACAAGCTACAGATGTCATACAAAATCATTAAGCTAATACCCATCAAGAATGTGAACAATTTGTGCTTACATTTACTAACCCCAAAGAATTGGCATCAGCAAGGAAATACAGACTGGTGGCAACCTGACAGGAGAAAGAGTTAAGATTAATTTGTAGAATTATGGAACTGTTCTAAATGTCACAGATTATTTCAATGGAGTTAAAGTTTTCTATCCAAATTTCTTAGATAAAATTCAGAAGCCCTCACAGTGGCCTACGCCTTTAATTCAGGGGCAGAAGCAAGTGAAACTCTATGAGTTCAAGGCCAATCAGATCTGGAAGAGCAAATTTAAGGTCAGCCAGGGTACACAGTAAGACCCTGTCCCAAAAAAAAAAACAAAAAAAAACAAACACACACACACACACACACACACACACACACACACACACACACAATGCATATTACTTTTACAATAAGCCAGAAATAAAGATTATGATAAAAAAAAGACGAAGGGCTTGAAGTGCTTACAAAACTGGCTCATCTATAAAAAACAATCCACAACATTCTTGGAATAATAAAGATTCACTTTCTGGATATGCTTTGTTGTACTTATGCCATGATCTGTAGGCAGATCTTGGCTAGACACTATATCATGCTCTACACATTATCCTTAGCTAAAATAAAGTTTAATCAAACACTGTCTCCAAAAATTAGTGTCATCACTTAGTTTAGCTCATTTACACAGCATATTGACTTAATGATGGTGTGTGCTCTCTAGCTAACATGGCCCCACTAATACACCCATTTTAGCTGCTACAAAACAATAATCCCTATAGTTGCATTGTTGCCAACATGGTTCCAGCAGATACAATAATCAGCTCAGTACATACACATGATATAGAATTTTTAGACTATTCACATATATTAATTGATATATACTTCACAAGGTTATTTTGCATATATTTATTGAACAAATGGGTTATGTATTACAGAGAAAGAAATAGAAAAAAAGAATGTTTAAAGATTCACTTACTGCACACCTATTATGTGGGAAGCTCTTTGTTTTATATTATCTCACTGGAAACAGCACTGTACAGATAAAAACAATAAAGCTCAAAGTGTCTGGTAACCTCTGCAGAGTTGCCCATTGTTACATAATAGGCGATGCTTGAACTCAGGTAGATCTGGCCCAAAGCTCCTCCCAATATACAGCTTACTAAATCTCACTTATTTCTGCATCCCAACACTTATTTTTCCTTTCAAAAACCCCTGGTTACTGTCCGGACTTCAGTGAGACTCAATGCAACCGTCCCGATTCACAGGATACACACTTTCACATCAGGTTTTTTCCCCTTAATTGGATGTACTTCTTCCTCCCTAACTATGCAAACATTATTCCCCCTCCAAGGGCCATTTTTTACATGAAGTATCACTTCCTTCTCTCAGTGTGCATTGCACAATTTGGTTTCTGTGAGCGTGTTAGGAGGGGGATGATCTTCCTTATGCTGTTGTATAATTAGATTTCAAGTCTGATAGCATTATAAATTCCTGTGTTGAAGCTCTCCTTGAATTCTATAGTCCTTTCCTTTGCTGTTCACAGCCTGAAGGAGCAGAAATGCCTCATTGCTGCTGCAAATGTTATCATTTGACCACTTCGTAATAAATTAGGAAGCTATAGCATGTGCTAAAAATTGGGTTGAACTGGCAATCAAGAGACTTGGTTGGCATTCTATGACATAAATTAGTTGTGTCAACTGGGACAAGAACTATAATTAGAGTGCACCCACCTTCTGCAGCTATGAAGGGACAGGCAACCAACTAGATATTATATAAACGTAATGCTTGCCCTTATTTGCTTTAAACTGTGATTCTAGGAAAAGAAATTATATTCTTTGAAACCAGGTCTACTTTTATTTTTCTCTCTCCCTGGTTTCCTTATCATTGATAAAGTTCAGCAGATTGAGTATGAAAACTATCGACACTAACAGAAAGCCCTTTTCAAATCTGAGCTGGGTTACTGAAGCAAAATTGACACCCACTCCACATTTACCTAAGTGTTTCTGTAAATCCGATATGTTAGCAAAACTCACAGTGTTCTTTACACTGAAACTCAGACCGCCACCTGTCCAGAATGCTCTAGTGACAGAGTATGTCCACATGTAAAACTTAGGTGAACATCATTCCATCTTACCAACTACTCTCACCTTCCCTTACATTTTAATTTTTACTGGGCTTCCATTTAAGTTGTTCACATAAATCAGAGATGGGAGAAAGATTAAAATCTGTTAATGAAGTATCATTTGTTATTAATATTGTGGTATTATTATGCAATCTTAATATTACAAATTAATATTTATGTATGTTATATGATATAATTACTATTCTATGTTGTTATTAATATTAATATTATGCAACATTAACATTATATAGCTTGTTATTAATCTAAGAAATATATACTTTAATATAAGTCTGCATGCTTCAAGAAGTTCTCAAAATAAAAAGAGCAGACACAAATATGGTAAGGAGGACAGTAAAAGTTTCAATAGTATAAGGCATTCTTTACAAACTATTTTATCTCTCAAACATCTTTCCTTTAGTTCAAGGTTTCACTTACTCATTCATTAATTTGAATAAAAAGGTATATGATCTACTTTGATTCAGCAATCAAACTAACTAGTTAGTTTCAACTGTGTCATGAGATGAAGTACATTAATTTTTTCTAGAACATACTAAAGATTTAAAAGTAAGATGCTCAGAGAAACTTTAAATATTTTAAAAAATTAAAGAAGGGCAAAAAGGCAGAAAGTACTTATATTTAACTTTTTTAAGACTGATAAAGCTAGAGGTAAAAGAACAAAACTATGGAAAGTGAAAAAATCTATCCTATATGTGAAAGAAAGTAATGATTGGGAAAATAATTAAGGTCATGGTTTCAGGAAAGGCTGAGAACTCTTCATACCAACCCTACTCTTAGACTATTTGAAATCAATAGCTAAAATTGTAAAGTTAGATATATCCAATTCTTCAAAAGTCTGGAGCAAAAATTCTAGTCCAGTTGAACTGTTTTCTCATACATTATTTACTTTATATCAAATCCAACCACCAGGTTGGTGGGGTTTTTTTTTTGTTTTGTTTGTGTGTTTGCTTTTGTTTTTTCTGTGTTTTCTCCTTTACTCCACCAGTCTTCCAACAAACTATCAATTTATTACTAAATGAATCTTCTGCTAAAACATCATTACCTTCCTTGGAAGGCTCATCTAGCCTGGCATTTTTGTATCCAATGTTGGAGTCAAACATTTTGGGGATCTTACATTATTCAATGAGAGTTCATGTCTTGGGTAAACAGGTTTGTTTGCATTTCTTGTCTTCTGTGGCTACAAGCATTCTCAATAACAAAATGCGTGGAGTTGATATTGGTACTTGGGGACCCCAAATATTGAAAGGAATGAAGAAGATACAAGAGAATAGGGTATTGTGTAATTGCATTAGTTTTCTCTGTTTGCATGAGGAAGAGCTATTCATTTTCCATTTATTTTAACAAAGTTAATGGCAACTGACTTGTTTCAATGACTCCTACACATCAAGCATACTAGAGGGTGCTTTGTAAAGTTGTTTTCTGTGGATGTCATTATATCCTTTTACAGAAAAGGACAAAACTCAGGGAAGTTGGATGAGATAGTGGGTCTCTGAGTTAGTATGGGAGAAACCAGATATGTCCTTAGTATGTCCAACTTTCACAACTGTGATACCCACTGGGGCTCCATGGCTGCTTTTCCCAGCCATCCGCTGGCTCACTGCCCCACTTACTATGAGCAGGATGTGTAAGAAGCTGAGACTGTGTGTTCAATTCCCACTAAGCCAGTTCACTTAACAGCAAAGGAGAAACTGGCTTCAGATTGTGCTGTTAATGTGTTTCTTTGGTCACTCAAGGAACCAGTGTTCCAATGTAAATTTGATCATTGATAGTTGAATATGTCTAGGTGACTTCAGGACCACCGATAACAGAAGAGGGATATGGTTGGTAGCAGAAAGCAGTGTGCATTCCAATGAGAGTTGTTCACTGGACAAGGTGACTTATTATTAATTTTTCAAGTTTAAAATGGTTGAGCCATCTCCCAGACATTCTGCTTATATGAGATGAAGTTCTTTTTGTAACTTCCCACCAAGTAGGGTTGTTTTTGTTTGGTTGGTTGGTTGGTTTTTGATTTTTGGGTTTTTTTGGGGGGTTTTGGTTTGTTTGTTTGTTTGTTTGTTTGTTTGTTTGTTTAGGAAACACCATCATATCAAATTATGTAAATAATTCAAAATGTTCTCTTATATATTCCTCCCTGCTCTTTGTCAGTCACCCAACAATTTGCAAAAATAACCAAAGGAAGTGTTTTTGGTGGGCTTTTGAAGATATTTTTAGCTAAGTAAGTAGAGGTTTAAAATGCAAGTATGTGAGTGCTAGCCATTTAGAGAAATCACCTGCTCACAGAGTTCTGTGGAGAAGTGGAATGTTTTAATGTGTGTCATTCAGACAACATGTGGACTGCATTAAGTCAGGTTATTGCAGGGCATGCCACGTGACACAGCTGAGCCACATTTAATCATCAGCAACACAACTTGCTCAATGCAACATAAATTTAAACAGGAGTGGGATTTTTCCCCTCAAAAAGGCAACAGCTGCTGTAGATAACAAATGCCCACACTACCCCACACTGAGAGGGGTTTGCATTTGACATGATCTGAATTATATGTAGGTAGAGGAGTACATCTATATTTAGGGGCATCTCTAAATATGAACGATAGTGCATAGAATGTATTCTCTAAGTGGTACAAACCTTGTGATTTGTTTTTTGATTTTAAGTAGTCAGTCTTTTAGTTTTTCCCTAGTAAATAAAAAGTCTCTTTAAATATGTCCTTAAAATTAGACAACACAGACAATTTTGGCCTGAGATAAGTTGGATTCAGAGCCAGTAGGCCAAATACTTTGAATTTTAATTTAAAGATAAAATACCCTTCAAGCAGCACTAAAGGGCTCAGGACAGCAAAGCTAAGCTAAGCTATGGAGAAGTAAGAAAAAGAAGAATGTACAGACATGTACTGCTGACACTATCAACAGTTCATATCTAAGGAAAGTCAGGGCCCACAGCCACCCAAAACAGCACTGTAGTCCTGAGGATAGCATGGGTTTTTCCAGGCTTTCCATTTGCCTTGTTACTCTTTTCTCCACGGAATAGGATGCTAGTTCATGTTGTCACTTCAACTACCTCGGCTTTTTTTGTTGTTGTTTGTTTGAGACAAGGTTTCTCTGTGTAGTCCTGGAACTAGCTTTGTAAACCAGGCTGGTCGAAAACTCACAAAGATACTCCTGCCTCTGTTTCCCAAGTACTGGGATTAAAGGCATGTGCCACCACCACCTGGCTTCAACTAACTTGATTTTGATACCACTTTTGACCTTCAGATTTGAGAACATGGGAGAAGGAAGAAATCTTGTCTATAGTTATCCCTAGCTCTGGTTACTCCCACTATAACACAATGAGCCCAATCACAGAAGAGTCACCCAGGTGATAGTGTATAAAGCTCTCTGATCACAACTGTCTGCCATTGAAGACAATGTCTGTTTTTAATTCATTGATAGAGACCCATTTGTTTAACACAATTTGGGACGCTAAAGGCAAGAATATTATTAAAGATGCAAAATTTAAGCTTCAGAAACATTTTAGGGGTAAATAATAATAATAATAATAATAATAATATAAAATAGAGCTCAATTTCTCAAAGTATAGTCCATGAGTGTGTCTTAGAGATTTACAGAAACATTTTGTTTATGCTAGGCACAATGGCTGTCTGACCTTATGCAATCCATAAGAAAATTATAACAAAAACAAGAGAAGTTTCTACAGGTTAAGGCATTTAGCCAAACTTGTATAGCCAGTATGTGCATAGTCTGGATCCCAAATCCACAATAGAATCTTATTGGAAAGAACCACAGCTTCCAAACAGTTATCCTTTCAAATGGCCTTACAACCTCACCCACAGTTAGTGTGTTTGCTGACTATGTTCAGGCTGCTTCCTCTGGAACTCATGCTCCTTGGAATATAGCATCTTAATCACATGACTAGTTGTACATCTAACACAAAGTAGGTACACGTTTGCTGGACTAAAAGTGTTTTCACACACTTCCCCATCAGTTAGCCTGTCATCCTTCTGCCACAGTGATGTTTCTCAAAATAAGACCAGGCTTACAAAAGACCTGGATTCCAGGAGTAGCTTTATGTCTCCTGTTTGTATACTACTAGGAAATGTATCACTTACTCCATTTTAATATTGGTTCACTCATCTGTAGCTTCAAATGTATATTATAAAATCTGTTTCATGGGAACCAAAATGTTAAAACTTCCTTTTCTATAGACGAAAAGAAGCTAGACTGACAACACCCCCACCCCTGTCACCCCAAGGATCTGCTAATCCTCCTGGAGGGAAGCATCACTCATTCTCTCACAGAGCCCCTCCTTATGAAGGATATGCCAGAGGATGGATGTGCAATTGCGAGCACAAAAATCAGGTTCTGCTCACCTGGGACTCAGATCCAGGGACAGTCATTGCCAACTTTTATTTCAATATTTTCATTATTAAAACATACCAACAGTTTTTATTTTTATTAGAGAAACTTTGAGGAACCAATTTAACATCCACCAAATCTGTAAGGTTAATAGTGGAAAGTTCTTAAAAAGTAATGAGTAAAGACTGCTTGAGAAATTGCTGGCAATGAGGAGAGTGCTAGAAGATGGCAAAAACTGTCTAAAAACATGTCAGCACTCTTAGTGTACAAGTGTTCTAGCCAATGTCCTGCAGGTGTGGAAGTGTTCTAGCCAACGTCCTGCAGATGAGGGACTGCTCTTAAAAGTGGATGTTACTTCAGTAAAATGAACAATATGGCCAACATGCACAATTTGGCTTTGGACACCTCCATTTGTCAGATAAAAGCAAAGAAAACCATTTTGACACTTGCATACTGATATGTAATATAACATTAACTATTATGGAGAATTGTACCTCATTATTGAAAAAAAATCAATAATTATTTACAGAATTCATCATACTAAATGGGACATATCTTTGGTAAATCGACCTCTTAAATCTGGTGTCATCTTAAAAGTGTGCTTATATTCAGTGACATTTCCATTCTGTAGGATTGCAATGTATTGTTATTGCTCACAAAGAATTATGGGACATGTTAATAGTCCCATGCCATCCATTCAATAGATATTTAAAGAAAGAAATTTTGGTAAGAAAGGACGGCATATTTGCAGAGGATGTCAACCAATTCTTGAACTGGCTAAACACAGAGCAGGAAAACCCTTCCATGGCACACTTTCAAGGCCTCATCATTACGGCCACACTCTCTGCTTTTCTAGTCTTCTTTTCAAATGCCAGGAGTGTATGGATAAGGCACACATTTCCTCTGCCAGTGCTTGCTCAAACAGTTTACTAATTTGTAGCTTAGTAAACCTTTCACTGCACTGAGCACCTTGAGGATAACACATCCCTAATCATTACTTGATAACAGAAATCTGCAAGCATCACAGCCCTAGTAACAACAAGAACATTGTATCTTAGCAACCGGCCTTGATATTCAAACAATTTCATTAAGGCATTCACCTCTTAGCAGGTGGGTGAGTGCGGGTGTTGATAAACATTTATAACATGATCAGCCATTGTGTTTGCCAACACTATAATCAGCATGACAAAATCACGAATTTGTTTACAAGCTCCTAGATAGCCGATCTAGGCAGGTAAACTCAGACAGGTTAGTGGATCCAAATGTCAGATTCTTATTTGAAACATAGAGTTTTCTTAGAAACCTATCAATTTAAGAGATTGGCAGGCAGCTTTCAGCACAAAGCCAGCATTAATATTTCTGCCATGGTTTAATCTTCAAATAGTAGAGTTGAATGTAAATGTCTCAGGAGCAAGATGTGAGTAGAAACTATAGCAACATTGAAGAGATTCCTGAGGACTATGCGGAAAGGGAGCTGTTTTCCTTCTCCATGTAGAGAGAAGCTAGCTAACATAGATCTGTGCTGTTGACCTTTATCATTAATGACTTAAGGGAAACAAAAGTGGCAAAGCCCACTTCCTAAAAATAAAATTTGACACCCAGAAATGTATTACATATTTTGGACTTCATTATGAATATGTTTACATTCCTTTAAGGTGTTACTGACTGATCTGTCAGCATCATGAGTTGGTCCACCTATGAACAAACTCAATTCAACACACACAGACTTTGAGTGTTTGGATTTGTCTGAAATGACATTTTAAAGAGATTGTATTCTTTTTATTGAGCAATCGGAAATACATACATGTAGACATATGATTTCTTTTTCTTTTTATATCCCAACTGACCTTATAGTCACAAAACTGAAAAGCCTTCCAAACCTTTAAAATTCCAAGACAGCACATTTCTTTCTTAAGTTACATAACACAGCTCCAAAAATGACTATAAGTCACAAACCTGAGATTGTTCAAGTGTTTCCAGGTCTAAAGTTCACCACAGCATGCCCTGGCGAACAGGTAAAAGAAAAACAAGAGCTTTTTACTTTCTGAAGTTTGAACCTTGATCTCACAGCACATTCAGGGCCCCTGGGCTCCTCATCTTTGAACAAGCTATTAATCTACCTGAAATAGGTGAACTTCAGTGAAGCATTATCAAATAGGTAACAAGTTTCCTTTCAAATTAAAACCAGCCATGATGAAAAACAAGTTTGTTGACCTTGCTTGTTCACCGTGAACCATGACATGTCAGTTAATAAGGGCCACCTGCACAACTCCAGACTTCTTCAACAGCTAGCATCACAAATTTAGAAACATTCAGAGACCAAAACAATAAGCCTGAAAAACCAACAACTTCACAGTCATGTATCACCGAAGAAGGAAGAAGATGGAAGAAAAGAGGGGAGAGGGAAGGAGAGAGAGAAGAAGGGGGGCAAATAAGAAAAATTTCTTCAGGAAGGAAAAAAAAGGCACTAAAATCTTCAGCAGTCTTAGTCATGGCATGAAAGTGGGGCCAAATTTAAAGGAGCAGCAACTTAAAATAGTGCATTTATGTGAATGATACCGGCATAGCAGGGACAAAAACACAGAGGTGGGGTGGGGAGGATGGGAGAAATTGCTACATTTATAAAATCCACTGTCACACCACAATAGTTATTCCTGCTTGTTTCTTGAAGGCTTCTGCTAACAATATTTTTATGATTTGCCCTTGTGTATACCTGAAGAAAACAATACTTGAGTTCTTGAAGTTGACTTGGATGAGTCTGATGGATCCCAAAACAAAGATGCAGCTGGAAGGAGGGCTAATGTATCCGATGTGTCTTTCAAGTGCTATTAGAGCACTATTAAGTTTATTTTCCTAATCTAAGTCGTCTTTAAAAGTCTTCATTTCCCATGAACGCTTTACATGCTTTCTAACTGAAGTATGAGGCAAGAACCAGTGTGTTCATGAATGTGTAAGAGTGTGTGGATGAAACAAAGACAGAGACAGAGTATGTTCTTAGTTTATTTTTCACTTAAATCATCAATAATTGTATCTTACTTTTCTAAGAGACCTGTAAAATTTGCTGGCTTCATATTTGATGAGATTTTTCTTATAATTTGTGATCATCGAAAATACTTGCCTTCTAAAACATGTATGATCCGAGCTAAAATAGGTATATAATACAATTCTTATAGAAGCAAAACTTCCTCTATTTGATTTTGCTTTCTGAACAGCATCCTACATTGTGGATGGTCTTGCAGCAAAATAAAAAGAATACATATCGTTCCACATAGCACTGGCTGGAAAAGGCTCCTCTGAGATGCCTCTCTTTGCTTGCACTTAGCAGTTAAGGCCAGATGTATGACCCACCTTAGAAACCCACCTCACAGAGAGGTGCCCACTAGCACCAGGCACCAGTGTAAATGTTAGGTAACCAACAGCAGGTGGTGCCTGCTCAAACGGAGGAATTCAACAAATACACAGCTAATATGTTTCCAACTTGGCTGCTTAGAATATTAAATCCCGGGTCCCAGAGGCCACAGGTAAGAGCTGATTTCAACAATGACTTGTCATAGTATAAAGCAGTGCTCTGTGGTCCCTGGCAAGGAGCCACATCCCCAGCAAGCCCCAGAGCAGCCCCTGTTAGCAAACTGTGAGGATTAGAATTTTGCCTAGTTTCCAGCACGTGCTTTCTGTGTGGTACTTTCTACCTGTGAGTATCAAGGTGCAGAATAAATATTAACTCCCAGATCCTGTCAGTTTTACAAACCTATGAAGATGGGAAACCTCTTCATAGTATGGGGTTAGAATTCCTCCCTAAGTCCATTTTTCTCTATTTCTGAAGGCAGAATTCAGATTTGTATTTCAGCAAGATTTGAGTTTCATTTAAAAACAAACAAACAAACAAATAAACACCTAAGATACCCATGAAACTAAAATTTCAAAGTCCCTTCTTTAAAATCCATTCTTTGGTGGTTTTTTGTTTGTTATGTCTTGTTCTGTTGGGGTTTTATTATTTTATTCCTTTTGTTTTGTTTTTGGGTGTGTTATTTTTGTTTTGTTGTTGTTATTGTTGTTTTGAGACAATGTCTCTGTACGTAACAGACTATGAAGTCTGGGCTAGCCGATCCTTGTTATAGATTGAAATTTTTCAAATTAGAATTATGTTCATAGTCAATTCATTCAGCAAAATTAAGGGAAAGGTACATTTCAGAAACAACAACAGATCTTAAAAATAATGTCCACAGAAATATTCTTAAACTGGCTTGCAAATAATCTAGGTAATATTGCAAAAGTGAGAAAACTGGAGGTCAGCCTAATCTTCTAAGGACTCTAGAAATGAACAGCCATTTACCACTGAAATATGCTCTGATATCTTGTGCATTTATTTATTTATTTTTGTTGAGGCAGCATCTCTTTGTGTAGCTCTGGCTGCCCTAGAATTTGCTCTGTAGATCAGGCTGGCCTAGAACTCTCATAGATTCACTGGCCTCTGCCTCCCAAATGTTGGGATTAAAGGCATGTACCACCACTGCCCAGCTCTTGAAGCTATTTAACACCTGATGATCACACAGACTAGAGAAATGTTTTTTTAAATGTATTATTTATTTATGCTTTATTTTTTTTATTTGTTTTTTGTATTGAGACAAGGTCTCTCTTTAGCCCAAACTGGCTTGGAGCAAGTAATCCCTTGCTTTAGATGCCTGCATGCTGGCATTCAGGGTATATGTCACCATCCTTGGTTTTAAAAGATTACAATTTCTTTTCTGTGTTTATGTCTGATATTATAAACTTTTTTATTTTAAATATTCTCCTGTCCTGTAAGTGGCCATTATCTATGCAATTTTTATTTCCTTCTAATTTGTAATTTGTTGATTCTTATATAGTGTTTGTCAAGGAAACATGAGTGAGGGTCTGTGGGTGTTGGTTTTGTTTTGTTTTGAGGGTAGTATAGTTTGAGACAGTGAGTCAAACAACAGCCCAGGCTAGCTGGAATTCACTATGTAGCCCTGGCTAGACTCCTCACATCAATCTTCCTGCCACAGCCTCCTGAGCACTGGGATTCTAGCACTATTCGCACTATATTATAAATAGTTAGGGTCTATAGCTTTTGCCAGTTACTGGTGTTAAGGAAATTATTACATGTAAATATATCTAGTATATGCCCATAGTGCAAAATACAAAGTAAAGGAGCCAGTCATGAAATAATATATTTAAGATACATTTCCATGGTTAAACATGGGAACTTCACAAGCCCAGTGCCTGAGTGTAATCCTTAGGATCTAGCACCTTTATTGCAAACAGACATGATGTTTAATTTGCAAAGTAAATGTTACTGCCCTAGGCAATGTATTTCTCAAGCAAGTCCCTAATTACGTTCTCTGATGCTAAGAATATCCTGATAAAAGCAACTTAGAGAGGATGGTTTTATTTTGGCTCACCCTTCAGAACCATGCTCTTTCATGATGCAGGATATCACTACAGCACCCACAGTCAAGGAGCAGAGAGTGACAAACATCTATGCTCAATGCTTTCCCTTGTACACAGTCCACTATTCACAATGAGAACTTCCCATGTCAATTAGCCTAATCAAAACAATTCTTCACAGGCATACTCAGAGACTAACCTAACCTGGAAAACCCTTCACAGGCAAACTCAGAGACTAACCTAACCTAGAAAATCCTTCACAGCTGTGCCAGGAGGCATGCCTCCCTAAGTGATACTAGATCCTATCAACTTGACATATCACTTCCCAATAAAAAGAAGAAAATTACCCAGGAGGTCTCTGGTATTAAGGCATGAACTCATTATACTTCACAGTTATTTCTATACTAACCTTCAGAATGTAAGTTTATGGATAAGAAATATATAAAATTATATCAAACAAATGTTCACGCATAAGACTATAGAGCATCTGTGATGGATGTAGTGACACAGTCAAAGTTAAAACATAGAAAATTTGCTTTTAACTAAATGATCCAGAAACTCATGACCTAAATTGTTGCTAGTCACAATAGTCTGTAAATTTGCAAGACCCACCCTGGGCCACTTGGCATCTACATTTTAACAAGAGCTCCAGATTAGACTTATGGCCATTGAAGATTTGAAAACTAAACTAAGAAAAGGAAAAGAAAAAAGAAAAGAAATAAGGGAGGAGGAGGGGGGAAAGGTGGGATATTATGTACTTTTTGAGTTGTTTTAAGGAGATTATATGCTTTCACTCAACTTCCCCCACTGTAAGTTCATAGGAACTTACTATGTGTTAAGACAAGCCTACATTGTCTAGTACATAAGGATGCTTACAGTGATGCTTATGACTAGAAATAGGTAGCCTTTCTGACACTCCCAAGTAGACAAGTACTTTAGAAGCCATGATGACCATAGTCTGTGGCATACTGTCTTTATAACCTTCTATTTTTTGATCAAGAAGCAACTGAAGGAAAACTCAGACAAGATGTTCCTTCTGGAATGAGTGGGAGAAGCTCTTTTGTGAAATGTTCCACCATACCGAGACCAGATAAATTCCCCATTTTATCTTCTCTATCCTCACCACAATGTGGGGACCTTACAAAGAAAAGCTAATTTGCATATGTTCTTTGCATTTCTAAACATGTCATAAAAACAAGTGTATTTTGTCTGTTATTCTTGGTAATGGTCTAAGATTTAATAATTTCAAGATAAAATACAAAATGAATTTTGAATCTAATAAGGTATAAAAGCATTTTTCAAATTATATCTATTTTAAAACTGGGCTTCTGAAATTTTAATAAGCTATCCCCTTTCAGGAATTCATGAAATAAGCAGCCTTTGCTTATTCTGTCTGTGTTCATGTTGAGAATGGAATGTTGTATATCCTATGATGGGAAAGAATTCTAACTAAATTAGAAGGCTTAGTCCATTGGACACAGACCTGTCCCAAAGTGTCTCTTATTTGACCTAAGTCATATGTTAAGTCATTTAACACAATTATCAGAATCCAATCTTTGAGGATTTTAACATTTCTTTAAATACCACTGCATAATACTTACTAACAGAAAACTATACTTCATTACTTACAATACAAATAAAGTTTCTCTGTTGTTGGAATTGATCTTTGTAGTTATGATAAACAGCTAACTTTTTTTTTACTTTTTGCTTTGACAGTGCATTTTAGAGCACCTGTGAAGGTTGTTAAATGACTTGTTAAATGAGTTATAAATGGTATACTCAATCATTTCTTCAGTTCTACATAAAATTCAAAAGTATTTGTTTGTTGTTTTCTTTTTGCAACTGGCCTCCAACTCTCTATCTTCCTGCTCCCACCATTGTAGTGCTTTGATTACGGATGTATAGTAAATCGACTATGCCCAACTGATTTATAATCTTTTTATCTGTTCTGTCAAGTAACCATGAGCTATATATAGCTCATTCATCAATCCTCTCATGTTTTACCATCATCTCTAAGATAAGAGCATATTCTTCAGATTACAGTGATTCCTGGATGAAGCAGGCTTCCACTGTGATTCTGATTCTGTTCACAATCTAAATTCCACATTTTAAACCAGAAGCATCAACAATGATTACCACTGACATCTTTGTATCAATGATCCTCTGAAATGTTATGTCAAGCTCTGAAAACTTCACCCAGGGTACTATCAAATTAGGCAAGCCTAGTTTTCCTGTGTTTACTATCTGAAGCACATACTCTCAGAACTTCAAAGTGAATGCCTGGATAAATAGTTTTCACTATTTATCATTTTAATGGCTTTCTTTTAATCCCAATGAAATACTGTCTATTAATTTTGTGTGAGTATTCTTCACCTGAGAAAAGTGGAAGAAAAATGGTAACACTTGTTAAAAATTCATTTCTTACTTTTTCTGTAGTGCAGTATGTCTAAAGAAGCAAAGCTTATTGAATCAAGTTCAACGATATAATAAATTCTTCCTTTCTGAAAATGCCACGGCTTAATTTACTAGTGCACTTTAAGCTTTTGCCTTTAGCATTGGATGGGTCATTAGCCTATATGTAATCCAGCAACTCAAACTCCTCAGAGTCTAAACTCAATCAGCAAAAACCCAATCTGTAGTTTCTGAAATATGACTGGTAGGTCAAGTGTCCTCAAAAAGAGTGCCTCGGGCATCCCAGATGCAGAATAGGGCACGGCAAGGAACAAATGAGGCCAGAATTTGATGCCAGCACTCATTAAAGACTTCATTCATTCTAACTCACTAAACAACGATTCTTCAAGTGACCCAACTTCGACTTGTTTGATGTCTGCTACCAGTAAGCCCCACAATGAAATCAATAGATAGGTGTGGACTGCTTTTGTAGACATGCCAAGTTGAATATTTTAATCACACATTTGCCCCCAAAATGCAAACAGGGAGTAGGTATAACTTCAAGCTACAGGAAAACTACCAGTTATTAGTAATTACTACTCATCAACCCTACATGTGAAATAAGCTCTTTATCTGCTGGATAAAATTAATCTCCTTTCTCTGAGAGCTTTTTCTATGACTGAAAAATAGGGAAAAAAATACTACTAAAAAGTTTTATCTAGATGTCATATTAGCTTTAAGTAAAACATTTTTCCTCTCATATCCTTAGTGGCTGAAGTAGACAACCAATCCAAACTGCTTACATATGCTTTAGTCTGCATGTATCTATTCAAGGGGGACTACACACTGGGGACAGAGGTCAAGTTTGTCTCAAGGATTGAGTGGTATCAAGCAAGAGAGGTAACAGTGTTTTGTCACCTATATCATCATCAATAGTATTATAACTGCCATCTCAGGACACAATGTTGCCACCAATTATGTTATTATCATAATCATAATAGAATGTGTCTTTGTTTTATAGTTTTAAATATTTAGCAAAATATGCAAAAAAGACAGTAGTTAAAATTTCTGACATTATGCTTGGGAAAATAGCAGGGAAAATCTTCCATCTTCCATGGGCCCTGTAAGTTGAGATTTCTCAATGTTTACTTTTTAAAAAAAAAAATCTCTCACATCAATATGGCATCATCTTCCTAAAAAGAACTTGATAAAAAAAAAAACACTACAGCCAATAGTTGAATTGAATCACTTTCTTTAGAAACTTAAAAGGCAGAATCTAAAATTGCTGGTTGGCCATGGTCCCTATGAGCAGATGGGGAACAGCAAAGGCCAGGGTAGTAGGAGCAGATATAAAGAATTGAGATTCTCTAAAGAAAAAGAAGGAAAGGGCATAATAAGGAGCCTGAACGAGAAGTGAGTAGAACTTGAAGCAGGCAGGTAGAGGAAGCAAGAAAAGACTGGCAAAAGGAGAAGAGAAATTGGAGAGTGGGTGGGAGGAAGAACACTTGAGAAAGAAGAGCATTAAACTACAGCACATATGCCTAAACCCATGAAATTAACATATTGAAAATATCCAGTGTTTCCTTAAAGAGAAAACAGTGGTTGGATCAAGTTACTGGTCCTCATAGATGAGGAAGCCAAGTGACACATGGTGGTAGGCAGCCTCTAAAAAGGCTCCTGCCATACTGTCCATGGATAATCCACTCCCGCTGAATGTGGGCATGGGACAGGCCTAGTGACTCATTTCTAACTGAGAAAACATGGCAAAAAATGATGGGGTGTGATTTCCAAGATTCAGTTACAAAAAAAAAAAAAAAAAAAAAAAAAAGAATGCTCTGGCTTCCGTGTTGCTCACCCTTTCTTGCTTTTTCTCTCACTTGCTCACTCTAAGGAATGCCAGCTGCTGTACTGTGAGCTACACTATGAAAGGAGCCACATGACAAGAAACTGGGGTATCACTGGCCAACAGCCTTGGAGGAAATGGAGCCTGACAGCCTCCCAGGGAAGAACACCCAAGGAGCTGAACCCTGAACTACCTTGGTAAGCAAAAGCTAACCCTCCTTCTGCTGAGTTTACAAATGATACGGCCCCTGAGGGTAACACTGACTGTGACTCTGTACAAGTTCCTGAGATAGAAGCACCTCCGCCACTTGTCTTTAGCCATACCAACTGTGGGACAATGAAGATTTGTAATTCCAACTGCTGAATTTCAGAATCATTTCCTTGTGCAACAGGGGATGAGTACATTTAATAGAAAATTAACTTTGAGCCAGATTAACTCCAAATTAGTGATGAATTATTAAGGTAATCTTAATGGGGTTGAATTTGAAGATACAGCTATGGAAAGGGTACAAGGGACATTTATATTAGTAGCAAAGCTTACCTTGTATTTTGCATAGAGACCTGGATTTGAACAACTTTAGGCCAGGTCTCTACTCATGTTTAATCCATCTGAAGGAGTCTTTTCGTGTGGAAAATGGAGCTTGTAATTGTCCTTGCTTGTCTGAACTGACCTGAGATTAGCTTTCATCATGTGACAGAAACTACTTTGGATAAAGAAGAAGAAGAAGAAGAAGAAGAAGAAGAAGAAGAAGAAGAAGAAGAAGAAGAAGAAGAAGAAGAAGAAGAAGAAGAAGAAGAAGAAGAAGAAGAAGAAGACAATATAAGTATTATGGACACCAGCAGAATCTCACTCACTGGAATTTCTCTCACTCACTGGAATTTCTCCAGGTTAGTAGCATTGAAAACATTTGCAACTTCTTAAAAACTACTTCCTCTTCTTTTACAAGACTTTACAATATATATTGTACTTCTTAATTTTTGCTCCAGTTATCTTACGTTGTTTCTTCTAACTGTAATGTTTTCTGCCATTGATACCCACCGCAAAACAGACCATTTAGTGTATAATGAAGATGTGGTCAAGTCCTTCTAAGATTATCTTGTTCATTATTTCAAAGGTATATATCTTGGCCAGCTTCCCAGAAACAGAGCCTGAGATACTTGCTGGAATGATCTATTCAGAGAGAATTCTCAAGAGAAGAGGAAAACAAGAAGGAAAAAAAACCGAACAACAATGTGGATCCTGCAAAAGCAGGCTAGATTCCATCCTTAAGCCCTGGACCACAAAAATCATACCTCATAATAGGTGCACTTCGGGGCAAAATCACTGGGCCTCCTTAAACTTCTTCCTACCTATTTCCCTGTCAGGCATTGACTTTATGACAGACCTCATTCAAACCATCCAACCCGAGTTAAATCTAAGTACCAATCCCTACCCCAGAGCCTAGGCAACATCTACTAAGAAGCATAAACTGTGTGCTGGGTTCTTCCCCGCTTTGGTATATTATAATCAGTTTTGCAAATGGATCTTGATATGCTAAACACTCTTAGTACTCGATGGTTTTATACACCAGCTGTGTTAAATGAGACAGCAGAAAGAGTGGCAGTGTGGAAAAAGTAAACTGTCTCCAGTCGGGGTTGCAAAACTGAATTTAAATCAGATAAAAAGAAAAAAAGACGAAAAAAAAAAAAAAACGGGAATATTGTGGGAGTCCCTCTCAAAATATAATCATTAAGAAATGTAAGAAACTGATCCCTGAGCAAGACTGAGGCATAGAAGCCACCCAGAAACCGTGGTTCCTCATAATACCCCCAGAGAAAGAGGCGTGTCAGCGAGGAGTTCGGGAAATGGGAAGATTCTTGAGAGAAAAGCAAAGGCAGAAGAAGTCAAATCAGTAGCCAAGAGCACGGGAGGAAGGAAGGAAGAGATACTCATCGCCTGAGAGGAACAATGAAGACAGGAATATATGTAAACAGTTTATGCGGGTGGGGTCCTCGAACTCCGTCCCCTGACAAAGGCTCGCAGTTTTCCCATCAAGCTTCTCTCTGTTTCTCAAACCTGACTGGGCCCACTCTTCCTTATAAATTATTTACATTTGAAAAGCTCCATCGTGAAACAGAAGATGGCAAAAAGTCTGTTTACCCCACGGTTATTACTAACACTTCAGCTTTAGCTTCCTGGAAGGGAAGATTGAGGGCGAGGTGGTCTTCATCGGAAGTGTATTTTCACTTCATTAGCCTCGTAGAAATTCTGAAGCCTCCAAACACGTGGGAAGGCTTCACAGAGCAGCTGAGTTGAGAATGTCAGGTCTGGGTTTGCGTAAATTCCACAGCTCGGCCTCCCTCCTCCTGGCACCGTCGTGTGTTCATTGCCAGGCCTCGTTTGTGTTTCTGACATTAATTAATTTTGTCTTTTTTAGTATATCTGAAAAAGACTGGAGATTCTCATGTAAAACTTTACAGTGGCAATACTATTTTAAGCAGAATTCAGTCAATTTCCATCATTCTCAAGCACACGTTGCCCACTTCTTAAAATTATTTCAACTAGCACATGTTTATGCACCACAAAAGTGAAATGTAAACGCAGGTTTAAGGTCATCGCCCAGCTTGCTTTCTATAACAAAATTTCTGTTGGTTTTTAAACGCATATTGAAACAGTATGTTAAATTCAGTTCTGACAGCATATAAAGATATGGGCTTTCCTAGACACATAAGCAGAGTCTTTTTTTATGGGCTCATAAAGGTTAGAGTTAAGGAATAGTTAAGTAGTGGGTAATTCATAGAACAATATCTTCCGTCACTCTGTGAACATAGAGGGCAACCACAATTTATTCTTCTTAAACATCTTCCCCTCAGTTTTTCATATTCTTTGGAGGTGAAAAGTATTTAGAAAAGGCCTAAATACATTTTTTTTGGTTATTATTGAACTATCAAAGATGCACTCTCTTTGGGACCGCCTTGCCATCCTCACCCTGTATATGTTAACCCACTTCAGAGACTGATGAAATGAACCCAAAATGCCAACTTACTATTTGCATTATAAATGGAGACACAAAAGGATATTTTTAAACTTTTGGTTGATCTGGCATATCAAAGATTTCTTTCTAAGCCACTTCAGTGACTGCATTGAAGTAAACTGAAAGCAACAGCTTAAAAGTGTCTTTTTTCAAGTCTTAGGAGAAACAGCTTATTTCTATGGAAATCTTCCGTTTACTCTCTGAGCTCCCCCACCCTGTTCTGAGTTGCTTCTTTTTCTTACCCTCTTCTCTATTCACAGGAGTCAAAAAGAAGGAGATCTAGAAATGTCCACATTCAAGTGTTGAGTTAGTTCCTACTGACACAGATTTCATCTTCCTCACCTTGTCATATTCCTAGCCCACCTCCCAGCAGGCAGCTGACCCCCATCATTTTTGTCCTGCTGAGTTATTTACCCATGCCAGCTTTGACTCTTACCACTTGCTTTGCAATAACTTCTCTTGCTTCATGAACTATTCAAAAAGCTAGGTTGTCCACCCTGAGCTAGACATAAGAGTAAGGCTGAGGATCTAATTGAGCAAGAAGTTGCCAGGATTCCATCATCTTCACAGGTTTCTGACCAGCCTTTCCTACTCCATAGTCAAGTTTTTGCTTCATTTTCAAAATGGAGGCCAGGGCTTCCTAAAGAATCATGAGAAAACCATTGTGAATGGATGGCATTTTGATGTCATCAAATACATACTGCCCAAGATGGAGTTCTCTGTCATCTTCTCAAGACTGGGCCTGCTGGGTTAGTGGTGTCTTGATGGAGATAAGGACTCTCTCTGAGCTAAGAAATTGATGAAGAATTATAAAATATTCACAGAAGACAATCTTAATACAGGAAAAAGTTTCTTAGTCAAACTCTAAAAAGTAAGATGCACGCCATTGCTGAGATTTGAACAGTGATATATCTCTCTTTTGGGCTCTGTCTGTATTGGACCATTTGTCCTTTCAGAGTATTGCTGGAACTACATCCTCTTTGGATAAGATATCCTATTATCCTATGTTCCTCTCTCTCTTTATAATGTTACTTATGCTGTCCTAGTATAATAGTTAACAGAACCTATCCATAATACCAAGCAGCTTCTAAAGCATCACAAACTTTCATTTTTCATAATCATACTACATTTTATTAAAATTTTATAATCAAGTTCTAACATAATTTATATTAATAGAAAAATGCAGGAAAAATATCTATGACTCTGGGCTTTTGGCTTTTTTTCTTTCAAGTAGCACTTCTTGGATATAAAAAATTGAGTGCACACAATTCTGATTATAATTCACTAACTATTTTACTGTTACACAGTTGGCCAAATATACTGTTACAACTCATAACTTTCCAGATGCATACACACACACACACACACACACACACACACACTTCAACCACTGAGAGAAAGAAGTAAATATTTCCCAGATTCCATAGTATAATATTAATAATTAATTTCAGATAAGACCTGTGAAAGGGGATGCTAACACTGAGATTTAATAATATGAAGTTTTTAGACTGAAGGGGCCTTTGTCTCTAAGTTAGAAAATATAGTATGAAGTCATTTCAGCTTCATAAAAGAATTTGATTTCTAGGGTGAATTGATTTTGGAGTTGATAAGCTATTATCCATTTTAGGACCATAAGTGAAACTTTTGCTTCCTATTTCAGCCTAGAATACTTAGTTATCTGTACAATTGTTTTGGCACTGTTTTTAAACAGAGACCCTTGTACAGGCATCCACATCATGATAATTGTGGAATCACATCTAGCTAAATCAGAGCCACAGATGGGCTTTGTGTAGTCTGTGTGCATTTATGCCTTGTCGATCAGTCTGTCAACCTTTCCAAAGTGCAAGCCCATAAAAATCATAGAAACTGCTCTTTCCTTGGGGCTATATAAAGCTTCAAATTACAAGTGTGGTGATGGCACCCTGGAAGAGAAGTTCAGTAGTGATCTAAAGCTCCCACGCATCCCTGTGCCCATGTTAGAAACACCTCAGAATCTTTCCCTTTCTGCCACCACCTCCCACCTGATTCCTCCAATCATGAGACTCAAGTCCATGTTATGTATGACCTCAGACATATTCACAAACTCTCCTGAAAACACTCCTCCCTTACAAGCCCCATCTGAAGTTCTCAGGGGAAAGCTGTCCATCAGAGGAAAAAGGAAGCAAACAACACTCATAACTATACAAAGCAGTCAAAGGCATTACATACAAGCAGCAGCAGCATACTCCTGCACAGCCCCAGCAGGCCCCACTGAAACTGCCTGCTCCCATGACCACTCCATGAGGCCACAAATTACCTTGCTTCTTGCTGGTCCTTAAGAACAAGTTGCTGCAAAGAGTAATACAAAAGACTTCACTAGCACTATTAACGCCTGCCTGACTAAATTGTTTAATAGATTTTGAAAACGAAAGAAAATTGGAAAAATAAAAGAGTGAGACATAAAAAAGTAAAGAGTAAAAAGCAAGGGGTTGTAGTTTCCCAAGAATTCTATCTGCATCCATGAATAGAAAAAGAAAATTTTAAATACGAAAACTTTCAAATTTTTATTTTACATAATCTCTGTGTTGTGAGACTGGAGTATTGCCAAACACAAAACAGAGAAAATAATGAAGACTTTTTTTTCCTTCTGAGATTTATCACACATCCTCATAGTATAGTTTAAAGATTTATTTGGTATAATTTCTTAAGATGAATCAGCAGTCTAAATGTCACTTATGAAACCCTGTATTTGAACAAATTTGATCAGTAGATACAGAGATATTAGAAAATATTGGTCTGTAAAATCGTGCCCACCCATTAAAACATGATAGAAGAAAAAACTAGACAGACATATGCTACAGAAGGGGACATTTGATTGAGTGGGTATTCAAAGACGCCTGCTAAACCCCACAAAATATAACAGACAAATCTGATTCTTGGGTAAAGATTTATTTTTTTCATTTCTACCATCTGAAATAATACTGGACTTCTGGACATTATTTAAACTCTACATGCTGTTTAAAGTTCCAGCAAGGACTTAAATCTAGAACATTCCTTGCTCCAAGAACACATCAGTGTATTCTTGCCATCCCTATTCCTGGAAGAAACTGCACCCTCCCCCACCTCAGGTGCAGACACCGGAGTGGGGCTTTTCCTGTTATTCTGCGGCATGCCTTTCTTCCCATATTAACAAGCAAAGTTGGCTGTGCTATCTGCCTGCAGAAGTTCCTTCCTGAGCACAAGTGTGTCTTATCTGTTGAGAAATTCGAACACCAGGTAGACAGTTGTTTATGTCAGAAAAAGAGCTTACGCAGATAACTGTTGGAAGAGCCTAGCGAGTTCCCTGTGCCACTGTCCAAAACACTCTTACTGTTAAGATGGCTTTTTTTCTGTATGCACAACTACGCATGTCTATGATGGACGTTTCTACAGGCAGTCCCATTACAAGTTCATGTTTAAAAGAGCTCCAATTATCACCACACACACACACATACACACACACACACACACACACACACACACACACACACACACAACCCCCACGTGACTCACCTCTGCTCAGTTCCCACAATGTTGTCAACAGAAATCTTTAAAAAAAAAAAAAAAAAAAAAAAAAAAACCTCCTACCTTTTCACACAAGGGCCATGTAAGACAGAACAGTAAACTCTTACCCAGGCCCTCAACTTGGCTTCTTCCCTTCTACAGCTACAGCTGGCTTGCTACACCAGGCTCCTTCATCACTGCTGCTCCTACTTCTAGAAAGGGTCCCACAGACTAACTTAGGTATTGTCACATCCACATCACTGGCCACATCCAGGTTACTAAACACCATGTCCAAATTTAAATTTACAAATAACCGGGTAAGATTTCAAATACCCATTTATTGTCTCCTAGTCAGTAGTTCTAGAAACCACACTTAGGTTCTAAAGATGAGAAAGCGAGTCCTTACCATGGCAGTGATAAAAATTCCGCGAAGGGGAGCCTATATGAGGCAGTAGAGTCAACCCTGTTAAACTTGTACAGACAGTAATGGGGAACGTAGCCGAAGCCCTAATTTCTGTGGGACGGTTGGGGAAAGGCTGAGCCACGCATGACTCCTGACAGAGCATAAAACAAGTGGCAATGAGCAGCGAAAGGGTACGAAGGGGCAGTCCAGAGGCTGAGCAGAGGCACGACAGTGGGATTCTGTGTGATGTACAGCAGATGAAACCAGGCTCCAGGGATGGTGTTAGGGCTTAGTGACAAAGGGACAGATATTTTTAGATCTGTGTGCATTGTGAGAGCTTTTAGTCATCATCAGCTTCCTTTTCTGAGGAGAGGGCAGCCCTAACTCCAGGATTCCCGCGAGCTCTCAGACCCCTCCAGTGGGTAGCCTTCCTCTTCTTGAGAGTCCACTCACCCGAAGCCCTGTCTGCCTTCAGGCAGTCCTCTCAAGCCACTGACATGGTCACAGGATCCTTGGCATCTATGTTTGTCATTTTTGATTATTTCCTTGTTCCCACTGCAATGCATTGTGATTGGAGACTTCCTCTTCTACCTTACAGCAAGTTCTAGACCTCTGCGAATGCTATCAATTTATCATTGTCACAAACAGAGACAGAAAACTACATTTTCATGATAGTTTTTCAGAAAATACTTTCAAGATTGAAGCATCAGCAAAGTAACTAATGCACAGGAGACAAGTGTTGAGTTTTGCTAACTTCCTGCATCTGTGTGTCACCTCATACTCAAAGATAGCTAGAGAGCTGGGTGTCTACAAAGAACAAGTGTTTTGCGACTATCTTCTCATTTAATCCTCATATGATACCATAGCCTCTGTGTTATAGATTCTGTTTTATAGATGAGGAAACTCAATCTGGGGAGATTAATCTGCCCTAGTCAGAAAGCATCAGAACACATCCCTGCAGAAGACTTCCCAGGAGCCAAAAGTGGCAAGGAATTGGCCTTGGGACAGACAGAAGACATGCTCTTTGTAACCCAGCAGATTCTAGACTTAAACTTACATCATTCTGGCTGGAGCTTTCACACCCCTCGTATATCTATTTTTGAAAATAAATGTTTTTCACACAGTGTATTCTGATTACAACTTGCCCTCCCACATGGGTCCACACCCTTTCTGTCTCTCATTAGAAAATGAGCAGGCATCTAAGGAATAATAATAAAATAAAATAAGATGTGAAAAAAATGGAAAAGGGCAAACAAACAGGAAAACAATGCCCCCACAAAAGAAATGCACATAGAAGCAGAAACACACACACATTAGTATCCACAAGAATCTCACAAAAACATAAAACCAGAAGCCATAATATAAACACAAAGGACCTGTAAGGTTAAAAAAAAAAAGCAAGCAAACAAAAATCTCTGACTTAACCTTATGAGGAAAAGAACCTCCAAAAATGTCTCTGAGTTTGCTTTGCATTGGCTATCTACTGCTGGGCAGATGGCCTACTCCTAAGATCAGCATCTCCAGTGAGGCTCGGACGGGGTGGGGGGGTCTGATTTTGTTTGCAAGTGGCTATCTGCTGGAAATAGCTTCTGGGTTAGGAATGAGGACTTGATTCTAATTCTCCCTTCAGCTCTAGGACCCATTTGGTTCAGACCCATTGCAGGCCTTGTGCAGGCTACAAGTCCCTGTAAATTCCCATGACATTCTACTCATTTCTAAACCCAGGAGTTCAAAATGGTATAATTTTAAAATATACACACTATTTTCATTAGTTTCCTTTGAGGAATATTAGAAAATAACCTGCATGCTAGTAAACAAATAGTTAAAACCAGTATTTCTCTGGAGTTTCTTATATAAATAGTAATGAACATAAATTCCCTCAGGGTAATCAAACAGTAGAAGTTTCTCATAATAGAAATATTCTAGCTACTAGGTTAAAAAGGGATTATATTAATAGAATTAATATATTACAAACTCTAATGAATTAAAGGATCTGGACAATGATTAAAAACAGCTACTGATATCACAAAAAGAGACAATTGGGCATTGTTTGTCTTCTGATAGAGATACATCTTGTATTCATAAAGCATAAAAATTATTTATTGTTATATATAATCATTATTATATATCACATAAAACTCTTTTAACCTGAACCAAATCATGCCTTTAGGCATCAATTTATAAGAGATGGAAGCAACTAAGGAACATGTTGAAAGACAAGGCAGAAATTTAATCCTTAAAATCAGAACATTCACAGAAAAAAAAATGACCCATTTTCTTCAACAAATAGCTGTTAAAAAAAGAAATACAGAAGGAAACTTATTGACTGAAAAAAAGACTTAAGAGGCACAATCACCAAGTTATCTGTGGGCCTCATTCGGATCAAGACTGAAACAAATTGCTTAAGATACATGTGTTAAATCAGAAAAGCTAAGCCTAGACCTTCTGCTATGCAACATGAAGGGGTTTTTGTAAATGTTTGGGCGTGTTACTATTTCACTTGAACTCTAAATCATTCTTACCTTCAGAGACACACTGGAAAGTATTCACAGATAGACTTGGGTGAGGTTGCTTACCCCCACAGAAATCATTGTCAGACCACACTGACTGAATGTAAAGTTGAGGCAGAAGTTGCCCATTGTTCACCTTTGATCATGAGGCCATAGAAATTCATTATTTACTTCATCTGTTACACTTTGTATATTTTGGAAGGAGAGGTAAATTTCAACGATAAATTTAATATGATCTCTATTATGAATCATGTCTTTAAAGTCATTGGTCCTACTCTTCCCCTTCCTTGGTAGACTCTTGACCCTTTGGTAAGTGAAGCATTCTCTCTTGAACCCTAGGAAAACAATTATCCAAGGAGGTTTTCTATTAGGAAACCGTGATAACTTGAGCCAAGCAAGCTGTGCTTGCTTTATGTATCAAACCAAATAGTGGGGCTAATTCTAGCTAAAATAAGCTAGCAGAAGACATATTTTCCAACTCTGAACTTCAGCAACCTAAAAAGTGCACACCCTTCAAAACAGTTTAGATTACACCCTGTCACACCCCTTCCTCATTTTTCAACTTCACTTTTCACCGTCCTGAGTTTTGACATCTTGGACATTTACAGTGATGAGCAAGGACCTGGTTCTGCTTCGCAACCCTAGGTTTACTTACTGTTTACTTAGAAAAGCCAAGCCCATGACATGCCAACCAAAATGAAGCTCGAAAGATGATTGGGTTCAGGCCCCTCATTTCTCAGGTAGTTTAAGCTCCCAAAAATGAGGGGAGCTTGCCAACATACTGAGCGGAAATGATAGACATGGGTCCTCTGAGATTACAACCCAACTTTCCTTTCCCTCTCCAAGAACAGTTTGTCCTCAACATTCTAAGCAATATAGTCTGTCCCGAAGTCTACCTCCTCTGGCCCCGGCTAGCAGGACAGCGACTACAAGGAACAAGTGGTTCTGGCAGGAACAAAACTCAGGGACCTGAAAGGTCTTGGAAGACTATAAGAGAGGATGGCTCTATGTACAAAGCAGGAAGGACCATGTTTCCTTGATTCATCCTCCCCAGAAAATAATGGGTGTTCGTTCACTCTACAATGTTTAACACTTCTCTTCTTTCAGCCCTTTTTTATGTCCTACATAGTTTTAATGTCTTGTTTGAAAACAAATTGCTTGTACACATCGTAAGCCCTCTTTTCCTCCTACTTGACCTAAATAGACAAAAAAATTAACAAAATTATCATTTGTAATTAATGCTCTTACATTAGCTATTCTTAAGCAGGAGCAACCGTTGAAGACTGTGTTAAAACTTCTGTGTTAACTTCCCATAAATGCATAAAAATGCTCCCATCTCATTCTATAAGTTTTATAGCTTTCCAAGTAGTCATGAGTCCAAGAATAATAAGTGAGTTGCCCACAGTCTTAGAGTTGGTAAATGCATTATTGAGAGCTAGGCTGGGGCCTAGCTAACCCCAAAACCCACCCCTTCCCTGCAAGACAGGAAAAAGGAAAGAACCTTCAGGTGTGCATCATAACCGAAAAGCTGCAGCACTCTTCCCAGGAAGAGAGACGCTGAGTATTAGGGCCATCTGTTCCTTAATATATTTCATGATTGCTCAGTGGAAAGGTCAAAACCACTTCTGTGCTTTTGAGAGTGGGAGCGGAGAGGCCGGTGGAAGAAGAGCCCACAGCAGGAACCTGGTCCTGGGTGTGTGCAGATGGCTCATGGCTGTGCAGCTGAGTCTGCATGAGTCATGCAGAACACAGTGAGGCTCTAACCTAAACCATGTCCTCCTCAGGCCTCACCTTCAGCCTCTGCCACAGGTTTATTC
Organism: Cricetiscus sungorus; assembly: GCA_030556225.1. Lineage (NCBI taxonomy): Eukaryota > Metazoa > Chordata > Mammalia > Rodentia > Cricetidae > Cricetiscus > Cricetiscus sungorus. The sequence goes on along the minus strand of JANBXA010000132.1, from coordinate 24,349,668 downwards.
ATACTTGATTCTGGCTTGACAGGTAAATGTTCCAAATCATTCATGAGCTAGAGTTCATTCTGTCAGTACTCAGCCTGGCTCCCCAGATGATTGGCCCTGATTTTCTTCTTTTACGTCCATGTTTTAATTTATTTTATTTCATTTTACATTCCAACCACAGTTCTCCTTCCCACCTCCTACACCTCCTCCAATGCCCTCCACCTTCCCCCTAGCCCACCCCCAGTGTACTCCTCCTCACGGGTAAGGGCTCCCATGAGGAATCAACATAGTATGATGCAATAGGTTAGGGTAGAGCCTGGCCCCTCTCCCATATATTAAGTCTGAGCGTGGCATCCCACCATAGGTAATGGACTCCAACAAGCTCGCTCTTGAACCAGGTGTGTGTCATGGTCCTACTGTCAGGGGCCCCTCAGATAGTCCAAGCTTCACAACTTTCTCCCACATATTAGCTCCTGGAATCCAGGCAAAGAGAAAGATAGAGAAGGGATCATATGAGAAAGAAGGTCAAGATCATGATGAAAAAATCTACAGGGACAGCTGAACCAAGCTTGTGGAAACTCATGGACTCTAGACCTACAGCTTTGGACACTCCAACAGCCCTAACTTTCTTAATGGAACCAAAGAGAGGAGAATGGAAGTGAAGAGGCCACAACTGTCAAACTTATGTAGTGAAGGATCTAAAGTAGAACCAAAGAAGTAAAGAAACATTCCAAAGAGGAGCTGGAAAGATGGCTCAGTGGGTAAGAGCACTGGCTGCTCTTCCAAAGGATCTGAGTTCAATACCCAGCACCCACATGGCTCATAACTACCTGTAACCTCAGTTTCAGGGGATCTGACACCTTCTTCACACAGATATACATGCAGGCAAAACCAAACCACAGTGTACACTAAATAAATAAATAAATAAATCTTTTAAAAAAATAAATCAAATCTAAAGACACGGAGGGAGGAAGGGAGGAAGGGAACATTTCAAGGTTGGCAACCCTAGAGAGGTCAAAGTTTCCAGAGCCATAATGCTGAGTTTGAAAGCCAGTTCTGTTCCTTAGCAAATGGTGATCTGGCCAGTGCTACCCCTGTCCTGGCTTCCTCATCATAAATCAGTTTATTTCATAAACAGCTTACTGCAGCTAAAATAGCAGTAATAAAATGTGTACAGAAGTCGACACAACTTTTATTTTGCCTTCAGAATAACTTTGGGTAAAATTATCTGAATCATTGGTGTACAAACTGTGAGGTTTGTTCCACAACTCACTGCAACAATGTGTCTGAACTGGATTAAGATAGCTCAGTTTATGATAGGCTTGCTCTATATTTGGTACCTAGAGAGAAAACAAAATGGGTCAGAAACTAATAACCAGCATCAACCATAGTGTAATGTTTACATGGGTTAAAATCCTTAACGAGAGACCTTTTCATGCAATTCTATCTTAGAATTATGTCTAGATATGTTTCTATAACTTTTGAGTTCATGAGCTTATTTATCTTCTCTGTAAAGTTCAAAATCTAATTTCTAGCACAGGTTACTTACAGTAATAAACTCTGCAAGCTCTAAAATGACAGGTTGAAAGATACAATTTTTTAGAGTTATGAATTAATAGCTGTATATGTCAAATACTTTGGAAGTGCCAACTTTCTCATATTTATAGATATATTATTGAAATGATAAAAAATGAACTAAGGAAAGAGGAAAGAAAGGGGAGGCACATACAATGAATCAAGCATACTTAACAAGACATGTACAGACACTTGGGTGAACATCTCTTTTATTGCATTACATTAATCAAATACTACTAAAGACATCCATCTGAACAAAATGGCACAATGATATTCTATAAAAAAACACCCTCTTGGAAAGAGTCTGCCCTGACAGCTATATCAACGATATTGTCTTAAGTGATTGCCAGGCCTACACTTCTGAGAAATTAAGACAATTTATGTATGTCCTCCAGCTCTGTTCTTCCTTCACCCTAGCCCCACCAAGCTAGCGTTTGACAAAAATAATCATTTCAACTAAAGAAAATGCACAAACCCTTACAAGGACTCATAAACCTGTGTCTAAATGATGTTTTAAGTATATTTTTAAAGTGTGACATAATTTCAGTTACTTCCTATAAAAGTAATAGAACATTCTGGTTACTTAACAGGTCAATCTGACCCTACCAGGGCTTTATCTTATCATCACACAGACCTGGTTGCTGTTCACTGCGCTGTGGCACTGCTCTTATGTGGTTGTTCTTTGTTGTTCTTATTGTGTTTTGTTCTGTTCCCTTTTGTTTTGAGATAGGGTTTCTCCGTAGCCATGTAATTTACTCTGTAGACCAGGCTAGCCTCGAACTCAGATCCATACTCCTCTGCCTCCTGAGTGCTGAGATTAAGGGACACCACACCTCGCTACAACTTTACCTTTATAAACATCCAGTTGTATGGGCAGACAACAAAGTTCTAAAACTAGTTATTTGCTTGCCATGAAGGGAGAAAGAAAATCATCGACTAATATATAAGCAGATAATTTTGTGGTTAGTATAACATACTTAGAAATCTGCTTTCTAAGATTGCAGTATGTGCACAGAAAAAAACATGAAATTGTTAACATAGTGATTTTAGGATTGCTGAGACCCGTCTGGAATCTGTTCCTCTCTCTGTGGTGCATTCTTTTCTGCAGTTCATAGCACACTCAGAGTATACCTTTTTGCTGTTGTCACTCTCATGCAAACCAACACACTCTATGTAAATATGACTAATCACTACTAATCTTCATTGCTGAACAACTTATTATTTGTGTAGAGAATAAAAATAACATGGCCTAAGAGAAATAACTTTCATAATTTTGTTCAAGGCTAAGCCATAAAAGATAGCAAATTCTACCTTCAGTTTTCACATGGAAAAGCTAGATTTACATTTTTTGCGACTGACTTTTGACCCAGTTTTAGAAAAAAAAAACTCATAATTTATTGTGCTAGTATGCTAGATGTCAAAACACGAATGTATTTGATGGCATTCAAATTGAAAATAAAAAGACAACTTCCAATTTCTCTTTAAATATTCAGGGAAGGCATTGAAGGGTTTTAAGTAGTGTCAATATTAAATAGAAAATGTGTCTGAATGTTGATTCCAGACACTAAAATTTGCTTTTTTGTGTCATATGAATGTTTGAAGATTTGGCAAAAAGCATAGGATCCTACTCTTAGCAGACGGAGTTGCCATTGGATGGAATGTCTCTACCAAAGCTGCAGCAGTACTCTAGACAGCTCCTATCCAGGTCTTCTTGGAGCCTGTGTATGGCTGGCCTGAAAGAAGTCCGAGTTAGCAAGGTGTGCTTCACAATGTCTTTTTTACAGCTCAGGCTCAGAGACTGGAGAGCAGGTCTTTGAAAGGAACCTTCAGTACTGCCCCACTGAAATCCTCAGTACTTACAGAGAACTCCTAGCCAAACAAACCTGAGAGAGCCATTTTTAAGCATCACAAGGACATAATAGTCATGAGAAACTTTTTTATAAAAACAAACAACATTTACTCTACGTGTAAGTAGGCTTCTCTTTTCCTCTTTAATATTCTGTTAGGGCTCCAAAAAAGAAAGGTAACAGAAGAAAAGTAACAGAAGAAAGGGGAAAATCTAGTGGGGAAACAGAATATGATCTTATACACTGCAATCAGGCCACCAGTTCCTTTCACTCACATGAAGTGCTAACTTTTTAAGCTTTTTTTCAGGATATGGGTGTATTCATATAAAGATCCAGATTCTGCGACTCCTATTAAAAGTGCTGGCAATCTGGCCACTCTGTATCTATACATGGCAACTGGCTGGAGAAGAATACATGTCCCTCACTTTTAGAGGCCACATATTGTTCAGCTTGCTTTTACTCCCTGTCCTACTCTTAAAGTATTCAACTATGTTACTAACTTGGCTTATAGATGTGTGTGTGTGTGTGTGTGTGTGTGTGTGTGTGTGTGTGTGTGTGTGTGTGTGTGTGTGTGTGTTCATACTGGCTTAAGATAGTTACAGAATTCTTAGACAAGTGATCCAGCCTTTATTTTGTACAAGCTCCTTGCCCAATTTTTCTTGCTTCAACATCAACAGCTCTCCATGAAGTTGGGAAAAACTCATGAAAGAAAAAGAAGTAAGTTATAAGAGGGAAGTGAAATCTGGCTTTGAGTAATTCGTGGTTCTTTTCAAACAAGCTGAACTGCCATACTCTCTAGATCCCAATTTCCTAGCATCCAGGCTAAATCTGAGAAGGCTGGTTTGCTTCCAAAACAGCTTAGAATTTCTCAACAGGCACCATCTCTCTCAGTCGGAGCAGCAGGCAGGTAAAGGAACCTGCCAATTCTCTGTGCCTCTTTGGAGCCACTCAAAGACAGCCTGGGGGTAAAATAAGAAACAAATAGGGAGATGGTCTATGCAGAAAGAGACCCCTGGGTTGTGTCCCTCCCTTGTCCTCTATTTGCATCCTTACAGCCCCCTATGACTTTCTACACATCCTGAGTTTTGAAAGAGAGCAAACTCAGAAACAATTGGCAGGTGATTTCCAGTCATTACCTGCCTGCCATGTTAATTACAAGTCATTACCTGCCAGCAGCATGCAGTTTTGTACAGTTTGTGAAGCATAGGGAGGGTGTACTTAACTGGAAAGATCATTTTTCTCAGACTAAAGAATGCCAGTGTTTGGC